>OX443565.1:6476656-7181044 GCA_949372485.1 Cheilosia soror | reverse complement strand
TAAATAGTTATGGAATGTAGTCGCGCCAAATACGGTACTTAGACTTCACTCTGTCGTATACGTAACATCTACGCCCAAAATATTGATTTTCTGTTCTTTTCTCGGCAGCAGCGGCTTCCTTCTCTACACGAAAGGAATTCTTTTTCGCTCACTGTGGGTGCGCAACTTTCATCGCGTGACTTTGTTTCGCTTTTCCCTCCTTCTGGCGGTATAGAGTTTGAAAGAAAACGAAGAGAAAAGTTTTTCGCAGTGAAAAACATTTTCTGTAAGGAGCGCGCTAAGGAAGGAAGTTACGTGCGGTGCGGAATAGAGAATAGGATGCTCAACAGGAAGAGCACATCGCACAAAATTTGCTAAATGTGATGTACAGGATATCGCGACCAATCAAAAGAATCTTACTCCTTTTCGCAAGTAGGTATAGTAGCGTGTGTAGGTATAGCTACACGCACACACCGTTTTTCGTCGTTGATTCAAGGAGGGAATGTCTCTAATATATTTTGCATTTTTCCAAGAAGCATGTACCTACAGATCTATGTATAGAAATGGGCCGTATCGCCTTGGTGTGTGTTTGCAGCAAATACACACACATGGATGGTTTTTTTTTCTCTTATTTGCACTATTAGGAAACGCGAAAGAAGTTTCAAACCCCTATACCAATGAGGGTACACACGTACAGCGTATACAGCGCAAGGATCTTGGAAGAATGTCTTTGCCTAAGCTACCGCAAAGTAGAGAACCTTTTAAACATATATGCGCGACGGTGTGGTGGGAGAGGGAGACTTTTCTTGAAAAATATTACGATACAACGTTGTGTCTTGATAAGGACCTGGAGCACACAAATTAGGTTCGCATAGCGTAGTGTATACACTGCACAGTAACCGAATAGCATTTTAATTATGTTTATGGAATAAGTGTGATGGATGATGGCGCAGGGAGTGGGTGAGGTTGTATGTGTGGGCGGTATAGACTTGGAATAGATATTTTCGTTTAATTTAGCCTGCGAATGTCTCATTTGATTTCCATTTGGTAAGGACATAAAAGGTATCCTGCAGAAAGCACTTTGAGGAGCTTACATTTAGTATTCAGAGGCACGGTGAAAGATAAATTGTTGGGAGAGGGGCCACAATATGTCTTAATTAAAATGTGTATATTGCTACAGGTCCATGTTCAAACATACGCCAAGGAGGGAAGCCTTTTATTTGAGTAAGTCGGTGCTTCTTACTTTGATGGCACGAGTGAACACGAAGGTGATTAATTAAAAAGAACCACACCAATCGGCCGAGCACGTCTTTGATCCAGAGACGATTGCAAACAACATGACTGCGTCAAATGAATCATTTCCTTTGAAGCTGTACTTATAGTGGGTGTTTGCTGTACAGATAGATCGTATACCTTAATGTTATATCTGTTTATTGTGACATTGCTCGGGCAAGTTGCTTTAAGTTCTCCGGACAAAGCGTTCTGCGATCTTTGATGGCTTCATTTTTAAAATGGAGGTTCGGTCTTACTTGTCAAAGTTGAGAGCTGGGATTTGAAGATCTATAAATGGAGCATTTTTCTCAGTTCTAGGTGTGGAAGGGTCAATACAGTCCATGGCTTTTGGCTTTAGCTGGCCTGCATTCGCGGTTATATATTTTTCTCCATCAATCCGTTGAAGAAAAATTCTTAGTTTTAGCTCACTTCTCCTGCTTGTCGTCCAGCACTCGTAGTCGTAGTAAAAGTGTCAACATAAAGATTCTATAGAGCGTATCTAGATCTAGACTTTGGCTTTTGTAGCGCCAGTATCGGTTTCCTTGTGTTATTCCTTCGCATCATTGCTCCAGAACCAGATTAAGAAAGTCCAATAGTATAGAGGGTCGCCTTGCCAAAATCAGTTGAATGTTGGAAATAGTTGTGGATCCTTTCAAAGGGCAGCATGTTTTTTTCAGCACCAGCCCACCGAGTTCGGTCAGTTGTTAGGCGATTTCCAAAATTGTCCTTCGACATAAATAGACATAGGTAGCCGATTCGTTAGTCTTCCAGTTTTGCCAGATTGACAGACCGAGTGAGACTATCTTGCTCGACAACCGGGGCGGGTTGTAGATAGAATGGTATGTATGATGGCTGTCTATTATGCATAGTTTGGTCCTTTGTGACCGGCGCGGGTTGATTTTTTGCATTTAAATAAATAAATAAATAGTTGGTTCACCTGTTCCATTTATAGACAACCTAGGCCAAGCTTTTCTCAACCACTCCTTTGTAGGAGTTTTGATTTTTTGCGACTAATTGAAGGGACCTCCAATTTTATGTTGAGTCCGAACGGCTGAATTAAGAAGCAGATACCTTTGGATGTCTCTCAGATTTACGCGAAATGTTACGCAGTGGAAAATATCGTAACCTCAGACCCCTCGCTCGCTTTGGAGATGCCATCAATGCCGTTGTGCCGTAAATGTTTCATTCGCCCTGGTTCAGAACTGAAAATCCTTTCAAACTTAGGCTCCAAAAAGGTCGAAGGAACTCTTCATATGTCAAACATTCCCACGTACCAGCAGGCGGTACCGACGCTTTTGTCCACTGTGGCTTTAAACAAGATGAAGTGCCTACCACCAACGACCAACTTTGGTCGGTCGCATCGCTCTTTGGTAGCGCTACCAAAATGCGTGTCCTTTTCCGCACACCTGTTTTTAATCGGTTTTTATAACATTCCGCACGTTTATTTCATAAAATAGGGTTAAAGAACTTAATTTCATACATTTTCTTCTTATTCCATTTTACATTATCAACGATGGTGCGACAAAAATCAAATTTGTTTGATTTGAAGCGACCAAGCTACTTTTCTTAGTGTGGCCAATGCAACATCCAAATGTTCTGTGATCAGAACGAACACAAAAAACAGCCACAAAGAACAAAAATCTTTTTCGTTCTGTAGTAAAGTCTGATTCTGTTTACGTTGCTCGCTCAGCTATACACAAATCTGAAACAGATCCATAAAAACATGGCTGCCGTTTATTCTGTCAAACGCTATCATGAAATTGTGTCCACTTAAAATATTTTTTTCGTCTAGAAAGCGAATTTGCAAATCAAACTACATAAAGCAGGCAGCCAGACGAAAGATGCAGAAAAATGCAAACAAAAAATGTCCCTCGCACGATAAACTGGCATTTCTTTCGCTGGCAGCCATTTTTCTGCCGCTAAATTCCAATTCAATTTCGGTTCCTGTTCTGTTCTTTGTCACTTGGCGCCTTAAAGTTTAGAACAAAACAATCAATTGATACAAATTTTCAAAAGAAATTTCATTGATTCTGGCTTAAAAATTTTATGTAGGCAGTATATTCAACATTAAAAAAACATTTACTCGCATAAATGATTGAATGTTAATTTGTTTGCATGCATGTATTCAAAATATTTAACTTTACAAAGGAGAAAAGACGCCTAAATCACGAGCCTACAACGTTTTCGTCTCTGCCCATTTCCCCAACATCACCGCATTTGCAAAGGAAAAGTTTACACTACCGTCCCAAAATTAGATTTAAATTAATTTCATCAGAGGTATGTACCAACATAATTTTAACATAAACAACACCTGACGCTGACCGTTCTTAAAAGTAACAGAAATATCATGAGCCCAGAGACTCGAAGAGTCCAATAGCCCATGAGCCTACGAGCCCACCAACCGACAGTCCCACGAGCCAACCTACGAGCAGGGTTACCTTTGGGACACCTTAGTGTCAATTAGACACCTTTTCGAACACTCGGACACCAGGACACCTCTTTTTAAAAAAAGCAGATTTTGGACACCTTTTCGGAGTTAAGGAACTGTTATCATGATTTTTATATTTGTATTTAAATTCAGTCCCAAATGTTTTTTGTTCACACGCATAACGAAGGTCTGCGAGTTTTTCTGTGTGGATATATGTACTGATTTCTGACATGGATATAAGCCCGTTCGGGTTGGAGGGACCTTGGGTGTAACTAAATCATTTTAAGCCTTCACCTGCCTTGTTGGCTGCAAACAAAAAACATTTTTATAGTAAACTTCGCTATTGTGAGTAAGAAAAAATTAACTTGGACACCTAAAATTATTACATTACCATATTTTTAGTTAATGTATACTAAACATTTTTTCACAGAGTTGTTTTCTGTACTGTGTTGTTCCACACCAGCAATTGCAAATTAAAGTTGTGCACTAAGAAAACGTTAACTATGAAGGAAATTTTTTGTTGTTTTATAATAAGGACTTGCAAAAATGTGCCAACATCCTCAAAAAATATACCCCAAACTAGAATTAGATATCAGTCACGATTTTCTTTTTTTGTCGTTTTGTTTTAATATAAATTTGTATGGGACACTTTTTTACCGCGCGGACACCTTTTTGGACACTTTACAAAAATTTTCTGAGGTAACCCTGCCTACGAGTCTACAAATCTACGAGCCTACGAGTCTTTTATTCTACAAACCCACACGCCCACAACCCAACGAGCTTAAGAATCTAATAGCACACGAGCCAACAAAATCGTCTATGCAATTCACCATTACCTACTACATTTGCGCAAAAGAAACCGAATTCCAGCTGGAATACTAAAAATTGCATTCAACTTCCATTGCCCACTTCACAGTGCACTGTCTAAATGTTAATTTTTACTTCTAGGCAAGGCGAATTACAAAAAAATTTCAAAATTAACAAAATAAGTAACTGTTCCTTCCGCAATGTATGGTAAACTATCAGTATGAGTTAATAAATGTTCATTTCAGTCAAAATAATTATTAAATACGTGCATGTACCTGTTCAATCAGCCACGTACGCAACTTGCAATGCAAAACCAACGTCGCACAACGATCGTTCTCAAAATGCAACAAAAACTGCAGTAAACTGACGAAAAACACTAACAAAATAAACTTTTCACATTGTTAACACTTTGTTCGCCAAAATATTGCAATAAATTCACCAAATAGATAATTTAATTAATTAATTTAAATTTTCAAGCAAACCGATTTGAGCAACTAGAAAGATGAAACGAGCGATTTGGTTGGAAATCCAATGCGCGGCCAGCCATCTTGCAGTGTATAACATTTTGTGGAATAATATGGAAGATTTGGGTGCTCTTGATATTTAATTTTATTTTCGACAAATTTGATTGTTTTTTGATTTAACCAGTATCCTATAAAATGTCCATTTTATTTCATTCGTTTACCACCTACAAGTCTGGTTTGAAATGTTCATGCGGATACGGAAATGCAATTGCCAAGCAGTTCCGTTTTAATATGCGACAAAGCAAAACAATCTACGACTCTGACAAAATTTCTTTTTCTATTGTTTAAAAATATTAAATCGAACTCACACTGATTTCTATTTGGATAATATTTAGAAAAAATATTGAATTATAATAAAATTTGCAAATATCGTAGCACAGCAGCCATTAGACGGCAAAATGATAACCAACATTTTGATTTGCAATTTAAATGACCCCAAATGAAAGCCCGATGAATAAGTTTGCCCTAAATCGAATCTTTATAGATTCTGTCAATGACTTACCGTGTTTTTGAAACAACAAACACACTTTTTAAGTAGATTTTCTTAATTTTAATATTTCACTCTTCACTATTTGAACGAAATTTTTCTTTTTGACATTCGAATAATAGATGGGCGCAATTCAACATCCAGAGCAAAGTGGAAAGGCATGATACATATAACACTAACCGATGTTCAGTTCCATAGTATGATGTCACAGCGCACGATTAATTTATATTTATGCATTTACCGTTAAATATTAATACATGTGAATCATCAATTATCAATAAAACATGTTAAAATTATTGATTTAATACATATTTGATGTTTTTATTTAACAAATAAGTGTGTTTATATTTTTAGTTGGTTTTGCGTATTCAACGCGAAAAAATGCAGTAAAGTGTATTATGAATTGAGAGCACTTTTTCCTTGAAATTTGTTAAATTTTGTGCAAAATTTTGTTTTAGACTTTTTACGAGTCAGAAATCATAGAAGAACTGTAAAGATGTATAGAATATGTGATTAAATTTCTAGAAAGTTGAAATTCCGACTGAGTGAAAAACTGTGCCAGAAACAAAAAAGAGGGAGCTTTGTTATAACAGAGTTCTGGTAAATTTTAAATGAATATATGGGGCAATGTGAACAAAGCGTGCTTGAGAATCTATGAAATGAATTATTTTATTCATTTAGCGATGTCCCAAGAATTATTTTCAGCCTTCAAGTTAAGTTTTACTAACCATATAAAATGATCTATTGTGACCTAGAATTTGAAGGTTTAAGTTTAAAATGATTATGAGTATGCTGGACTACTAGAGGCATCAATTGACAAAGAAGAGCAACAGGATTTGGCGACAGGAAAATGACTGTTTGACGACAGAATGTAACGACAGCGACAGAAATGCGAATTTATCATGGGAGGGAGGTTTTTTTTTTACATTTTTCTGCATCTGTCATCTGGCTGCTTGCTTTAGGTAGTTTGAGTGTGCAAATTCGATCACTGCATTACGAAAAGATATTTTTAGTCGACATAATTTTATGGGAGCGTTTGAAAGAATAGACGCGGTAGCCATGTTTTTCTGGATCTGTTTCAAATTTGTGTATAGCTAAGCGAGCAATGTAAATAGAACCAGAATTTACTACAGAATGAAAAAGCTTTCTTTTCTGTTCATGTTTCTGTTTCTGCTCTTTGTCACTTGGTGCCTTAAGCGAGAGGGGTCTCATCTTTAACTGCGTCAACGTCAACTGCAAACGTCTGACACTAATCAGAGAGTATAAATGTGTTCTTCTGTATAACTGTATAACTTTAAAGCTTCTCAATTAGCCCAATTATTCGTCCCGAAAATAAAAGTACCTATCGAACAAAAGAAAGTTTGTGAAGAGCTGTAATGAATAGGACCCTATAACGATCTTTACGTTGTATCGAGTATTATATAATTCATTGACATATTACATAATGGACTGCTAGTAGACGTCTTCTGGTCGGTTACAATTGCAACATAACCATTAGCTCTCTTGGTTCAGAGTCGATTAGATTGAAAACTCGCACTTTTTTAAAGCAGCAATTTGAATTACAATCGTTTTCCTTGGTAAATTCACTCACGCCCCACAGGTGTCTCTAGCATTCTATGGAGAAATCCAAAATGGTAGTCATTTGGTTTCACTTATTTTATTTTATATTGGCGTTATTTTCTGTGCAATTTTTGTATAAACTGACATTTCACTAACAGTCCATATATAATACGTCAATGATCTGAATAATGAAGTCGGAGAAACTAACAGCCCTATATTATGGCTATCAAATATCAATTATTTGATACTTGATAAGATCTATCAATTCATTGATAATTTGGTATTATGAGTATCAATTGATAAATTTTACACCATTGTGAATACTTATCAAAATGTCATGAATGGGTTCTGTTTTGACGTTTGACGTTTCTGATTTGTAGTTAGTTGTTGTTTTATGGCTGACGTCTAGTTTTGGTTAATTGTTTTTATTAAACAACAGTCGCTTTTTTCGCAAATCAAACGAACGACCAACGCTGTTGATTGTGCAATGCCAATATTAAAGTCATTCCCAACGCTCAGTTGATGGTTTCCTTACTGAGCAAATAATTTTAAAATCGCTGCTACTCGTATTATATGTACATTTGATGAATATCAAATTTTTTGATAATCGTTATACCAAGTTTATCGATAAAACTATTCACAATAGATCTTAAATCTAATACAATTCACAATTCATCAAAAATGTTGAAAGGTTGATAACCATAATACCGATTCACTAATTTTGTTGATACGTATCAATTATTATCAAATATCGTGTTGATATTTGATAGCCATAATAGGGCTGTAAGACAGCCAAGAAAAAGAGATCCATTTCTAAAATGAGTTTTTAAGAAGTCTGCTTTGTCTGTCATTAAAAAGCTTCAGAATTTCAATTTGGCAAAGTTCCATTCACAGTTGTGAGAAGTTCAAATTCAGATCATAAAAACGCAAGAACCAAATAGCGATTGCTTCCATTTTTATTTTATGTCAAAACGATCGACTGAGTGTCAGGCAAGCGATCAAATTACTGCATATATGCATGACAGGTCATTTATTCTGATCACTTACCTATCTTCGTTCCGTTCTGTGCATCTGTCAAAAAGGCATGCTTATCCAAAGAAAAATTAACAATTATCAGCCGTGACACATATTATATTGTTCTATACATAAAACATGCAGATGCGCAAACTATTTATTTTAAGGCCGTGTGTCAATTGGGCTACATAAAGTGTTCAAAGAAAAGTTCACCGAACTGTAATCTTAAAACAGAGGATTTATCGAATTTTACACAATTAATTGATAGGCACAGTAGCGCAGTGGTTAGTGTGCTGGACTACTGTGCGAGGGATCCCAGGTTCGATCCCCGGAAAAACACAAATTACATCTTAAGGTTTTTTCTACTGCGCCACCTCTCGCGAACGTCTGACAAACATCCGATTGTATGACTGTCCTGAAAAAGCTTCTCAACTCAGCCATTCGGACTCGGCACAAAATTGTAGGCCCCTTCCATTCATCCCAAAAATAGGAACTCACACAAAGGAATGGTTGCGAGAAGTAGGCCTAGGGTGTCTGCCCGCCTGTTGCGCCAGCGCCACCTATTTATTTATTTATTTTTAAATGACTGAAATTCAGTGTTCAACTTTCCAATAAATCTCAAGCCAAAGAAAACGTCAAAAAATTAGCCTACAGAATAATTTATTACCTTGCTCCCGGAAAAGGGACATTTTTTGACAGCTTTTACAACACCACCATAGTGTCAGAAAATGATCCGAGAATAATTTATTTAACCCAATTGACACACGACCTATATTGTTCCCCGTATGGAATCAAACTCATCAAATCGCCTTTAAATATCTAGGATATGATAAATTTTGAATGAATACAGCTTTGAATAATACATTTTCTGAAGTCTGCCAACTGTTTTCGTCTTAATAACGTTGATCAGTAAAATTTCAGACGATTCAATACTTACAATTAACACATTTTTGTTATATTTGTGTCAAATTGACCATAAACTGTCCAAAAACCCGAAGAATTTGCAAAAATCGTCCCGTCTTAAAAGTTATGTGGTTTTTCTTGCACATTTTATAACTTCCTTCCTTGACTCTTGTACACTTGTACCTTTACTAAGCATTAGAATTCTGCAAACACAAATTTTCACAATTTTGTTTGGAAAAATCGCGCAAATCAGAAAAAAGTGCTCTCGATTCATTACTGATCTTACTGCATTTTTTCTTCGTATGCAAGTCCATAAATCAATTTTAAAAAACTTTATATTTTACAACTGATGTTTCCAAAAATACATTCAATCACTTATATTTCAACATATTCTCTTTCGAAACAGTTAAAAAATCTATTAAAACTAACGGAAAATGCAAAAATAAGTCAAAGTCGTGCTTAGTGACGTCAATCTCATCTACGAAATCCACCCGATGAAATACGGCACATGCTTTCACACTTTTTATGTAATGGCCGATATGGCCGCCGCGCGCGCCGATCAGTGCCGATGTAGAATTTAAAGTTTCGTTCAAGTGGTGTGTAGTAGAAATTTAAAATAAAGAAAAAGTGTTCAAAATATGTAAATTCAGTTTTGAAAATACGATAATTCGTTTTATTAAAAAATGACGCGCTTTATGGTAGTTAAAATAATCCACTAGAAGTCGTTGCAAAGGCTGTATTTGTGAAATTAAAAATTAAATTCATTGCCGCCATGGTGGTATAATATGCCGGAAAGCGTAGCAAGTCGCAACTTGCAACCTGTGGTTATTTTATTATTTAAATAAAGTTGAAATTTGAGTTAATTATTTAAAAATCGTGCAAGTGTTTTAATAAGAACTAAATTTTGCATTTTTGGGTTAAAAATATATGAATTGGGTTTTTATTTGGTGAATTCAATTTTTGGTGAATCTAAACGCGGGTTGTTGCAAAAAGTGTTCGCAATTATTGCTCTTCCGTTTCCGCTTGCATATTCATGGATCATCAACACAGATTGTGTGCCTCTGCCTAGAAAAAAATCGGTAAGCAAAATTTGTATTCAACTGAAAATAATAGGCCGCTGACTTATGATTTTCCTGGGCACTGCTTATCTTGTCTTGTTGGAGCCTAATTCATTACAATCCCCTGTTTGCTCACAATAATTATTGTGTCTATGACTAGGTAAAAACCGTCCAGGAATATCAAAAACTACTCCTTCAAAAAATAAAAATTCAAATTAGAACGGAATACTGGGATATTCAAATTGAAATGGGAATTAAATTATTTCCCAATTTAACGCCATCTAGTGGTGGTTTATTTAATTAAGTTATGTCCAGAAAAGAGCCAAGAATATACAGTTGTTTGCCTATTCACCACTAGATGGACAGGAAAGGGGAAGTTTTTATAATTCCCTTCGCATGATGTGGGATGAGTAACCAAAAACTATTGGGAAATTCTTAATGCCATTATGATAGAACGAAAATGTGACCAATTTTGAAGTTTACTATTGAAGTTGAAGAATATTGGCAGTTGGCACTCGCGTTATAGGTAATGGAGGTCAGATATCGCTTTGGCTTTCAATTGACGACCCACCAGAAACAAGTTTGACGAAAAGTGATGGTTGCGATGGTGAAGGGTTGGAAAGGGAAGTTTCCATTTCTCTGTTAATTGTGCATGAAGATAGTGCTGAGATGAAAATCGTGAGGCTGGGAGGGTTTTATTTTAATCATTTCAAAAGCGGTCGTTTGTCAGGATGGCTTTCAGAAAGAAATTCACTGGTGAATATGGGTAATTTTTGTGATGTCATCTCGATTGATAGTCAAGCCTTTTATAAGAAAGGAATATCCTTCTTGTATCTTGTCTTAGCGTATCTTGTTTGTAAAAGCGGTGCCACATTCAAAACTGTAATAGTAATTGGCCAGTTTAGCAACGGTTCATCAGATTTCTGCTGTAAGTTTCGTTCGAGGTTCCTTTAAGATTTAATTCCCAAGATGGACGCTTCTTTTCCCCTGATATTTTTTTTTATAGGACAAATATCATTCTTAGATGAACAATACAAAAAAAAATGGCCTCTCGCAAAAGCAAGTCCTGCACCCAATGAGGGTACGAATTTTTTTCCAACCTGACCCTCATGATTGTATAATCAAAGTCCTCTCAACACCATTACAGGCTACATAAATAACTACTGCGTATACGCATCATACTACCAAACAAGGACGATTAAGAGTACCTGGACCAAACAAAAGACATCAAGAGGGTTGATTTTTTGTTTTTTTCTTATTCAAAAATTTCACTCAAAGGACAACATCTCGCCAAAGAGCACCGGTTGAGCATCTTTGAAGAAGATGTACGGTACGAGTACGGGTACCCCTCGCCAAGTCATTCATCCTTCCAGGCGAAATGCCCGTAGAAAGAGAAACACCGGTAAATTTTGAATTGCGGGGTTGGTCGCAACGCGAAGGAAAGTTGAGTAAAGATACCATCGGAATATTAAGAGAACTGTTTCCCAAATCAAAACAAAAGACCATGGGTCCAGTACAAGCGCGAATTTTATTTTCTTATCGCGACAGGGCCGCACATAGGTTGGCTGTAAGTGTGCGTGGTTCCTGGAGAAAAATTTTACGCCAGCCGAAAAAAATAAAAGTCCCAAACGATGATGGCCGTGAATTTATTTTCTCGGAGAGAAGAAGAGCGATTTTTCGGCATTTTTGTAGGTCGCTTCAAAGGCAATTCAGAAAATGGGTTAAAAAAGGACAGAGAGGGTGGCGGGGTGGTCGTAAATTACCCTCGTCTTGTGTGTCACTCCCTGAGTGTTTCACCCACAAATTCATTCATCGAATTGTGGGTAGTTCTTTGATTTTATTTTAGCTATATTGATGACACTGGAGACTGGAGGATTATTAATTTTTTTTTTTGTATTTACGGGGTAGGCTTTCCTTCTTCATGTATTGGTGATTATAAAGGAAGTTTGGTGAGTTGATTTTTTTTTTACAATTGGTGGTGGTGGTAGTGGACCAATTCAATCTTTTGGTTGGTGGTTGAATGATGAAAAATAGAAAAAATTGAAGCACATAACAGATGCGTGCGTTGAAAGTTAGTTTATTGTCAATGTCGATAGGAGCGCGTTAGCATAGGACCTTACAATTAATTTAATGAGTTAAAATTTTGTACTTAGATTTCTTTGAAATGCAAGTTGGGTCAAAGATTGGCATAGGAATGGTGTAGTTATAGAGACAAAATGGCAAGCGGATAGCATTTAAAATGTACAATCCTGATTGCCAAAAGGGGGTGGACTTTGGATTTAGATTTTTAATGACGATAAGAAGACGAAAAAGATGGATTTTAGGATAATCAAGCTCACTGTATTATTTATTGGATTTTGGGCGCATCGATTTTGGTAGCTTTGACAATGTTTTTCTAATCTATTATAGTTATCCTTTGAGAGAGCTTTTTGTTGTAATTTTGCTGTTCCTACACTTGATTGATGTTTTGCGTTTTGGAAAAAAAATGTTGTTAGAGTTGTAGTTGCGGCACTTCTTACCAATAACTCTTATGGACGTGCAGGTACTCTATTCACACCAAGCTGAAGAGAAAACCAACTTTTTAGGACTGTCTATGCATATTTGTTTTTAAGACGAAAATCAAAGCTAGTTGCATCGAAAAGGCTATACTCTATTGAGTGGGTCGCGGGTGTATGTTGCGCCAACGCGGTGACTTTATTATGATTTATTTTGACCGCCTTGCTGCTACAGTAAATGTCCAGAGGGTGAGGTTTGGCATCACCTCCATAGGTGAGGTGGCTATTGCTCGTAAGTGGCTCATAATCCCGATGCATGCCGCCCTCTGAACTTTGGTGAGGCTTAAAAGAATGTATTATCTTCTCAATGGCCTTCCACCACTGTGCAATGTGTTAAGATGAGCTGCACTACCGCTGACAGCCAGTGCACCTACCACGTGCGTCCTAAAATCCCACGTTTTGCCGAATGCTCTCCTACAGGCATTTAGTGCCACGTATGCTTTTTCGATGCGATTCTCTATCTGAGTCTAAATAAATCATTTGAAGGACATTTTTAATTTTCCAAAGCTCTGTAAAATATCTTCGTTTATTTAATGCGCCAATTAGCCGTCAAATCTTTTATTTTCTCTAACCTAACACGGCTATCTAAGGCCCCATTAAGACGGTCATTTCAGTTTCAGTTGAGCTATCAGTTAAACTGATGTCTAAATGCAAAAATGTAAGCGTCTAACTGAAACTGAAACTGAGACTGATGGAATTCGCATAAGTTTTCAGTTCAGTTGTCAGTTTAAGTAGATATATCTTCTAACCTTCGGCTACTCAAGAGTAAATTGAAAGCTCAACTGAATACCGAACTGATGTCTAAATGCACTGCCATTTTTAACTGAACTAACTAATAACAGATAATGGGGCTTTAAATAAATCGACATCTTTGGAACTGACTTCCGTAAGGCTTTCGATAAGATTTCCCACAAATTAGTCCTTTTCTTCAAACCCAATACAGCTGAATTGGAAATCTGTCAACATCATCTTTCCATCTCGGCTGGAATCTGCCTAATGTTGAGATAATTTGTTTTTCTGTAGAGGCGTTTGTCAACTTGCAGCTTGAGCAGGCATCGTTTTGACACAGAAACCCTTTTCAATATCGAGAAACTATAGCTTTGAGTATTCATTATTTGTTTTCCATTTTTTAATGGTACAAACTAGCGAGGCTATAAGTTGCCTCCACCAGAGAAGCCCTTATGGTAAGAGTTGGGACAGGGAGTCAATGAGTTTTAGAGTAGGTACTTAGTTCGCCTTCAAGCGTCTCTGTTCAAATTTGATAGTCCTTAGAAACTGTTTATAAAAATGTTCGCTATATGAACAACAATTTTAATAATATTAAGTTGCAGGACGTGTTTCTCTTAAACCCTAACCGAAACTCGCTGAAGACTTAACAAAAGGTTAGGTTCGATTAGGTTAGAGGGGCAGTTTGCCATTGCACCATAGAGACCCTTTTATATATTACATGATATGTAGGACGCATGCAACTAACAAACATTCAGATCTGTTGATGGATCTTTTTAGGTTTCTTTTAGGATTCTTTTTCGTCAAACAACCGGGCTCCCATACAAGAGTAGCTACGTTCTTGGAGGCTTCGATAGTGAAGCAGGAGATGTTCCACAGATTCTATTTCCTCTTCATCCCTGTAACTTCTGCTTAAGTCATATTGTAAAGATTCCCGTCTTTTGGCCATGTTTCCAATGGTGCAGTGTTCGGTTATTTCCTTGACGAGCACTCCAATTTGGTTTCTCTCAAAAGATGTTAGGATCTTTGACCAATTAGAGTCAATTGCGGGCCACAAGCTGTTACAATTAGAAGTGTTATTCCATCGTTCTTTAGTCAAGTTTAATGTGACATTATCAACGACGCGCTCTTAGCTGCGTTAAAAGCTGGTATAGTACTTGTCTGTCAGCATCCATTTTAGAGCCAGTTTATCTGCTGCCACGTTCCCTTCCACCTCAACATGTCCAGGAAGCAGCACAGCAGTATGTGTGATGGCTTATTGCTCTCTATGCTAAAATGCACTGACTTAAGGATTTAAAGTTTACCAGATTGAAGTTAATCGCTTTAAGTGCTGCTTGGCTGTCCACACAGAAGATAATTTCCATTGCTAGCAATTCCTTCGCTAAGACGCTGTGGAAAACGCTGTACTTATTTGCCAATCGGTACGCATAAGGCTAATACTAAGTTCTTCTGAAAAAAACTCCTGCTATCCCGTTCCATTCCCTGTCTTTAAACCATCATCTGTGAAGATGGATATACCTTTTATGACAGTACTTGGGAATAGAGTTGGGCAATTTAGTTCATTTAAGTGATCGATCAATTTAGTTCAAAACACGCTACTGAACCAGTTCGCTCATTTTAGTTCATGGGGTTGTTGGATGCAGAGTATAAAGTACCCAAAGAAGCCCTGTGGTAAGAGGTCGCCGACGCGGTTCACATTCAAAAGCCACCTCGACAAATACAGAAACAAAGTTGCGTCAAGCTGTCAATGAAACCGTATCGATTTCTTGGGCACTCATTCCGTAAGTCAATAATCGCATGACGATACCGTTTTGACGATAGCCTTGCATCATGTAACATTGAAAATTGCTATCGTCTCCACGACATCGTTTCTACGATCGAACATTTGCTTCCTGTAGCTCAATAATCGACAGAGCACTATCGTCCAGACGATAGAGTTTGCACGATAGATAATTAAATTAGGTATCGTCATGCATTGAGTTGTTTATTTTGCAGATAATTTCAAGCTTTTGAAAGAAATTTTAAAGCGAGCAATTGAATTCCGATTTTTTTACGATTTAAATTACATAATAACTCATTGTTATTTGTCAAGTGTCATTTATGACAATAACGATGACGTCTAGTCATTTTTTCAACTACTGTTTGTCAGCTCCTGAAAGGTACCGAAAATTCTCAAAATAAACGATGGTGGTAGAGTTACTTGAAGCAAATAAAAGACGATCTCGTGCACTACTATCGCTTGGACGACTGTCGTCTTAAATTTTATGGAATGAGTACCCTTGATGCTCGCGTATACTGGCATCTTGATGTGTGGACTGTGGAGTCATCAAAGCTACAATTCCATCGAATTGTGTTGAGTCCATTCGCAAAAAAATTGTGATAAAGTCTCCTCAGCTTTGAATTTATAGTAGAATCCTTCCTGCTGACAACGGGCCACCTGCACGCCTTCGTCGAAACACTACGTCGTTTTTATGTCAATTCATCATCCGCGCAGTCTTCTAACACGAGTAAAAATAGTCGCAAATGCAATATTTTGTTCCATTATCGCCGTACTGCAAAAACCAAGGACCATACATTTTAATTTTTCTGACAATGGCTGACAACGGATAGACCAATTTTTCATATTCAAATATCTGACAACCGTGTGAACCTATTGTGACCGTCAAAATATAATTTAATATAGTAATTTGAAGGTTAAAAATGATTATTGGTAAGGCCAATTGAAAATAATAACCGTGAACTAAATGAACTAGTGAACTAGTTCATTGAACTAGTTCGTTCGTGAACTACACAAGCCTACTTGGGAAGAGCGACTCCTACCTTCCCGCATGCAGACTATAAATTTCTTGTCAAAGTCATACCTCATAGTTTCTTGTAGTCCGACAGTGGCATGAGTCCGCTCTGAGGTATGCGCCAGTGACCGAAATTACAAATTTTCCCTGTCTTAAACAGAGAGCAACTTTGGCTGCCACGTTCTTATCGTATAGCTTGATGGGCTGTAGGTTGAGCAAACTTTTCTAAGCCCTTTATACCTATTTAAGCAATTTCTTGTATGTACCTTGTTCAGATTCTTGAAAGTAGGATTTAGTGTTAACAGCCTCCCACCAAACAACCGAGCCATTAGGTCAAAATTGGCTCTACAATCGCGGTTAACATCCCGTGCAGTATGCTCGGTTGTAAGCACCACTTCTTCGCGAAGGCCTTAAGACCTAACAAAAAGTGTCCTACAATTGCCTTTTCTGTTTTGTTTGACAATTTATGAAAACGCTATTATAACATATAACACTATATAACAACGACACGATAAAATATCAGACAGAATAATATAACAACATCGCTTCATTGAATTTCCATCTATCAATCTAATGAATTTTATATTCAAGGTTCTACTAACTTGTAAGGACACAGTTTACAGCATACCCCACCACCCCCTCCCGTCCACTGTGGAACAAATTTTAAGTGCAGAAAATTTAAACTTCAAAGACCCATTGATTCGTTAAACTTCTTCACCAATACTTTGTATCATTAAGGATGAAAATTCTCCAACCCATCGGTAGCCATGCTGTGCAACCACCACGTCATTAAATACTCCGACAATTACAGAGCCTTCTTCGGTCCGAATTTTCTTTGATATATCCCAGTCTCGAAACATCCAACTCTCAAAGTTGACTCTGAAATTTAAGTCCAAACTGCAACTGATATTCTTGAATCCACCACGCAACACTAAAGTGTGTATTTCTTGGATCAGATTAAAATAAAGAAGCTCCCCTTCCCCCACCCCCTCCAGCTTAAAAAAAGGCATCCTTTTAATAATTTTTTTTTCCGCCATTTCCCTTCTTCTGATGGGCCAGGGCCGCGATGAATATGAAAATGATGATGGTGTTGCGAATTTATTTCGACAATGAGAACACATTTTCTGAGAAATCTATAGCAAAGATCCTGGCCCATCATTCTGCCACCTATAGAGGCCGGCTCTATACATAAAACTCAGACCCCCTTCTTATAAGTAATGGCAGATCTGCGCTGCCTTCTCTTAAACAAAAGGCGAAAAATAAATACATAAGTAAGAAATCTCTCAAAATGAAAAGCGGCAAAAAAGAACGCCACGCGAAGGAATAAAAAAAAAAAAATACTTTCTAGCTAAAAAAGGACAATAGAAAACCGAAGAAGAAAAGTAAAAGAAATACCAACCCCAAAAACAGTAAAAAGCAATACAAACGCGCGAGGAGGCGCGCACGTAAAAAAAGGGAAAATTTACGAAACGACTGTATAAAAAGGGAAAATCGCTCCATGAATCGCCTTCATCAGGGAATTGATGAAGGAACATTACGAAATAAAGAAAAGCACCGCTCCCTTAGCAGTTGTTGTTGTTGTTGCTACCGCTGGCTGTTGGCCTGTTGATGGTGGTGGGTGATGGTCGGTCGTCGCGCTAAGGACCAAAACGACTATACGAAGACGACCGAAAGAATTATGTTTTGTAATAAAGCAGCGGCAAGGACTCGCTACGCTGCTACACACCCCCCTGAGTTGGTGTCGTTTTTTGCGCGATCAAAAATATAAATTTTATACTATATACTCTGTTGTCGTCCTTCGTCTCGTCCTCCTGCTATAATAATTCTCATCGCATTTGGAAGAAAAGTGTAAAAAAACTGCCGGATGGATGGACCTTCTTTCATTGTAGTAGTGGTGGTGGTGGTGATGGTTGAATCTATTATAACAAGGGTTGATTTTCATTTCCATTTCCATTTCCAAGTTCGAAGCGCGCAAAAGAAAAACTTGTACTACTACTCCCCTTTTAATTCTTATAAGCAGCAACCAAAAAAAAAAAAATCATTTTTATTAAATTTTTGTTTTAAAAATGTTTTCTAGCTCGCGTGTCGTGCTTTTTCTTGAAGAACAAACGCGGGGGTTGCGTCGGCGAGAGGAGAGGACACTGTAAAATTGTCCATGGAATGGCGGTCGAAAATCACAAGAAAAAAAGTTTCAATTGGGGTGGAAACTGAGAAGTGGTTGATTACGATTAAGATAGGGTTTTTGTATATAAAAATGTAAATATGTATTCAAAAACAAATAGTACGCACTGTTTTTTTTTTTAGCGCTGTGTCCTTTATTAAAAGTAAAGTTACTTACAAGGTATGAAGGAGAGGAATTTTGGGGGAAAAAAATCCAATTAGTTGGGTGGATTATGGTCCACGTTGGAATATTTAAAATTCGAAACTTTGAAGGGTAGGAAGTTTTGCATTCTTTTGGAAAACCAGATAGTGTCATTAGTTTTGGTGATTTTCAGTTTTCACAGAAACAAAATGGAAGAGGGGGCAAGTAGCTTCGACAAAGTGTTGCGGTTAAAAATTGAAAGTTTGGATACAAATCGGCAGGTTTTGGAAGGTTTTTCAGCGGCAAAACTGTCCATTTACTTACTTAAGGTGGCGCTACAGTCCGGGGTGGACCTGGGCCTCAACCAACAAACGTCTCCAGCTAGCACGATCTTTGGCCAGCTGTCTCCAGTTTCGCACGCTAAGTTGGTTAAGGTCCCTTTCCACTTGCGCGCGCCACCTGAGTCGCGGTCTTCCTCTACTGCGCCGTACCTCGGGATTCGAAGATCCATTTAGGAGCAATTTTTAACTTCTTATCATTTTGTACATTACCGAGATGTAGGAGAATATTTCAAAGTTGTCTGGCCCAGTAGGACGACAGGGAGGGTTCTGAAACGCATTAGCTAATTGATCGCAAAATGTAATAAATATTGCCGCAGAAATACACACATTCTACCAAAAAGATCTGTTGTGCCTGATAGTCCATTTAGAAGACCATAAGATGTTCAATTCTCTTTAAGGGAGAGATGGCCTGAGCAAGCAGCTTTCTATTTGCCGATGCTCCTTCCATTCATCTCTCTATCCTATAGGTATATAAAATATGAAAGGGCTGAGGCGTATTTTTAGCTAAAAAGTCCTTGATGTAGACAGTGGTTTCTATCGTTATAAGAAAAAAACAAAATGCAGCTAGTTTGGGAATAAAAACCGTGCTTGAGAATCGCATTTTAAATTTAAATTGGACATGAATAAGGCGCTTGTGCAGAATGTAGTCCATACCCTTCGCTTCGCTGAGGATAAAACCAATGTAATTTTATCTTGATTGGACATTTTACTAAACAGACTGTTAGCTCTGGGAAGCCAATGTCAAGCAGTTTAAAATATCCCCGAGCTAATTCTAGTTTACTGTCATTATTTTTGAGATCGAATATCTTACCAACGGCTCCTGATTGATGTTATCTCTTGCACAGCGTTGGCTAAAGGCGTCTAATACCCTATTCATACCAAGCCGAAAACCGAGTTTTCGTCGAAAAAGTTTAGAAAACTCGTAGATGCATTCAGACCGAACTCCAACTCGTTTTCGTTTGACGTTTCAATTAGCTGTGAAACTAGCTATGAAATGTTTGTGGCGACTAGACTTTTATTTTAGTTACTAAACTTGGCACGTATTGACATAATATATAAACAAAATTATTTAAGCTACTTGATAAACGTTAAATTTTGTTAAATAATTAACATAACCGACATTCAAAATCAAAACATCTGAAAATACCATTTAGTTGTGGCAGGCTGGCAGGTAGCTTGCTCTTTATGGTGCAACGTGCAAGCAAAGATAACAAAAAAACTCTCACTCTTACTCTCACTCAGTCTCCCACATCCTGTCAGCAGTTTTGCTGAGCTCGCTGAATGTTGCAAAAGTTGTGTTGTGCAGTCGGAAGTTTTCGACTGTTTTCGCGAAAACCCAGTTTTCGGCTTGGTGTGAATAGGGTATAAAGGTAACTTTACCACGTGTCTAGGTTTCCCTAAAGCGCTTTTAAAATGGTCATTGCGGTATTGGCTTGCTGTTATCTTTTCAACATCTTTCTAACTTTCTGACAGTCGATTTTCTTTAGACAGGTCATTGCGCTCCTCATTTTGGTCTTGATTCAATTGCAAGTGGTTGCAACTTGTGATATGTAGCTTACCCTTTATTCTCCCAACTAACCTCACGATGCTCTGCTCCTATTTCTCTCTCACCTTGCGGAAGGCTGCTCTAGCCATTTAAATCTACTCTCGGTGGAGTACGTAGTCGACAAATGTCTAAGTTAACAGCCCTATTATGGCTATCAAATATCAATTATTTGATACTTGCTAAGATCCTATCAATTCATTGATAATTTTGTATTATGAGTATCAATTGATAAATTATTCCCCTTTGTGAATACTTATCAAAATATCATTGAGAATGGGTTCTGTTTTCACGTTTGACGTTTCTGATTTGTAGTTGGTTGTTGTTTTATGGCTGAAGTCTAGTTTTGGTTAATTGTTCTTATTAAACAGTAGCTTTTTTCGCAAATCAAAAGAACGACCAACAATGTTGATTGTGAAATGTCAATGCTAAAGTTATTCCCAACGCTCAGCTGATAGTTTCCTTATTGGGTAAATAAATTTAAAATCGCTGCAACTCGTAGTATAAGTACATTTGGGATGTCTACCGAAGACATTTCGCTCTAAAGTCGTTATATTACAGTAAAAACGAAAATATAATTTTTTTAATTTGATGCGCCCGAATATTTGATACGTATCAACGAGAAATTTGTGGTTAATAGAAAATTTGATGACTATCAAATTTTTTGACAACCGTAATACCAAGTTTATCGATAAAACTGTTAACAATAGATCTTAAATCTAATACAGTTCACAATTCATCAAAAATGTTGATAGGTTGATAGCCGTAATACCGATTCATTCATATTGTTGATACGTATCAATTTTTATCAAATATCGTGTTGATATTTGATAGCCATCATAGGGCTGTAAATAAATAATAATAAAATAGAAAATAAATTATGACTTGACACAGCAGTACAAGGCGGCTAATCCGATAGCAGGCTATGTAGGCTCCGACAATCTGACAGAAAACACAATTCCGTCCCTAAATGTCAATATAACTTAACATGTATGACCCTTTCTTAAAAATGTAATAATTATTATAAAAAAATGAACAAACTTTTCGCATTTTACCCCTCAAAAAGGGGGCAGAGGGGTCCATTTAAGAAATACCAAAACTCAATGTCTAAACATTTGTGTATGTACTTCTCTTCTAAAGTGTAAACTTCCAAATAAATTTCAAAGTTATAAAAGAAATTGTTTGAATCACGATAAAGCGTTATACTTGCTGAATTCAGTTTGCCAAGCAACTCGCATGATGTTTTAAAATATATTCCTCTGCAGCAGCGAGACTTGGACTTATCTTTTGAGTCGTTTCTTGATGACGAAATTTCGCTCAAGATTGTCGTCTCCATTGCGTCGTAAAGGCGAACATTTCGATGTAGTAGCTGTGATGGCGGGGGCTTTCATAGGATTAAGCGATTCAAAGAGGAATGGGCCATTTTCTGTCAGTTGTTAAAGGTATCCGTATACCTTCGAAATTGAAGGGTTTAGAGACGCGTTTGAGGATGAGTATTAATTCGAAGAATCATCTCGATCAAGGAACACTGTACCTGCTTCGAATAGTGCGCTGTTCATTTTAAGATCAGGTGCATACCGTACCTACCGACCTTCTTTTTTTTGCAATGAAATCATAGGTAGGTATATTTGACAGCCGACAATCAATTCGAAGACTGTGTCATCTCATCACTGGGAGTGCTTCATGGCCGCCACTTAGGCCCAATGCACACGGAGCAACTTGAAAAAAAACTGAGAATCGGCAACTAGTTTGCTTTGAGTTATATACCCTGCGTAATCAAATGGGACGACGCACACAACGCTACTGGTTGAAAACTCGTTTGCGATTCATAAGAAACAGTTTACAACCAGTCGTCTGTTGATTTGATGCATGTCGGGTTGCCTATTGATCTCAGTTTCTAGTTTTTTTGTCGGAGCTTGTTACTATCCGATGGAGCACTCAGATACAACTACTGGTTCTTCATTGTAATGCCAAACAGACACCTTACATTGATGTACTTAGTTTTCCCGTCTTCCGAAGAAAGATGAGAAGGAGCTTCAGTGATGAAGAGCTGAGATGTTCGGCACTCACCACGTCAGCCCCAAAGATCCGCCACCTGATGCGAGCAAAGGCAGGACAACTACAGAGGAAGTGCTCCGCCGTATCGTCATCCTCTCCACAAGCACGACAGATGGTGGTGTGGTGTTGCTCAAGCCAAACACATTTAAGTGTTTGGCAAAAGCTTGGTGGCCCGAAAGGACGCCCACAAGAAGTTTGCACTCTGCAGTCGATTCTCCTGAGAGACAGAAGGAAAGACGCCGACCTCTTGCAGATGTCCGGACGCAGTCGTTTGGTCTGTCTACACCCAGCACAGTCACGCCAACGACACTCGTGTTCACGAGAAACCCAAGTATCAATGGATGACCTAACCACAGTTGCAGGCAAACCCGACGCAGGTTCAGGTCCTAAGAAATCTTCTTCTGAACCCAACCTGGCGAGCCCATCAGCGATCTCGTTTCCCTGGATACCAGTCTGACCTGGGACCCAAACAAGTTTGACAGTGTTTAGCCAACCGACTAAGTTCGGAGAAAGCTTGAGTTCGAGCACTAACTTGGACGAGGTAAGAGGGTTGAGCAGCGCTTTTAATGCAGCTTGACTATCACTGCAAACGCATATGCTTCTAGCCCTCCACCTGTTTGTCACAATATAGCGCATAGCCATAAGGATAGCGAAAATCTCCGTCTGGAAGACAGTCGCATGGCTACCCAAGGGGTAGTGTAGTCTAATGTTCTTGCTTTCCACGAAGACTCCAGAACCAGACCTCTGTCCGGTTTTAGAGCCATCCGTGAATACACGATGGCATTCTTTCCCTGGCTCCGAGTCTGGCCGAAGCCATTCCGTTGCCTGAGCAAAGTTGACGTGGTAATTTTGTCGCAGTAAAATTTCTGGTGTCATTGCGTCAGGCGGCATATCCATAAGACAGGGGTCAAAGGATTCTTCAAAATTCCAATGCGCGTGGTACCAAAAGCCACCTCTCTTTAACCGAGAGATGGTTTTCAGCATACACCCCATGATAAAAATATCAAGGGGGGGGGGGGGGAGGTTCATCAAAGCATCTAGAGCAGAGCCCGGAGTGCTGGGGAAGGCCCCTGTGCAGCCAAGGCAAACCGTTCTTTGGAGTTTGGCGAAAGAGGCCATAACACGTTTCCGCGAAAGACTATTCCACCACACAACCGATGCATATGAGAGAAGTGGTCTTACCATTGCCGTATAAATCCGAAGGACTCTCTTGCACTGCCAGTAAGTCGACAGCGCTTTATCGGTTTTCGATTCAACATGCTTGGACCGAAGAAGTTTTCTATCGAGGATTACTCCCAGATATTTGACTTCGTCAATCGTCAGAGATCGGAATAGTGACACCTTTTAGCACAAGTTGAGTCAGACCAGTGACATTCCTCTCTCTCGTGAAGAGAACAACCGTAGTTTTAAGAGGATTCACTGAAAGCCCATACATTGAGCACCAGTCATCGATCTCGAGAGTAGACAGTCCTTAGGTCTGAACCGACAGACGACATCGTCCGCGTAGGCTTGTGTGTAGATTCCAGGAAGATTGAGAGTCGTCAGCAGCCCATAAAAGGGGAGACAAAACACCACCTTGAGGGCAGACCCTGTTTATCCCTGCCATGATGCATTAGCCACAACCATCTTCGGCATTCAACGTCCTGTTCATTAGCATTGCTTTAATCCACAACACCAATGTTTCATCTATACCGTGATGTCTGGCTGCGTTGCACATGCTATCAAGGGTCGCATAATCAAATGCACCCTCAATATCGACGAAAATACCCAACGCGTACTCCTTCCGATTAAGAGCACTTTCGATCCTACCAACGAGGTTCTGAAGCGCAGTTTCACAGGATTTTCCGCGCTGATAAGCATGTTACATCTCAGAAAGAGGATGTAATCGAAGAGCAACATTGCGCACGTGCAGCTCAACCAGTCTCTGCAAGCTTTTCAGCAGGAAGGAAGACAGACTTATGGGTCTGAAACTTTTGGCGAGAGTATATAGTCAGTCTTACCGATTTTTGGTATGAACACGACTTTAACCATACGCCAAAGGGAAGGTATGTAGGCCAAGGCCAAGCTTGCGGTGAAAATTCTTTTCAATGTCGGCATCAGCTGACTAAAACCTTGTTTCAGCATAACCGGGTAAATTCCATCCGGACCAGGTGACTTGAAACTGTCAAAAGATGCAATTGCATATTTGATAGCGTCATCCGTCACCAATCTAGATGCAATATACCAGCTACGCCGCGTGGAGTTTGTTAGTTCCGTAGTGGCCACAGTTTCTAATTTGTCGAAGATGAGTGACCTGTTGCTGCTCGGGGAGGTTAAAAAACATGACGATACTGAACGTATTAGAGATTTTGATTGGTGAACGTATTAGAGATTTCCTCGTGTGTGGAGTAAAGTCCGTAACTGGTATGTAACCCGAGTTGCTAACCAGTTTAGTTCATTCCCAGTTGCTCAGTGTTTATTGGGCCTTAGACAACTTTGTCTGCCATCGTCTGTATTCCAGCAAATTTCTGAAAACAAAACTCTTCACATAGTCCGCCAGGACTTGAAGTCTTCCCGACCACTGATTTACAAATAAAATCAGCCGGGACCCTCAGCCTCACATCTAACTCATTTGACATCTCGTTCAAATTTCCATCAGCAATATACGTATATGTGTGTGTTTCTACAGCCGTCCATCTGGTGCAAGTCCAAGTCCTTAAATAGCATAATTATACGCTTCCTTCGAAACATCATATCCTTTCCCATGACCATTGTCCTGTGAATTTTTAAGAAAAATTCAAATAGTATCCTACAACAGAAAGGATAAAATTTCCTCTTCATCCACAAAGAAACTCATCTTGCGGAAAATATTTTTTTTTTAAACCCTTGCAGGAAGGACAACTAAGAGGGATACGTGAGATGTTACTCGTAGATGTATGGAAATCTTCATTATCGTCATTTGCATACATTATTATCCTTGGAAGGGGTTGCGCGATAAGACGGACTGTTTTCCTTAAAGGGTTTGCTGTCATTATAGTCCTGTGCAAAATTGCACCTCTCTTAATATGTACGCACACAAAAAGCTGGACCAAACCGCACCGCGACAGATGTACCAACCGACGACAAAGTGTCCGTTGAAGGAAAAATCAACTGCTGCAGCTATATTTTGGTCATTACACAATACCGACTGCCGAGAGAGAAGCGAAAACGGGTTTCACAGGATATATTTTCAAATATAAATTATTATCATCCTTTAGGGATGTAATACACTCGGACGGGTCATACGGTAGTTAAAGGGTTCGACAAAAACTTGCTTGACAACAATTCCCATACACAATTGGAAACGGACACTGCACACATGGTCTGTGTTGTGTGTAGTCGCGTACACCGTACTCCGTCGAGGATATACGTAATAATGCAAATATCCAGTGCGCGTGTGTTTGATTTTCTACCTAACTTGGACCCCGAGAGACAGGGAAATTGAGGAAGAACCGGTCGTCGGTCACCTTTGGAAAAACATTGAATGGGGTCATTTTTCAAAGGAAAGGGTTAGGTCAGTGTATAGGAAGAGACCGTTTGACGGACAGACGGTATACGAAAGAAGAAAACCGGATGTGCCATAATGTATGCGTGAGAAAAACTGGTCAAACTGGTTTGGTGAGTGCTGGGCTTTGCATTTTCATAGACGAACCCCGAAGGACATTATGCAAATGTACGAATGTATCGCGCAAGCACATGTGTGTCCTTTTTTAATGATTACACTTAGATCGTTGGGGTTGGGAGGGATGCTGTTTTTGGATGAGCAAATTATACACACCCTGCGTGTAGTGTGTTGAGTGGAAAAGTGATTTTTCTTGGTAGGTATCTATATACAGAAAGAAGTGTTTCTGGAAGCCAGACCACCAATGGTCATTCGGTCAGTTGTAGTCGAGTGTAGAACATCGGTTTCTGTATATATTTTGTCGAATTTTGTTGACGCAATTTGTTATTGGGTCAAATCAGTTTGAAGTTTTAGCTATATACAGAGGTGAACAAATTTTGTTTGTGTGCAATTCATCCATAAAGTGGTTTAGACGGAGTGTGCATGTGGTCAGTTCAAAAATGATAACATCAGTGGATTAGTGTTGACAAATTTGTGGTTTCCAATGTCAAGGAAATAAATATTTTAAAAGAATAACACAAATTGACTCAAGTGAATTTTAATAAATCAGTGTCCCTCTGACGAAAGCATAGACTTTTGGTTCAAACAAGACTGCGCCGTATTTGACATCTTTTAGGCCCTTCACTGGAATGTGTATAGTACGATTCGGTGTTATCTAGACCGTAATTTCAACTTTAAAAGTCTAAAATTTGCCTTCGTGTTTCTAATGAAATCAACCCTTCTACCGCGTTTAGTTTCATTCTAAAAATAGTAAAAGAAAATGAGCCTTCTAAAAAAATCCTGGAACTAGTATCATCAAACGGCCCTTAGAGTCGTGCCTAGGGCGATTTCGCTCTTATTGTTTCCTGTGTTTCTTCGAACTTGGGTTCGGTCCTTAGCCAACTTCCTTCCGTTAGGCACTCCAAGTTGATTGAAATCATTTTTTACATCCTCCACTTAGTTGACCCACTTGGATCGAATCGAAGACTATGCGGGCTAGAGCCTTGATGCCCATTCCCTATCTTCCCTAGCTACCTCTATACGTTCAGGCAATTGAGCCTCCACCAAAATCCGCCGAAGGAAACAAAAAATTGGCATCTCCAAATGTTCGAGGACACCTTGGTCCACCTCGTTGGGGCAGTACTCAGATTATTATGACGGCTTTTAGGCCCATTAGCAGCCTAGTGGAATATTGCTATTCTGAAATTCGTTTTGGATAGCGAATGGTTCCAACTTCGTAACATTTGTCGTCGCTGTCTATAGTCGGTAGAAATTGTTGTTCTATAATCTCAGCACCCACCGACTGTGATTAATCTGTGGAGGTTTCTGTAAATCATTTGTTTCCCTAGAAAGTTCTCTTAATACCTTTTGATAAAACATTTATACCTTTTTTCTTAAGGTTTGTCCACACCAAAGAAACATTTAGGAAAGCATTCGGAAAACATTATCTTGTAAACATTTTTCATTGTTTTCAAAACATGTCGAACCGTTTCGCTATTTGGAAATTGGGATAGTTCGCCAATCCAGGGACTCTGTTGCTCCCAATGTTGCTACTTTAGCTTTTTTCTGTGAGATCATAATTTAGTTCAAAGAAACAGCGATTGGAAAAGGCGATTCTTCGCTTGATTTCTATGTTGCTGGTATTCGCAATGTCAATTTATATCTGTCCGTCCGAGGTTACCAAAGTCGGCGCCGATGTTGAGAATCATTTCTCGATATGAGCACACATTTCGCATCCTCCGTTCTAGTATGTACTCGCAAACGCGCCACCGACAACTCGCTTCATTCTCTCGATACTGTCATAATTGACATAATTGTCAATATCGTCAGCAAGTAATTGACCGGATTTGTCAATAAAAATTGTATCTTTGATGTTGGCTTGTGGGTTTCGTACAAAGTGCCTCATGATGTCAAAGAAGTTACATGACATCGCGTCACCGTGTAGTCCGCTTAAGCATAAATTTCGACATCGCTATCCTTTACTTGGGTTTTGATCGGATGAACGGAAATGTTGTCTATGATAGCCCAATTCGAACGGATCATAGTGCGAATAGTTGGCAATCTCCGACCGACTTTACTCATGCCTTCGAAAATAAAACCGAATCGATCAACTTATGACAACACAGCCATGGTACGTATTTTTATAGTGTCCCATCCATCTTATCCTTTGATCTTTTCTACAAACGCAATCTCTCGTGTCTTTTGCGTCGCACTAATCACCAACCATTCCACGTTTATTTACCATAATTTCGAAAATCGCTCGCCCATCTTCATCTTCGCTAAACAAATATATCTACCTATACAATTCAACCTTTCACAAAGTCCACAAATACACAGAACAACAATTTTAAAAGCGGATAAAAAAATCCAACCGAAGGACAATAGAAAGACTGACTTTTCTACTTTACATAATATTTTTTTTTTCTTTCCTGTTTCTGTTTCTTAGTTGTTGGGTCCCGGTTTTTGTTGTCTTCATTTTATACCTTAAGGAGCTAGAGAGCTATCGAGAGCTACATCTGGGAAGAAACGCTTTTGGCATAGATTCCAATTTGAATCACTTTTTCTTGTTCCATCTACCATCTCTGATGGTGGGGGTGGCTACATATACCATAGAAAAGGGGTTTCAATTCAACTTTGAAAGAAGGACAACAGCGGCGCGTTTTTTTTTTATTTATTTCTTTTTCTGCTACGGTATTTTAAAAAGACATCTATCGAAAAAGGACAACAAATAAAAAGACCCTCGAAAGGAGCTTTTCAGAAAATTTAAATATTTCTTACAAACACCAATGTAATAACTCAACTTCTTATTTATATTCTTATAACGAGAAACGAGCATTTTATATACTATACGTATACGTATACACAAAATTGAAAGAGAAAATAATTGGAAGGAAGTTGTCCTCCCGCACAAATTGGCGGAGTGGGGAGAAGAAGAATTTTATTTTCCAACAAGAAAACGCGGGTGACCATTTCGCAATAATGAAACATAAAACAGGACATTTTATACGTATTCCTGTTTTTGTATAGTAGAAAGTGAATAAAAGAGAGAAAGAGAGGGAAAAAATTAAAACCCTTCCACTTAGTAATGCTGTTTGTTCGCTTACTTAATTTTGTCTCCGTTAGAAATGGGATTTATGGGCTGGCGTGATAATTATTTTTATATCCTTTGTATATGTACTCCTTTGTGTGCGACCTATTCTATTATAATATATGCTGGTCTAGCGGTATCTACACAAGAACTATCTACAAGTGATTTGGCAATTTTTTGAATAAGTTCTATTGACTTTTTTATTACCTGAAAGGTGGTAATGTCCTTGCATCTAATGGTGAGGAGATTTTCAGATGTGAGTTGGAAGCTGTCCACCAATGAACCAACTTCTGAGAAAAGTTTTCAAAATTCTGAAATGGAATCAACTTTTTTTTAATTTTTAAGGAGTTCTGCTCGGGCATTCGGCAAAGACTTACATTTTTCTGTACTTCGTAATCACAGAAGTCATCATTCGAAAATTGGGGGTCGAACCGGGTCGAGTAATGCCTAGTTTTTTGATGCGGAAACGCTTTTTTCAAAATATGTAGGTACATGCCATTTTGACAGAAAAACATTACACAGTCCGCGGTACTTCGATAGCTTCGAACGAATTTTCGAAATACCCGTTGCGAACTTATTTCCAAAGTATTGCCGAAACAGTGGGAACTCGAAATCAGTTGAAAACGCACCAACTGTTCCCGGTATTGGCATGAGAAATTAAAACAAAAATGCCACACGTAAGCCCCCCATGCGAATGATTTGTATATGGTTTTTGAAGCGCAGTCGTTTTTGACCCATTTTTTCTTTGAAAATCGAAATGGCATTAATATTACGGGCACAAAGAGCGAAGAGGCAATTTTTTGTTTGCCAGAAATTGAGGATTTAGAAATTAAGAATCGAACGAGCTCTGGTTGCTGCAGGACAGCAGGGAATTGAGTAGCATTAGTAGCGTTTTGAGAGGCACTCGGTGTAATTAAAGTGGGATAGTTGCCGCCTGTAAACATTTTTAGTGGAAACCGTACCTACAGTGGTAAGTGAGGGGTCTAATTTTTAGTGGCAATCATACAGTGGTCAGTGGGGGCCTACTTTTCCCCTGAGCTATCGTATTCCTTTTCAGCCGTAGATTTTATCTGAATAGATGTTCAAGAAATGTGTTTGCTTTAAGAATAGGACACCAGCGAACTTTTGAAACTCAACAAATAGTTGAGAGTGGTCAAGCATCCTTCATTCTGTCCCGCTGGTCATGATTTCGAAATGAAATGAAATGAAATGAAATACCTTTCAATACCTGTAAACAATTTAAAGACCGTTCGCGGTTAACCACAAGCAGTGTTGGGTTGATATTGCATTTCCCTCGGATAATTAATTTGTTCCCTTTTTTCCATTAGCATATTTTACAAACTCCCATAATTATTCCCACAGCTCTGAGTTTTTAAAACCTGGAAAACGTACTTATTTAAAAAAAACAACAGCCATTGGAGATAGGAAAGTTTTGGCAACATTATATCTCGAAATGGTCTCTATATCAAATTTTATATGTCTCTTTGTGAAAGTGACATAAGGCCAAATTCTAGATTTGAGATTTTGTCTTATGACGCTTGGCCTTATGTCACGGCACCGATTTTGTCACTGAGATGTTGCGATTTGTCATTTTGATTCAGTTTCGTCTTGTTTTTCCGCCCATGAGATATTTTTTTTACCATTGAAAAGGTAAATTTCTCGCGACTTACTAACACTGGACAAGGCTTTATGGATGGACTTCACTGTCCATCGAAAACAGGAGCTCTTATGCCCATCGCAGTAGTAATGGGCAGAGGAAGTATGCTGACTCTCTTGGATGTTAAAGCTTTTGACATATAATGTCCCTCAAAATAATGAAAAGAACCTTTTAGTGATTTTTTTTATTTTGTTGATGACATATCAACAAGAAATTGTTGGAGAATGAGCCAGTGGAATCAGGACACTTATCGTCCAGAAATCGGGAAATGAACGCTGTCAATCAAAAGTAATTTCGTATGGAGAGCTTTACTAAAAAAAGCTCATTGTTGCTTTGCCTTTGTAGAATTATAACTTCGTGGAATGAAATGGCTTTGCGGAAGCTTGCAAAGGTGAACAAATACTTACTGATCGGGTCGAGAACTCCTTTGAGTATCTGTGGCCCTTATAGAAAGCGCTTACTTGCCCGTATTGAATTTACGAGCTTTTTGCTTCAAGAAACCGATCTCTTGGAGCTTTTTCCTTTAGAGATGTTTGAAAATAAATACTTCTCCGTCTGTACTCAATTTATGCTAAATTGTTGTTTCAAGAAATGCGCTCTCCGAAGTTTTATGATTTTTTAAGTTTGCTGGGAAGCTTAAAGCTCGTATAGAAAGAACTGATCTGTATAAATGGGTCTTCGGAAGACTTTTCGTCTCTAAAATACTGCAAAAAATATACTGCTTGGATCGATGACCTCCTTCTATAGCCCCCATTTTAGAAACCGCTTATTTGTCCTCATTGAACTTTTCGCAACATCTCAGTGATAATTTCTGGGAGCTTTTTCACTTAGAGATGTTTGGAAATACGTATATACTCTTCGGAGAAGTTGCTATATAGATATAGAGATAATTCTCCATCTCTACTCAACTTATGGGAACTTGTTGTTACAATAAATACGCTCTCCGAAGTTTCATCATTTTTCCAGTTTGCTGGGAAGCTAAAAGCCCGTAGTAAGAGCTCATCTATCTAAATGGGTCTTTGGAAGGACTTTAATTTTTTTTTTTAGTATTGCAAACTTATTGTTTTGAGAAATGTGCTTTCGGAACCTTTTTTGCTTAAAAAGCTAGCATATTGGACTCTTAAGGACCATTCACATGGGAGCGAACGAACGAATTGATGAAATGTGAATAAACCACTTTATAAACACGCATTTATAAACAGAAAATTCCACAATTTATTATTCCAAGATATCCTCCTCTTGGAATAAGGTTAAGTTCGAACGAATTTTTTATTCGCTACTTTGTGGAACGCGATTTAAATGATGTGGATTGTGAATAGACTGATAATTCGCGCCAGGGTGTTTTCGTTCGCAAAAAATTTGGATTTCGAAATTTCGTTATTTAAACTGTTAATAAACTTGTTTTCTTAATAAATTTTGATGGAATAATTAATTATTCTCATCTTGGAGTAGTAAAATGTGCAATTTTCTGTTTATAAATGCATAAAAAGTGGTGTGTTCGCATTTCATCAATTCGTTCATTCGCTCCCATGTGAATGGTCCTTTACTTGCCTGCGCGTATAGCTTGTGGACTTGTCTATTCATAAAAATGGGTTTTTCGAACCTTTTTCGAAGCTGAAACTTCAGAGGCTACTATGTGAAGTATATGTCAGTATTTTTCTTGTTTCAAAATAGTTTCTAAACGCTGACACTGCTCGAATTGAGGAGATGGTTTTTGCTATATTTTACGGCTTCATTTCTATAATAGAGAGCAATCTTGAAGCAGATCGCCATTGAAATTTGATTACACCATACTTCAGCACCATATACCCATCAGAAGAGGGTTGAGATGATGGCTAAATAAAACGCAAACTTCCACCCCTTCTTGTCCATTTGCATATTTCGTTTCGATTATTTGCATAAACCTTATACCTATTTTTTTAACTGACTCTCTGTGCGGGGCGCGCTGGCTGATGGCCCGCGAGCATTTTCCCAAACATTTCTTCTCTATATCGGTTGTGGCATGAGTCTGATTGCTTCCTAACTTGCTGCCTATATTAAATGGGGGATGCGCAATCAAAATGTCACGACAGCGACACTGATGCCAAAGGGAGAGACGAAGTCGAGGCCGAAAAAAAATTATTCCCGCATAAAACAAAAGACCTTTACGACGAATACATAAACAAAAAAACAAGCTCCCGCGAAAAGAAAAAGTCATTTCAAAGAAACGCGTCAGGACATTCCGCGCGCCGTAGCTGCTGACGATGATGCTGATGATGATGATTTTCTCCCATACCCCTCCGCTCGTTGTCACAAATCTTGATGGTGGTGGAGCGGAAGAATTGAAAGCCATTTTTATTATTGTTTATATATCTTTCGCTACGACACAAAAGCGATAGATGGTTGCTGCTGTGTGGGAGGTTGACGCAGGGGTTTGGTGTACGTCCATCGGCTTCAGCAAAAGTGTGCGCATTTTTTTCCGTTCACCCTCTTGCTGTTTCTTAAAATTTTTGTCTTTCCTATGGACACGACAGAAAGAGATAGAGCTGCCAAAGAAAAGCGAGTCCTTAATTTTTTTTGCTAGCTCTGTTGGTATTTTTCCCTTTTGAAAGAAAAACAAAATTATTCAAGAAATGAAATACAAAAATAAAGAACGCCATTAAATGGAGCAGCAAAGAAAGAAAAAAAAATACACCCAGTGTACGGGACCAGGATAAGGGAATTTAAAATGAAATACCATTTGAAGCAGTGAAAAAATAAGTATCTCGTCTTTTTTTTTTTTGGTATATTTCGCACAGTGAGTTAGTTAAGTAGGTTGCCTTTTTGAAAGTCCTCAGAGGCAAAGGGACTTGAATAACGACAACGATGACGGTGCGGAACGATAAAAGATACAGCTCTAGGATGCGCCTTTGCAGGACGACGGACGATGGTGATAAAAAGGAAGAATACTTAATGAGGGTGGACAGAACGCGGGCGGGACATCGTATCGTCGTCTTCGTCGTCGTCGGTATGGGTAGATTGATGGCGCGTGTTTTACTCTACACAATCATACCTAACGACACACCGACCGGTTGGTTGTGGGGCGGAGTGTGGGGGGAGGGGAGGGAGAAAAGAAATGCGCGCCAATGGTTGAATGAGTTGAAAGGAGTGAAATCGACCATGGTATGAAATTATTGTATTCATTGGAATTATCAGTAAAGGGACCGAACCGAAAGAAACTAAAAACAAAAACCCAAAGAAACGAAGCACAATTTTCACAAAATGGATGAATAGGAGTGTATAGGTCCTTTCTATATAGTATAGATTATATATAATGGCAAATTAGGTACATAAATTAAAAGCCTAGCTGTTGATGATGCTTTTGATGTTTTCTCGTCTGTGTTCGATAATGAATTTTAATTGTCGTCCTTTTTACTAAAGCCATTGAGTTGGATGGAAAATAATTGTATTTTTAAAATGGTACATATACCTATTATTATTTCGCAAGCTTGGTCAGGTCAGGGTTTCTCCTAAATGGGCAGGATGAATCCTAGTCGGTTGCAAGATTACACACAGTCTCCACAAAACATGTACTTCCTTCTGGCATAACTTACCTTACTCTATTGAATTCCTTTAAGCCACTGATACTGGTAGAGACCTTGAAATACATACTTCTTTACGTGTTTATCCTTCGCCATTAGACAAACACATTGTGTGTATATGTACGCACTCGTAAGGAAGTGCCATTCCACCAGCAGAAAAACAAAATCAAACTTTGACGCACATATATGTGCGTGTACTTGTCGGTTGCGAGTATGTTATTCCACCCTCTATACTCCTTTGAATTTAAGTGTTGGGTGTTTTCTCAGCCACCCCTCACATGTCACATATCCGATGCATAGTTATCTTAACTGTTGATAACCCAGGGTAAATGAAGTATGTGACCTTGCGTTCGATAATGATGAACAGGAAGTTCGAGATTCGATTCAAAAAAATGGTTCACCTCTCACGAACTTTCTTAAAAATTCGAAGAATGTCTCACAGTTAGATGGGCTAAGTGCCAGTGGTTAGTGGGCTACTAAGTGGGAGGTCTGACACCTTAATGTTGTTATGAGGAGCTATAGACCTTGAGTATTTCATTTCCGAAGTTCCATCAACATGGGCAATTTAAGAGCGACGCATTATGTCCATAGCTGATCAGATTTTATTGTGTCCAGACTGCAGGACCACTTGGCCCCTCGATATGTATTTTTTATTGCGACAAACAAAATTTACCAAGACGCTACATTAATGCAGACCAGAGATTTACATTTTTTGAATTTTTCCCTCGCGCAATTGATTTTAAATCTGGGGTGCCTCAGGGCTGTCATTTGGGTCCACCTTTTTTCATTTATATTTGTATATTCGAATGAGATGTAATATTTTTCAGACGGTACTAGATTTTGTCTATCTGTCAAACTAGGCATGCAAAATCATCAACTAGTGTCATCATGGCAAAAGACGCATCTTCTGATTCCACAAACAAACACTTATGTTTAGCACGTTAAAGTGGCAGATGAAAGTTAAGCAAGCCTCCTATAGAGTAGTATATACTTCGCGTTAAAGAACAGTGCTTCAACGCGAAGTCCATAGAAATTCTTTCCCTTAGAGAAGCCCTCGTTCATTATAACTTTTTCTTTACCAGACTTATGACTGCGAGTATGTATAATATTCAAACAATTTCATTTCTCCAAGACTTTGATCACTTAGGGGAAACTCTGGTCACTAGTTGATACAATTCTTTGAATTATTTGACTTGAATTAGGCCCCACTCTTTCTTCAGTTAATAAGAGACCGACAATAAATAGAAATAATTGTATCTGATGGACTTTCGATTGTCTTGCTTCTAGATGTAATTAAATCTGTATAACGCGTTAAGTGTACTAAATTCCAGCATGAAAATGTGTTCATATATTTCAGCGTTTTTGTTTAGTTGCACACAAAAGCTCCTCGTTAAGGAAACCAAAATGCCAACATAGTTTTCTTACACTTGAGTGCTACAATGTGTTTCCATTCGTGATGTTAGTGGGTGGTGTTTGGAACTATCTGTCTACTATGCCTGAATCTACATAACTTCGATTGAAATTACTTACTTATAGGTGGCGCTACAGTCCGGGTTAGATTTGGGCCTCAACAAACACGCCTCTCAAGTTAGCACGATCTTTGGTTAACCGCTTCCAGTTGCACACTCCAAGTTGGTTCAGGTCATCTTCCACTTGTGCACGCCACCTAAGGCGAGATCTTACTCTACTGCGTTGTACCTCCGGGTTGGAATCGAAGACTCTTCGGGCTGGAGCGTTGGTATCGGTTCGCTCTACACGTCCTAGCCATCTTAGTCGAGTGATATGTACTTTTCGTGGTACAAAACAACAAGTATTGTAGAATTGAAATATTTTAACATATTGCTCCGATAAATTGCTACTGTTTAACAATACTTGTTGTTTCGTGGTCGCTGTACAGCTCGTAGATTTCGCTGTTAGATCTGCTCTTCCACAGCCCGTCAACGCAAACGGGACCGAAAATCACTCGAAGAATTTTACATTCGAAGGAGATCTTCATCCGACTTTGTTCTTCGCCATAGAGTAGGACTGGGATGATGAGGGTCTTATATAGAGTCGACAAGACCTTCGTAGTCAGTTGCACGTAACAGCGGTTGGCAAGTGTAACTCTTCGTTTGATTTCTGCTGTGGTGTCATTGTCAGGGTTTATATAGCGGAACTGAGGTAGACGAAGTCCCGAACCACATCAAAGTTATAGCTGTCTATCGCGACGTTCTCTCCGATTTTCCGATGTTGTGTGTCCCTTCTTGTTGACATCGCGTATTTTGTTTCGCCCTCATTCACCGATAAACCCATTTTTTTGCTACCTCTGTAGTAATTAATACCTGCAAACGCACCAGTGACTGACAGCTCGCTGTGTTTTGTCAAGGATGTAGATGTTGTCAACATATCCAAATAGTTGCACAGACTTTTGAAATTCGCAAGCCCCTGGCATTGGCTTGCGAGTTTCGCACAATTTTCTCAAGAATGATGGTGAAAAAGTCACATTGCATCACCTTGTCTAAATCCTTTTTTGACATCAAATAGCGTAGCTTTAGCTTTCTGCACCCATTTTCCTCGTAAATATTGAGCATAAACAGTCACCTGTGTCTTTCCTAAGGGCTCCAGATTAGCTCTTTACAAACATTATTACGATTGGTTTAGAGGTTTAGTCGTGAAAAAGTAACAAACCGACGGACAGATGGTGGTACTGTCGCATTTATTATGTTAGTGTGGATCCGTTTTTTGTTTCCATGTGCAAACAAAAGACGTTCTTAGATCTTCGGGTGTAGATAACATTCGGACAACTCATCCATGGCTGTCTATTGTCTGTAAGACAACTGAACTTCGGGACAACTCATCTACAAGACACGACATCCACCTTCTTTTTTATTTCGCTTCGGTTGCGCCAAAGGCATTCGTTGAAGTTGGATGAAATGTCCATGGATGAGTTGTCCTAAAACTCAATTACCTCATAGATGACAACTGACAAACTTATTTGTCTTAAAAAAATCACACAATTACCCCCAACTCTGCCATATGCACCGATTCACTGGACATACAACACAGCCGTTACCGTATTGATTGCCGTTTTTTTTCCTATCCTCAGTCATAGACACTTATATATCGAAACTGGTTTTCAATTCGTAAGCCAGTACAATGGGCTATTCCCTTCCACAACTCATTTACTTCCAACTAAGGGTTGAATTTTTATTTATATATATACTCAGTAAATTTAAACCACGAAAATAAAAAAAAAATAAATTCCAAAATCTGATTGAACAGGGTTGGTGTTCCAATTTTTACATAGGCAAAAAAAATACGCAGATCCCTTCATCCCTCCTCCTTTAAAACCATTATCCATTTTATTTTCTAACACAGAGGGGACGACAAAATTGCCGACTATTAATATTGTCAAAAAAAAATAAAAATATATACTCAAAATTTCCCAACGAAGGTATAGGTACTTTCGAAAAATTCTCTTGTCGGTGGACTACCATCCCCCGGAACTTTCTTCATTCGCGAGCGTCGTCCTTAAGTCCCCCTTAAATTTATATAAAATATTCACAACAGCACAACGCAGCTAATTCTATTCCAAGGTGTACAAAAGTTATATATATAGATACGAAAAAAAAAATAAAACAAAAAATTCAAGAAGAAGGGCAAACAATTGAGCTCCTTGGAGATTATGAAGAAGAAGAAAAATTAGAGTTTACCTCCTTCCACTTGAGAAGGAAGGAACATTTAGATTTGTAAGAAGTTTTAGCCTGTCATTTCTGATGCGATTGATAAGTATACATTTAAAGGATAAAATGTTTCGAAAAAGGGGGGTGATCAACGGAAAAGGCTTCGGAGGTCCTTCAATGTAGTGGGTTTCCCTTAATTGTTGTCGTTTTTTTTCTATGTGAAGGAATAAGGATAGAGAAAGTGCTGTCATTAGTTGCATTTTAATTGACGTTTGAAGTTATTATAAACATTTTTTTGAATGTCATTTTTGTAGAAATGCATTCCACATCATTCAAATTTGAATGGATGCACTATATTTTCGCAATGGCGGTGTCATTCATAAATGTATATGGGAAAGTGACATTCAATAAGATGAGTTGGCCTGAAGTTGTTGTATGAGATGGCTACGAATGACTTTTACAATCTACACCCGAAGATCTAAAAGAACTCTAGAGCGTCTTTTCTTTGCACTTGGAAGTCATTGTTGGCAAAGCAAATTAAAACATTGTGAACACATGCATACGAAGTTTAAACTGTGTTATTTTTTTTTTAAATAAATTTTCTTCAATTTCATTAACAGAGGATCTACTACAATCATAACAACAGCCGAGGCCACCAAATGACTAAAAATGGCGGATATGGGAAACATAATGGCAGTAAACTCGGTAGCTGTCAAAAGAGATGACAGTTGTACCTGACATAATGACATTATACTGCGCTTAACGAGCACTTTCACAACTTTCAATGGCAGTTAAAGAATTACAAACAAAATAAACACTTTGCACATCTCTGTAATGTAAAATGGTGGCACAGATATTATGTCAAATATACATACTTACCTCGGTTATATAAAAATGGGTCGCCTATTATTTCCCCACAGAGGTAAACAGGCTGTGGAATAAGGTGTAAATTTCTAGAATTCCTTGTCTACAACCAGGGACATGGGACGTCTGTCGGAAAACGTGTATACATTCATTGCGATGACAAATAATCACATTGAAAAGAAAATAAATAAATCTATTACATTCGTCAAAATTCAATCTGTCTTATATGTATATTTTCTACTGACAATTGAACATACAAAAACATATTAAAAATGTATATTAATATTTAAACTATGTTATTTTAAAAAAAAAAATACATGTCTGCAAAAGACATTCTTTTATTGAACATCCCTGTGCTGTCTCAGTCTCTGAAATGGAATTAAAACTGAATATAGATTTTGTTATAAATAAAGTTTAATAAAAAAATATTTTTCTTTCTTTTTGTGTTTTATTATGAGTGTTTTACTATTGAGGACATTTCTTAGTAAATTATTTGCTAAGTAACTATGGAAATATTTAGTTTTCGAATTCGAACGAGGCAGGCTAATAAATAAAATTTCCCAATACTGAAGCATTACTTTGGCTCTAAACGTCAAACATGAAAAACTGATTCATTCCAAAACAAACAAAAAAACGACGTTATATAGGCAAAGCAGCCATATTGCCTAAGAAACTTCTAAAAGTGCTACACGGAACACGGCATGTAGCAAGTCAACAGAGAGTGCACAAAGAGAGCACAATTATCTGACGTAAAAATGACGTCAGTGCTACATAGGTATGTATACGAAATGCTGAACAAACGTTTAGAAGGTGCATGAACTCCTGCGTGACATATATTTCGCCTTTCCATACCTGGACGATATTTTCATTGCTTCTGAAGACATAAAGCAACATGAACAACATTTGTGGCAAGTATTTCAACGTTTCCGAACTGACGGCTAGGTCAAAGTGCCACCTGGCAACAGAAGAAATTATCTTTGTTAGCCATTCTGTTTCTGCAAAGGCATCAAACCGACAAAAGAAAAAGTTACAGCAATTATATTTAGTAGCTGTCTTCAAGCTCGAACGGTAATGGTATTAAAGCGACGATGAATTTCCACCGCTGATTCCTTCCAAGGGCGATAGAGACACAAATGGTACTACAGGATCTTGTCGGCAAACGGAATATAAAAAACTATTTGACTCCAGTCCAGTTGGGATTCGGTGTGTACTGAGGAGAAGCTCATGCCCACCCACCAACAGATGCAAAGCTGTCACTGAGCGTAGACGCGTCCGACAAAGCCATAGGCGCTGTTATTCACCAAATTATTGACGGTCAGCACCAGCCACTTGGACAGACAGAGAACTATTGTCTATGTATGAGGGTGCTAAATTTTTCCGGCACACCTTAAAAGAACGAGATTTTTACATCAAGCCCTTAACGTTTGCATTATCAGCAACGCCTGGATAAAGCTGGTCGCCGACAGGTACGGCAGTTAGATTTCGTTTCGTAGTTCTCCGCAGACATTCGTTATATCCATGGAGTGGAGAACGACGTTGCAGAACTGTTGTCCAGATTGGATGTCATATCCCTGCCGACACAGTTACGATGCTATCTCGCAGTCCCACAACTGCGTTAGGTGTGTATGAATCGGGAAAGCGCTGATTGGCATTAACCTGGCGGTGACCATCAGCAGCTGTTGTAACTTTTCATGCATATCAATTGTGCTTATTTTACCCCCCAGTGTTAACAACCGGTTACTGCTCTGCCCATCCGGGAGTGACTTGCTGAACTTATAAGCGCGAGTTTTGAACACGAAGAAAATAGCAACACTATAATGCTCTGACCTAAATGAATTCATTAAACTGAATCAACGGTGTATTCAACAGTCAAAATGGCAGTTACCTTACTTGAGCTATATACTTCGACATATTTGGAGCTAAGGTCAGTGACGATGCTGAAACAGAGATGGTGGCGGATGAACCCTTTATGGGCCAATGGCAGCTTTCACATCCCCGAAGTGGGTTACTGACACCGGAGGAATCAGGCCCCTTTCGTCCACAAAGGGCCTCGCCCTCCAGGTTGGCGGTTATACGCCGGGGTAACTGCCCGATTGCAGAAAACCAACCCAGTTCCGAAACGACAACAAGTCTCGGATACGGATGATTTTACTGTTAACGAACCTAACGAATAAAGAACAACGAATTTAGGATCTGCACGTGGAATCTCATGTCCTTTAATAGACCGCGTGCAGCCGAACTAGCGGAGGCCCTGAACTGCTACAAAGCAGACCTATCCCTTTGGCGAAATGATTTGGGAACCCAAGGTCGAATCTTGTTCTTGTCGATACATCGCGAAAGACAGGTGTGTCACTCTGTGGAATACAAAATGATTTCATTAGTAAAGAGTTGGAAGAAGAATTACCTGACTCTAATACGGCTTTTATTTTATCGTCGTCTCGTTGTGGGACTGCTTACTTACTTACTTAATGTGGCCGCTACATTCTGGGGTGGACCTGGGCCTCAACCAACAAGCGTCTCCAGCCAGCTATCTCCAGTTTCGCACGCTAAGTTGGTTAAGGTCCCCTTCCACCTGAGTGGCGGTCTTCCTCTACTACGCCGTCCGGTCACTCGGGTGTGGATTCTAACTTCCGTTCGCTCTATATGACCCCAGCCACCTCAGTCATTGGACTTTCACTCTTTTGTCTAGTGCAAAGTCTGAGTTCGAGGTTGGATTTCTTCCTCTGTTCATGGAAAATGACTCGAATAATTTTCCTCTCGAAACAACCAAGGGTAACCTCAAAGGGTTTTGATTGAGTCCATGGCTCTGCGTCATAAAGAAGGACTGGGATGATTAGAGCCTTATAAAGGGTCACTTTAGTTGTTCGAAAGAACGCTTTGCTACTCATACTCAACTCAGTTGCCTTCTCAGGCCTAAGAGATACAGCGATTGGCAAGAGTAATCCTTCTTTTACTCATGCATGGTGTAATTTTCTGAGTTAATTTCGGTTTATACAACTTCATTCATCATGCGGACGACGTGTTATAGAGATTTTGACCATCTAGAACCTTAACCAACTTGTTGTGCTAAAAGACCTATCCCCGAAATCGATTCTAAGTGAAAAATAATTGAGTACATTTTTGGACACTAAGACACTACCAACCCTCATGCCAATTAAAAACTGCGCCGTTCTTTAGCATCCATCCCACTATGTACATCCATTACTGAATTTAGCCAGAATTTGTTCGCTTAATTATTCTTAAAGGAGCAACCGAACGTATTTTAATGTAAGCCCCTTCGTCCCATTATCCATTCCAAACCCAATCATGAAGTTTGCTTTCTACTCAGATAACTTTTTCAACGAAAATTACAAAAAAAAAACTCTTTTATGCCTACTAACCAATGGCCCACCAACCACCACCCACATCCCCACACCTATCACTACATTTACATTTATCGATTCCTCATTTCGTTTGTTCATATTTTTGAAAATATCAAAAGCGGAAAAAATAGAAAAACAAAAATTAAGCAGTGAAAAAAAAAAAACTCATTTTCATCCCTTTACAACTGTCCGGGGGGCAGATTTAGAAAAGCCTTTTATATTTTAACAGGATTGGCTGGCTACCTACCTACTTTGTTGTTGGTGCTGAGGTCCTTTTTTGTATGTCTTCGCCTCTCTTCACTCTCTTTCGTTTGCCTATACAATTTAAATCAAATACTTTGGCATCCTCTAAGGCAGTCAAGTTTGGCTTGGTAGGGAATAATTAAAATTTTCTACGAAAATTTTATGTTTGTTGTTTTAAAAGTTTTTCCATTTTTTTTTTTTTGCTCTTAGCGCCTTTCTCCAAAGGACATTTGAACACAAAAAAAAATTAAAAATAAAGAAAATGGAAATTCTACCCACACCAGTGTCTAGTAACATTTTTCAATTAATATTCAACTTTTAACAGCTATTTATACTATGGCTATTCAGCTGGGCTGGGGATATTCTTGGGATGTAAAGTTCATAAATTTACAACGCAACAAACAGATAGAGGACCAGAGGGACGATTCATTTCGTTTTCGCGTAAACAACAGATAAAAAGGAAGCACGGAAGTTACAGAGAAAAGAATTCAAAAATAAATAACCTAAAAAAAAATGCAAACACGAGTAGGTACCGAAAGAGTTGTTTAATTGAAAAAGTTTTCAGTTTCAGTAAAGCTGATTCATGTTCGTCCTTTATTGGTGTTCTTTAGGGTTGATTTTTCTCCTAGCTTTTTCGATATTTTTGTTTTTTTTTTTTTGTGTGCAAAGGTGAGGACGAATGAATGGTAAATGGTATTTCCTGTTTTTTCAAACTCATTGTTGATTTGGAGAGCCGGGGAACGTCCTCCTTGTAACGGAAGTTACATTGTTTTGAACTTTTTTATCTTGATTAACTTTTAGATAAATGAGATGAAGTGAAAATGTTTGGATCTGTTTCATGCAATGGGTCAGCCAAAGCTTGACATCGACACAGTGTATGTGCTGCTGTTTTAGATTCATCTCAGGCATAGTTTACAAGTGTCATCCAAATGTTATCCCGAAATAAGCATGTCCTGTAGTCAACGCCTCCACCCATTTCAATGTTCTCCAACTTATGCAGGTCGGCCATTTTATTGCCAATTTAGCCTGTTCCACGGTTGAAAACATTCTCAGGTGTTGTGTCGTGTGATCTATTTGTGGTGAATCAGCTGTTCTACCAATTGAAGAGAGGTCCCAGAAACTTTTCAGTTGAACCCTTTTTTCAAGGGAGTTCGCTTTTTCATTGCCGTCGATCCATATGTGTTCTCGTCCTCAGTGTTGACAAGTTCCAGGAACCTCGTGTGTCCATAGATGGTACCACGATTGTGCCATTTCGACGCAAAGGTAGTGCCGTCAGGGCCGTATCTAGACAGACTTCGAGATTCTTAACCTTCTTGTCCGTTGTTAGTTCCGATCCGAAAAGTATTAAGAGCTGAAATTCCAGATTTTTTTTCTTCCTAGTGAAGATTATTAGATCTGTTTCCCCGCATTAATGGAGAGCCCTTATTCCAGACAACACGGCTCAACCACGTTGAGTGTGCTCATCATGATATCCGCCGTGATGGCTATGAATTTGCCTCTTGCCATTGTTGCTATATGTCATCGGCATATATCCCACTGTGTGGATGCCAGAGTCCACAGTGATATTCCACAGTGTAGGTGAAAGAACACATCCTTGTGGGCAATCTCTGCTGACCCTTTCTGAATATATACCCTTTTCCATTGACATGCGTTATTTTACGTTGAATAAATTCAAATTTTCAAAAAAAATTATGATCCGCCTGGCGGTAGACTACAATTATTAATGTTTCGTTAAAAACTGATTTATTCTATACACTAACCCTGCAAATCAAATTGCATAACCAAACCAATTTCAACGCAAATTCCTACTTATGCACAAACCCACTTGATGTACACTAAGTACAAAAAGCGCCTGCTTTAAATTCTTCACAAAAAGTTCTTTATACCCTATTCACACCAAGCCGAAAACTGGGTTTTCGCGAAAACAGACGAAAACTTCATCGAAAACAGAAGTTTTCCCATACATATTGCAGTTTTCAAAACGAGTTGTTTGAGGTCGTTTTCCATGAAAACGCCACGAAAACGAGTACGATCGTTGGGTTGTTGAAGCAGACACACCTTTTGCAACATTCAGCGAGCTCAGCAAAACTGCTGACAGGATGTGAGAGACTGAGTGAGAATGAGAGTAAGAGTTTTTTTGTTATCTTTGCTTGCACCATAAAGAGCAAACTACCTGCCAGCCTGCCACAACTAAATGGTATTTTCAGATGTTTTGATTTTGAATGTCGGTTATGTTAATTATTTAACCATAAGTTAACGATTATCAAGTAGCTTAAATAATTTTGTTTGTATATTATGTCAATACGTGCCAAGTTTAGTAACTAAAATAAAAGTCTAGTCGCCACAAACATTTCATAGCTAGTTTCACAGCTAATTGAAACGTCAAACGAAAACGAGTTGGTGTTCGGTGTGAATGCATCTACGAGTTTTCTAAACTTTTTTGACGAAAACTCGGTTTTCGGCTTGGTGTGAATAGGCTATTAAGCTACAAAATTACATATAATCAAAGCTCAGTTAGAAAGTTCTTATTTTTTATTAGAAATAAATTTTATAATTATTTATTGCGGCTCTCATTCAGCCCATTCTACCGATTTGAGTTACTTTGACATATGAGGGCAATCAAATTCAGAGCCTTTTCAGAGACCAAAATTGGAATATCATTGAAGGACTTTTGTTGTTTGACGTCATCAGCCACACTTAGCATTCAATGTTTACCGACAAGTGACAGTACATTAAACAAACTTAAAAAATTTACTAATGAAGCTATTTAAGACATGCGATATCATTTAACTGAATTAATAAAATATTGTAATATTGAATGACAACTTTTGTTTGGAGAACAAAGCAATAAGGCAGATAGCATTTGATAGCTACAATTTGACAGTTAAATCCAGCACTGAACTCATTCTTGGTTTATTTCAGTGCTCAGTCCTCAGTTAGGGCGCTCCTGCTTACCTTGAGCATAGATTGTCACTGAAAACTCAATACTGAAACTAAACCAGTTTACGTCAAGTTCAAACAGACTAAACGACACCTTATACAGATGAAATCAGCAGTTCTCTGAGTTACCCTTGCTCAATCTAGAGTGGGTCAGTGAGGATGGATCTATAAGCGGGGTGAACATAAGTCCCAGTGTAGGTTGAAATCTGGAAACTGGGCCTAAACCAGTACGCCTCTCCATTTAGCACGACCTTTGGCTAACTGCCTCCAGTTGTGTACTCCAAGTTGATTGAGGTCCCCTTCCAATTGCCCGCGCCACCTAAGGCGAGATCTTCTTCTACTGCGTTGTCATTTCGGGTTTGAATCGAAGACTTTGCGGGCTGGAGCGTTGGTGTCCATTCGCTCTACATGTGAAATCCATCTTAGATGACTGAGGCGTAATTTTCTGACCACGTCGATACACCTCGTAGAGTTCGCTGTTAAATTTCCACCTCCAAAGCCTGCCATGCAAACGGGACCGAAAAACTCTCGAAGAAGCGACCAAGGAGATATTTACGTCCATAATTTTGCGCCACAAAGCAGGACTGGAATGTTGAGGAAATCTTTGTATTACTGTACAAAAATTTGTTCGTCAATAATAATCAGGTGGCGTGGTGTTAAGGCGCTCGCACTTCTATTCGTTTGGATATTTAGACTCACTAAAGCAAGCGGATTGTAAAATTTTTCGAAAAATTGTTATACATCTGCAGTTTTCCAGCAATTCGACTTTGCTGGCAACTGCGCATCGCACCATCTGGCATTATTATGACATCATTTTCAAATCGGCAAAGCAGTAAATCCATCAAAATCAAACATTTCAAAATGACATCTGTCACTACAAACTGCTTTTTGCGTGACTATTTACATTTTGTACACATTGTCTTGCTGCGTGAGATCCCAAAACAAATTCAATTCAATTGTGACAGTGACACAAGCTATTAAAATCTCGTGTTTATGATGTCAGTATCTTTATCAAGTCGGTAATAAAAACGTCACCATTAACACACATTTTGTTCCCCTCAACGACAAATCCAAACAATCAGCACCGAGATAAAGCCTAGGCAGAACGATCTATAGCAAAGTCACAACATGAAAACGTGACTGTGACTCAATTTCGAATCTGGCACAATTTTATGGGCTTCAAGTCTCCACTCCATTCGAAATGTATACCCAACCGCAGACACATTTACCATAATGTATATAGAGAAGTTGACAACAAACCGTTGCTAATTGAATAGCCAAGAGCTCATGGCAAAGATTATAATAAAAAAAAAAACAATGCACACTCTTCTGTGCTACAGATGTCGAAAAATATTTATTTTTGTGGATCGAAGAGGGCAGCCGCAGCGCAGCGCCTTTTATATGTGGATCGAACGAATTGAGCAACATTTTCTAGAATTTTTTTCTCTCGTGTTGCTTACTTTCGTTACTTTGTATCAGATAGACCTTGTGACATTCTTGTTACTAATTGGCGCGGTTCGTTTTTTTACTTTTCAAATGAGTATCGATTCGTTGATTATGGACAAGCAATACTTTGTTGGCAGGTAGTCTGCCTGCTTTCTTGTTCTAAGTAAGATAAGATAGATAAACTAACTAGTGACCAGTGTGTGTGTTTTTGGCGTCTTAGTCCACACGAACATGGTGGACTGATGATTTTTATAGAGCTGATATTAGATTTTCAAATTCTCACCACATTGTTTTTAGATGATAAGAGTAAGAGATGACATTATTTTGACTTCTAACAATAAAATGACATTGTCTTAACAAAATGTCAGCAATGACTTGGTGAAGAGCATACACCTTTTTATTTCCATGACTGAATGAGAGGAATGATGAATGGGCCTTCGAAACCGACTGGTATCGTTCGAAGTACACTTTACTTGGTTAGAGTGAGCTAAGAAAAACTTCACAGTAGAGGTTTCGATGAATTATCTAGACATGGCTCTGCTCCTTGCGTATCATCTGATACTTTTCCACTTTAGCTCCGACTAAGTGGTCAAATGCTGCGTCATTTGGCAAAATACTTGACCAGCTAACAGCAAAGCTAGAACAAAGATCCCCCTTGCAAGACACCGTGCAAACTTCCCCATAACTTACATTGCAATTTTATAAACTATAAATAAATTGGTTCACCAGCGCCATCTAGATATTCCTGCTAAAATGGAAATTCAAAATAAAAAAAAAAACAGACTCCTTTTTCTACCCCTAGAAATTCATTCGCCATTTTCTTATTGGATTTTTATTGGTATCCTGAATAATTGGAATTATATCCTTTGAGACATTTCGCTCTGTTCCATAGACAGATTTTTGTACTAATTTTCTTCCAACAGTGACGTGGACTCTCGGTTGGCACACTTCATTTTGATCCAAAATAAGTGCGCTTTGGTAACTGCATAGTCAAAAAATTGAATAAAGAATATTTAAAAAAAAGATCCCTTTTAAAAAGTCCACTGATAAATAAAATAAAAAGAAAGAAAAAATAAATCGAATCAAAATCTGTCAAAAAGCCATTCCGTCTTTTCCAATTATAATTATGCCAGGTGAACACCACCATAGGGTGTTTGTTCGTTCCATATGCCAATTTGTTGCATCGGCGTTCTGCTTCTACCTACATTCCGCCTATGGACAAAATGGTTGAGTTCCATGATATTGTGGTCTGACGTCGAATTATGGTTTATTATGGAAATAACGTAGTAGATTTAAGCAAAATGGAGGAGTTGATGTTCTTGTCAGATTTCCATAAGAGAGTGAGTAAATTGAAAAATTTCGGTTTGTTATAGAAATGTTATGTTTTTTCTTATGGCATTCTATTGAACGAAATTGGTAGGTAAATGGGCTGTTGTGCAACATCAAGGTGTGCTCTGTTGGGGCATTATAGTTTTCAATTTCAGATGGAAATTGGTACTTACTTTCACTTGAGAACGAGAATAAATCAAAAATGTAATAGAATCGAATAGTTTACTCACGAAAAATTAGTAACATTTTTGTGAAATTTTTCTCTTTGAAATGTCATAAGGTTTATGATACAATTATGAACATGCTAAGTGGACTATCTCGATCCCTCATATGACTAGAGGAGTGATTTCGAACTTTTTCTAACCATAGCCCATTCTGGGTCTACCTTGCAGACACACCTGCCGAATGGAGTTGAGGACATGCGTTTAACATGGCAAAGTCGCCGGAGAATGGAGCATCCAGAGAAGTAGCTGCTCGACATTGAGTTCCTCACGTATTCTGGTGTTTTTTCTACAATGGCTGCCAGTCACACCAGCAATACAATGGAGGAATAGCACTACAACAGCTTGGTATCCACAGTTTTAGTCTTTCTGCCAAATATTTTCTTTCCACACCCTTTTAGTCACACTGTTTCGGTCACCCCTCGCCTTTTCACCGAAGACAAATCGCGACCTCTCTTTCGGTACCAAGCACTCAAGCCGTAGGATGGAGTGCTTCAATGTGGACGGGAAGGAGACTGCTACGGTCGACCCCATTCTTTTTCAACAGCCAATCCATCCACAGACTTTTGGTCAAGCAGCAAAGCGAACTGGTTCAATTAGCCACTTCTGCCACGCACCAGTCTCCCTCCTCCTTGATAGACTGTCAGAGTCAGAGACAATAGGCAGGGGGTAGACTGTTACGGTTACCCTCCACCCTGAGCCCAAACGCTAAGCCGCAACCATGAGGTGAAAACTCATAAGATTTGACTGCCACCATCAAAACCTATCAACGAGGTAGACCACGCAAATTCAAAAGTAGCAATAGAATTCCCAAGGTAATGCCCGCCCCACAGAATCTTTCTGGGCACTTGAACTGCCTGTCCCCTGTCATTTTCTGTTGGGAAATTATTGTCCAAAATTCTTGTCTGGCAAAGAGAACAACCATTCACAAATAGTGTGTTTTTGGTTGCTTACCATGTTTTTGTGTACTGTCAAATTATGCTTCAAATCTCCGAAAAATATTCTTATAGGTACCAAATTCATAACTAAAATCTGGTACATACTTCTGTTTACGATGAAATTAAGATCTCAGTCATCCGTTGTTTGTTTCGTCACGTATTAAATGCGCAATATTTAGAAATTATTTAGGTTATATTCGTACTAATATTAACTCCAATGAAATATTTAATTCTTTTAGCTCTTATTCTATACAAAAAAAATTAAGCATCTTTTAAGGAGCGACAAAAAACCCGCATTTAGATTTAACAAAATCGCATTTTCATTAAAAAAATGAATTTAAAATCATTCCGAATAGATTTTAAATGAATTTTAAATATCCGTGACTCTTATTGTTTCTATACCTCTTATTTTATAATGAAAAACAAATAATTTTACATTCCAGCAAATTGAAAAAAATCTATTACGATTTTCCTTACTAATCAAAAATCTCCTGCCGTTGCCAGTTCTTCTATTTTTTTTACAACTTTAACACGCTCTTTCTCCCATCTAATTGGGGTAGTATAATTTATATATCTAAATAAAAACATTTCCCTCCAACATCAAATCAAAAAAAAAAAATATTATCGAATTGCAAAAATTCCGCCACTATGAAAAAATCAAGTACTAATCTAGTACTGAATTCATTCCATTCTGTTTCATTCCACTCTATTACAAATAAAACAAATTGAATACAGCCGCCATTTCGTTTCGTTCTCTTTGACAGATCAAATTTTCTGATTCGCAATCGACCAATGCGAGAAGAGTGATCAATAATAAATTTAAAAAAAAAAATTCTCTCGTGTTAATTTTTCGATTATTATTATTGAATAATAATTTAAAAGGGATTTATCTCTTCCATCATCATTATTGGTAAGTGCAGTGAGTCTTAAGAAAATGGTTTATCCATCGAATTCCCCGCTCCAATAACAATCAACTCGTGCGACGCCGCCGAAAAAATAGAATCATTTGTTTTCGCGATTGATAGACAAAATACAATTTGTTTTCAACTGTTTTCCCCTTTAATTCCAGAAAAAAATATTTAACTGTTAAAAGTGTAAATGAAAAGTGTTTAAAACAAAAAAGAAATAAATAAAGTTTGCAAATCCCGTTCTGTCGGCATTTGCTTGTATCCAGTTTAAGAAGAATCCCATTGGAACACAACACAACAATAACAAAACAGTGTTGGTCAGAAGTATTCACACGTAAGTTGTTTTATTATTATTTTATTTCATGTTTGAATGGTGAATTCCTAATAAAATGAACAAAAACTCAACATTATTCGATAGGGAACATTTCGCCATAAAAAAAATTCGTATTGGACAATAAATTAGATTTTTTAGTACCTACCGCGTTGTTTTTTTGCATTGTTATCTACGTTTTGTGTGAAGTCAGTAGTATAATGCGAAATGGACGCATTTTTAGGGATCTAGCTTTACTATGTGCTGGACTCGCTTTTCGGTTGCACAGCTCTTGTTCATTCATAGCATTTTTTCGGTGGCATAGTTCCTAGACAATTCGTTCGACTTTTGTCACGAAAAAACAAGGATTTCGAGCAGTTTGGCGTTTTTTTCCGTCGGCCAAAAAGCAGTCGGCTTTTTTATTCGAAATTAAATGTTGGAGCGGTGGAATACCACATCCACATGATAGTCTGAAGATTTGGTACTTGATTTGAGTTGCTGTTTCATTAAATTCCGGTGATTTGTGGTGACTTCTATGTACACGTGTGAAACAGTTTAGCGTGTTGTACACATTAACACAGAAGATAGAAGATTTCAATGCACGTAAATGGGTTCCAAGTGCATGTCATTTGTAGTGAAGAGGAAAGACTGCATTCGAGGTGTATGAAGGGCAAACTGATAGACATTCCTGTCGTTTTTTGTTTTCCTTTTATACTTCCAAAGCGTCACAATTCGAGGGATAGGCTGCATTCAATGTGCTTGAATATTCAGGTGACAGTTTATCATAAAACTTCGGCAGAAAATCTTGCCTAACACATGAAACTTGCTTAGACTAGAAAATCGACCAATCTGTCGTTGTTGTTGACGAGCTAGGCGAAATATTTCTCCGCACTGAACTGCTGTTAGATATTACTTCGCGGGGCTGGTTAGCAGTCATCGCCTGCGGCTCGTCCTTTAAAGAAACATATCTCCAACCCGTCGTATTTTTACCTTTATATACTCGTATGGCTCTTTAGAAGCTGAGGGCTTAGTTAGTTCGTTTTTCCCCATACAAAGCGCGTACAGGACAACACTCCGTGCTCCATATCTTCGTCTTCATCTGGGCATTTGGAGCAGAAAGTCGAGCTATCTTACGAGTTGGTATTACTGTGAATGAAATTTCTATAGCCGTCGGCTGTTGCAGTCGATGGTTTGGTTCAGTTTGTGGGGCCATCTGTGCTATAGCATCTTCTTCTTTTTCTTCTGGTAACAATGACTCGTGTCAAACACCGAAATTTTCATGTTCAACTGGCACTAATTTTGAATTGACTGAGGCGATAGCCTTGATTGCAACTTGACTGTCAATAAATATGTCTATCTTCTGCCACGGGACTATGTTCGTGTGTAGTTTGATTAGGCGGCAGGCCTCCCTGAAACACTCTGGCTGTATCCGGAAGCCTAAAATATTTTGAGATGTTCAGAGACTCGGAAAATACCACGCACCTACTTCATAGGCCATTTTTAAACCGTCGGTGTTATTCTTTATAGTGTATTGCGGTTTCTATTGTTCGCACTACTTCATGGAGAGCCGACTCTGTCGATCTTCTGCGTGCTGTGAGTTTGAGTTCTATTGTACCACGCAGCTGGTTGTCTAGGATTCGTTTGAGGGTCTGAAATCGTTCGCGCTTTCGTGACCACGGATGCCAGCCTTTGGAATGAAAATCACCGTACGTGGTTGTTGGATATACAGCTCTTCTTAAAAATCGACGTGAGCCATGACACTTGACATCTCTGTAGCATAATAGGCAGGATGCCGTTCTAGTTCTAATCCGGCAGACTTTTTGATTCATCGGCATTACATTAGCACCATCAATGGGTTCACAAATCGACCAGTAACTTAATGAAGTTATAATCTGTGCTATCCTTTTTCAGTATCGCAACAGGAGATTTATAATGGACGAAAGAAAACTCATCACGTCTACTCTAGGCCTCGTCATAGCCCTACCTATGCTTCAGCTTAGTACAGTCTCAGTCTCAGTACTGCGTTTTTTTTTGTCCTGTCGGACAGCTCAAGTAAGTTGAGATGAACCCTGACAATTTCTGTTGGGGAAATGTTGTTGAAGTATTCATTGAACGGCAAGTGGTGCGATAAAACTGTTGAAGAAATTCTGATGGCTGGTGGTGAAAATGGGTGGTAATAGCAAGGACAATCAAGAAACATTTATTCCGTGTTCATGACCATTGAATTTTGGCAAGGAGTACAATAGAAATGTTGTAGAGTACACCGAGAAAGCTTTGTCGCTTCAATCGAATCAAAAATGAAAGTTAGAATAGAATAAATTGATTTAAATGGAGCTTTTAGGTAATAATTTTTTTTCTGCTGTTGCCTGCAATGATGTACAATACATTACTGCCAGTGGTTTCACAGAGGGAAAGAACTGACATTTCCCGTTTAACCAGAGTTTGTTGATAAATTCTTTTGACTTTTGTCGATGTCAGTTGAGGTTTTAAATCAGTACCGACGGGTTTGAAGTTATTCAACCATCGTTTGTTCGGGGCAGTGCGAATTACAGTTCGAATTTAAAGAAATCGACACAGCCCTTCAGTTGGGCTATCTTTAAAGTACGGAACAAAAATTTATTAATAAAACCTATTAAATGAAAATTCTTCCGCATCCAGAACAGTATCTATAACGACATGAAATCCTCTCCACATCTGATTATAATTAATGCAAATACTTGCTCATTTGGCGTGTCCACAAATAGACTGTTCATCCTGCTATAGTTGCTTTATGCCCACTCATATAATAATTCGGAATTAATGAAGTCTACGCGCGCGGTAATGATTTCGAGGAAACCATAATTTTTCCAGACATCCATAATATGTTCGTTTAATGCTCATGTACCTATCTATCGTTGTTAGCAACAGATTCACTAGCAGAAATTTCTAATAATCGGCGCCCACCGTTGTGGAAATGTATTGACGTTGCTGCTTTAAAGCGTGCATAGTCTGTTTCAAGACCAGCAGTTGTTATCCATAAAAGTATCTTGTGCGTTGTTAACATGGAAATTTTAAAGACGTTTTCCTTTTTGCACGAGTAGGGAGTGGGTATACAGTAGGCTCGCGAAAATTTGAACAAGTGAAACTGTTGCTGTGAAGATGATGGCGTTTGATGACGTTTTTTTCTCCGCTTATCCATTAAGGGCCGTTTGCTGATGGGCTACTTTTTGTAAGGCATAAACTGTCACATAAGAGTTTATGTGGAACTTAAATAGTTATTAGCAAAGGGGCCTAAGTGGATCACGGGTGTAGGTTGCTCAAGTGGACCCTCCCATAGCTCTCGATTTTGCGCCATCGAATCCCCATACATTTTTTCTTTCTTCTTAAATTGTTTCCTCTTAATATAAGGTAAGGTCTACTGCTGTAGAATGGGCCTTAATGGATTCATGCAGCTGCTCGTTTCTGTATGCTTTCTAAGAGTTAAGTTCGAGGTTGAGTTTTAGGTCTTTTCGAAGCCTGATCTTACATTTTACTTTATAGAGACGTAGGTAACTTTGACGACTCTGATCTTGCGATCAAGTAGTTCCCGAATTCACAGTGACTCCAAGAAATAGCATGAATTCCTTGGGATCGTTGGGTTGGTCGTCAATTTTTAGTTGTGATATAGTCTTCACCTAAATTATTGTTCTTGGAAATGTTTTGAGCTGTGTCTTTGAATACTAACCAAGTTTTCATTTCCCCAATTTCAAAATTGCGTCTAGATTTCAACGTTCTGTTCAGGTCGTCATTTAGAGAAAAAATTTTTGCATGGATCTCTGAACAACGAATTATTAAAGGAAGATGTAAAAGAGCTGTCATACCCAAACAGCTCATGGAAGAAACTGTGTTGGGGAAAGTATAGAACAATCAAATCCGATAATGCACCTTCTAATACAACTTGTATTGATCTGTCTAGAAAAAAGTCTTGCATACACGTTCAGAGTTGCTGTAGTATTCCGCAAGTTGTAGTAGATTTTTTTTTTATCCAACGAGTCTTAAATTCGTCTGTTTGCCTGTGGGTTACACAGCTCAATAGGTCTCCAGTATAACGACGCTAATACTGCCAATCAACTTTTGTTGATTCTTTATGCAAAAGTTTTGCGCAAGCATTTTCTAATCGATTGAAGCAAGAAGGAACGGGTTTCTTAAGAACTACTTTCACTAATATGAAAATTTATGGCAACTCGAGTTGTCCACTTTTTGCCTTCTTTATAACCTTCGCAGTTAAAAAAAAAGTAACTTTGACACTTGACATCTCTGTAGCATAATAGGCAGGACTTTTTGATTCATCGGCTATCCTGCATTACATTAGCACCATCAATGGGTTTACAAATCGACCCGTAACTTGTTGAAGTTATGGTCTGTGCCATCCTTTTTCAGTATCGCAACAGGAGATTTACAATGGACGAAAGAAAACTCATCACTTTGTTCACTTTATCGCGATTCAACTGTATTCCCGTCTCTGCTATAGTCACATATTGACTCAATCTGTTCTATTATTAGCGAAATTCAGCGAAAACCTCCTCCCATCCTCATCGTACTCACAATTGAGTTGTTTTTCAAAGTCATGGGTGCCATAAGCTGATTAACGTGGGCTGAAACATTTTCTGGAAATATTGTTTCAACGTGAACTGTCGGAGTTGGGCGCATCGATACAGACAGTTTTGCTAAATTGACTCATGGCTGGTGAAGCGTGAACGCGCGGGGGAGTATATCTCTCGAACATTTCCAACATAACATGTTATGGTTTTTTTTTTATTAAAGCTGCCTCTCATCTTCTACATATTCCACTTAAGAAAAGATGTATACCTTATAATGGCGCCTGTCAATTTCCAACCTTATGTAGGGGAAAATCATTAACCCAATCAATTTGCCTCATCATTCGATGAAGCTTTTAATTTGAAAGCTTTTTCTATCTACATGTATTGGTAATTGTTTCGGTCTCGGTCTATCCGCCTGATAGAAAGAAGTCCACTGTATGTTATCTTAAAATGGGAGGGAACGAGTTTGAGAAAAAGGCGGTTCCATCTACAGAGGTAGGTGCATTCGGGGTCCTGAAGTTTGCATGGTAACAAAAAATATTGAGATGAAAACTCTGAGGAATTTTATTAATAAATCTTGTGAAACTAACGTAAGCGAATTTCAAATGCGTAGATGGGATGATGCTGTTGCCTGTCATTTGCATAATTTATACGTAATTTGTGTTTTTATGGAAAATTTATTTGCGAATATTTTCTAGTCTTAAATGGAACTTTTGAAAATGTTCGATGAATTTGCATTTTCCTACAAATTTTCATCACCTTCTTGAAATCGGTACATTGAGGCGCAAGAAACTTTGTAAATTGGACGGTTAGAGGAACCAAAGGAGTTTCAAGGTAACACTCTCAATGTTTTGATCGCCTTATCATTGTCACTCCAATTTTCATCAAGACCTTGTTGATGATTTCGGGCTGTAGCTCACGCAATTCTTGGATGATATTGGCCTTAAGTGATTGAAATCGTTTCCGGATTTTTGGCATAACATTGGTTCTTCACGGTTCTCCAACAAAACAAAACTCCAAAGGGGTCACATCGCAGCTCCGAATTGGCCAATAATTGATATCGGCTGATAACACGATTTGGGAATTTGGTGCGCAAAAAAATCGATTGTGGCATGAGCTGTGTGGCATGAGGCGCCATCTTGCATGAACCAGAGGTCGTCTATAATTTCATGTCTTCAATTTCAGTAAAAAAAAAATAGTCGGTTAACGTGGCTCTATAATGCCCACCGTTGACCGAAACATTGCTCCCAGTTTCATTTTCGAAGCAAAATGGTCCAGTGTAACTCTCTGGGAATGCATTGGCACCGTACGACGACAGGGAACATGACTGTTGTCCACTAGCATACCAGTCCCACGAACTTTCAGCACAAACTTATGCGCACAGCAGGCTTCATTTCGGCCAAAACTGTCTTTCAAAAAACCCACTGTTTGGGCTACACCAGCACTCGCTTTGGAAATAAGTTTTCAATATTTCCCAAGCTTAATCCGACTTATTTAGGTCCGCGAAGGTATGGCACTGACTTTTTGTTAAGATTTCGAGCGGGAAACAGCTGTCAGTGTCAAAATAACCTATGATTTAAAAAGAAACCACTAGATGGCCCACCCTTTATGTCCTCTTACCTCAGAGAACTTTTCTTCAGAAACTCGTTTAACCGATTTAAACCTTTCGTGCATGTTTTGAAGCATTGTAAACTGGTTTTTGGGAAATTGCAAAAGTTCCCAGCCAAAATGGTTTGCAAACCCGAATCTTGTTTCCAGTCAATTCTAGGAAATAGCTAAACGAGTAGTTTCGTCAAGAAATTTCAGATTTTTTGGTTTTAATCCTCATTGTTAATTTGAAAATAGCAGAAAGCCTTAAATAGTTCTTCACGCTCGGTTTTTGAAACAACTCTTTAAAAGTTGATTTAACAATTCGAAAAACTGTCTTTTTTGGTTACAATTTTTTTCTCGCAACGTCTTACCTCGAGAAGTAGTACTCGTTTAGTTTCCTAGATTTTCCATTTATGACCCGTTTTTGCGTTTTAGGTATACATTTTTTAAGATAGGTGTAAACTTAAAAAAAAAGTTAGTTATAGAGTTTTTCTGACAGTTTTAGATTCGATACATTTTGCGTGGTACCTATGATCACATTTAATATCCGAGTTAAATCTTACGTGAGTTCATAATGGCGAGATTTTCCCTACAAAATTTGTCTACTGTGACCTACAAAATATTCCGAGAATCCAACCTGTGTAGTCCAGCACTTTCGGGCCTACAGTGAGTGTCAGAATTAAGTGAACACCAATGCTCTAAACAATTTTTAAAAAGTTTGGCAACTAAATTCCGATAACCTAACGTATTTCATTTCGACAGCATAAAACACTTTTTACAACTACAAAGGCACATTTTATTTTATTTATTTATTTATTGAAACTAATTTATGAAAATTCATTTATAAATTAATATTGAGAAAGCATCAGGGTAGCAAGACCATAGGTGTTTACTTACTTCTGACGCTCACTGTGTACAGTAGGGTGGAGCGACATTTTTTATTTTTATTTTTTTTTTCATGTGTTTTTAATAGTTGACTCCTAGTCTAAAATGCATGAATACAAAAATTTCAAATAGAAGAACACAAGAAAAATATGATTTCCAAAATGGTGGAAATAATATGTATAGGAAATTTATAGATATTTTTAATTTTTTTTTATAAAATATTTTATATAGATAAATTAGTATTAAAAGAGTAGATGCATTTAACAGGAGGTTTAAGTGTTTCTATGTCAAGTTTCCAAAATATTGGTAAGTCTTTTCTACCTTTTATTCTCATTTGAGTTTTCTGAGTAAAACTAAGTACGTGATCATGTATAGAATGTTTTTTTTGGATTAAAATCGTTAGAGCGGTTTTTTGACAAATGTTACAACTTCGAGTTCGAAAAACACTGTTATTAAACTATTTACCTAAAAACTGAATACAACGTATTGCTTAGGATATAAACATTACCTAGCAGTTACATTTCCACCCAAATCGAAAATGGCGTTTTCGAGATATGAGCAGTTTTTAAAGTACCATTTTTAGTGATTGGGGTGAAAATCGAAGAACGCATTCATTGTTCAAAAAACACTGTTATGCTCAAAACTGAGCAAAAGGTATTTCTATGGATTTAAGAAATATCTGCCAGTTGCATTTTTGTCATAATCGAAAATGGCGTTTTTGAGATATAAGCAGATTTGGATGGATATCAAAGGATGCAGTCTTTTTAAAAACTGAGTTTGCTATCAAGTTAAGAATGACGATAAATAAATAAATAAATAAATAAATAGTTGGCGCAACAGGCGTGTAGACACCCTAGGCCTAGCTTCTCTCAACCATTCGTTTTGTGTGAGTTTTTATTTTTGGAACGAATGGAAGGGACCTACAATTTTATGCCGAGTCCGAACGGCTGAATTGAGCAGCTTTTTCGGGACAGTTGCACTCTCCGATGTTTGTCAGACGTTCGCGAGAGGTGGCGCAGTAGAAGAAACCTTAAGATGTAATTTGTGTTTTTCCGGGGATCGAACTTGGGACCCCTCGCACAGTAGTCCAGCACACTAACCCCTGCGCTACTGCGCCCACGCTGACGAACCTTCAAAATACGTTTTTGCTAAAATCGTTTGTACCGTTTTCGAAAAAAAAAACAATTTTCAAAATTGCCGTTTCTGGACTTTTAAATCGTTGGAGCCGTGGAGCCCACAAACCAGTAAGAATAGACCGTCGACTCCTCCCACATAACGGACTTTGCCGGCGAGACCAGGATTTTTCATGTATTGGTGCTGTACAAAATCAAAGGGGCGCCATTAACGCACGCATACTTGTCGCATGGTATTGCATAGAAAAACATTGCCGCCATTAATTTTGACATTTACACGTATTCACAGACAGTGAAATTCTTTCCGGGGGGAATCGGGTAGGTGTACGGGAAGTCGGCGGTCTATTCTTACTGGTTTGTGCCACAAACTCTAAATACGAAGTTTTAAACAAATCCGTCCAAGCGTTTAGATTTCAGAGCTATGGGACAGACACTAGACACACATACACGGACGGGCCTATCATTTTGAGTTCGCCTATCATCGGAATATCCAGAATTGATCAAAATCTCGAGTTCGAAATTTTGTAGAGAAAACAATATCTTTACGAGAAAGCTAAAAATGCCAGCCAAAGAACATCAGGTGGCAACTTTTGGGCCACCTTATATAAAGCCCAGTCTAAAAATTTTATTTTCGACAAGTTTTTCGAGCAACTGGGGACCGTTTATTGCCAGTCTATACTTATGGCAAAAAAAAATACAAAATTTAGCACTAATTAGCTATCAAAGCACAATTTGGAGAACGTGTCCCTTTCCTTTCAATGCTACATTCAGACGCGATACAACTAAATTTCTGTCTTCTTCAATATTGTCCATTTGCATAGTTTTATCGATTGTCATACGACAAATGTGGCTCGGAATTTTCCAATTTTTTTTTTGCTCCCAGCAGATGCTGGTTGGCTTGGCATCATAAAACTTTTTTTTTTCGTCACTGTGACTTTTGTTTTCCTCCGTTTTTATAATGTTGGGAATTTTATTTTATTTTAGGGACGAATTTTAATTACTTTGCCTCATAATGTAGTTGACAAACGTGTCCGTCGTCGTCATGCTTATTTTCTTTGGCGTTTGTGTTTTTTGTATGGCCTATCCGTATCCCTAATCCCCAATAAATTCGACTCTGTTGTTTTTTCGGTTGCTCAATTTTGAAAACGATTGATTTTGTTCTTATAATTACATACTAATTTCACGGTAGGTTTGGGTATATTTTACGATTTATGGTCAACTGCAAGTCAGTTAGACCGCTCTATATAACACTTTTGAAGTTTGATGTCTTCTGTTTAAATTTTGACAATTCATTCAATAAGTTGGAGATATCCAAATAAAATAAACTTGCAGTAAGTACCACCCAAAACTGGTCATCAAATTGTTCGCACTTTAAATAATTTAAAATTGAATAGGAATTCATTTTCTTCTGGCATTCCACCATTAACTAGGTACCGCTGCCTCTCACACAACGTCGGAGAATTTTTTTTAATTAATTGCTGTCACGCACACGCGATTGGTTAGACAAGGTGGGCCATGCGCCAAGTCATAAATCGTAATCAGCAGCAACGCCAACTACAGAGCGGCGTGTGTGGGTATACACAATACTTGATAACATTCGGCGTCATTTCTTTCTCGTTCTCGCTCACTAAATTAAACGGAAGACGCGAAAGCGACCATGAAAAACCGCCATCGTTTTAATTTTTTTCGCATTCGCAGTAGATAAGATTGAGAGGGAACGCTGCGAAGAACAGCTCAGCGTCAGCAATACTGATTGTTGAATGTGATTGATCGTTTTTGTAAAATATAGATTTCACGGATTTTTATGATTTTTTTTACTGCAAGGTGTCAAAATATTCATCCAGCATTTGACCAAATTTCGAGCGAGGTCATAATCAATGTTTAAATAGGTGGTGCAACAGGCGGTAGACACCCTAGGCTCAGCTTCTCGCAACCATTCGTTTTGTGTGAGTTTCTATTTTTGGGACGAATGGAAGGGACCTACAATTTGATGCCGACTCCGAACGGCTGAATTGAGAAGCTTTTTCAGGACAGTCATACTCTCGGATGCGTCTAATCAATGTTTGTTCACCAGAAAATTGAGTGTTCAAAAGTTGGAGCGATCGAACACCACTGCCTTATTCAAGATTCCAAATAAAGAAAAACCCTGCCAATATAATATTATTTATAAATAAGACTTTCTCTTAACCGCCGAGGGTAGACTTTAGACTAAGGGGTTCTTCTGTTCTTTCGTTGGATTGTTTGTTTGATGACATCGGGGCGAATTTGCACGACAGGTATCTGAAAGGTTTGAACAAATTCCAAATGTTCTATTGAATGTAGGAAAAGAATGGCAGAAAGAACGGCTGGAGTCATTGCCTCTGCTAGACATGTATGCGGAGTGAAGCGACTCGGTGTCGCGGTTTGTTAAAACGCTCGAAGTTCAAGAAACCACCAGAGAGATGGCTTTCAAGGTGTGGATTCAATAGTGGGAATCACCTTCTTGAAGCAGTGCGAAAAACTTGCAAATTGTCTATTAAAGCAGCCACAGAGCAGTCTTACATGGAGTTCGGCGAAAAATTCGACCGTGACCTTAATTACAATTCTGACAGATTATCCGCCGTATTAGAGGATGGAAGTGAAATTTTATTGAAGAAGTCACTTCTTCTCAATGCGAACGATGTTTTGCGCAAGTAGAGGGAACACTTATATGAATTGCTTAATCCAATCCTCCAGGGCCGCACTCTGTATTTCGTTCCGAAAGTGCAATTATTCGCGGCGGAATGAAATCTCCAAATGTCAAAAGCATTGACGTACGGAAAATTGAAAGTGTTACAGAATAGGTACCTACGAATTTAAAAGCGCAACGAAAAGCAATTTCGAATAGGATTGACTTTCGGAACAAGATAGAGCGTTGAGCCCCAGGGCATTGAAAATGACAGATCCATCAGTAGGAATAGCGTGGGTTTTTCGTGGGAACTTTTTGTGCGACAAGGATAGCATGTGTCAAGATAAGGTCAGCATGATTTATGGGGGATGTTGTTAGAATTTTCTTATCAGCTTAATGGTCGCGTGTCGTTGTTGTCGAAGATGATTATTGTATATAAATAATTTTGGTTGAGGTTGCTTCGGAATGTGAAAAAAAAAGTCATATTCCCCCATACGGATTCGAACCCGAGAATCTGGAACCAGCAGCAGATAAGTCATCCACTAAGCCACCGCGAGTTAATGAAGATTGGTTTCTAATGTGTGAATAAAACCGCATTCTTTTGGGGCTTGATATGAAAGATAGAGAGAAAGAGAAATATTTTGTGTTTGTGAAGTTATCAGTTTGATAGTTTTTAATTTTAGGTGAAATGTGCATAATTTTGATTGAGATTAAGGGTCATTTTTGTTATGTGATTACGAGAAGAAATGTTTTGGTATGAAAGCTAGAAAGAAAGAAAGATCAAAAAGGCCGACCGAAGTCGAGTTAATTTCAGGAAATTTTGAAAAAATTCGCAAAAATATCCTCTAAATATTTTAGGTGATAAGCAGTCGCAAAATGTAGAATTGGGGGTGGGGGCAGTTTCAGGAGTATAAAAGCAGGCTATTGAGTAGACATGAAATTAGTTTACAATTTTGCTTTGAAAGTAGAAAAGTTTAGTACATACATATTATTAAAAAAAATGTCGTTTATGAGGAAGTTGAATTCAATTGGTACAAAATACCAAAACAATAAGCCTATTAAAAGTCTCAAACTGCTGAACCTTAAGCAGAAGTATAAAATTGCTAAGGCGACGAAATGTGACTCGCAGTTTGGGGAACAAATAATGGTGGAACTGGAGGACTGTATCACTTATCTACCAAAACGGTTTGTGGAGAAGCTGACTGAAGATGAACTAGCTGAGATGACCGACTGCTCGATGGAGGTGGTGGAACCGCTAGGGCCATCATTTGCTATTGCTTTTTATGATAAAGACCATGAAGAAGATGATAATGAAGAGGTACAAGAATATGATTTCCTGCAATCGCAGAAGAATGTATTTCTGCAATCGCAGAAGAATGTATTTTATGGGAATAAATAAATTAATAATATAAAAAATATGCTTTTTATTCTCTCTATTCTACTTGCTGTTAATACAAAATTGGTTGTTTTTCCCACTGAAATTGTATGCTGTTCTACAACACTTTTCTCTCTTCTCTTTTGAAATGTTTAGCGATTTGAAGTTTTGAACGATTTGGAGACGCGAGTTAACCGATTTGCTCTAAAAGGTCGTAAAATTGATTTTAAAATCAGACCTATACCCGATAACGAAGAACCAACTTCATGGATCAAGATGGCTATAAATGGTATGCTTAAACATATTGTAACAGGTCTTAACCCCACCGATAAAGTAGGAATTACTTTTTGTGGTAAGGGTTTTACTGCTGAACGAGGAAATGGATGGATTAGCTTTCGAAATTGCTCAGAGTTGAAGTTTAGTGATGTGTGGGAAATGATAACTAAAATTTTCCAGAGCAACTCAGAAGGTATAAGTACAGACCATTTTTGCATGTCAATAACATCTGTTAAGTTGCCTTCGGGGACTGGAAACAAAAGAAAAAGTAGCAATAAGTTTAATTCCTTTGATGAAGAATGCATAAGACGTAATGGTATAATACACATTAAAAATAAGGATAATTTGTGTCTGCCCCGTGCTTTGGTTGTAGCAAAATCATATGCTGACAAGGATGCTAATATGAAAGGGGTTATCAATGACACTGATCAGGTTCAAACCCAAAGAACCAAGCAACTTATCAATGATACTCAAATAAATATACCAGCTACAGGTTGTGGAATTCCAGAGCTGAGAGCATTCCAAAATCATTTACAAGGATATAAAGTCACAGTCTATGAATACGGAACAAAAGGCCGAAAAGTTGTTTTTGAAGGAATTTCAGCTTTAGATGGATGTAATGATGATGAAAAGAAAAAAATAAATTTGCTTTACGGCAATAATCATTATGCTGTGATAACCTCACTAACAGCTGCATTTTGTTGCATTTATTATTGCGAAAGTTGTCATGTACCATATGATACGAAAAGTCAACATAAATGCGGAGGATCTTGCTCTCAGTGTCAACAAACGCCAAGCTGTAGCAAAACAAAAGACATTTTGTGTGCTGATTGTAATCGAAATTTTAGAGGAAAACACTGTTTCGACAACCACAAAGCGAGCGGATCGTCAGGAAAAAATTCAATTTGCGAAATGATGAACAGATGTCTTTTATGCTTGAAAACATACGGAGGAAAACGAAATCATGTATGTGATGAATACTTTTGCAAACAATGTCGTCATCATGTTGACAAAGATCATCTGTGCTACATTCTTCCTGATAAGAGAACGCCTGATTGCAAAAACTTTTTGTACATATTTTATGATTTGGAGAGTCGACAAGAGAAAGTAATTGGTAAAAAAAAAATGATGAATGGTGAATATGATGAAACAGCAAGTTCACCAATAAAAATACATGAACCGAATTTATGCGTATTTAAAAAAAAATGCGATCAGTGTATAGATCTTCCAAATTTATATTTTTGTCAAAAGTGTAAACTATCGTTGAATGTCATTCAGGAAGAAAAAGATGTAGTACGCAAATTTCTGGAGTACATATTGAATGTTCGGCAAAAATTTAAAAAAGTTATTGTGCTAGCACATAATGGACAAGCATACGATCATCAATTCATTTTGAGCTACATATTGGAAAAAACTAATCTGACACCGGAATTGATCATGCGCGGTACCAAAATAATACTAATGCAAGTAGGTAATGTCAAATTTATAGACTCCTTGAACTACTTTCCTATGGCTCTGTCAAAACTTCCCAAAGCATTCCAACTGTCCTCCGTTTTTAAAAAAGGTTATTTCCCACATTTCTTTAATACTAGAGAAAATGAAAAATATATTGGAAAACTACCATCAGTGGAGTATTACAGCCCAGATACGATGAAAGATGAAGATCGCACTGTATTTTTGAAATGGTTTGCGGAACATCAAGGTGATGATTTTAACATACAGCGTGAACTTGTAGAATATTGTATTAGTGATGTTAACATTTTGACTGAAACTTGTTTGAAATTTAGAAACTTGTTTCTCGAGCAAAGTAATGTTGAACCGTTTTTGGAAGCAACAACTATAGCGTCAGCATGTAATCTTGTATTCAGACGAAACTTTCTTCTTCCAAAAACTATTGGGTTAATTCCTAAAAAAGGCTACAGATGCGTCGATAATCAATCAACAGAAGCCATCAAGTGGTTGATTTTCGAAGAAAATAAACGAAAAATTAATATAAAGCATGCATCTAAAGGAAGAGAAGCAGTTGTCAATGGAGTAAAAGTTGACGGGTTTTGCGAGGAAAAAAGACAGATTTTTGAATTCCATGGCTGCTACTATCATGGTCATCCCCTCTGTTTGAAACACAAACGTGATGTGCCTCTATACGAAGACGCCGATGATACCTTAAATTGTAGATATGAGAGAACACAAGCTAAGACTGAACGATTAAGAAAATTCCAATACGAAGTCATTGAAATGTGGTTTTGTCAATTTCAAAGTCAGTTACAGTCAATGAATAAGGATGATTTAAATTTTTTAAACACACATCCACTAATACAAAATTCCCCATTGAATCCACGTGATGCCTTCTATGGCGGACGAACCGGAAATTCATTTAATTATTATAAATGTAAAGAAGGTGAACAAATTCATTATATAGATGTATGTTCTCTTTATCCCTGGGTTTGTAAAAACGGAAAATTTCCTACTGGACATCCAAAAGTCCACATCACTCCTACTATGAAACTAGGAGGTATAAATGGCCTAGTCAAATGTACAATTTTACCACCAGAGCATCTACTTCACCCTGTCCTGCCAATGAAACAAAATAATAAGCTTATGTTTTCTTTGTGCAGAAGTTGCAGTGATGAAAAAAATCAAGAACAATTGTGCAATCATTCTGACGAGGAAAGAGCCTTACTCGGGACATGGGTAATTGATGAAGTTCTAAAAGCAATCGAAAAAGGTTACAAACTAATTTTCGTTTTTGAAATTTGGGAATATGATGTAGTTCAATATAATCCAGAAACAAATTCCGATGGGCTGTTCACCTCGATGATGAATAAGTTTCTAAAGATAAAACAAGAAGCATCAGGATGGCCTAGTACATGTACAACCCCTGAAGAAAAAGAAAAGTATATTGAGAATTTTCTTAATAGAGAAAATATAAAATTGGAATATTCAGAAATTTGTAACAATCCTGGAAAGAGATCATTAGCTAAGTTAATTTTAAATTCGTTTTGGGGAAAATTTGGACAACGTGAAAACCAGCAACGAACTTGTATTTTGAATAAACCTTCAGATTTGTTTCAACTGCTTACACACCCTTCTATAGAAGTGTTGAATATTCTGGCAGTTGGTGAAGAAAACATTGTTGTTAATTTTGAAATGAAAGAAGAAGCATCTGAGTCCCTATCTACAGTTAACGTTTGTGTTGCCGCCTATACCACAACTTTCGCTCGTCTTAAACTGTACAGCTACTTAGAAAAACTAGAGGAAAGAGTTCTCTACTATGATACGGATTCTGTTATCTATATAAGTCGTAAAGGAGAATTTGAACCGCCTACCGGAGAGTTTATCGGTGATATGACTGACGAACTGAAAAGCTATGGTCAAGGAAGTTATATAACAGAATTTGTTAGTGGTGGACCTAAAAACTATTCCTATAAAGTCTATAGCACAAAAGATAATACTGAACATATTGAGTGCAAAGTAAAGGGCATCTTTCTTAATCATCAAACATCTCAAAAAATTAATTTCGATTCTATTAAAAAAGCTGTATTAAATTTGTCTACAGACAATGAAAGCATACTGATAGAATCTAACAATATACGTCGAACACGAGAACATCAAGTAGTTACTGTAGCAGAGGTTAAAACTTACAAACCCAAAGCAGAAAAACGTCGTTTTCTCAATGATCATAGCTCCTTACCGTATGGATTTAAAAGACAACCTTTGTAATTCAATCAATTTTATGTAATAAAAAAAAAAAAAAAAAAAAAAAAAAAAAAAAAAACAGAAAAACATTTAAAGAATATAAAATACGAGTATGTTTTGTTTTATTTAAAAAAATTTACAATTGTTTAGCTTCACTTATGAACTTGCTTATGAGATATACATTTTGAAGTGCACAACATTTTCCATGGTACATACATTTTATTATTACGCCGGGGCAAATTCTTTTTAGTTCTTTTAAATTGGGGCAACTGTAATTATCTTCAATATTAATTACTTCTACGTTTTCATTATTAAGTATTTCTTTTAACCATTGGGTTTTTTCAGAGCCCTTCACATAAACAACGGAATTTTGAATTTTTTCGCGAAGATGTGTCTTTACTTGGGTAAAATTCGTGAATCCCCCATCCCAGGTTAATCCATGATGATTTTGATACAGCCAGTGAGCCTGTCTTCTAAGAGAAGATGGAAGCTGATTAGAACCAAAGGGTGGTGTAAGAATGAAATGCTGATGATGTCCATCGCAAAGTACAGCTATTTCCTTTAAAATAAACTCTTTGTTCAAGCCTCTAAAGCCTTGAAAATCAACTATATAATAATTCATTTTTGATGATGTGTTTATGACTAAGCCAACTTTGCAACTGCTTAGTTTATATACAAGCATTACCATTAAGTAAGTTTGTGAACTTCTCCTGTTATTGGGTTGTATTCAATTATACGATCATGTAAAATTAAACAGTACACGGTTGTTGAAGGCAAGACTGAGGTTGTTGTTTTGAGTTCAATTTTTACATCAACAGTTCCAGTTTTAATTGATTCGTTTTGGTGAGAACAATCGATTACTACTATTGGAGCGATATCTTTAAATTCTTGTCGAGATAAGAGTGGTTGTGGTTGTTTCTTATAATAAGAGTCTTGAAATTTACTGTACATGTCATAGAGAATTGCATACCGATCGTGCTTAAATTTGAGATTTAAATCTTCACGGGGGTATGTCTCAGAATTCAAATGCACCTTTACACTGCTTAAATCGCAATGGTCGAATTTGCTAGCATCTTTAGTTTTTTGATTTTTTCGATCGGTTTGTAAAGCGATAATAATATACCTAGGTTTTTCAAGCTGAGTTGAAGTTTTAACTGTCCATATATGATCAGTGACTAGCGGTAGTGTGGGGTATTCGTACATTTCCCAATTTCGAAAATGAATTTGAATTGTCTTTGATTGTATTTGTTTTAGTAATGTTAGCTTATCTGAATCAGCCAAGGTAATGTGAGGAACTCTCCACTGCAGTTTAAAAATTGAAAGTTTTAATTCTTCATTTTCCGTAGAAAAATATGCATTCTCATTTGACCTTGTTCGAATTAGTATTAATTCGTGCCGTGCATTTGGAATTATCTTTTTATAATCTTCTGCAAATCCTAATAGATTTTTTAATGGAATACAAAAGTTGAAAGTACCCGATGTAAGTGTTATACTGCCTTTTCCAGTCCATGATGCATTTTCCAAATTTTTACTTTCATTCTCGTTCAAAGATATATAATTTTTTAGCGCTGTTGTGATGCCTACATTTTTATTATACTCGATCTGCACACCGTTAAGTTCATAATGGATCTCCTCGAAAAGAAATGCCATAGCATTATTGCATAGTTTTGCAGTAGAAGATGTGGTATCATCTGATTTTGTAAGACCTCCTTCTATGTAAATGAAACTTTCGCTGGGTAAAATGAGCAAGTCCTGTTGATGTATTGGGATGCGTATTTCATCACTCGGATTGAAGGACTGAAGAAATGGTGAATAACTGTGATATTCAAATTTGGATATGCTATTATCATAGCTAGGTCCTTCGGTGATGTTCAACATTTCGTTCATAATTTTAGATGACATTTAAGGTAAACCCTAAAGACAGTAAATAGGCGGTATTCTTAGAGGAGAGTTTTGGTCTCGACAGCTTTGATGATCTAGTAGAACTAGTAGAATGATCACCTTTGGGGGTGTATATATTATTATTATTATAGATCAACATTATCAGGAGATGGGAGCTAAATGCAGTCGGATAGTTATTGTTTCTCCTCTAAAATTTATCAAGTCTCCGTCTTGGTCTACTAGCTTTAATGTTAGTGAAGTTATTCGCTTGACATTCACCGGTAAATAGATGACATTTCTTGGAACTTCTATGATTTTATACCCAGGTCCTGCTTCTGGCGAAAATTCGTGTATTGTGTGCACAGGAGTGTTATTTAAATACGAGCCTGTAATAATATTACACTCAACTCGAATTACATTAACACTGTTAATATCAACAGGTAAATCTGATCTGTGTAATTGACCTGGTTTTAAAATGCGCTTGCTAAAACCTAGTAATTTACCAACAGTTCGGGTCCTATTAAAATATATTTCTTCCGAGCCTGACACCCAGCTTTCCAGAGTATTATTATTTGCTTCTATACTTACAAGTGTAGCGGAATTAAGCGTTAACAATTGTTCGGAAATATTCAGTGCAATGTCATCGATTTCATATGATCCTACTGGAATTTCAATTACATGTTCCCCTATATGAAACAAATTGTTTCGTTCATCAACATTGGGTATAGAATTGTATGTTTGAAAATCAATCAATCCACAAACGTAGTCCTTATTCAGGTTTAAAGGTGGAAAATAGTCTGTTGTTAGATGAGAAGTATTTCCACTTAATGTAAGTGTCAACGCCATGACGTCGAAAAAGATAATGAAACCGTTCTTACAAAAGCTCTTCTTTTATTATTTATTCAAAATAACAATCATATAAGAATCTTAAACATAAATGTCCACAATTTACTGAATCATAATCCTGATACTTAAGATAATTATATTTAATTTGTTTACCTAAATATTTAATTAGTTCAATTGGCGGTTGTAGATTTCCAAAGCTATCAAAATATTCAATGTGTCTGAGTTTTTTATAATACGCCACCCAATGTGTTCCAGGGCCTGTTGATGAATCTAGATTTACTATCCCACACTCGTTTCTTAAGGGTTTACCCTTTGGTAAATTATCACGCATAAAAACTCCTCGAAAATGCGGAATTAAGTCCTTTGCGAAATTTCTCAAATCCTGTTCATTCAATGCACGATCGGGTAGCGAACTTAAAAGTTTTTTGTCTGCGAATGTAAAAATAATCCAAGTCCTTTTCTATACGGACTTAGATGTAAGCCATGTCCTATAGGAATCGACTCCATTTTTTGATTATGGCGTTTTTTCTCCTCAAGCGTTTTTTTAGCAATATTTATATCATTGACAGCTTTTGCTATCCCCGCAGCTCCTCCAGATAAAGCTCCAAGAGCTGAAAGCCCAGCAAATAGAGGAACAAGAAATGGGATTACTCCACCAATTTTCGATACCGAAATAACTCGGGGTGTCTTTATATTACTGCTATTATTCTTGATAGCTTTCTTTGCAGATGACAAAGCTACATTTATAGCCTTTTCAAGGTTATGTGGTTTTTTCATTTGAAGGATTTTTCCAACATTTTTAATTGTTCTGCTAAAAGTAGAGGATCTGTTTTTTGACGTGGTTTTTTTATTGCTTTTTTTTTTTGAAGACCCCATACCTAATTTTAATTTAGCCTTCATAAGATTGGTAACCAATATAGCATTTGCTCGCTCAGTTATACCGGCATCCGTTGATACAACCCGTTGCCAGGCTTTTTCAGATAAAATCTTATCAGCTATATGTCGTTCAGAAGTATTTTTAAATTTAGAATAAGATATATCGTGTTGCTTGCACGCTTGATCAAGTAAATTAATTCCTGGATCTCCTCTAGCTAAACGTTCCTGGAGTTTCGTGCCAGGTCCACAGTATTGATATCCTGGTAAATGTAGTTCAATAGGTAGTTTATTGATTACAGAGTTTAATAAACCATTCCCCTTCACGATAACTTGTAGTCTGCTAGAGTTTTTTGAAAAATCAATCATTTTATATGATCACCACCTCATTTAGCGATTAATAACGTTATGGCATTTTCAAATATAACCTTCATATTTATAAGAATTTATTTAGTTTTTATCGTCATGCGTTTCGTTAAACAACAACATCTTTTACCAATTAAAAATATGGACTTGGATAAAAATATTGAAGCAAAACAGAAAAAACATGGTAAACTATTACCAAATAGTATAAGGGGCCTAATTACTGGTCCCTCAAATTGCGGAAAAACAAATGTTATGATGAGCTTAATACAGCAACCAAACGGATTAAAATTTGAAAATATTTACATTTATTCAAAATCATTGCATCAACCTAAGTATGAGTTTCTCCGACTAGCCGTGGAACCTATCAAACATATGGGTTTCTTTACATTTTCAAATAATTGTGATGTCATACCCCCTGAAGAAGCCAAACCAAATTCTGTATTTATTTTTGATGACATTGCCTGTGAAAAGCAAGACACTATTCGAAATTATTTTAGTATGGGGCGACATCATCATATCGATAGCTTTTATTTGTGTCAGACATATACAAGAATCCCCAAACATTTAATACGAGATAATGCAAATTTTCTAATTGTCTTCAAACAGGATGATATGAACTTAAAACACATTTACAACGACCATGTCAATTCTGATATGACATTTCAAATATTTAAAAGGGTATGTATAGAATGTTGGAATATTAAACACGGATTTTTGGTTATTGACAAGGAAAGCTCTTTTGGAAAAGGACGCTATAGGAGGGGTTTTGACTGCTTCCTGAAACTATAAAAAGCTTGTCACTTCAGCTGTGCAAAGCATTCTTACTGTTATGTTCTATCAGAGCAGTTCAAAGGTGTACAGCGTTCAGTCCGTAACAGTGCAAAGCAGGTCATCGCGGTTCAAAACTAGCTGTTCATCATTTAAAAATCGTACAGCGAATATCAAATTCAGTTTAAAATCTTTTGAAAGACTGCTTCAAAGCCTACGAAACTCGTTTACTCACTGTTGTAAAAAAAAAACAATAAATTAGCATCATGATGCATTTAAACGAAGAACTAACAAAAGAACTCGTTAAAACTACTGATGCTCTACGAAAAAAATATAAAGCTCTAAGGAATGATAGGGAAGTAACCGAATTTCAATTAGAAGAAACTTTCAAACCAATTACTAAGCCGCTTAAAGAACTACTCGACAAATCAAATAACATATATACAATAAAGGAACAGCAAAATGATTTTGTGCCTCCACTCAAGAAAACAAAGTATGATAATGATGAATTTATCACTCCCAATGAGAGCAACGCTTCAACCATCAGTGACAGTACCCCGAAATCTAGCATAGTAACACCTAAAACTAAAAAAAGGGGTCGAAGTGAACGTAAGCTTCGTCGACGAAACCTTGTTCGTGACTTTGCGGGCCAAATAGACTTTGAAAAATTTGGGGAAATCCCCCAGAAATATATAAATTTGTATGTAAATAATTCAAACACCATTGATGATGTGTACGGAGTACATGTGAAAAACGGTAAATTACAGATGGGTAATAAAGAATTCAAAATTCACGGAAAAGACATAATAGACATCAATAATAAAGCCTATAAAGGAACAAATGGTTTATTCGAACTAATATTTAAGAAAAAACCCTGTAAAACCCTTTACAATAATGAAGATTTAAATATGTACAAAGCCATATTGTATGATACCAATGCTTATAGACGTAATCACGATTCTGGGAAACAGGTACTTGGACATAGAGGATATAAATACAAAGAAATTATAAGCAAACTATTAGAAGATACTCCTATTTCCACCCCGTCTACAGGAAGCGGACTAATGCAATTATCAAACAAAGAAAAAGACTATATTTTCTGGGACGACCCCAATGAGCTCGTAGATCGATTGCGACTTCTAATTGCATCACATCAAATAGGACACAATAATCACTCGAACGAGATTGTTTCGATAATTGAAGAACTAAAGGAAGCCAATATTATACAATAAAACTAATATAAAATGAGTGTTGATAAGTTTGGACGTTTTTCGAATAGAACGCGAACCAGAGTTATTCAAGGACCAAGAGGAGAGCAAGGAGAGCAGGGAGACCAAGGACCGAATGGTCTACAGGGAGAACAGGGATTGCCTGGGCCACCCGGTGAGGGGTTTATTAAAATGAAAAACGGAAATTATGATTTGAATTGGAAACGACTACAAAATATTCGGGATCCAGAAGAAAAGGGAGATGCAGCTACAAAAAGTTATGTTGACAAAGCGGAAGAACGAGTTAGACAATACATACATTTTGAAATACAAAAAATCGAACAAAACTTAAATGTATCCACAGACCCTAAAAAGGAACTCCTCATTTAATTAAATGCTAACTTATTTTTACTTTCAATTCAGTGTCTATAGAAAGTCGTTGTGGCGAGTCGGTAATAATGTTCAGCATAAATACTACATTGATTTTCGATGAAATCGTTGGTTTCATGAAAGAATATCAGCATGTCCTGCTGGAGGAACACCATGAGTATCTAATAGGATTTATATCTTTTCTGAGGACGTTTAAAACAGCATCCACCACTACATCGAAATTTGGATGTCATTTTGTGAATTGTCCTTGGTCATCGGATTTATGTAGGGTTGGACCAGATACCTGTCCATGTTACATGATTGATATTAGAATGTTAAAAGTTAAGAAGTTGATGTTGTTATACAAAAGATTAAAATAAATATTTTACCTTTTACTAACAAAAAGGTTAAATACTGTATCGTTTTAATCATTCTTTGAAAAGATGAGTAAAAGAAACGTTGTGGATGAAATACATAAGCCTGCTCGAAAAAATTTCAAAAGAAGACGAGTCGTTATCAAGGGTCTCGATGATTTATGGCAAGCTGATCTAGTTGAAATGGGTATTTATTCGTCTGAGAATGAAAATTACCGATATCTTCTTACAGTAATCGATACATTTTCTAAGTTTGCTTGGACAATTCCTATTAAAAGTAAAACAGGTATTGGGGTTACTATTGCTATGAAAAAAATTCTGAATGAAGGTCGGATTCCAAAGAATTTACAAACAGATGATGGGAAAGAATTTTTCAATACGCAATTTCTAAATCTTACGAAAAAATATGAAATCAATCATTACTCTACATTTAGTGCTCTCAAAGCTTCAATTGTTGAACGATTTAATCGCACTTTGAAAACATTTATGTGGAAAGAATTCAGCGCTAACGGTTCGTATCGGTGGATTGATATGATAGCACCACTAACTAAAACGTACAATAATTCAACACATAGAACAATTAAAATGAAGCCATCCGAAGTCAATGCTGCAAACGAAAAGCAATTGCTATCAAAAGTATATAATCATATCAAACTTCATATTCTTTCTAAATTTAACGTCGGAGATTTTGTCAGAATAAGTAAATACAAACATGTATTTGAAAAAGGATATACACCGAATTGGACAACAGAAATTTTTAAAATAACGAAAGTTCAACATACGAACCCTGTTACATATTTGTTAGAAGATTATCAGGGTCAGCCTGTGAAAGGCGGCTTCTATGAGCTTGAACTACAGAAATCGAAGTTTCCTGATACTTACCTTATTGAAAAAGTAGTCAAAAGAAAAAAAGATCAAGTATTTGTAAAATGGCTCGGTTTTCCTCCAGAACACAACTCGTGGATATCTCTCTCCACAATCAATAATTCATCATAAACAAATTAAAACAACAAGTGTAATTTGACAAATAAACGTTTTTATTATAATATAAATATCATCAAGTTTTTTATTTAGGAAATAGTCATTTTATATGTTTGCTTCATCGTTTTAAAATTCAGCAGTTCTACATCAGATTTGTAATCAAGATCCTCTTTCATAACGAGTTCAACTTCCCCGTTACTCAATACTCTTTCTGTTTCATATTCATGGTATTCGAAACATTTTATACTTAGAGTACGCATATTATAATTGCTATCATATGAACAGCGAATAGTTAAGAATTTTTCATCATCGAATTCTAGTTTAAAATGTCTATAAAAAACATATTTGCTTTGAATAATCCCTGATATTTCAGCTTCTTTTTTTATTAAATCTTGCCTAAAATTCTCAATTGCTTCATCCACAGTTACAATTTTCCTTTGCAAACTTCTTTCTGTTGTTGTGAGTGGTGTGTGGACATCATTTTGAAATGCAGATGCATCCGTCTTTGTGGTGTTGATTAAAGTGTTACCATCCGAAAAGGTTAGCAAACGAAACGATAAACCTATTTGTACTGTATCATTGTTGGGTAAGTTCAGTGAAAAAGAGAGGTTATTAGTACTGTTCGGTTGTTGTAAGTTAATATCCATCGGTAAAGGTACCCCAAAAATTAAAGATGGGGCGATTGTAAGAAAAGACAGAAATGTTAAGAGAAACATTTTAATAGAAAATTGCTACAGCTGAAGCTACTAATAGGTCGAGTGATAAATATGAACTAATAAATAAAACACCTAGCATGCTAAATTTATACCATTTTTATTTCTATATATTCTATATATTATTTTCTTTTGTTTGATATAAAAAAAAGCTAATTGATAGTAATGTGCGTTATCACGTAATTCTCATCTTCTGGGGACTGCCAAGTAAATCACTTTCACCAAATGGACAAAGTGATGGATATTCATTTTCTTTCCGTTTTATATAATTCGAGTGAGGGAGAATCAACCCAGTCAAAGTTAGCTCGCCGCCTATTAGGATAACGATATATTTAATAAAAAAATCTGTATTCCTTATCACTAAATTTGTTCTCTCACCTAAAATTTTAAATTTTACATGTTGCATAGATTGAAACTGCATTTTAAAATTGAGAATAGGAGTTATAGCCTCGCCATTCCTTATGTGAAATATAGTACATTCTGCTCCATATTCTGGCTGCGCAAGTAATTTCATAGATTCAGAGTAAAACATCAAATCTGTAAATTTTATTTGTAACCACCCGGCTTCACAAACACAAAATGTTTCTCCTTCTCTCAATCTTTCACACCAGAACATTGCTAGTCGTATTCGTTAATGTAAATGAATATTAACCTGCAGAGTACGTTAATATATACATATTATCCACCTATTATTTAAGAGCAAATGTCGCTGACTAAACTATTCACATTAAAATAGTTACATAACCACAAACCTTGAACTTCTATTTATTGACAATAGTCACACCAAGCTGTTTACATATGCCTACAAAATTATTTATATACAATAGCCATCATCGACGCCAGCGACATAAAACAACAAAACTGATTCCATGCCGTCAACGACACGCGACCATTAAGCTGATAAGAAAATACTAAAAAATTATTAAATATCATACAGAATGCGGTTTTATTCACATATTAGAAACCAATCTTCATTAACTCGCGGTGGCTTAGTGGATGACTTATCTGCTGCTGGTTCCAGTTTCTCGGGTTCGAATCCGTATGGGGGAATATGACTTTTTTTTTCACATTCCGAAGCAACCTCAACCAAAATTATTTATATACAATAATCATCTTCGACAACAACGACACGCGACCATTAAGCTGATAAGAAAATTCTAACAACATCCCCCATAAATCATGCTGACCTTATCTTGACACATGCTATCCTTGTCGCACAAAAAGTTCCCACGAAAAACCCACGCTATTCCTACTTCCATCCCACGCAAGGTATTAGAAAAAGGCGGTCGTATAGCTAGGTCTAAATGTACTCAGAGCCTTAACTTATGTTGGTGCTGTGACTCAGTGGGTTTTCAGGTTCGATCTATAGAAAAAGACAATGTACATAATTTTCCACTACGCTACCTCTTGGGAACGTCTGACAAATATCGAAGAGTATAACTGCCTTGAGAAAGTTTTTCAATTTAGCCGTTCGAAACGAAATTATTGCTCGAACTATTTGCTTTATTTTTTCCAGCAAGCAATTTCATATCAATCACTTGGGTATAGATCACCTATGCACACTTGCATCCATGGCCATTTCATGGACTTAAAACAACTCATCTATGCGAGGTAATTAAACTTTTAGGCCGTCTCGTCTGTTGGACATATTATACATCCACCATGATTTATGTGGTTCATGAGTCGCTTTGCCCACTAAACCCCCGTTTGGACAGTACAAATAATCACTTTCGGACATCACCCTCTAATCTAGACACAAATTAGACCATAAAAAAAACCAATGCTAATGACTAGAATTAAATTTGAATGAATTGTCCATCAATTAGTTGCGATGATTACCTAGCAAGAGTCCCAGATCGAAACCCTGACTCAGTGAATGGAGCTAGAGCCACACTTCGTCCAACGCGATTCGGTAACAATCTTGTTCACCCCTAAAAAAAAAAATATTTGGCGTGTAGACAACCTAGGCCCAGCTTCTAACAACCATTCGTTTGTAAGAGATTTTATTTTTGGGATGAATTGAAGGGGCGCTACAGTTTTATGCCGAGTCCAAACGGCTGAATTGAGAAACTTTTTCAGGACAGTTTAACTTCCTGGTATTTGTCAGACGATCGCAAGAGGTGCCTCAGTGGAAAAAACTTTACGATGTATCTAATTTGTGTTTTTCTGGGGATTGAGCCTTGAGTTCCAGTAGTCCAGCACACTAACCACTAAACCAATGCGCCCACGCCACCCCTATCGGGCATAATATTTTTCCCCCCGGGAATGTTTCTCATTCAGCAATTGAATTTACATTGCGGACAAGAGCAACATTTCCATTTCCTGCTTCATTTCCTCATCCCCACGCTATGAGTTTATAGCCAAGTATCGAAACTTGCGGTAGCAAAATATCTTTCTATCTTTGATGCATTTAAATGCGCGAATCAAAAAAGTATTTCTCACACCCGTTCACTCTATTTCTATCTTTCATCTGTGTGCCCTATGCCCACCATGCAATGTCCATCCTTTGATTTAATTCTAAAGAGGCGAGAAAAAAAATCCGCATAACGCAACAGACAACAAAAGATATAATCATAATTTCCATCTAATAATAGCCGATCGTATCCGAGATGCGGTTCTTAAGAGGCATGCAGCTCTTTATAGTTTCACATTTTTTTTTATTCCTTTACTGCTACAATAGGATTGATCATAATTGCATCATCTCATCGCCATGCATGAGCGTTCGGTCAATAATCAACTGACGCCTCTAAAGTGTTACTTGTCACAGAGCGTCGAAATTTTTTTTTAACAATTTTTAAGTTCATATAAATCTTTTTTTTTTTTTTTTTATACATATTAGTACATATAAGGGTTTTTGTTAAGCAATTACATTTTACAAGTGGTCCGGTATAGTATTTAGTTTTGTCGACCCTAATATTTATTTACATCAATTCGAGAATCCGAGATCCTTGATACGTGCTCTCAGCTCTCACATATATCCATCGTCGCCAATTCGAATACAGATTGGAGCGACGACGCAGCGGTGGCGCGACAGATTTTTGTCACGAACTCTTGTAGTCGGTCGCTCCGATTTCTAATTAACTGGTTTGAGGTTGCGTTTGTGTTTTTTTTTTTATTTTGTTTTTTTATGATTCTTTTTGTTCACCACATGTGCGTTGCAGATTTTTTATAGTCGTCTCATACATGGGAACAGTAAAGGGTACCGTCACCAAACTTATCACCAGAGCGTTACAGAAGGTAATAAAATTAAAATACAGTGGCCGGCATAAGTATTTTGACAAAACTAAAGTTAATTCTACTAATAATTTGAACTTACTTCATGTAAATTTTGGCATCAATGGAAAGGTCATTCAAATTCCGTTTGAATGATACAAAACTTTGCTTAACCCATTAAGTACCCATTGAAAATTTTGAACTTTTGTAAAAGTCTACTTTTTTTACTTTTTTCCTCGGTCCAATTTGATGCAAAAGGTTTCTTCTTACAATTCTAATAGTGACTGCAAAAAAAATTTGCCAAAAATCTCTTCGCTAATATTTTTTATGATTTTTTGAATGGGATGATCTCAGAAAAATTTTGTATGAAAAGGAGGAAAAAGTGACTAAAATAGTCATTTTTAACAATTTTCAAAAAAATTATAAAAAAATATTAGCGAAGAGATTTTTGAATTTTTTTTTGAAACCGAGGAAAAAAGTAAAAAAAAAGTAGACCTTCACAAAAATTCTAAATTCTAAAATTTTTAAATGGGTACTTAATGGGTTAAGGAAAGTTTTGTATCATTCAAACGGAATTTAAATCACCTTTCCATTGATGCCAAAATTCACATGAAGAAAGTTTCAAATTATGAGCAAAATCGTCTTTAGTTTTGTCAAAATACTTATGCCGGCCACTGTAGTTCTTTGGAAGTGTTGGTATATTGTTGTCTGATTGGAACAAAAATATTGTCGTTGATTTCCTGAAAAAATCATACTTGAAGAAGCGCTAATAATTGTGTTATGCGAATTTTTTTCTGGAATATATTTAAAATATTATGCAACAGGTCTATAATAGCAGTTTAGGCAAGGTATATAGAGATATATGGTATGATATTGCGCATGTTTGTTTGCATCTCTCTCTTCAAAGTGACGTCGCCAGACGACAAAACATAGGGAACAGAAAATAATTTATTTATCTGTTTACCATTTTATTACACTGAAAACAGCACACAAAACATTATTTGTTATTAAAAATAAAACTTGCGCACAGAAAACTACATGCGCAGAACACACAAAAAATTAATCGCGGAATATCATACCTTGTAGTTCTATATACCTTGCAGTTTAGGTACTAAACGGAGTGAAGCAAGTCATCTTCAGCAGGTGTCAGTTGCTACCCCGGTCGGGTTGATTGTGCATACTATCTGAAATGAACAAGGTCGGTCGGGCTCTACTGTATTGTGGCTCTTTTAGGTTTTCTTAAATTTTCTGTTGTACCAACTTGACATGTTAGGCCCATTTACAAAATTTCTGAGGACTTTTCCATACAAACGCTGGCGTTCTTCAACGATATGTTGTTAGCCCTATATTATTTTCGTTTTTTTTTTGTTTCTGATAATAATTTGTCAAGATCTATTAGGTACTACGTGTTGTAGTCAAAGTTCTACTCTGATCTTGTCATCCTGACTCAACGATTGGAAAAATATTTTCTACAACTCTGCTCATTACATCGTCACTATTTTAAACTGACACTTATAGCCGGATAAGCCCAAATTTTAAAAAATGAGAGCTCTTAGTCCTAAAATATGTAGGTACCTACCAAATAAGCATGATCTTTAGGCAATTTTTAGTCTCTGCAATCGCAATGTAGTTGAAGGTGTTTTTCATGACAGCTACAATTAAGCGTCTTCAAGAGCTCTACTACTACTGCGCTGCGGTGACTAGGTTTCCTTCGCTGTCTCTTTTTTTTATAAAACCTCCAGATGTTATTACGATCGCACGACTCTTCGATCTCCTTGAGTTGGGAAGCTGCGTAAGCCCTTCCTTCTCCTTTCTCGATACTCTTCTCTCGCTGCGTCTGTGGTGGTAGATGAGTGCACAGAAGAGAGTTTCATATACTCATGTCCTCCCTGTAGGCTCTGGATACTCCGAATTTCTTCTTCTGGGCGGTTCGCAGCTTGGTCTCGTTGGACAGTCTAGCTCTGAATTTAGCGGCGACCAGAAAATGATCAGAGTCGACGTTTGCCTCTCGGAATATGTGCATGTGCACGTTGAGGATGTCGGTTGCGTGCCTCGCAGGTCGATTTGGTTGGCGGTTCAACCGTCTGAAGAGCGCCAGGTTGCTGTGTGGATCCTTGGCCTTGGAAAGCTGGTGCTACTTATCATCGTATTACGAGCATAAAATTAATAAGCAAACAGTTCGTTATGATCCTTGGTGATAGATAAATACACAAAAATAACTCGTCCATTGCTAATTTTTCGTGAAATTCGGGCTGATGCGTTGTTGTCCATACGCTCCACGTGACCCATCCATCTAAGTCGCTGTATTTTGTGACTCCACACTCCGTCGATATAAACTGGACCGAAAATCACTTAAAGAATCTTTCCCTCAAAGCGCTCCGAGGGGTTTTCATCAGTTTTCGATTAGGTCCATGCTTCTGCACCACACAGCAGGACTGGGATGATAAAGGTCTTGTACATTATTTCCTTGGTTCTGCGAGAGAGGGGCGGGTCGGCTATCTGCTCCAGCACCTTTTTTTGGACTTATGTTTGACGGTGTGGACCGACAATTTTGGCTATCCTGGTCCCGAAATGAATGGATCGTTCTGCCTAACACCAGAATTTCTTTCGTCTTCGTCATAGATAATCCTCAATTAGATAATTTAATCATTAATGGTTTTAATGGTTTACTAAAAAGCATTGATCATTAATCAAAAATAAAAATAAATTCTTTTTAAAAGATATCTAAAGATTTTCTTCCATCCACCACACCAAAGTGTCAATACTGTTTAACAATAACTAAGGGGAAAGAAGTGCCCACAGTTCTACAAATGGTTTGTGACTAAGCTGAAACTTTCTTAAGAATTGAACTTTTAAAGGGACATAGTATTTTTTTTCTTTTTTTTTTTTTTCTTTGAAAAGTCAAGTTCTGAAGAGGATTTCGTAAAGCTTCTTCTACAAATCGATAAATTGTAGTAGCCGGCTTTATTTCAATAACAACATTTCAAAATCCTAATGCTATTTCAATACTGTACGCATGACGACGTCTGGTTTTGTTAAACATCTGGGCATAGATCAATGAACTTTGTTTGCTATCGCATTCCAACAGTTGGCCTATTTCTATCAAGGTCACAAGACCTTTCTTTCATGTATGTGTGCATCGGGGAAAAATTTGCGGTAGGTAGTGGTTTTGTTTTTCCTTTTTTTGTTTTTGTTTATCCCTCCAAACACTTGTTGCGCATAAGATAAACGAACGAGAAATAAAATTAAAAATCATGAAATTCGTTGGTAACAATGAAGTTCCTTTTACTACGTAGGTAAGTACTCGTTGTCATTGTTTGTTGTATATAATATTGACCTTTGATGTTATAAAAATTATGAAAAAAATGTTGTAAAAAAAAATATAGACAAATTATCAATAAAACGATTGCCAGTCACTTAAGAGTTTTAAAGTCTTTTATAAATATGTACATCCATTCCGCAAAGGAACGCATTTCCCTTGCGTTCGGAATTAATAATTGCTATCTCATTAAACATATCCATACTATGGATTTGTTCAAATCCAATTTTCTAGTGAACACTCGTTGATCACGCAAATTTTAGGTGAACGATCGTTGATCACACAATTTTCTGCTAAACAATCGTTGATCATCCAATTTTCTGTCGAACAATCATTGTTTTGACGCACCTGATGGAATCGAAAAATATTTTCCTTCTTGATATTTTCAGTCGAAATGAGATTCATCCGTCACATTAAAAACACCACAATACGTGAGGAACTCAATGTCGAGCAGCTACTTGTCCGGACGGAGCGGTCCGTAGTAGCTTCAGTGTATTGGTCATTCTAAACGCATGTCCCCAACCATTATCCCACGACCTGCTATGGAATTCGTACCATCAGTCAGGCGTGCGTCGGCTATAGATAGGCCCAGGATGAGATGGTTAGATCAAGTCCATAATTTCTCCTCTACCCGGGGATTGCCCTTAATGACTTAGAGTCGATGGCGGAGAATCGAGAGCTATGGAGGGTATACTTGAGCAACCTATACTAGCGACAAGCGGGTCATCAAAAATGAATGAATGAATATTTGCAGTCTAAAAACATACAAAATCATCACGTTAAAATGACATCGTCCCGTGTCTGTTCATAAAGAGGCTATTGCCATTTTTCAGTAATTGTTTTCTTTTCTGTCGTTGACTACTACGAGTATAAACAAAAGCACAGTTGAAATAGTCACTCCCATAATTCAATTTGATCTTTTTATTTTGATGAGTGGTCAATGGTCATCAATGGTACACTCTATCGATTAAGTATGTCGTTATACCTTTGTCGTTTAAAGAGAGGGAGAATTGTAGATTTTGGGTTTCCTTCCAATTGGAATCACAAAACAAAAAAGGCGGCAAATTTATGCTACTACAGTCTTGTCTTGTCTTTCTTTTTGTCTTACCTCCCTTGACAAGCTCTTGCCACTTATTTCTGAGTTCCATCTATTGTCTGATTTTTTTTGGACAACTCATCTACGAAACAATTCAATGCACATACTTACTTATCGGGCTCCCGACCCGTGAAGAGTCTCTGCCTGAGACACTGCAGCCTTCCATCCTCTACGATCCCGGGCACGCTGCTTCCAATTGTCCAGACCAAGCGCTCTGGCATCCGCGATGGCTTGGTCTTTGAAACGGAGGTTCGGCCTTCCTTGTCTTCTCGAACCTGGGGGCTGGGATTTGAAGATCCTCTTGGCTGGAGCATTTTTGTCCATTCGCTCGATGTGGCCGAGCCAATGTAGTCGACGTGTTTTGGCTTTTTGGACTACATCCACATCTTGGTACAGCTCATAGAGTTCGCGGTTGTATCTTCTCCTCCATTCGCCCTCCTCGCACACAGGACCAAAAATCCGCCGAAGTATTTTTCTTTCGAAGGAGCCCAGTATCAGCACTCGGCGCCATAAAGCAGAACTGGCAGGATAAGGGTTTTGTAGAGCACACATTTCGTCCTTCGAGTTAGGAGTTTTGAACCCAGTTGTTTTGCCAAACCGAAGTAGCAACGGTTTCCTAGGGTAATTCTTCGCCGGATCTCTACTAGGGTGTCATTCGTGGAGTTTACGTTTACTCCGAGGTAGGTGAACTCCTTAACTACCTCGAAATTGTTGCTATCAAGAGTGACGTTTTGTCCTAGGCGGTGGACAGATGCTTGTTTGTTTGTTGATAGCATGTACTTAGTCTTGTCCTCATGTACTTCAAGCCCAACGGATTTAGCCTGTTCTTCAATCGCCGTGAACGCTTCTAGGCACGCTGGGAGCGAAGCATAGCCAAGCAGCTGGACGGACCTGTTGAAGATAGTGCCTTCCGTGTTGACACCTGCCCTGCGCACTATCTACTCCAGTACGCATGATAGAGCGTCTCCTTGCCGAAATTCGGTGGATGTTTGAAATAGTTCGAAAGAGCTGCTTCCAAACTGCACGTTGCAGCGCGTGTTTTCCAGCGTCGCGCGACACAGCTGAATCAGTTTTGCCGGGATTCCGAATTCGGCCATCGCCATATAGAGCTCCTGACGATGTATGCTATCATACGCGGCTTTGAAGTCGATGAATAGGTGGTGAGTTTCGACTTGAAATTCGTTGGTCTTTTCCAAGATTTGCCTCAGTGTGAAAATTTGGTCTATAGTCGATCTGCCGGGCCGGAAGCCACACTGGTACGTGCCGATTAGTGTGTTGCAGAACGGTCTTAGACGTTCACACAGTATGTTGGATAGGATCTTCAATGCACATGCAGCAGATATTTCGCGGCATGAGTATTTTGTCTGTGGTTGTTTTCAGACATCAATCTTTCGCTTTAGCACAAAGTTAGAACATTTAACTACCTCAGAAGGTGATTTTTATTCGTGGATAAACTGTCCCATTTGTACTGCCCACATGAATTACTTACAGTCATGTGAAAAATAATAGGGACACTTGCATAAAAATTGTTTAAAACACAACTCTGTTTCAATTGCCATAAATTGGTTAGAAACGGCAAATCAAATAATTTTTTTTGGGATGTCGATAAAGTAAATACCGCTATCCTAACATAACATAAGCCTATTTAAAAATAAAAACAATACTCCAAACTTAACGAAAATATTCTTGTTCTTTGTATTTTCACGAAATACAGCAATGTGTCCTTATTATTTTTCACATGACTATATATAGAACTTAAGTGTGACGACTGATAATTATAGTCAAATAGTCACAATGCACTCCTTAGGCCCAATACACAGGGAGCAACTGGAAAAATCTGATCAGCGATGCAAATTGGCAACTAGTTTGTTTTAAGTCATACGACACACCAGACGCTACTCGTTCAAAACTCGATTGAGATTCACAAAAGCCAGTTTGTAACCGGTCGTCTGTTGATTTGCATGTCGGGTTGCCTATTGATTTCAGTTTCTAGTTTGTCGAATATGAGGGAACAACAGACCAACCTGTTGGGGGAGGTTGAAAAACATGACGGAACTGAACGAACTAGAGATTTTTATTGGTGATGAGTTTCCTCCTGTGTTTAGTCAACTCACCGCTGAGTCCGTAACTGGTCTGAAATTCGAGTTGTCAACCGGTTTAGTTTTTGTCCAGTTACTCCGTGTGCATTGGGCACTGTTGATTGTGGGGGAGGTTGAAAACATGATAAAACTGAACGAACTAGAGACAGTTTCAATAAAAATTCCCACAACATAACCCATTTCAAGCTTCTGTCACCGAGCATAAACGAATTTTTTTTAATTGACACTAGCTTAAGCTCACCTATTACCACTAGGGTTACTTCTTAAGTATTTCGATGCAATCTGTTCGCATTGGTTCAGAAAAATTATCGCATGTCACCTTCACGGCTTGTACTGTTTCGCTTGGCGGGCTAACCAGAATCACCCCCTACCTCCTGGATTATATTTTGTTATGGAAACCTACCTTTATCGATCGATATCACGATTTTGCCATCGCAATGGATACGAGGAGTACCTTTCCATTCACTTTACCTGCTTTTCAAATAATTTAAATGTATCTGTAGGTACGTGTCGGATACTGGTTAACAAGAGAGCGAAAGAGAACACTCTCCATCTAGTGAAAATGGTGCACTTCAGCATCCCTCATCTCTGATAATGATAATGAGCTCACCTATACATTAACTGGGCCTCCACCATTTGTGTGAATGGAGTATCTATTTCAGCTGTTTCATCATCACAAAAACATCTGTAAAACAATCAATGGGCTTCCATGGTGGGGAAAAGCGCTTTTTTTTTGCATTCTGCGCGCCATCATTACAAACGATTGTGTATAGAAATAAAAACAAAACAAAATGTATCTACCTACAAAGCATCTGAAGATGTATTTATTCACCCAATCTGCCGGCTTCTTAAGTATTTTTTTTAACGAATTTAAAGCATTCTTTGTTTTGTCTTACGTTTGTTGTTTCCATCTTATAATAATATGTGGGTATGGCGGACAAGATTGGTGTATCTTCACCTGCACCCTTGTTTTTCTGCACACTCTATCCCACGTTAGTATTGCATTTACTATCTCTTTCCATTAGAGAGCTTTTAATGCTTGTCCTGTTTGAGCATCCTGTTGTTGTTTATTATTTCAAACTGATGTTATTATGACCAATGTCGAATGAATATCAAAATGCAGTCAACCCCAAAAAATGCGCGCTTTTAAAATTAATGTGTTTACCTCTCCTTTTCAGTACATTTATTGAACAGGACATACCTACAAATAATTATTGTATTCCTGTCTGACTGACTGCTATCCAGGGCCGGACTAGAGTACAGTTAACGTTCAAACTGAATCTGAGTGTTCCTGTTAAGATTGGATGTGGTGAAACTCGATGACGTTATAACTCGATAACCGCTCGGGCGATTTTCATAATTTCATTTGTAACTCCAAGAAAGAGTCGCCGATGACCCCATAAAGTATCTTATTTCCTGAATCAGAATCTCATTATGAATCGATTTAGCCATGTCCGTCTGTCTGTCTGTCTGTTAAAAACACGATAGCGTCCAAACGAATCGAGCTTTGCGAATGAAATTTTGTGAAAGGACTTTTTTTTACCGTTGAAAATTGTCTATGTCGGTAAAGTAGTTCTGGTACCAATATTAGACCCATGCGTATACAGTACATACTAGCTCGTATGGTCACATTTTTTCATGACTTTTATGCAGTGAAGGGGGATTAAAGAATCGGCAAGGCCGAACGTTTACTTGTTTTTGATTGGGATTTGCCACGCCTCTTTTTCCCAATTACCCGGACAACTTTCCTAATGTTTTTCTCCGTAAAAACCTTCTTTAAACTATTGCCAACTTTTGAAAGAAAAAAATTAGCTTCAGTGCGGCCCACCAACTGGTCTTTTATTTGTTTTTGAAAGAATAAAAATATTTCAGAAGGTCGTATTTGTCCTTGATTGAATTAAGCTTCTTTCGTGTAATTTTTTTTTAAATTTTCCGTCCATCCAGTACATAAATCTCAATCCTTAGGGCCTTAAAACGACTCAGTTAAAATACGCACTTGGAACGCCCGCGGTAGCCTCATACTTGAGTAAATACTACAAAGCAAATATACATCTTTCTATATCCTTCCCCCGCACCACCTCCACCTCAAACTGACAGTCTCTTTCATCGCATATCGATTGGTTGTCATATCCTACGCATTACGTATTCATGAATATGCACTAAAAAATCCTCAAAAGGTAGTTAATAATTCGTAAAGAAGCCTTTTCCCTGTTGCGCATTTGTTTTTGTGTATTGTGCTTTGCTCACGTCGGTTTTTTTTTCTATTACGAAACTATAGAGAAATATAAATGTATATACAGTGTACACAGGTGTGGGTGTTATAAAAAAAAGCTCTTGGAAAAGAGAGCTAACGCAGAACACAGTCAACTAGGAGACAAGTTCAGAATTTAAAATCATTCCGAAAGTGCCGTTCGACGAAGTTGGACTTATTTGTCTGACTAAAGTGTGTTCATTATACAGTGTACAGTTATTTATTAGACTATAGTAGAGACATTTTTATTAATTTTCTAAATAACAAATTTTATTGAGAAAAGTGTTTTAGTTCAAATGTGAGTATATTTTATTAATTATTTGTTTTATATTAAATTGTTTCTCACTTTAATATATATCTTGTGATTTTTGTGAATATTTAAATTTGTTTTATCTATATTGTTCAAAAAAATTTGATTTAAATTTGCAAGTTTCCTAAAATCAATTTGTAAATTTTCGAAATTGCATTCGAATTTAAATAACTTCTCAGAAAGTTTTAAATTTAAGAATTTATCTAAAATTCACAAAAATTAATGACGCAGTTTGCCACTGAAATCTCTATCTTACGAAATCCCTATCTTATGTTTTCTATATAAGATGGCTGAAGTTAAACCACCCGCCTACCTGAAAAGATTCCAGATTTCATAATCTGTTTATTCGAATTAGTTTTTCGTTAATAACTGCATCGCTGCTATCTTTATGAACCCACTTCTTGACTCCCCATTGATCTACTCAGACGTATTCGTAGCATCGTTTATTCGTCTTTCTCTATTTTTTTTATTGTTTTTTTTTTCATAATTTTAGGGTTGCAAATGAAATTGAGTGCATTTTGATTTGATAGTTTTGGCTAATTTAACAGAGAAATTGGAGAATTTAAGGCTACAAAAAAAGTTTACTTCAGATTATTATTTGTTTTTTATATTAAAGAAATTGAAAATAATTTTTTTTTTTCAGATTCCCCGATGACATAGTTTGCTTCTATTCTTGTAGCTCAACCTTAGACATAATCGCTAATATGAGTTATGACTTAGAACAGCTACGCCATTGGTTTGCTAAATTTGTCATTAACCAAGGTTTTGTTTTTTTTACTTTCGCGTTAAGATATCTAATATTTTGCCGAAACTTTCAGTGTAACTTATTACCAGTTTTTGTGGATGGACCAGAAATATGAATTTTAGGTCAAAATACTAACAATTAAAAGGATTTCTTGAATTGACATACATACATAGATTTATGGGTATACTTATGGCTAGTTAATCGTAGTAAAGTCGAAATAGAAAAGTTTTGACCCCTATTTTCCATCTCTTATAGAACGCATTTTGAAAAATGATGAATGAGGCATGTAATAATTTTCACTAATAATTATAATAATTATAATTTTGACCCCTTTACACCCCGAGGCCCCTTTAATCCTCAATAATTTTCATCCACCCTACGGCATAACTAGGCTATACATCTAGAAATATAATTTTTTTTTTAATATTTCCACTTACTTTCCTTGTAACTATTCAGTGTAAAAGGTCGCCTAAATTTTTCCCCAGGTCCCGAATAACACGCCTGTGTTATGCTCCTTTCATATCAATCTTCTATGTTTCAGTTCAAATTATTCAAACAGAGAAAATGTGTTTTTGACAGATTTTAATCTATGATTGTTTCGCTCGATTTGTCATTTATGGGGTTGGTTTTGATTTCTATTTTATTGACACATTGTAAAGTATGGTTTTTCATTTTCTACTTAATGTCTGCATCGACTTGTAATTTTGAGTAATAGAGACTTTTACATTTTGACAAATAAAATGAATATAACTGCCTTGAAAATGGTTCTCAAAATGAGTCATTTGGACTCGTCATAAAATTTTAAGTCATTCTTTCATTCGACCAAAAAAATATAAAACGAAACTCACAATAATTGTAGAAAGGTGGTGAGAAGGTAGTCCTAGGGTGCCTATACGGTTTGTTGCGTCAAGTATTTATTTATTTAATGCATTTTGACAAAAAGTAGCAGAAATTTGATGCTTAGTCTTTGTTATATTTTTATGATGAAAATAAAAATAACATTTCGGTCTCTTATGAAATTTGTCAAGATTGCTGATTCAAGGCCTCATACGGAAAAGTCTGAAGTTGTTAGATTTTCTATTTTTTTTAGATTACATATTTGGCAACAATTCTTAAAAAATAGTTACCTCGGAATATATGAATATTATTATTCAACCTATTCCTCGGAATAAAAGGAAACACCATGAAAGGTACTTCTTCGACAATTTGGAGGATGTTGGCCTCTTAAACCAAATTGAAACCATTTTTAAATTCTGTAGGGAAATTAAGAGTTTGGGTGAATTTTATGTTTTGACCGTTAAGGTTCCCCAGTGATAGCGATGGGTCCAATATGATGGCTAGTCTTCTGTGATGAACTCACGATAACCCCGTTTTATTGAAACCACTAAACTGTGATCCACAATTGAAAGAAATACAAGATTACAAGACTATTTATTATATTAGTACAACTTGTCGACACTGAAATGAACGTGATTTTATTGAGCTATGGAGGGTCCATTTGAGTAACCTACACCCGCGCGACCCACTTAATGGATAAGCGGACCATTGAAAGTGAATAAATAAATGAGAGCAAATCCAAATTATTCCCCATCCAGTGGCCTGCCTGTCTCTGCAGCTATTTCAATTTTATGAATTTTCAAATTAAGCCGTCTCCTAAACCTAATACCGCCTGTGGTGGTCGTCCATTTTAAAACACATTTCTGGAAGACCACATAATTGAAATGCATTATAGTACACTACCTATGTATATATGCAAGTAGAATCCGCGGCATAACCCACAAATTCAATTTCACTCGCGATGTAGAAACATATTTTGAATCATCATAAAAATACCTGGTGCGGGGGGTAGCATCCATTTAGCTTTTATATTTCCTAAAGAGCTGTGCAATTTAATTTAGTTCACAAAATTTATTTGCAACAACCACTTTCGCCCCCTGCAGTGTTGATCCTTTCCTCATATCGCAAATATCGATTCGTTTTCATATTTGTGTTTGTGTCGTATGCAAAACGTATCTATTCATGCAATTGCTCGCAAAACGTATTGTTGAGCTTTTCTCCCTGTTGCACGTCCATGCATTTCCCCGGGCTCTAATCTTTGCCTAACTATTTTCTACATGTACACATTTTTGATTCACCGTACAAAGAACGGTACATACTGAATTGCATTCAGTGGAAGGATGCAAAAGATGTCTGGGACAAAAAAGCACAGCGTAGGGGGTGCGTCTTTATAACGACACCCTTCTTACATAAGTATTACTTCATTAAATTAGCTTGTTCCTGAACTGTTGTGATATAAGTAGTCGAGTTATTGCAAGTAAGTATGTATACATATTTGTTTGACATTTCTATTTTAATGTACTAGATTTTCATTTTGATTTTCTTTTAATTTTAGTTCTTTTCAAAAAACTCACTTTTTGGGCTACACAGCACTCACTTTCAAAATAAGTCTTCAATAAGTATGATACATGATACTGACTTTCTGTCAAGATTTCGATCGGAAAACAGCTGTGAGTCAAAATAACCTATGATTTAAAAAGAAACCACTAGATGGCCCACCCTGTACTTGAGCGCGCCACTTAAATCGAGATTTTCTTCACACACGTTTTTCTAGAATGGACAGTAGATTCTGTGAAAATTTGATCCGGATTTGGACTTTCCTAATTTTAAACCGCAATTGAGTGGTTATATGACAAAGAGGATGTTGTCTACCTCTATATAGTCGACGCAGTTGGAAGGGACCAGGCAAACATAAAGCAGTTTTGTTGGTCTTTAGCTTGAAAATTGATATCCTTAATTCGTTTGACTGAAGTTTTTCCTACTTTTGAACTGTACGTTCTTCCTAATATGTAGTTTGATTCTGACCTTCGTCGTCATTATAGAGTCTTCAGGAATAATTTCTTCACACCTTAGCACCCTCATTATCTCCGCAGGTACATTTTTCCATGTGGTAGTATATCTCAATATCTTGGACGCTTCACGTGTTCTTTCTTTTTTTCTTTTCTAAAGGCTGTAGTACACCGCATTTAGAAAGCCACATTACGTATGTGGCTCTGACGTCAACATCAGAGAGTGCCACAAATCGTACACAAACGTTTGAGTAGGTAACATATTATATGAATGTAACAAAGAGAAATCGTAAAGATTACGTCAGTGCTAGCTACGTATGTGGCCGTGTACTACGACCTATAGAATATAAATTTCCCTGCGTATATAACACCCACCCTCTGCAATACCTAAGCATTTCGTGCGGTTTTTCTTTGATGAATGTCCTTAAATTGAATTGTGAAATATTTTTACTGTCTCTATGTCACTCAGAGAGAGTGTCAGTAGTCCCAGAGGTTATTTCTACCTCTTATATATTATGTATTATGTGTCTTAAAAATTGTTTTGACATTTTTAAGAAAAAAAAAAAACTGCACATGATTTATTCTGATGGGGATTACCTATATCCTTTTCAGATGCTCAACAACGTAACAACTAGAGTTGTGCCTTCAATTTTTCTGGATATGGATATATTCCTGTCTGTTCGAATTTCAGTTTATACCTACCCCATCTCGTTGAGACTTCATAAACATTCATCGTTCATCTTTATATTTTCCAAATGCCACATTTATCTAACATTTCCGGTCGGAATTTGAGTTCCCAACTGTCACGTTTCTTCTGCCAAATGTTTTTAATCTGCTTTGTGTTTTAGTATGCAGGCATATGTCTCAACCATGTCTGATAAGTCTAATGGTTTCCTTTGAACCGAACCCCATTGTTTGTCTGTTTTCGAAAACAATTTTCGACACATCGCAAAAAACGTCCTAATTTCATCATCTCATGAACAGCAGCCGCGTGTTTCTCTGTGGGTGTTCAGCCATAGATTCACTTTGTTTCTATATGGATGCATAGTATATGTCATTTTCAGAATCGGTATTTCGTAACTCAAATTCAATCATAACAGCCAGACCAACTTATATGCGTTGCACATTATTCCCCTATCGAAGAACTTTTTATCCTTTTTTTTCTGGATGTCAGTACCAAAAGCCGCCATCAGAATTGCAAAGCTTTGTATTGCTTTTGTATGAGTGAGTATAATCGTTTTTGTCACTCCCTCGTAATAGAAAAGAGGGAGAAATATCGCGCTCTCCCTCAAGCTCAACTAACCATTTCATTTTATTCTATCGCCATCCACTCTTTTGGTCCAGATACAAGAGATTTGTAAAGATCCACATCCAGACTCCAGAGTTCCCCAGGCGAAAACTCAACTGTGTGTGTATACACTCATTGGGTATAAAACTGTGTACTCTCTCAATTTGATAGCTCAGTTCAGTTCCGAATTTTGTTGCGGGTTTTTGTCCGCGAGTGTCGGGTTAGAAAGAATTTATTTTTTTTAAAGTGTTTGTTTAGTTTTCTTGTAATTTTGTTACATTTTATCAGTGCAACTTTTAATAAATTAATTTCAAGATGAATGTGATACAAATTTATTATTTATAAACTATCGTGTACATTATAGTGTTTTATAGTGTTTCTTGAAAAAAAAAATCCAAAGTTGCACCGGTTGTTATGAAGGGTTGTTAGGTGTTGGCTGCACTTTTAGTTACCTGTGAAACTAACAGAGCTTTAAATCTCTACGTCGTGAGTGATATCCTTTTAATTAACTTATGTTTTTGGCCCGGACATTCGTATTGTGTTTCGTACTTCGTATATAATTTTATTTTGCTTACCTGTTTACTTGTAAATTTTGTTATTTAATTGCATTCGATTTATCGACTCTGTTTGTATTAATGTGATTTAATACACAAATTAAACGCAGATTTAAATTCAATTAATATAAAAAAATGGTAAGCGACAGTACTATTCGATTGTATTTTTAGGATGATTGGTTTTTCCGTCGGATTTTTTTAAAGATCAAACGAAATTTTTAATTTTCATTATTTATACCGCCGGAATTTGGCAGTTGAAATCCTTTTAGGAATTTGAAAACAAAAATCCGACGGAAGTTTAAATTTTTACATAATTTTTAATAATTGCTGCACTTGATAAAAAAAGTTGAATAAAAATGTTCCCTTTCGAAAAATAATTTCCAGAACTAAATTTTCATTTTGATTAACATTTAGGTGAATAAATTTACATTTTAAAAATATTTTAAAAACAAGTTTCTAAATTGTCTTTATTCAACCGCCTTTTTTAATTATAATCACCCCTATTCCCATTGGCGATTGTCGTAAACGACTCGTATTTCTCTTATTTTGTCGGTGATTTTAACATTTTTGAGATAAAAATGTCTCAAGATGTCATAAACACCTTAAAAACTGTCACGTCGGAAGTGTGTTTTTTTAAAGAACTTTTCATCGATGCAAATTTGTTTCTTACTGCAAATATGTTCTAAATTATGTAGAATTTTTTTTTTCTTTCATTACCATGTCATAACCGTTTGACAGGCAACTTTCCAGCGATGAATCTAGCTTGTTCCGCAATTTGATCTCGGTTGATAATTATCGGCAACATCGGAAGGTATAGTTCGTCGTAGACTTTAGCATTGGTATTGAATTTTGGGTTCCCTTTTTGAAATTTTTTTAAATGTCTGTCTGTCTGTCTGTATTTTGACGACGGTGGTGGTTAGCTGCTCCAGCTCCTACTTGATTTGGATTGCCTTAATGGAATTCGCTCCTAACATAGCCTTGGAATGAATAATCTTCTTTTCAAAACTTCATCCAGTCCAGTTTTTTTGTTTGTTCAGAATCTAAGAATGAGCAGTGGAAACATTTATTTATTTATTTAATTAATTTATTTAAGTTATTTAATAATAGTTTTACATATCCCTTTCATTAAGATAAATGCCCCTATTGTAGAACAGAACTCAACCTAGTTGAGTTGAGTTGTCTTCAATTCAACTCTACTTTCACACAACCCAAACTAACTAACAACTTATAAAAAACCACCGCCATCTTTGTTGTGTTTTGACAGACAACTTTTCTACCAAGGTTATGACTGACAATACGGACAGTACCGAATTTTGAATGACATAAAACCCAGAGAGAACTCAGCTGTAGTTGTAGTTGTCTTACACAATAGGGGGCAAAAATCACATTTATTTATTTATTATTATTATTATTTCTCCGATTTTGGAAATTTAACCCTAAAAGGGGTAAAGGGGGGGGGGGGGTCAAAGTTTGTATGGGTACATTTTTATTTTTCATCCGATCGACTTCAAACTCGGTTGGGTTTCGATAATTTTTCCGAGTTACTGCCGATGACCCCTTTAAAGGGGGCCTTTTTCAAAACTCACGAACCGCTCGTCGTATCAATTCGAAAGTTTGTAATGCGTGCCAACCTCTGTCGCCGTTGACTATGCTTATCGCTTTATCTAAATCCAGCGCGTACTTACTCCAAGAATATTTAAGCGGAATTCTGTAAGAATGGGGTCATACTGCTAGAAAGTGGTAAACATCCTCGCGATCTTTCTGGTTGCATATGCTTCACGCTATAGGAAGATCTGGGCAGTATGGAATATAATTAAGGATTTAATAGCTAAAAACTAAGACTGTACTCTGCTTACAAGACAATAGTTGACAGGGACTGAACTTATCGTTAAAAGTGTGCATTAAATTTTCTTTTTACATAGAAAGTTTGAAGCTTTTACTGCATCTCTAAATACGTGTCTCGTCCGTTGCACTTTTATTTCCTACTTATCCGTTTTCAGGAAATTTCTTCCTTGTTTCATTCGTACCTTGTAAATCATTTTTTTCTTTTGTATATAGAGCTTTTTCAGATACATCTACAGGTGAAAGCTCTAAATCCGGACACATCCTTGTTTATTTCTCGTGTTCAGTCGTTATTAGTAACTGTCGATAGTTCTCACTTATTTTCTATTGTTTAAAAATTGTCAACAAATTCTGTGGAAAATATTCTTAAATAATTAGACACAATTTATTCAGCATAGCTTAACTAAAAAGTGAAAAAAAAAACTAAAACTACTGACAAAAAACACAACTTTAAGTCTTTAATGGAAAAATCTGTATCCACCCGTAGCGAAATGAAAAATCGATATATCAAGTGAATAATGCTCATCATTGTAGTGCAGATACATGTCTCAATAAATAATTCCGCGAATTTAAATAATTATTATTTTTTTTAAATTAACAAAGGCAATCGATAAAATTAAACTTCAACAGCAGAGTAGTGAAAATTGTTACCGATAACCATATCCTAAAGAAAACCTCCGGTTGGACCAGTCGACGGCATCTTTACCCCCTTTTTTTTATAGAATTTGGTGATGCATTTTAAAATGTATCGAATAGACGTGTTCGACGAAACAATATTTTAGCAAGAGACATTAAAAGTGTACCAAAAGGTATCGAGAAGGATCTTGAATTTATATCAAAGTCAAAAGCCATCGACGTACAGGGTGGGCCAAATACCAGTTTCTTTTTAAAAATGCAATAAAATTAATAAAATAGATTTTTTTCCATGCATTGTGGCTTTATTAGTTAGAGCAAACATTCCCATTAATTATGAAACACAACGTGTCGTTCAAGTGGCTGCCTCGGCTGGTTTCGCAGTAGCGCATTTCATCACTCCAATTTTCCAAGACCTTGTTGATGGTTTCGGGCTGTAGCTCACGGATTGCATAGATTAATATTGGCCTAAGTGCTTGAATCGTTTTCGGATTGTTGGCATATCATCGGTTCTTCACGGTTTCCCACAAAAAAAAACTCCAAAGGGGTCAAATCGCAGCTCCGAGCCGGCCAATTGATATCGGCTGACAACAGGATTTGGGAATTTGGTGCGTAAAAGATCGATTGTGGCGGCTGTGTGGCGTGGCACTCCATCCTGCATCAACCAGAGGTCTTCCAAGTCCATGTGTTCAATTTCAGTAAAAAACAATTCTGTTAACATGGCTCTGTAATGCCCCCTGTTGACGGAAACGTTGTTCGCAATGATGCCACCAACTCCACAATCCGCACCAAACTGTCACTCTATGTGTATGCATTGGCACCATATGACGACGGGGACCATGAGTGTTGTCTAGCATACCAATCTCACGAACTTTTTCCACAAAATTGCGTACAGCAGGCGCAGTAGGTGCTTCATTTCGGCCAAAAACTTATTTTAAAAAAACACACTGTTTGGGCTACTTAGCACTCACTTTGGAAATAAGTTTTCAATATTTCCCAAAGTCGTACAAGCTTCATTCGACTCATTTCGTTCCGCGGAGGTATGATACTAACTTTCTGTCAAGATTTTGATCGGGAAACAGCTGCCAGTGTGCTAGATGACCCACCCCTTACTTAATCTTAAAACTACTACAAGGTCTTTTCAGTTCGGTGTTAAGTAGGGCTTCAATCAGCAAGCCTCTCAACTTTGTCCTTAGCCAACTGATTTCAGTTGCATTCTCCTCCCGAGGCGAGGTTTTCATCTACTGCTTGAAGTCTGCATAAGTTCTTAACGTCGCGTCGTAGTGATTACATCTCCAATGCTGGCTCCATCATAACTTGTAGGCAAATTTAAAAGGCTTAATACTTGTCGTCACAACAAAATATTTAATATTCCGTGAAAGATTTCGTGGTGTCAAATTATCTGATCCGTAAACGAATTACTTTCTGTTCGAACTTTAAGTTCCAGCAAATATTTCCAATGATGGCACATTTTCCCCTAAACAATGAAAGCTACATTAACACGAGTACTTCGGAGTTCTTTGTTGGCGCAATTTTCTAATCGACCTTGCCCTTATCATTTATCTCGACCGGCTTTACTCACTACACCAACACGATGCATACAAATAAAGAAAATCCTGACCTACGAATACATTCATTCAAAATACCCCTTAGTCCATTTAGGGAAGTCTGCAATGTGGTTTAAGGAGGGGGTGTATTGCTAGCCGGCAACACATGTTTTTTTTCGTATCTTTTTCTATAGTGCATTCGCCTTTTTCCCAAGAAGCTTTCTTATGCAATTTGAAAGATTCTCTCGCTCTGTAGAGGGGACTAGGATTTCAAAATTTTCGGAGTTCCGAATGAGTTAATGGTGAAGTTTGAAAGCTATTATAGAAGCGTTGTAATTTTTCCACCACGAATGAGCGACAGTTGGCATGAAGCACAGGAGTTTTGCCTTGTGTTCTATTCTGTGGTTAAAACCAAAACAGAACAATTGAATTTCTACAAACGTAACGCTTATCTGTAACACAGCGTTACAGGACCAATGCTAATCTTATCAACGAGTGGACATGTTGAATTTGTCGTAAGACTCTCAGTCTTGCCTTATATTACTTTAGACCTATTTTCACATAACATAGCATAATTTTAATATATATTTTTATTATTTGCAGATATTCCGTCGGTAAATAGACAATAATAATAATAATAAAAATTTAAAAAAATTTACAACAACTGCGGTAAGTTCTTTTTTTGTGATTAATTAATTGAATTCAGCAGATGCAACAACGATTTAGACAGGATCCAATCCATTCAGTCAGTATTGTTGCATCTGTTGATTCGACCATGATAATATTTGTGTTATACATATATGTACATGTGTGTGTTAAAGAACTGTCTATATGAATAGTGTGTGTGTATTATCTTTCTGCATGGCTTTTAGTTTTGATTTAATTTTTTTTGATTTGATGTCCAATCCTATATGAATATGGCTCTACATTTTTAATTCTTTGAATTTATTCCCCAATTTGATCTGAAGACAAAATTTTCGTTGTAAGTCGGACTTTTTGTTGATGCGATTAAGCAAAAAAAAAAAAAAATTAGGAACTATTGAGAATTTGGCCTTAAAATTTAATCATACCTTCAAAAGAATACCTACCTCGTTCTCTTCTCTTTTGTCCCTTATTTTGAAACAAATTTTAATGCAACCATATTCTTTCAACTTCAATAACAACTTAGTACAAAAATGTTACTTTTTAGCAGACATCTGAAAATTTTTAGAAACAATATACCTAATTGTTGTTGAACTAAAACATTTGTCGACAAATAACTGATTGAATTCAGCTACACGCTGAATACTTAATTACTTTTACTTTTAATGGCGCTACAGTTTTTCGCGGTCCTAATGCCCAGTCAGCTCGATTGAGCTCCTGTTGCAAGCGCCAGTTTTTCAGATCGCCGCGGTTATCTGGTTAAATTCAGCTACAGTTTTTGGCAGTCCTAATATCCACCCAGCTCGATTGAGCTCCTATACTCACTGTGGCAATCGGTTTGATCTGTGACTATTATTAATGTCTTTTTTGGTTCTCTAACTATTTTACTATTTAAAGGATTTTTGTTGTTCATGTTTTATGTCTATCTAAAGGTATTGTAAAATTTTACAACTTTTTGGCTATTTTAAAGTAAAAAAGGAAGTCGAGTAATAATGATTTGGTGAATAAAATAGTCGACAAACGACCAAAAGAAGAATATTGCAATTTGTTTAAAAATATTGAATAAAATTGAAGTGCATTGAAGAAGGTTGAAAAGGGTTGAAGAAGATTATAAAAAAATTAAAGATGATTGAAAAAGGATTGGCGAAAATTTACGAGAGATTGACGAAAATTGAAGACTCTTGAAAGTGGTTAAAGAATGCTGAAGAAAATTAAAAAGGTTTGACGATTGAAGAAGATTTGACGATGATTGAAAGGAATTTCAACAAATTGAAGAAAGTTGAAAAGAGTTGAAGCCGACTGATAACAATTGAAGATTGCCTTCCGTGCTCATCAGAAGGAATATACCGCAGAGAACATTAAAATCTAGTACATACAACGACATCATCCATCGCGTGGACTTCCATTCATAACTTTTAAAGGTGTTGAGTTGAGTTAAACAATTTTTTTCATTTCAGCGAACATAACTGTGAAGTCGGATTGTTTCATCTGTAGACCATTACAAACAAAGAATCCTACAAATACAGTCTTATTTTATTAAACATACATTTCCTCATGGGCTTATCGCATCCTGCCCTCCTAGATAGTCAGTCCTTGGACCTATAGATTTTACTTTACTTGTGCGTTTGTATTATGTGCGTATGTGCGTGTGTGTAACTAAACATCAAAGATGCTGTCGCGTCTCTATACTTTTGCAACAATTGAAAATTTTTTCAGGAAATCCTCTCACTAAATCTTGCCAATCAAACATCTCCAAACAACATGGATCTATTTTTTCCCCTCGACGATCAAACCCGTCAAGAGTTTAAGGACTCCGCCCTGCAACTTGGCTTCGAAGAGCTAGCTGCGGTTAGTTTTCAATACATTCCTCTTATTCCCAGGCAGAATAAAAAAAAAATTATTTCTCTAGGAATGCACTGCCCACTTGCACATGTTAGAACCCCACGATAAGCTCGCTGTTCTAGTCCTAGCTTGGACCAAAATCGGAGATTACCTCACACAAAACCAGTATTCCCCATGCGTAGGTACTGCTGTCAACTGGGTGGGCCGATATACAATAAATTTATGGTTTGGTCGCGATTGGATCTCATGTTCAAATGAGTACAAGACATCTTTGATAGAACACATGATGAAGGTGTATCCGGCTGCCTACATATCCATGCATCCGTTCTCATGGCCATACATGTTTTCCATTTATCAGGATCCTTGGATGGTTACATATTTAAATACCAATTTCCAACGCTACAATGGGATAGCGCCACCACATACTGCTTATCAGTCTTATGATGAGCTCGAACCTAGAGGTTAATTTTTTTCATTTTATTTTGCTCTCTGACGAGGCCCTAACGTGCGACATCCCTTCACAGATATCGAATTCTTACAGCAGGAGGGAATAGCCTTGGTAATTCTCCGTTTAGTAAATATGTTCGACTTCGGTATGGTCCAGCTGGTGAAACACGTCTGTCTGCGGGTGATTTGGCTATGTGATGATCACATAGCCAGCAGATCAATTCGGGCCACACCCAATTCCTCTCATTACCTAGACTGCGCACGGCATATCTATCTAATAGCTGTTTGCCAGTCCAGCGGGACTAAAAACTTGAACTTTTTGGTAAATTTGTTTGACAATTTTTTTCCCAATTTTGAACTGTGAATTTAAAAGCTCTTTACCCCACTCACAGTTTGAATACATCCAAAGGAGTATGCAGTGCAATATAGCCGAACCGCGGGGAACTTTCCAAGAAGCAGCAAGTATGATTGCAAATGGATTGCAGGAAAGCAAAACAACACTACCGGAATTCTTGTATGCGTTCTTACTGCAATGTCCCGAAACGCATTCCACGAATATCTTCGGTTGTGCCATAGCTAAGTACACGATCTTCGTAGCAGAATACCTCCTTAGGAAGGTACATTCATTCAGTTCGAAGCAGTTGCTACTGTCGAACGAGAACTCTTACGTACGGCTTGTGCAAATCTTTATAAAGCAACGCGAATCAACCGAAGAATTGATGCTATCAACTGAAGCGTTGTCGGAAAAGCTGTTTTCCAATGTGCATAACTTGGAGTGTTTAAAGTTAGCGTACGAACAAGTCAAGACACTGGTAAATACCGATAAATTAGCCAATACATTAGAATTAGCTGCATTTGACTTGAGTGCCAAATGAATTTAAGACCGCGCCTAAGGATCTCTCATAAAGCCTCGTTTGTTGGTCAGGGCAGTAGCCGACTTGTGTTATTTTACCAGCTTATGATTGCCTTGCATGACTCTTATCGTTTGCATTACTTTTGAACCTGGCCAATTGACGAGGTGTCCATCAGTGTCCTTAGATGTGGTTCTAAGCTCATCGATTGACGTTGACGGATATTTTGTTTTACAGACTCGTTCCGAATGGTATACCACCAAGTTGACCATACTTATCGCGATCATAAATGAGGAACTGAATAAACTAGAAGAGCTCAAGTACACCGAAGACCAGGCAACCGATGAACTTATTGCCAACGAAAAGCAGCTGGCGACATATTATTGTGAATTGTCAAGGCTATTGGTGAAGGTGCCCTATTTGGAGCAGGAATCGTGGCTGACCACATTTTCATTATATCCATGCAAGGAGTACCTTGAGTCTGTGACAAAGTGTGGGACTCGTAATCTGCGTGCCATCAAGAAGCAAGCGACTAAATTGGACGTATCCATAGACCTTAAGCCTAAACGACCCGCAAAGATTTTAAAAGAGGAAGTCATAGCCATTGTCAAAGAAGAAACTCCTACAAATCGCCCTGATGCCTCCCAAGAGACGAGTACCAGCACAGCCTGCCAAGTAACGCCGAGTACAGAATCGTCTACAACTGCTGAATGCTTGCCAGATGAGAAAAAATCTGAATCCGAAACAATCGAAGAGCCGTGTACAAGCGCAGCGTTCTTAGCAAGTCTTGCCAAAGAAGAAAAACCAGACGAGACGACTCCAGTGCCAGCGGAAATCAAAAGCGAAAGTCTACCGAAAAGTACACCAAAGAAGAGAGGACCACGGCCAAAGCCTAATATAAATAAGATTGCAAAGTTTGACAACGCCAAAGCGGCCAAGAATCTAATCAAGGCAAAACGCGGAAGACCCTATGGCAATTCCAATCCAAAGTTGTTGGACAGAAAGCAGGCCCGAGAAGAGAAGGCACTCAAGAGCCTTATAGTAAAGACGATCATTGCCAAGCCGGACGACAAAGACAAAGACTCAGCAGAAGTTCTATTTTCGGCAGCAGCCGGCGCGTCAGATGGTCTATCCAAGCAAACAGAGCGATCTATCAAGTATCCGTCATTTGCGCTGATAAACTCGGTAACCGATACAGAAGACCTGATCAAATTTACCGACTACGAGAACGAAGTGGTTCAGTACCGCGAACTGAATAGAGTTTTAGCGAACCTAAAACTGAAGAACACCGTCTATGACGATATACTCGCATTGATTGTCTCGCCGCGCTATAAACGTCTAACTTGGGCTATATGTTGGAAAATTCTACGCAAGCGTTGCCGCGAATTACTTACTAAAGAGCCAAAGAAACGCCAGCTGGTGCAACAGTCAATGGCCGATGCCAATGATCGACTAACCCACCTCGACATTGACTACGACAAATACAAGGACAAACCGCAGATCGATTACGGCACCATTGAAGGTGGTTACGAGTGCTTTGAGACAGACTCTGGCGAAGATAGCAAGGCGGTTGCTGTTGGCCCAAACGTGACGAAAGTCAAAGGATCAGCAAAGAGGCCTGGTGTCAGGGGCAGAAGACCAAAGCTACCGACAGACATCTTCGCGGAGATCACAAGAACGAAGCTGTCATCCCCGATCTTTTTATCGAAGCCATTGTATATCTGTTGTCGGGGTGACGCGAAAAGTCCAAGACTTGGTCTCAGTATCTGTCCAATGAGTGCTGGGTCACCAATAGTTCCACCACAACGTTCGCCGCCAATTCGCTTGGTTTCGTCAGATGGCAATCCACCAAGACTTCATCCAGAACAGCGAACTTTGCTTGAGATTTTGACGGGAAATGCAGCCCCAATGAATTCACACGGTGTGTCTTTGCCAAATTTAAACCCTGCGACTTTAACGTCACCGCCAAGACGGGCAAGTGTAGGCAATGTGATGTCCAGTAGCTGCATCCAGTCGAGTACACCAGTGGTTTCAAAAGGAAACCAGGAAACAGCAAACTCTGCTGAAAATTCGCCCACAATGCAGCCCTCCACCACAACCAGCATTCTGGAACAACAGCTAAGTAAACCGAAAGTGCAGCCATCAACAAACCGGCAAGATTATCTAGAAAGCGTTGATGACCAACCAAAAGATCTAACTGTGGATAAAAGTGCCAAAAGTGTCAGTGCCACCGAACCAACGCTTGGTTCAGTCAACCCTTCGGGCCAGCAAGCTGAGCAGCAACTAAATACTGATGAAAATGATGATAGCCTCGTTATAGATGAAACACTGCTGTCGGAGCTAATCCCGTCCATGTCTTCCAATACCATTCAACTGCGGCAGGAGTTGGGCATCACGTCTTCCGTGTTGGATTCAATTTATCCCCCAGTAACTTGGCATGCGACTGACGATGGAAAGAAGGTTATAGACTGCCGGAACCAAGACCCAAGGGTGATATTGTGTCTGGTTGAAGCTGCAATGGCCAACACCACTAAGCCGATATCAGTCTCATTCAGTCGTTTCAGTAATCTACTAGCAAAATGGAAACAAATGTGGGCAATAGAGCAGCAGTCTTCAGTGCCTTCGACGATTTCGCCTTCAGAGGGAAATAATAAGCCGACCATAATCGGCGACGTTATGCTAAGTAAAGACAATGAATACACGATATCTGCGACGCATATGGACATCATTAGCCCGACGGCGTTCAGTAAAATTAAGAAACCAAAGCAACAGCAGCAGCGAGGACCACGCAAACAACCGGCATCCGATGACAGCAAGGATGCCAACCGGCCCAAAGTTGTAAAATCTCGAAAACGACCATCAGCTGACGGCATAATAAGCACATCAGCTCAACCAACTAAGATGATAGTGAAAGCACGAAAGCCGCGTAAGCCAGCTACCACTAAGCGTATAGATCCATGTGACGCAGAAGTGGTCACAGTTGAGGCAATACTCGACGAGCTCCGACAACAGAAACTCAGCAAAGAAAATGTGTCAATACAAGCGCAAGCTGCAACGACGACAACTTCAAGTGATGTAAAGCCATCAGCGATCTCTGAAAGTGACAATGCTGCCTCAGCTAATGTTGATGGTACGACTGTTGTTTCCGAGCCAATTGAAGCCAATCCTGTGGAATCATTGGAACCAACATCAAACATAGACTATTCCAGTCTTCCAGTAGTCATTGGCGATATTAGTGCGGTCGACACTGCTGCGACACCTAGAGGCAATTTATCTCGTGATTTTATATCAGCGATCGTGGAAACCTCAACACCGAAAAAGCCAACTGTCGAACTTTTCACGGAATGGAAATCAGAAATTGACAGTGCAATTGTAGCAGCATCAGCAACTGGCAATGCTGATGCACTAGAAGTTGTAACAGCACCTGCGGTTGAAGCTTTAGTTGAGACAAAAACAATACCAGAAGTGGCAAACTGCGTCGAGCCCTCGGAACCAAAATCGCAAATTGACAGTGAAACTGTTCTGCCTGTGGTAGTCTCAGAAAACACATTCGAAGTGCCACGAAGTGAAACCATCCCAACAGAAGTGGAAGCAGAGTTATCGGCAGATCCACCAAGAAGCGAATTGCCAGTTCAAATGCCAACTAGTGATGCTCCTTCAAGCATTGAGTCCGTTGAGCCACCAACTGATGATGGTGGTGGCTCAACATCAGAGGCAATGCAAACTCCAATCGAATGCACAACGGAATCCGCACCAGAATTGAACAGTCCAATAAATGATTGCATCGATGCGCTCAAAGTAGAGCAAGTCCAAGCTGCGACTGAAGAGGGAACGTCACCAACCGATCCAACCTTATCGGTGGCGACACCTGGCGAACTCTTCGACATAGACTCACTAGCCGGAGAGCTAGCAGTCGATGAGCAATCTGTATCAACATCGGAAGCAGATGCTTTGACTTCTGACAGTCCACACGCAGTTGAGTCACAAAAAGTGCCATCACCATCAGCCACAACACCTGAGTTTGCATTTGAAATGCAGGCACCTGTCGGAGAATTGCCAACCGTACCTTGCGATAATCTTGCAACAGATACAACATCTACTGAGACACCGGCAGTACATTTGGCATCCTCAATGGATGACATTCTTCATGACCAAGGTGAGTCCACAACAAAAATGTTGACTTCAAAGTCCTAGGCTAAAAAGTTTGTTTCGCTCTATTTTTTAGGAAAAGTTTTCAACAACAATCTGCTGCATCCGAAATTGAAGACCTACGGAAGCAACAGGGGATCGTTGAAATTCGAGAAACATCCCATCACCAGCAACAACATCGTTGCCAAGGTCGGCGATATCACAATCGCCACCACCATCGCCTGTACTATCGGCAGTACGAGTACAAGAAGCACAACCGTCACCAAACCCGCAACCAGCACTTCGACCACCAACACTCCCTCTACTGCAAACATAGATAGAGTAAGTGTCTGTTGCTATGGTTTTCTGTTGGTAGTAAAACCGAGCTACTCTCAAAAATCGTGTCAATATTTGACGTGCTGATACCAGATTTTGTCTACACTCAACTTTTGGACAAAGTCTGACATGCGTAATAGTAGAGGCAAACTTTCTGCACTAGCTATAGCGCCAATTGCAAGTGTCCAGAAATATGGGTACTAGAGATAGCTGGGCACCAGTATAAAACTTGCTCCAAGTCTCGTTTGCTTTACTTTTCTTTAGTGCACCACCAGACACAAACCAAGTTGGTAGATGTCGCTCTGCAATTGTACGTGTCGCGTGTCACCTAAGTAGGAGTCTTCCTCCGATGCGTTTTTGTCCCTCAAAGACTAGTAGAACCGGTGCATGCATTGTTGTTGCTATCTTAACTGTTGTATTTTAAGCTTTTTGGCCAAGTTAACGTCGATGTTTAGCTAACATTTCAATAGATAAAGTAACAATTTTGGTTGCTTCTATTTTTCTGTTGATTTTTCTTACATAGCCTCTGAGGTTAAAATGCGTTCTCATCTGAAGAGCTGAATTTTGGAGCAAAATTTGGGCTCTAAAGTTCAAACAGAGAAGAGTGCATTTTTATTTAATTTGTTTTTGCTGATTGATATATCAAAAAGAAACTTGCTTTCTTTTTTGGTGGTAGTGGAAGAAATTAAGAATTTTCATTCAAAGTATTCCAATAGGTTTTGTCGATGACATAGCTTGCTTCTATTCTTGCAACTCTACCTTAGGCACAGCTTGCTTCTATTCTTGTAGCTCTACGTTAGACAGAATCGCTTATATGAGTTATGATTTAGAACAGCTACGCCATGGGTTTTCTATACATAAAATTGTCATTAGCCAAAGAAATGACATAGCTTGCTTTTATTCTTGTAACTACCTTAGGCATAGCTTGCTTCTATTCTTATAGGTCTACCTTAGACATAATCGCTAATATGAGTTATTTGTCATTAACTAATGGTGTGGCATAGTTTGCTTCTATTTTTGTAACTCTACCTTAGGCATAGCTTGCTTCTATTCTTGTAGCTCGACCTTAGACATAATCGCTAATATGAGTTATGACTTGGAACAGGTACGCCATTGGTTTTCTATAACATTTACTAACGATGTGGCATAGCTTGCTTCTATTTTTGTAACACTACCTTAGGCATAGCTTGCTTCTATTCTTGTAGCTCTACCTTAGACATAATCGCTAATATGAGTTATGACTTGGAACAGGTACGCCATTGGTTTTCTATAACATTTACTAACGATGTGGCATAGCTTGCTTCTTTTCTTGTAACTCTACCTTAGGCATAGCTTGCTTCTATTCTTGTAGCTCTACCTTAGACATAATCGCTAATATGAGTTATGACTTGGAACAGGTACGCCATTGGTTTTCTATAACATTTACTAACGATGTGGCATAGCTTGCTTCTATTTTTGTAACTCTACCTTAGGCATAGCTTGCTTCTATTCTTGTAGCTCGACCTTAGACATAATCGCTAATATGAGTTATGACTTGGAACAGCTACGCCATTGGTTTTCTATAACATTTACTAACGATGTGGCATAGCTTGCTTCTATTTTTGTAACTCTACCTTAGGCATAGCTTGCTTCTATTCTTGTAGCTCGACCTTAGACATAATCGCTAATATGAGTTATGAATTAGAACAGCTACGCCATTGGTTTTCTATACATAATTTTGTTTGCTTCTATTTTTGTAACTCTACCTTAGGCATAGCTTGCTTCTATTCTTGTGGCACGACCTTAGACATAATCGCTAATATGAGTTATGACTTGGAACAGGTACGCCATTGGTTTTCTATAACATTTACTAACGATGTGGCATAGCTTGCTTCTATTTTTGTAACTCTACCTTAGGCATAGCTTGCTTCTATTCTTGTAGCTCGACCTTAGACATAATCGCTAATATGAGTTATGACTTGGAACAGGTACGCCATTGGTTTTCTATAACATTTACTAACGATGTGGCATAGCTTGCTTCTTTTCTTGTAACTCTACCTTAGGCATAGCTTGCTTCTATTCTTGTAGCTCGACCTTAGACATAATCGCTAATATGAGTTATGACTTGGAACAGGTACGCCATTGGTTTTCTATAACATTTACTAACGATGTGGCATAGCTTGCTTCTTTTCTTGTAACTCTACCTTAGGAATAGCTTGCTTCTATTCTTGTAGCTCGACCTTAGACATAATCGCTAATATGAGTTATGACTTGGAACAGCTACGCCATTGGTTTTCTATACCATTTACTAACGATGTGGCGTAGCTTGCTTCTTTTCTTGTAACTCTACCTTAGGCATAGCTTGCTTCTATTCTTGTAGCTCTACCTTAGACATAATCGCTAATATGAGTTATGACTTAGAACAGCTACGCCATTGGTTTTCTATACATAAATTTGCCATATACTAATGATGTGACATAGCTTGCTTCTATTCTTGTAACTCTACCTTAGGCATAGCTTGCTTCTATTCTTGTAGCTCTACCTAAGAACTCTTTCTTAACATCATTCTCGAGGGAATTGTACGAAAAGTTACATGACAACGCATCCCCTTGTCTTAAACCTTTGTCAACATCAAAGCGGTTGGTGGTGTTCTTTTCGACTTTGACGAAGTCGCAAGATTTATCCACTGTCATCCCTCACAGACGGACGAGTTTGGCAGGGATGCCAACATTTTACCTGGTTTAAAGTAATTCGTCGCCACATACTCTATTGTAGAAGTCGATGTGGGCTGCGTCATTCTTCTCCTCCGCTCAGCTGAGCTGAAGATACAGTCCAACTTAAGTTGTAGAGATCGATTAGGCTTTTCGAAGCAACTACCTGTAATAATAACAAATTTATTCGTTTCAGTGTACTGGCGCAGCAACCCCGTCTCAATTGATAATGCCATATCCTTTTGATGTGGTGACATCATTATTGTTCCAACACGCCAATGCAAATCCGATTCCTCCGAAAGACTTAAATTTGTTCGCCGCTCTGCCACCAATGTCATTACAAGAGAAATCAAAATTAGTAATGGAAGGCCTGGCCTGTAAATTGAAGCAGCAATTCCTCAATCAACACAACGAATTTCTTAAAATGAATCTCGACAATCCTGATGAGGACATAGCCGTCATCCTGTTTGGTCGGCTTCTTCATGATGGCGATGAAAAGACAATAGCATCATTTCCAGACAAAAAAGTTGTGCTTGACCTCGATATCTCTGCCCCGAAAATGACGTCGACGAACATAGAAACTGAGTTGTCGATAGATATGGGTGAACCAGAGCATAGTGCGCATATAGTCAAGCTCACTATGAGCGGGAAGACTGCGCCCAATGTTGAGTTGTCCACGCTATTGGATGAATTTGCGCGTTCGCGACTTCGTGCCGGATCGCCCACCATATATTCGCCAGTACTGTCGCTAAAAGAAGTAAAAAGAGGCAAAAGCCGCTCTTTAAATTGGCTGCAAAATATCGGCAAAGATAATTTCCGGTGGATGCTGAGCACCGAACGACAGCCGAAGGAGGCGTTCATGCCATCAACGAATTTTGAACATGAAGTGCTTGGCCTGGTTGCTGATAATGTTGCCACTAATGTTACGGCTACAACAAGTGCTTCAACAGTTGTGTGTAATATATTTAAATCAAGCAATCTCGGTAAGGGTGCCCATTCCAGCAGCCTTGAAGATTCTGGGGTTGATGATATTTTTTCGGATGTACGTGAAGTAGACCACTCTTGCCTACAAGAAGCTGGAAATCACAACAACTCCAACGAGGCAGAAGGCTCTGAGGGCAAGAAGCAACATTTTATGGAATCTCTAGCTCGCGGGGCAAATATCTTGGAAGAAGAAAATGTTGCTGCAACCGAAGAAATCTTGGAGAAGAAGGCAGTTTATACTGCACGCAAAGAAGACATGCAGCCGGGCACGGATCCTGCCTCAGAGGAAGCAACTGCAAATGATGAAATGATGTCGTGCACGCATCCTACTTCCGAGGAAAAACAAGCAGTTCATACAACAGACAAAGACTTGAAGAGGTCCACAGACTCGGCTTCAGAGAAAGTAACGACAAACGATGAAATGATACCGTGCACGGTTTCTGCCTCGGAGGAGAAGAAAACAGTTGATACTACAAACAATGAAACGAAAATGTGCGCGGATCTTGCTTTCGATAAAGCAACCGAAAATAAAGAAATTGTATCGTGCACGACTTTTGCCTCGGAAGAAGCAACTGCAAGCAAAGAAATGGTTGTGTGCACGGCTTCAACCTCGAAGGAAGTAACTGCAAAGGAAGAAATGAAAACGTGCACAAATTCAGCCTCTGAGGAAGTAACTGCAAACGAAGAAATGTTAACGTGCACACCTTCTACCTCGGAAAATGCATCTGCAATCAAAGATACGATGACGTGCACGGCTTCTGCCTCTGAGCAAGCAACTACAAACAAAGATATGAAGACGTGCACGTATTCTGCTTCGGATGAAAAACAAGTTGAATGTAGACAAAAGGGAATATTCCAGGATTCCGACTTAGAGGCCAGCGGCTCTAGGGTTTCCTTGGATATTTCTATTATTAGATCTAAAATAGAACCCAAGGAGCCCGAAGACCAAAACTATTTCGGAAAAAAAGTACAAACAGAAAAAGACTCGCAACAGGAGCAACTGCAACATTTTACTGCAAAACAAACAGTGATGGTCGGCTTGAATGAAAACTCCCCCAAAGACGAAACAACAACAGCCGAAAACACTCAACTCGATGATGAAGAAGAAGTCTCCCTCAACGAGAAGTCAGAAATCATTTGCACTGCAACGCAAAAAGTGGTAACCTGGAGTGATGCTAAAGAGGACATCTCTCCTCTACAGGAATACAATAACGACAATAAAAAGCAAACCCCTAAAAGACTTAAATCAGACGAAATGGAGACGATTTGTGAAAAAGTCCAACACGATACACAACCAGAAGAGGAGCAGCCCAACTCAGATAAAGAGAAGAGCCGACAACCGTCGATTGCATTTTCCTCAGACAGAGATTCACCATCAACATCATTCGCTGCTGCAGCGAAACGTGCAAATCGTAAAATGTCCACCCGAAAGTCGGCACCAGTCCGAAGGGCTTCTACACGCAACGTTGAGAAGAAGATGCGCCAGAAGGTAAAATTGCACGAAGAAGACTACTACGAGTGTACAATGCAGAGTACCGCAAATGACAGCGACGACGATGCAGGATCGGACTATTTACCTCGACGAGCACGGCCACGAGTGGTGCGTCCCATGAAGCTACGCTGCATTCGACGATCGTATATTGCAGAACTGGCGACCGAATCAAGTTCCTGCTCCAGTACAGCTCCAGCTCGTCGTAATAAAAAAGTTTTCGCAACCAAATCGACGTCAAAAAAACAAGTTACCAGCCGTTCGTCTATTAAAAAACCCAGACTTGTGTCAACTCAGCGTCTAACTGCTAGTGAGAGGGCTGCGTATGAGCACTATAAATGCAAAGAACTGAGAGTTACCATTCCCACCATATTAGTTAAGGACGCCGACATATGGTGCCGTAAGTCGCGTGTCCTTTTATTTAGACTTCCCATGGAGGAGGAAAACTTGCCATGCGAAGACGATATCGATCTGGCAATTGACTTTGAATGTCCCGTCGATATGGAGGTCGATGCAGATGATGAATGTGGTCCAGACGAGGATCCACTACTCGTCAATGAACCAGGTGAACAGAATCTATTGCCAGACGATGCTCTCAAGAGGTAAGTACCAATTAAATACCAAACATGACAGGCAGCAATATCAAAGGTACATGATAGAAAGTTAACTAATTTTCAATGAACCAAGAATTACAAAAAAAAAATAACATTTTTATTACTAAGCTAAGCATGCTTAATATTATTTAGTATACCACCATCTGCATGCCTATACAAAATCATAATGTACATAATCCTTTAACCTTCATCAGTTTACACAAACTTTTTGCTTATTTTTTTGATTATTACTCCTCATTCTTTAGATAAACCTTTTTTTTTATCCAGTTTAGAGCTCCCTGATGAAGGTGAAGTTAGAAAGAAAGTGGGCAACAAAATGTGCTGTTGAGGGGCTGTTAGGTCCATTGAGATCCCAGTCATACAAGCTTCATTCAAGCTATAAATATAGTTCATAGAACTAAGCAAATGCGACTTTGCCGCTCCGTGGACAGAGCTTCGTTTGTTTATAAATGTAAGCTGCAAGCAATCGTACAATAAGCTGCAAATGACGAAAGCGTACGGCCCTGTTTTCGTGGTCCTAACAAAAAAAAAACATACAGACAACACTTTACCTTTTTTTCTTTTGAATACGAGCCGATTGTGTCAGGTACCAAGTTCTCTAAACAAGTCGACTACATGGAAAGAATACATTTTAAAGGCTTACCGACCATAAGAGAACGAACTGGTGAGAAATGTATGCCCAGTGGATGCCGAGTACGAACGGCTGAATTGTAAAGGTTGTTCAGGACAGTCGTACTCTCGGATGTTTGTCAAACATTCGCGAGAGGTGGCGCAGTAGAAAAAACCTTAAGATGTAATTTGTGTTTTTCCGGGGATTAAACCTGGGATCCCTCGTACAGTTGTAGTCCAGCACACTAACCACTGCACTACTGCGCCCACACATCAACGGTTAACCCCCATTTTAAAAGGGCATCACAATGGGTACACAAGGACCTAACTGCCAACGTAAACCTAACTTAACCCTTGTCATTTCCATAAATGTCCGTGAACCCAGCAGGGAACTTGTGTTTTTCGCTTATTTCTTTAAGGGCTTTTGGACAGCTACTGACTGTCTAGCTGTTCTCGAACAGTGTTTTTGAAACTACTAAAGGCAGAGAACAGCTATAACTTTACCCATGAGCAGAAAGCCCGCAAATTGCACTGCTTACAAGTGGTAAGTACAGCGGACTTGGGACAGATAGAGCTTTCCTCAGAAGTGAGTGAAGCAACTCTGTTGATGTTGTTGTAGGGCCGTTTTTCCCGCAGCGGTGAATATTCCCTTGTACATAGTCCTCGGTTGACAGTTGCATTGGGATGTAACGCTGTCTGATAGTGACGCGTCGGCCTCTAGTCCGGGATCTGGCCATCCCATCTCCCATTTTAGCATCCTTTTACTGTTTCTTTTTAATTTTTAAGACAAGAAATTTTTATTTTCCCACATACACTCACTGAGGTTATCCTTAAATTTGTTTGACCGTTCCCAGCTCCATGTAAATTACTCCATAATATAGCACCGCCCTCCCGAATCTTCCAAATGTAGAGCCACTTAAAATGTTTTTTTTTTGTTTATTATTATAATAATGCTTGGCTGTTATTTATATGCTTGCACAGGATATTTTATTTGTAAACTAACAGTGGTGCGCCCTTCTTCCTCAAGTCACTAATTAAGTTCATAACTTCCTCCATTTTGTGTTTGTAAACTCAGACAATCCCACACACATTTAATTAATTACAGCAAACTACGGTTAATAATACCGTTCCCGCTACCGGCGCCCGCGTCAGACTCGTCTGATGAATCGGAAGAAGACGACGACGAAGAAGAAGAAGAAGACATTGCGGTGAATGCCCCAAAGACGAGCTCTTCTGAAAGTAGTGACGACGACGATGATGATGACGATTTTCCAGCACCGTCGAGAACACTGAGTAGTTATCGTGCTGCCTGGTGCCGAAATCGTAATTCTGTTAGTGCTAAGGAATCGGTATATGATAACGCTGCCGACGAAAATTGCGTCACATCCACCACTGATGATACTGAGATTGTGCCTGATGAAGAAGTCGATGATAATAACAACTCAAAAGGTGCAACATCCAAATTAATCAACATTTCTCGACAAGCTGTTGATATATTTGACGAGCTTGTCACAAGAATTCCACTGGAACGGATAAGTGTCGTCCCGCTTGTTGACAGGGTCAAAATACCGATTTGGGAGTTTGACGCTACGTTGTCGGTAGGTGTTGGGGTGGCGGCCGGTGGTATAGACAGCAGAGAGTATTTTTATTCAAACACGTCTTCCACATACAACAATGTCACAAGTACCGTCAGGACATTCAATACGTTTCGATATTTCGCCGATAAAAATAATTTGAATAACGAAGCTATAGACAGTGACAATAACAACGAAAGGATGCGAACTTCCGGCGCAAACACTGCAAACACTACCGCTGCAGTAAACATGAGTAGCGGACTGAGAAGTGCTGGGGCGAGTACCACTACAGGTAGCGTCAATGGAACGAGTGCGGATGGAACAGGTAATGTCCAAAATGCTGCTGGCATAGATACCAGCAATGTTGGTGCAAGTGGTTCTGAAACAAGTTATGCTGGAACGAGTGCTGCGGGGAGCAGTAATGCTAGTCGGAGTAATTTGGAAACGAACGCGAGCAATACTGCCGACACAGTCTCATCGAGCTTGTTCAAAAATGATGATCTCGCCACTACTACAGCGAAAGTAGTTTTAGATAGCGACGCTACTGCGACAGTCGCTGGCGCCATTAGAGGTCTCGACAATGAAGCCGAATGTACGCCAGATGAACAAATCCCAGCAGCTCTAAATACCACTGGTGCTACAACTGGTGCTAACTACATAGATCGCGCCAGTGAAGGAATAGTGTCGACGAGTACCCAACCAAACGTTGAATACAGTGCTGATTTCATGACTTATGCAGAAAGCATCTGGCTGGATAGTTACATTAATGAAGCACACAACATGTATGTTGCCAATCAGATAATTATGAATTGCGACAACGAAGTTGAATGCACCCCTGATGGCAATAGCAACATAACCAATTCTCAGGCTAATCCTGTTGCTAGCACATCCACCGCTGCGGCTAGCAATACCATCTCTGTTGATAACCAATCAAGTGCCTCATTTAGCATAACTGAAGCTATTACTGGTGTGAAAAATAATACTCAACAAACAGCTAATCTGGACACCAGCAGTCATGATGATGCGTCTGTTGGTCGCAACATCAGTCACGACATGATTAATCTCGGTGACTCTTTCTCGCAATATGATGTTGAATGGATGCCGTATGAGAATGTGGCTATTGCCCTGCACGCCATTGCTGCTAAGGACACCACCGATTTTGCCAAATCTACTTCTACTGATGACAAAAAAAAAGATTCCAAAAGGGACCCAATTGAGTTTGCAGGTGCAGTGACTGCTGCTATGGAAACTGAACATGTAAAAAGTGACGACGAAGAAAGTAGAACTAGCAGCGACGATGGTGAAGAAGAAGTAACCGGTGTCAAAAATGTAGAAACTCAGGATGAAAATTCAGAGGAAGCAGAAGACTCCAGTACGAGCCATTCACCAGCCTGCTCTGATGTAGGCGGAAGCGTAACTACGGCCAGAAAAGAAGAATCTGAAAGAGAAAATGCCGAAGAATCTGAAGACACAAGTAGGAGTTCTTCGTCGACCGGCTCTGGAGACAATTCAAAAGAATCTCAAGACACGAGTAGGAGTGCTTCTCAGGAGGGTGAAAATACTGCCCAAAAAGAAGATTCTAAAGGCGAAAATTGCGAAGAATCTCAAGAAACAAGTAGAAGTCCTTTACCAGCCGGCTCTGACGTAAGAGCAACTGCTGCCGCAAAAGAAGAATCTGAAGGAGAAAATGCCGAAGAATTTGAAGACACAAGAAGGAGTTCTTCATCGACCCGCTCTGGAAACAATTCAAAAGAATCTCATGAAACGAGTAGGAGCCCTTCACCAGCCGGCTCTGACGTAAGAGCAACTGCTGCCGCAAAAGAAGAATCTGAAGGAGAAAATGCCGAAGAATTTGAAGACACAAGGAGGAGTTCTTCATCGACAGGCTCTGGAGACAATTCAAAAGAATCTCAAGACACAAGTAGGAGTTCTTCATCGACCGGCTCTGAAGACAATTCAAAAGAATCTCAAGACACGAGTAGGAGTGCTTCACCAGCCGGCTCTGACGTAAGAGCAACTGCTGCCGCAAAAGAAGAATCTGTTGGAGAAAATGCCGAAGTATTTGAAGACACGAGGAGGAGTTCTTCATCGACCGGCTCTGGAGACAATTCAAAAGAATCTCAAGGCACGAGTAGGAGTGCTTCTCAGGAGGGTGAAAATACTGCCCAAAAAGAAGATTTTAAAGGCGAAAATTGCGAAGAATCTCAAGAAACGAGTAGAAGTCCTTTACCACCCGGCTCTGACGTAAGAGCAAATGCTGCCGCAAAAGAAGAATCTGATGGAGAAAATGCCGAAGAATTTGAAGACACAAGGAGGAGTTCTTCATCGACCGGCTCTGGAGACAATTCAAAAGAATCTCAAGGCACGAGTAGGAGTGCTTCTCAGGAGGGTGAAAATACTGCCCAAAAAGAAGATTCTAAAGGCGAAAATTGCGAAGAATCTCAAGAAACGAGTAGAAGTCCTTTAACACCCGGCTCTGACGTAAGAGCAAATGCTGCCGCAAAAGAAGAATCTGAAGGAGAAAATGCCGAAGAATTTGAAGACACAAGGAGGAGTTCTTCATCGACCGGCTCTGGAGACAATTCAAAAGAATCTCAAGGCACGAGTAGGAGTGCTTCTCAGGAGGGTGAAAATACTGCCCAAAAAGAAGATTCTAAAGGCGAAAATTGCGAAGAATCTCAAGAAACGAGTAGAAGTCCTTTAACACCCGGCTCTGACGTAAGAGCAAATGCTGCCGCAAAAGAGGAATCTGAAGGAGAAAATGCCGAAGAATTTGAAGACACAAGGAGGAGTTCTTCATCGACCGGCTCTGGAGACAATTCGAAAGAATCTCAAGACACGAGTAGGACTGCTTCTCAGGAGAGTGAAAATACTGCCCAAAAAGAAGATTCTAAAGGCGAAAATTGCGAAGAATCTCAAGAAACGAGTAGAAGTCCTTTTGCGGCAGCAGTTGCTCTTACGTCAGAGCCGGCTGGTAAAGAAGAATCTGAGGGAGAAAATGCCGAAGAATTTGAAGACACAAGGAGGAGTTCTTCATCGACCGGCTCTGGAGACAATTCAAAAGAATCTCAACGCACGAGTAGGAGTGCTTCTCAGGAGGGTGAAAATACTGCCAGAAAAGAAACCTCTAAATACAAAAATTGCGAAGAATCTCAAGAAACGAGTAGAAGTCCTTTACCAGCCGGCTCTGAAGTAAGAGCAACTGCTGCCGCAAAAGAAGAATCTGTAGGAGAAAATGCCGAAGAATCTGAAGACACAAGAAGGAGTTCTTCATCGACCCGCTCTGGAAACAATTCAAAAGAATCTCATGAAACGAGTAGGAGCCCTTCACCAGCCGGCTCTGTCGTAAGAGCAATTGCTGCCACAAAGGAAGATTCTAAAGGAGAAGATTCCGAAGAATCTCAAAACCCGAGTCCTTCACCGGCTTGCGCTGCAGATGAAGCAGTAGATGATAAAAATATTGCCTCGGGTGACAGCGATACAGAAAGTGCTGATTCTAGTAAAAGCTCTGAGGAAGCAAGTACTGAGTCCACTACTAGAACTGGTAACTCCGATGACGAAAGTAGTAGGACTACTCAATCTGAAAGCGAAGCGGTTAACAACGAAAAGAAACCCAAACGCACAAAGGACGCAGTTCCAGACCAATCAGTCAAAAATGCTGACAATAAGAAAATCAAAAACTCTCCAGACAGCAGTGTTGATAGAAATATTATTAAAGCATTCCCTAGTACTTTTGTCAGCGTCGGAAACAGAACCAGTATCGATGATGCACCTCAAGGTAGAGTCATTAAAGATAATAATGAAACGATGCGTAGGACCTGTCCCTTCGTTGGTGAAGACAATCCGATTTTAAAGAGAATCAGAAACGAGATCGATAACGTAAACGCTCCACACAGCAATCTTGCTAGAAATATTGTTGAACCTTTTCCTAGTACTTCTGACAGAACCAACATCGATGAACCTCCGCGAGTCACTGAATGTAATAATCAGGCGGCTCGTAGGACATTTCCCTTCGTTGGTGAAGACAACACGATTTTAAGGAGAATCAGAAACGAGATCGATACCGCTGCAATCAGAAATGCTGCTAGAAAGTTTACTGACGCTTTGCCTAGTGCTCCAGCCTGTGCTAGAAACAGAACCAATGTCGATGAAGCTGGAAGAGTTACAGACACTGACGATAGTAATAATCGTACTGTTCGTAGGACTTTTCCCTTCGTTGGTGAAGACAACTCGATTTTGAAGAGAATCAGAATCGAAATCGATAGCGCTCCACACAGTAATGTGGCTACAAAGTTTACTGAAACCTTTCCTAGTGCTTCTGCCTGCGACAGAAACAGAACCAATATTAGAATCACTGCAGGTAATACTATTACGGATCGTAGGACTTTTCCCTTCGTTGGTGAAGACAACCCGCTTTTAAGAACCAGAAACGAGATCGATAACGCTCCAACCGGCAATATTGATGCAGCCTATCCTAGTACTTCTTTTAGCTCAAGAAACAGAACCAACATCGATGAAGCAGCCAGTGTCGTTGGTAATAATAATAACAACACTTTGCGTGGCCAAGGCCACCCTTTTCCGGATGATCACCCTTCGCTCGTTGATCACGACTACGTTGTCATAGATGGAGTGCAATACATAAAGAGGAGAAACAACTGGAACATGAGACCCGATGATGACATTTCGAGGAGTTCCTCTTCTTATCAGCAATATCCGCAGTATCCGCAACAAGCGCATTACGAAAATGCGAACAACCGCAACACCGGCAGGGGGATTAGGTTCACTAGAAACGACGAGGAGAGGGATTACATTTATGGTATGTTCCAGCCTCACATTGACAGTCTAAATGCGCCCGATATGTTCACATTTGGAGAAGAATTAAATGCGCACTACATCTCGCCTAATGAACTGGATCCCGGCCAGCAGCAGATGGGTAATGTTTTTCGGTTACCTCCACAACAAATTGTTCCGAACAGAAGTCAACAACAGCAAATGCAAGGCCAACAACATCTGATGCCAAATTTATCGTATTTATCGGAGCAGCAACCGACGCGGAGGGTGTTAAATTTACCCGCACAGGAGCCGCAGATTTGTCGATATTCCAGAGCACAACCGATGGTCTCGGCTCCACAGATGGTCTCAGGTCCACAGATGATCTCGGCTCCACAGATGATCTCGGCTCCACAGATGATCTCCGCTCCACAGATGATCTCGGCTCCACAGATGATCTCCACTTCACAGATGATCTCAGCTCCACAGATAGCCTCATCACTTCCACAAATGGTCTCATCATCACCAGAGATGATCTCTGTTCCACAAATGTATCCAAGTTCACATCAAAGGCCATTGGTTCCAAATATGAGTCAGCAGCAGATGGTGCCACATGCAATGCAACAGCAAATATTTGCAACTACACAGCAACAGCCTCGATATGCAACCGAACAACAGATGCCTCTGTATTCAGGCGAACTACCATTACAATCACCATCTCAACCACCGTTACATATGATGATGCAGACATTTTCAGGTACACGCCCATCGAATATGGTTCCATATTCAAGTCATCAACGGATGGCTGAATTTTCGGGCCAACATCAGATGGCGGGTCGTTTTCAATCACTTCCCAGTCCGCAATATCCCAGTACGCCGCCAGTAACGGGCGGCTATTCTGACAATGAAGGTTTCTATTTTAATGACTCAAATCGAAGAGTATCACCCCCGCCACGGATACAGGTATCTTCCCCTAGGAATCTTGGCGCTATTAGTTTGCCACTTAATTATGTGCTTGCGTTTATTCGGCAGGACATGATACCGGTTTTTGACGGATATTATGCTCGTAGTAATGAAAATAATGCTGATGACAGCAGGGAACCAATCAGAAGACCACAAGCAATACGCCCGCCAGTGGAAATACCAACCAATAGTATGCAACGGGCGTTTCTAGAACACATGCACCAGAAACTATCTGCGAGCGTTGCTGCATCCTCGAACCAGCAACATGGAAATATGACATTAGAGCGTCCTCAACTTGGGCCAGTGCATGTATTGTCACCTGATTTCGTCGATGAATGGAACCAGCACCTAGGGGATATGACACGAAACTACGGACCAGCGCCACGTGATGGAAATTCTGACGATCATCCATATGCATCGCGTGGCTCTATGCTAGATCCGGATTGGTAAGTCCATTCAAGCTTTTCTTTATATTGTGAATTTTGTCAGTGAATTGGGTGGGCAATATATATATCTACTGTTTGTTTTCGAATTAACTGTGCAAGGATTTCTTTCTGGTTCGCTGATGACCATTCGTGGTTCACAGAGCATCTGACTTTCAGCTCATCAATCGTCATGTGCGGTTCGGACCACATTTGCCAGTTGTGTGCACATTTTTTGCATGAGTAGCATCGTCTTCCGTGGGGGCGTGCGCGCATCTCAGGCTAATGTTGCCCTTAATGCGGATAGTCAAAGGGCATTCACTAACGTGGCGAAAGCGCAAGACTTCTTGCCTAAGTCTGCAGCTTACAACAAACCCGCCAGCTGCTTTTGTTCCCTGTATCAATCACCGTAGTCGATGTCACAGTTTTTCATCCTTCTTTTGTCCGGGCTATATCCGCCTAGGCGCAGTAGCGCAGTGGTTAGTGTGTTGGACTACTGTGCGAGGGATCCCAGGTTCGATCCCCGGAAAAACCCAAATTTACATCTTAAAGTTTTTTCTACTGCGCCACCTCTCGCGAACGTCTGACAAACATCCGAGAGTATGACTGTCATGAAAAGGCTTCTCAATTCAGCCGTTCGGACTCGGCATAAAAAAATTGTAGGTCCCTTCCATTCGTCCCAAAAATAGAAACTCACACAAAACGAATGGTTGCGAGAAGCTAGGCCTTGGGTGTCACCCGCCTGTTGCGCCACCTATTTATTTTTTTTTTTATCTCCGCCTAGATGGCGGTGATATCTGCTTTTTAGTAGGTTAGGGCCTTCGCTGGTGGTTAGGCTGCACGCGGTCTGTTCAGGGTTCGAACATTCCACCTGCAGATCCGAATGTCATTGTCCGTATTTCGTTTTGCAGGGTCGTCAACAGTGAATCCGTCCTTATTCGAGGCTCTTAGTTGATTCTAAGCCAAATTGTTTTTCCGCACAACCCCCAATCTGGAGGGCCAGACAATTTCTGTGATCCCTTTGAACCCGCTTTGGGGATTTGACTGCTGCCGTTGACCCATTAAGGGATCTTCCGACACCATCTATATTTCAACACCCTGACTAGTATTTCGACATATATGGAGCTAATGTCATTAAGGTATTTGCCATGACCACTGTCGACGTCACTGTTGATTCAATCGCGTGAATTCATCCACTGCAGGTCCTTTGCCTGAGGGGGACAGTCATTTCCGACGGATCATTATAGTGTTGCTATTTTCTTCGAGTTTAGCACTCGCGCTTATAAGATCAGCAAGTCAACCCCGAGTGAGCAAAACCAGTACCCGGTGGTTACCACGGGGTGGTAAAATAAGCACAAATTGATGTGTATGAAGTAGTTACCACAAGCTGGGCACCGCCAAATTGATGCCAATCAGAGTCTACCCTCTTCACACGACACCCAACCACCATTTTTGTTAATCTAGATCCGCAATTTTTATTTCTGGCAAAATCCCCTGTGCTCAAATCCCTTACTCCAAAAGACCCTCAAAGAAAATCCACAGGGACAAAATACCCCATTTTAAGGTTTGGTGTTATTAATTCTGTCGCCTTGACACCTAAAAATGCTGCCCCCCCTGCAAGACCCCCACACCCCCCTGGTTGGAGTCACTGTAGGATTTGGAGTAGGTGCAAGATTGGGTATATGCAAGATTTAGTTTGCTTGTGAGAGTTTTGGCATAGGGATTTCGTCCCGGGAGATTTTGGAAAAAGGGATGAAAAAATGAGAGATTATGTCCAATAAGGGATTTTGGATAAGGGGATAACGTAGGGATCCCAATCAAGACATGGTTAAATCCCTGAATTCAATCACCCTGAAATGGAAAAGTGACCTTATCATGGCAGAACAATTAAAAAATCACGGGGCTATAGAGGCTTTCTAAGTAATTGCACTGTTCACAAACTCAATGCGAGAATCTCAATATACCTGCTTGCTTGCTACTGGCAAAATCTTATTCAAATGATAAACTCTACCATGATAAGACTCAAACGTTCCAACAACCACTTCAGTTTATGTGACGTCAATCGTCAATTCAATTCACACATCATGTCGCATATTTGTGCCAAATAAACTTAGTTGAAGTTAAACGTGATTAGGACCCGGAAAAAATCAGTTTCTTTCTAACAAAAATTATATAAACGATTTTATTAACGTAATAATATGATTTCTTTCATTTGTCAATAGGAGTCCATTTTAAATACCAGATTTGATACAAATTTCAAGGACAGGAGGGCATATTATAACAAGTGCGCCACCATCTTGAAAGGTAATAATGTAAAAAATTCCATCAGAAAATAAATCTAACGACGCTTTTGTATTCATTACAGACTTAGCAACAATTTCAACAGTGTACTTCAATCAACAACCAACAATCAACATGCATCAATTGGAGATTGTTTAAAAGTCTCTCAAAAGACGGGAGACCATCACAAATCTAGACAATCAATCTCTAAAGGTAATAGAATGATAAATCCAATCTTATATACAGATATCTGATATCCTTTTTCCCCTTTAAACAGATGCAACAATTCGACGTTATTCGGTTTGAGTGAATGCATCCAACATTCAACAATGACAACCTCAACATGCATCATGTTTAGTGCCACCTGGAATACGGTAAATAATTTGAATTTTATATTTATTAAATTATCTCCAGAGCACACGTGATTGTGAACTGCTAAATACATTCCATACACCTTTACAACTTTACACCTTAACACATTCCATCATTTGGTGCCTAGTATCCTGGCATTCGTGTGCGTAGATTCTTAGATACTCTATTATGTTAGTTAGCCAAGACTGAGGAACATTTAACGAAACCATCTGTGATAATTTTATTTAATTTATTTTATTCTTATATAATGCAAAAAAGTCCAAAAAGATAGAGGCTACTGTAGTTACTACTACGAACAAATATCGACGTCATTATAATCGCGCACTTGAATGCCAGGAAAGACTACGTACTGAGTCTCTTTATCAACAATTTCGGATAACAAAGAGGACTCTGAATTGGGAAGCAATCGGTCGAAGTCGTAGGCTTCTGCAGTTTTTTAGCAGCACCGTCTACCGTCCAGCCAAATGCTTCGACTAAACATATTACACAACATGAAGGTACCCCACACCAATGGCATTTGCATCTGCTAACTAATACATAATTCGAGGCAAGCTGGAAGAAATTTTTACATGCGAAATCATGTGTCTTTTTATTATCCGGAATAATTTACGGCACCCAGATTGATAAACCGTGGAAATATGTTTCTTTTACTGCCCTTGACTTGACGACGACGCCGACGCGACGACTGGCTCTTATGGCCGCTTGGCTGTGATGTTTTTTTGTGCACAAAGTTGGATCTCTTGCCCTTTTCAGCAGCTTATTTCTGCCTGAAATATCCAACAATCGTTGCTGATTCTGCATGATTCTCTTAACGTCTGTGTTTCGCAACATATATCCGCAGAGGTACCTATATACCCTTTGGTCGGTATAGGGGACTAGACATATCACCAATTTCTGTTATAACTTTATCCTTCTATTCGCTTTTGTTAGGAAAACCACAAGTGACTCTCCTTCGTCGGCTCTGCTGTGACTCCATGGGGGCGAGTATATGCGGTTTTGAAGTCGACGTGCCTTACTTAGGTGTGGCTAATGAAACAAGGCCTCCAATTAGGGTCTTTGTCTTTGCATTAATTGGGGTGCACTTTTATTTGCACGCCCACCCCTAAGACGACAAATTTTTAGTTTGGACAAAGCTGGGGCCAGATCACGTAAAATGAAAACAATCGAACGACAATAGCAGTCTCTGTTTATTGCGACAGATACGAAAGAGACAGCATGCGTGATCTGACCCCTGGATATTTACTTAACCCATTAATTGGTTGATTTCTTTCATCCAGGTCGGATTTTATGGCGCTTTCTTCATTCGAACTTGAAGTTTCTGACCATGCTTTTATCACCGCTGTACGGGGTGGGCCAAATACAAGTTTCTTTTAAAAAATGCAATAAAATTAATAAAATAGATTTTTTTCCATGCATTATTAGTTAGAGCAAACATTCCCATCAATAATGGAACACAACGTCGTTCAAGTGACTGCCTCGGCTGGCTTCGCAGTAGCGCATTCTGTCACTCCAATTTTTCAAGACCTTGTTGATGGTTTCGGGCTATACCTTGGATGATATGTGCCTTAAGTGTTTGAATCGTTTCCGGATTGCTAGCATAACACCGGTTCACGGTTCCCCACAAAAAAATAACTCCAAATGGGTCAAATCGCGACCAATTGACATCGCCAAGAGGACTGAAAATATGGTTTTGTAATTTGGGGCGCAAAAGATGGATTGTGGCATGGGCAGTGTGGCATGACGCGCCCAAAAACCTCTGCAAAAACCAGAGGTCGTCCAAACCCATGGCTTCAATTTCATTTAACAAAAAAAGTCGGTTAACATGGCTCTGTAACACCCACCGTTGACCGAAGCGTTGTTCGCAGTCTCATTTTCGATTTTCCACAATCCGCACCAAACTGTCACTCTCTTCTTTTTCTTCTCGACTTTTTGCTTCTCGGCAATAACGTGCTGGTTTTCCGAGCCCCAGATGCGGCAATTTTGTTTCTTAACGTAGCAGCCGCCGAGATGAAAATGCCCCTCGTCAGAAAAGATGACTTTTCGCCCAAACTGCGAAGCGATGACGCAGCGAATGTTCGTGCGCCTTCAATTGCTGAGTCAATTGGTCCTTGTAAAGTTAATATTTTTTTTCTTTTTCGGGAATTTCGTAGCACGGCAAATAAAATCAGTAATTCATCATCCAAGCTGCTTGACATTTTTAGAGAATTCGATTATGGCTCTCTGTTTGACGTCGTCATCTAACTTACCGCCGCATAAAATAATCTCTCCTACTGCATACCTAAATATTGAACCAATAGCTCAGTCCACCACCAGGGACTCAACCCAAACGCCTCTCCAGTTGAACACTCGCCCCAAAGGCGAGGTCATCCTCCACTGCGTTATCCCTCCTTGTTGAACTCGAAGACTTTACGGGCTGGAACGTTGGTGTCCATTCGCTCTACGTGTCCCAGCCATCTTGGACGACTGATGCGTACTTTTCTGACCAGATCGATGTCGCTTTATAGCTCCTGCCAGTCTCTTATTCTGTTTTGTTTTATTCCAATGTTACTCATCGCCATTGACGACTTTTTGCATCTGACAAAAAAATACAGTGAGCGTCAAAAGTAAGTAGACATGAATCTTGTTTTCTCTGATGTTTTAAAACAATTTTTTCATAATGTCTAAAAAGTATTTGTCGAAATGATGTACGTTTTGTTACAGATTGAAGGTTTCTTAGCACCTGATTCAAGACTTTAGAGCTTTGATGTTCACTTACTTCCAGTGACACAGTTCATACAATTCATAGCTATTGAGCTGAATTGGCGTTGCCTATGTTGGGGCTTTTTGTATTCTTTTCGTAGAAAATTTTTAGTCCGGTATCCATTTGCAGATAAAAAAAATGTCCTTCCAGTTTGCCTCGAACGATTTCCAGTTTTAGACCATTTGTCCACCATTTGAAGTCAGCAGATGCAGTATGCCATTCACAAATTCCTTTTATCCCTCCACAGAATGCACCTGAAATTTGTGTTGTTTTGAAAAGCATTCGTCCATCTTCTTTCCTAGGTTACGCTCAACTTATTGCAATCGCTATTCCTCGGAGGGGTTAGAATCGTATTACATCGCCGTGACTTCATATCAATTATTGACAACTCTAAACATATGTTTTTTTTATTGTTTGATATTATTTAATATTATAGTTTGTGCATTCAAAAATGTATGCCTACCTACAAGTGTTAATATGGCAATAACTAAATTATTTAAATCCAAAATATATTATTATAAGGAATCATGTTTTTTAAGGATATTATACTAAATATTATTATTGCTGTGAGGAAAACACCGAATTTATATTTAAAACAGAAAATATATATATATATATATATAAAATACGTTACTATAACGAATACTGTAAGCTACTTACACTATTTTGAGAACTGAAGCGCATAATACCCTTCTCTAGCTGTAAGACATTATTACTTTGCGAAAACTATTCAAATATAATTGAAATTAGAAAAATAATATATTTTTTTATTCAATTGTTACCTAAAATTGTACAAACAATAAATGAATTGATGAAAAAGACTATAGAAGACATGTGAAAGTAGAACTGAATAGTGACATTGAAATGGAATTCTTATATATTTTTTCCACTATATAGATTTTGCACTGAGGACAGTTATAAGATTTTTGTTTATTTTATAATTTTCCCCCTTCGGGGTAGGGGTCATAGAATATCCCCGAGGCGATTGACATGCCTGTCGTAAGAGGCGACTAAGGTCAAACCTCAGCCTGGTTATGAAAGTATGAAAGTATGGAAGTAACTTGCCGGTCCCAAGCCCGGATAAAGGAGGAGGGTGAGGTCGGAAGAAATTCTTAATAAATCCTCAACTAAACAAAAACACGTATGCTAGATCTCGTACAGCTAGATTTTTTGTTGCAGGTGACAGAAATAAAAACAGTCATCTGTCAATCATACAGGGTTTTTGTAAAATAGGCATTTTCATTGAATTGATGCACACATAGGGCTAGAGAAACAATTTGCCGAAAAGAACATTTTCAAGGTAGATGCAATTGCTTCAACATTTTGTTTAATATACGATTGAGAATCTATTAAAAAAGAAAATTGTTTTCTTCGTTAAGTGTCTATTAATTCAATGGTGCCTATTTTTTTTTATTTTTTTATTTCTTTTACTTGATTTTAGGGTTATTTTCTTATTTTTTTTTTTATATATTTAAATTAGATTTATATATGTAAACTTTTATAGAGCAGGATTTTCCAAACTCTTGTTTGTGTCTAAATATTTGGCCCTGCGCCGGAGTGAAATGTATTTTTTTTTTGACTTGCAGGCTTAAAAATCTACGAATTTTAATTATATCCTCTCTGAGAGAATATTCAGCGGCGGTGAATTCAATGGGCTCTACTCCTGACCACTTTCATTGGTAATTTTATTTAAATGAGGCTCAAAATATTCCTATTGCTATTGTGAATTTCTGTCCAAATGGGTGTGTGGAGATTTATTTCTCTTATAAGCAAATTCACTGTCGATTTATTTTAAAAGATTCATACAATTGGTAGTCAGCGATTGACTGCGACTTTTTGCAAATCTTTTGGTACCATAAGTACTCATACTCACCGATTGACTGCGACTTAAGCAATAAGTACTCAGCAAATGTCTCCTAAAGGGCAGATCAAAAATGTTCAATGTCTTTTCTTACATTTTAAAATTGACTATTAAGCAGTCAGTCGTCCTTACAATAAATTGCTGTTTTAACGGCTTCACCTGCATCCTTGCAATTACAATCGACATCAATTAGATTGTGCAAAAGTAAATCTGCGATAACGATGCACAATTTCGCCTCGGCTAATTCCTTTCTAAACGATCAGTATCAATTAATTTTTTGATTTTTTGCGGATTTTTCCGTCTCCAAAAGGAGACCTACTTTCAGAAAACTTCAGTTTACAAGCTATAATCGAGAAAGTATTCACCATTACTATCAGAATTTGCAAACATACAGCGTTAAATAACTTTGCCGCTCACTATTTAACTGACCGTCCAAAAAGGTCAACAACTTTACTTAGACAAGCGAAATAATTTTGCGGAGAATCAATATTTTAAACAAAAAACCCCTTTGTATGCCGTAAGGTTAGGCCTTTTTGCAAACGACTTTTGTGGAAGCTGTATGTATGAAGAATAGGAGGAAACTATTCCTCACCTTCTTTGTTTCTGCCCAGAAGCTTCACTTGGGAGTCTTTCATTACAACGACTTATGTGATCTGACAAACACTGACATCAGGAGCCACTTACCCATTAGAAAGAGCTCAAAATTGTACAACCAATGGACCTATGCTGGTCTATGTGTGTTAGCTGGTAGCCACTTTCAACCAATCTCAATTATGACTATCAATGTACGCATCCTTTATTCAGTGAATACCACCTAGACGACGCGCTAAGCTACATCCATACAATTCCGATGGGCATCAGCAAACTTTGCCGAGTAGAAACTTCAAAAACTAGAAAATCCATGCGTCTTTTTAGGTGTCATCGATGCACATAATCCCTCAAAACAGTGTCCCAAAATGGACATCCATCCCAAACTGTGTCACTGAACTTTGCAGAAACGCAAACGGGGTAACTTTGAGTAGATTCCCTTTCCTCAAGATCCATGCAGCGTCCAATCGGCATCAGTGGTTTTTTCGAATCTCAATTTTTATATTCGTCGGTGTCTCAACATGGCATCCCACTTCAATCCACAACAAACTGCATAATTGATCTGATCATTGCCATTGCCGAATTTACAATATCAATAAGAAGGGAATCATCCGGCTACGTCCGTGTCGTTACATCCTTGCAGTCTGTACGACGTTAAGTTGTGACAGCCCCAAAAAAATCGCCAAACATAGAGGCAAACTCCTGGATCAACACGACTCTCTAACATCGTAAGTTAAAGGTACTTACCTTCTCTGTCATTTCACAACATTTCGCCCCTCAAAATGGAATCGAATTTTTATTAATTCTTTATGCCTCTTGCGGTTATGATGGATACGAGTCGTGTGATCATTGGACATCTTGTCAACTGTAGATGGCAAATAGTAAAACTGGTCGCACATTTCCTCGCAGCCAAAGTAACTGTCTGTCCAGCCATCCCGAACAATATTCGGCTTTCAATAAGGCATCTCTCTAAAATATTCGACTCCGTGGGGAGTTTCATTTGAATTTTATGGAGATTTTGAATCTTCCATCCGCTCAGTTAGCATTTGTCTTAAGTTTTCGTAGACCAACCAATTGTAGTGGTGAAATGAAACTGGAGTTCCTGCAGTAAAATTTCATTTCCACCCAACAGATTTACAAACTCACAACCATCGTTGAGGGTGATGAAGAATACTTAGCACTTCCACAGGAAGACCTGTGAATTCCCCAGTTAAAAGTGAGACTTGAGAACCAGATCAACGGACTGAAGACTGTTAACTTTGCGAAGAACCTGAATCCTAGGATACGTGTTAAATTAACTCTACCTTCTGCATAAATCGTTGGTCTCTATTCCTCATTTTCGAAGCATGATTCCAAGTGCCCGTCTCGGTTGCAGTTGCCATTTTTTCTTGTAATCATGTGCTTGGTTGGTTAGTTGAAAGTGGCTGCCAGCCGAAAAACCTCAACACACTTTTTAGACCAGCATAGATCCATTGTGAGCACGATAATCGGATCATTGTTTCTATCTATTTGTTGAACCATTTTGAGCTGTGTTCTAAATCCTAGGAGGCTTTTGATGTCTATTTTTGTCAGATGACCTAAGTCTTTCTAATAGAAGGCTCCCAAGTGAAGCTTCCTTCTACCGGAGAGAAATCTGGGCAGTAACAAGGAATAGTTTGCTCCTCATCTTCATCCATACCGCTTCTGCCAAATTTGTTTGGCTAATAGGAAAGCACGCTGTAAGGCTGGGCCTTTTCGCAGTGTGCAGTAATGAAACCTGCTGTAGTGCTCATTATGATGTCTGTTGCGAAAAATCAAATAATCAAATTCTTAGAGCACATTGCAAAATGTGTAAAATGTTTCCATAAAAAAGTAAGGTAATGTGGAAACTAAGTCCACTTCATGAAAGTGGTTTTATTTTTCGGTGGGAACTGAGTCCCTCAGTGGACTTATTTCCCACCTGAGTTGTTCCTATTCCGGCGAGTTCATCGGCCTAACAATTCCCTGAAATGTCTCTAAGCCCCGGCACCAAAACGATCGGCAGTCGAGGGTTACAAGAGAAGTTATAGATGTGAAATTAAAGGATTTGAAGGCTGCTCAGCTGTCCTAAAATAATGCATATATCTTTAGCGGATATCATGTTTTTCCTGAGCCGAGATTATACTTCTCTTATCGCCATTATATCCGGAAATTATGTTTAATAGACGGAAGGAGAGCTTAAGATTTATTAAGACTTTCGCAGAAAACACTCCCACCAACTCCGTCTTTGGTTTTGAGCCGTCTCGCTGTGTAGAAGTGAATTGATTTCTATTGATTTTCGAAGTGAAGTGGAAGTCTAGAATAACGCTAAGATAGGAGAGAGATAGAGAGAGATAGAGATAGAGAGAGAGAGTGATAGACTGAGACTTCTTGTGCTGCCATCTAGCTTTGATAGTCCGAAGTCAGATATATTTCTTCTTCTAGCAAACAAAACGAGCTCAGGGGGCTTATTCCAAAATCAGCGGCGGATCGGCTTTTCATGGCTGATTGTTATTTTTGTATTTCCAAAAGCGATAGCAACGGATTGATTGCTGCCGGATTTATTGCGAATAAAAAAAAATTAAATTCTTGTGACGGGAAAAAACTGTCAAACTTTTGGGAAAATAATTGGAATAATTGAAAAAAAAAAAAAAATGAAAAGCACAGTTCGCATTTGAGAATAAGCAAAAGCGAAGACGGTCGAAATCGAAGTAACGCTTTCAATACGAACCGCCGCGCATTTGGGAATAACACCCCATTTTTTAGGATTAACCACCAAAGCAAAGAGTACGCTTTGTTGGTTAATCCTTGCTCCTTAAGAAGAGATTAACTCAGTTCATTGATTGTGTTGGCAGAAACTTTACTCTAATCAACTTTCCTAAGTCGTTCGTACCTATGGGCTACAAGTAGAAGTTTCTTGTGAAGAAGATTCTCACTATGCGTTTGACGGCAAGAAACCGAACCCCCTTTCGTCAGTTGATGACATTTGTCTCCCTTCCGTAACTGATTTTAATTTCAATCCTAATAAAATATTCATAAAACTATCTACGTATCTATACAAAAAAAAAAAATAGAAAAAGCTAGGTCTTGAAAATAATTTAATTTATATACATATATAAAAAAATATCAACAAAAACAGTATTACATGTCCTCATTGTGCAATCTACTATCTTGATGTGAAATAATAAAATAATATAAATACATATTTATAAACAAGGATTAAACAAAACCTTAAAAAAAAAATTACATAATTATTATAAATGTCTAAATAATATATTTAAAATCATTGTATGTTTGTGTCAAAAATAAATAAAATCCCCCTACTGAGTATATCAAACTTTAAATTTATTTAAAATTTATTTAAAAATTAAATTCAAATTAAGTTAAGTATTAAAAATAATTATTATGTAGGTCGTGCCATCTGAAAAGGATGTGCGAGTGTGTATATCAGCAATTAATAACTTTTACGTTAACTTTAGTCATACTCTGCAATTAAAAATAATAAACACGAGTGCGCACGCCTTACCAATAATCATTCGAGTCAAAGTAAGCCATTCTTAACTGATCAATGATCATTGATCATTGATCATTGAGGGGGACACTATTCTTAGAATGATTATTGGTATCGCGAAGCTTTTTAAAATTAGTCTTTAGTTACATATTATATATAATTGTGTGTCGTCATATTCAATATTATATCCGGGTAACAAAGAATAGCCTTCTATTTACAAAATTAAATAATAAATACCTGCATCGAACAGCTGGACACAGACACATCTTTAAATTACCAACACAAAATAGTATCGGCAGATTATACATGGTTTTTAAACACTCAAATCAAATTAAACACCATTGATTTATTAAAACCGCCCATGACAATTTAAACTTCAAAAATAACATACGTTTAAATATACATATATATATATCTATATTAAGTGTGAATATTTGTGCTAGAATTAAATAAGAAATACAATCTATCAATACATTCCCCATGCTACATGTCGTACATATTTTTCTAGATACTTTCTTGTCAGTGTTTGTTGTTAAGTGAAACGCAGGCTTTTCGGGTTGAGCGGATAACCCCCCTTAACCTGCAGACCCCTGTTGATGAGTCCTCACACGCAAAAGTGTTTTTTTTCTATACAAAATGTTGTTCTTGACTTATACAGGGTGGGCCAAATACAAGTTCTGTTTATAAATGCAATAAAATGACCATTATTAAAATTTTCTCCATGTATTATGGCTTTATTGGTAAGAGCAAGCATTCCCCGTTAATTATGGAACACAACGTCGTTCAAGTGGCTGCCTCGGCTGACTTCGCAGTAGCGCATTCTGTCACTCCAATTTTCCAAGACCTTGTTGATGGTATTGGCCTTGAATTGTTTCCGTATTGCTAGCATGACATCGGCCCTTCATGGTTCCCCACAAAAAGAAACTCCAAAGGGGTCAAATCGCGGCCAATTGACATTGCCAAGACGGCTGATAACACGTTTTGGGAATTTGGTACGCAAAAGATCGATTGTGGCATGAGCTGTGTGGCATGACGCGCCATACTGCATGAACCAGAGATCGTCAAAATCCAATTTAGTCTTCAATTTAAGTGAAAAAAAAAGCCGGTTGACATGGTCCTGTAACGCCCACCGTAGACGGAAACGTTGTTCCCAGCCTCATTTTCGAAGAAAAATTGTCCAACGATGTGGATGTACGGCGCACGACGGGGACCAAAGAATGGGACAACGATTTTTATCTGTAGGGACGAGGAGGAAAAAGAAACCGTGTCTTTAAAGACCAGATAGGGAGTTCATGTCTGTCGTGGACGTAGTGACTTTCCTGTGTTTCGAGTGACAACCAACCTCTTAGCCACAAGCGGCTTCAGTTCACTAGGTTGACGACAATCTTTAACGAGATTAAGAAATCACACCGTAGCTGCCCAGATCCAAATGTGAAGGGATAGTCCTTCCCTTCACATTTATATATCTAACACCAGACAATCTCAGGAATAAAATTCAGAAACAACATTATTTTCCTCCTCTCCACTGGCTTTGAGCAGTTTCATTTTCGATCCGATCGTTATTATCGACAGGTCTCTTGAGTTTTGGTCTTAAAACGGAGCTGCGCTCAAGTGCGAAGAAGGCATGCATAGTCATCGAAGCAACAAGTGTTGTCAACAAAATCGCCCGAAAAATCATTGAAATCTAAATTTCGTGAAATACCAGTCGCCCAGAAATTTTAGCTGGTATCAAAAATAAAAAATCCACCAACTGACAGCACCTTAGAATATGCAATGCAAATCCTACTTCAAAATATAGCATATCTGCATGGACTGTATAACAGTTTGGTACAGAGAGAATATTGCATATCATTGGGTGGTGCATACATCATTCACGATCACAACCAGTAGTGAATCTAGTACAAACAGTTTTATGGTTGCTTATATACCTTATAGGGTGTTGCCATCATTCAATTTGGGTTTTCTGCTTCAATTTGACAAATTTATTGTAAAATGTTTAAATGATTTTAATGATTTTTCAATATTTTCAATGATTTCAATGATTTTTATGACTCTTTCCTACTTTTCTGCCAGCAGTGTGGTGGGTGAATGACGAATGAGGTTATGTGGTGAATGGTAGTTGAAGTTAAAAAGAGTCTCGTGGGGGGTTTAATTTTTCCTATGACATTAACAAACCATTTTTGGGATCTTGACAGTTATCAACCGAACAAACTTTGCTGAACTTCCTTTGCGAATGAAAAGAAGTTTCGAAGTTAATAGAATCAGTAACAAAAGTGCAGATGTTCCTCTTCGTGAACGTTTTCAGTTCGCCTATCGGGGACTCTACTCCAAAGTGAAATTTTTCGAAACCGAGGGGCTTATTCCCAAATGCGCGTCGGATCGCTTTTCATGGCGGATTGGTATTTTTGTATTTCCAAAAGCTGTCAAAATCGATAGCTATTCAGGTGACGGATTGCTGGCGGATTTATTGCCAGCAATCCTCACAATAGCTATCGCTTTTGAATGGATCGAATCGCTTTTGGAAATATAAAAATACCAATCCGCCATGAAAAGCGATCCGCCGCGCATTTAAGAATAAGCCCCCGAATATTTGGTCAAAAGCATTAATATACGGGAAAATCGAAAGGGTTACAGAGTACGAAAAGCGGAACAAAAAGCAAATCCCGAATATTATTGACTTTCGAAACGAAATAGAGAGTAGAGCTCCAGTTTGGGAAAGACAGCAAATACTAAAAAAACAACAAAGTATGAAACAAGTTGTGACATAAAGTGGACTCTATAAGACAGAAAAACCTTGAGCCTTTCGATTTATCCGCTCAAAGTCGATAACTTAAACCACTTTTGCGTGTGACAGCACATACTAAGTGTTGTCAAATAATATATAGGGTGTTTCGTAAAAAGAGCTCAATCCATTGGGGGACGTGATTTCTTGCGGTTTAACATATAAGAACAAGTTGTATCCTTGTCCTGTTTGCTTCTGGTTGAAGGTGAAAAAAATGCAAACGTATAGAATTAGCACTTTTTGACGTTTTGTCTAACATCACGAACGACCTCATTCAAAAGTCTTAATGGGAATCAACATTTTCGAAGCTCAAATTGAATTGTCAAAAAATTTCAACCACAATGTGTACAATTGATGTCACATTTGGTGGCTATTTGAAAGGAAGCACCAATCAGAGCGATTGAGCTTTTGATGCGAAACATCTTGTATCGAAAAAAAAAGAAGTAAACAAAACATAAAAAAAAACCAACGTAAAATGCCAAAAAAAAAATTATTTTTATTTATGTATGTCACCCAATTGTCATTCTGTCTTATGGCGGATTTACATTCACCCCTATTCCCGTTGGCGTTTGTCGTTAGCGACTCGTACTTCACTTCGTTTTTTCATCGGTGTTTTTAACACTTTTTAGACAAATGATTTGAAATGATTGTAAACACATAGAAATGGAAATAAAAGCTTTTTACAACGAAACATGAATCGTATACGACAAACGCCAAAGGGAAAAGGGATGATTACCACGGCACACAATTTTGCATTACTTCAGAGAGAAAAATCCGTTTTCCACCACAGTCAAGAAGGCTAATGATGTGTAAGAGTAAGACCACAAATCTCCATAAAAAAGTTATGGCAGCCTAAATTCAACTGTTAGGCTTGTGATCTCAGAAACGAGCCTTTCTCTCGCTGAAGTCATGCAAAATTGCGTGGCGTGGCAATGTAAATCCAGCATTCTACAAGTGATGTCGATGTGTGGTGTTATTTTTAAGTAAGTATAAGAGTTATGTATCAGTGATTTGAAGAAGAAAGAATCGTTGATTAGTTTTTTTTAGTTTTTGTATGTAGCGTTCGAAAGAACGCAAATGACGATGAAGTCCAGCATTAGGATACATTTTGGAACGGGTATCAATGAAAGATATTGTTACCAAAATAAAGCATAAGCATTTGAATTATGCTAGCGTATAGTAAGTTTCACTTTTCTTTACTCGTTGATTTAGAAAAGTCAGTCATATTCTGAACATTAATGTAGCAAATGAATTGCATTCAGCAGAATGTTCGAATTCCATCAAAGGTTTTTCGCAGAACTGTGAAAATGCGTCAATGTATTTCGAAGTTGTAGCCAATAGACTGCACTTCAAAGAACATTCTTTTCGAATGCGATGACAACTGCAAATGTCAAAATAATTTTATGCTCAGAACAAGGCAGACTCTATTAGCAACCGAGCGATATAATATTTTATTGAATAAAAAATATTTGTCTATTTTCGTATAGCATTTAAGAAGATCACTATTTGACATTATATTCGACGTTTATCCTCTCCTCTGTCCAGATCCTTTTTTATATTCCAAATATCACAATCAAATAACTAGAAATAAAACTATTGCACAAACCAAATATTAGTAGGTACTCCTCTGTTTATTTTGTATGCACGCAGCTGTGGCCGAAAGGTTCACCTTTAGACTTAACTGCACTTAACCTACATTCATTCATATTTAAGATAATAAAATATATTTTTATATTTATACATTATATATATACATTTAAAGCGCACATAATTTTATACAAATAAGGTAAACTAAAAATTCAATTAATTTTATGACTACATAAAGGCAACCTGTGTTAATTATTTCAGAAAAGAATTTTTAACTTGACATTAAGTAGAGACGTTTATTTTTATATAAACAAATGAACAATATATACAAATTTATTTCCTAGATTCATGACTCTGACCAATTAAAGTTGATTTTCTAAATTTTTATATAAACCTATTTTTTAACTAAAGTTTTTAGAACAGACGAAAAAGCTGTGAGTAGCATATACAACTATACAAGCACACTGTGGAGATGTTTACCATTTCTATATTAACAAAATATATTTTTTTACAAAAATGAAATAGTGAGGAAAACGCTCGTGAAAATTTAATTTAATTAGAATTATCAACTAGAATTAAAAAAAAAAAATAAATAAAATATATATATACCAACTATAATACTTTTATATATGTTTACTGTACTGTGTAGTTGTCTATAATTAATGTTAAATGTTAAATGTATTTTAATAAATTTATATGTTGTTCGTGGTGAACAAAAACAAAATTGGATTTTATTTATTTAATGGGGACTACTTCAGGCAGAGTTTGCGTCTGTATTCTGTTTCCAGTAATCCAGTGTTTCCCCGCAATGTCATTGGACACTCAAGTGGGGGTAGGGCTGCCAGATGAAATTTTATTAAAATCGGGACACCAAGGCCCGAAAATCGGGACGTACAAGATACATACATTTTTATACACGCAATCAAGTAAAATTAAACGTTTTTTAACGTTACGTAGACATGCGTTAAAAATACTAAAGAAATAATAGTAGGTACTTCAGGAACTTTTAATATTCAGTTTCAGTCTAACAGTTAGGTGCGGATACATAAACATATTTCATATCTTTATCGTTTGAACTTATTTTATATCATCATCATCATTTTCAATGGTCCGCTTATCCATTAAGTGGGTCGCGGGTGTAGGTTACTTAAGTCGACACTCCATAGCTCTCGATCCTCCGCCATCGACTACAAATCATCAAGGGAAATCCCCATACGGGTATAGGAGAGATTATGGACTTGATCTAGTCATCTCGTCCTTGGTCTACCTAGAGGACGCCTGCCCGATGGTACGGATTCCATAGCACGTCGTGGAATCCTGGTCGGAGACATGCGTTTAACATGACCAAACCACCGAAGCATGGATCGCTCCGTCCGAAGAAGTAGCTGCTCGACATTGAGTTCCTCACGTATTCTGGTATTTCTGATGCGGTCTCAACGGGTCACACCAGCAATACTACGGAGAAATCTCATTTCGGCAACTTGTATCCGCGATCTTATTCTTTCGGTCATTACCCAAACCTCATGACCATAGGTGAGTGTTTGAACAAACACTGAATTAAAGACTGACAACTTAGCTTTGACACCAAGTTCAGTCCTCCTAATGACAGAATGACTAAGCTGTCTCAAAATTGACCCAGCCTGACCAATCCTACAGGAAAACTCGGCATTGCTCCTTCCATCACTCGTGAATAAGACCCCGAGATACTTAAACTTCTCCACCTGTTTCAATGGGACTCCACTAACATGTAGAGTGCATTGAACAGGCGTTCTGGAGACGACCATCACTTCAGATTTGTTCACGTTTACCTCCATCTCAGCTTCAACACAAACGGCCACAAACCGATCGAGTGCGCGCTGAAGTTCAGTCTGAGAGGATCCAAGGATGACAAAGTCATCAGCGAAGAGCAAATGACTTATCCTCAGATCTCCCAATTCGAAACGTTCCTCACCAAGACTGCGCTGTAACATCCAGTCCACATAAATAATGAAAAGGAGAGGAGAGGACATATATAAAACAGTTTGCCCTAACTAATTGCCGATTGGTGGTCAACGCCTAGCCCATACAATGAAATCTAGGAAGCTAATACATAATATTCTGAAACGAAATTCTGAAGGAAAATTCTGGAGCAAGGCTCGCATTGAAGTGGTGACCAAGTGGGGCGGTGGCATACGAGTGCTGTGGCGATAGAATAGCGGCGAAGTGAAATGAAATTGATTTAACGCCCGCACTGAAGTGGCAAGCAACGTATGGTGCCACTGATTCACCAGATCTTAAAATGTCATCATATATTGAATACTATGCTCAGTCGTCTCGCAAGTTTTTAGTTTCCGGGTAATCAAAAATTCTCAGTTGTAATGCAAGAATCCACGTCGTCACCATCCGCTTGCCACTCTCTGACTGGCATTACGCCATGCCACCTGTAAAATACTACGTCGTCGCCCCCATTCCGCTATGATCTTGACTGCGCGCCTTGCTTTATATTTCATCTGATCAAACTCGTCTAAAGTAGGTACTTTATATAAGAAATAGCGAATGGCAATTTCTCTGATTTTGGAAATTTTTGTTTTGGCTGAAGAGGGGTTCAGTTTGTATGGGGGACATTTTTTTATCCTATCTAGCACGTAAGAAAGTACATTAGGTATGTATATACTTCTGTAACGAAAGCGAAGCTTCAAATAAATTCTAGTTAATGATTATTTAGTCAACATGTTTACTTTAAGCAATGTTCGTTATTAGAATCGAAAACACCAACCGCCACATACAACACTAGGCGTATTTTTTCGAGAATCTATAGCTAGCTCACTTTTACTTTTACATGCAAAACTTTTATACTCACTTTTGGTTTTGTTATACTCACTTCCCAAAAAAATATGCCAACTGTCACAGTCTGTCTGAATTTGGAATTTATGATTATGTAGATATTTCTATATGGATGCATTCAGAGCAACAATTGCAATTTCATATAGTCGTTAAGGTTTGTAACGATTCCGATCATTTTCAAACGAAGTAGAATAAAAAAGAAAGAAAATCGGGACAGAAGTCGGGACAAGGTTCAAATGTGGGGAATGTCCCGCTAAAATCGGGACGTCTGGCAGGCCTAAGTGGGGGGTAATTCCCAAATGCGCGGCGGATCGGATACTTTGACCGTCTTCGCTTTTGCTTATTCTCAAATGCGAACTGTGCTTTCCAGTTTTTTCTAATTAGACTTCCAATTTTCAATTTATTTACCCAAAAGTTTGACTTCTTCCCGTCACAAAAATTGAGTTTTTTTTTCCGCAACAAATGCGCCAGCAAACAATCCGTCACTTAAATAACTATCGTTTTGGAATGGATCGAATCGGTTTTGGAAATACAAAAATACCAATCCGCCATAAAAAGCTATCCGGTGCCCCCCCCCCTTTACCTTTTTAAAAAAAATACTGACTGATGTCAAAAATTGTGTCAATTTTGATGTAATGACAGATGTAAAAAAGCTTGACTGCTTGAAATATCAGTTATCTACTTATTTTCTTAGGTGGCGTTACTGTCCGGGGTGGATCTGGGCCTCAACCAACACGCCTCTCCAGTTAGCACGATCTTTGGCCAATCGCCTCCAGTTGGTCACCCCAAGTTGGTTGAGTTCGGCTTCCACTTGTGCGCGCCACATAAAGCGAGTACTTCCTCTACTGCCTTGTCCCTCCGGGTGGAATCTGAGACTTTAAAGCTGGAGCGTTGGTGTCCATTTTAAACAACTGATGCGAACTTCTCTGACCGACCGCTGTACAGCTCGTAGAGTTCGCTGTTTAATCTCCTCCTCCAAAGCCTGTCAACGTAAATAGGGCCGTAAATCACTCGAAGAATTTTGCACTCGAAGCGACCAAGGAGATCTTTATCCGCCTTTGATAAAATCCATGATTCTGCGCCTAGAGCAGGGTCTTATATAGAGTCCCCTTGGTGTTTCTCGACAAGGCCTTACTAAACAATAGCTTTCTTAGGCCAACGTAACAGCGCGCGGTTGGCAAGTGATTCTCTTCGCTTGATTTCTCATGTGATGTCATTTTCCGAGGAGTTAATAGCGGAGCCGAGGTAGACACTACCTCCAGCTGCAAGTTATAGCTGTCTATCGTGACGTTCTGTCCGATTCGTCGATGTTGGGTGTCCTTCTTTATTTTGTTTTCCCTCATTCGCCACTAAATCCATTTTTGTCGCCTGTGTACTGCAAATACTTGAAAACGCACCACTGACAGATCGCTGTGTTCTGCCAATGATGTGAATGTCGTCGTAGTTCCACTGACTTTTGGAAAATTGTGCCCCTGGTGTTGGCTTGCGAGTTTCGCACAATTTTGTCAAGAATGATGCTGAAAAAGTCACATGACAGCGTATCACGTTGACTACATCCTTTTCCTTCCTTCCGACCCGACAAATTTCGCAAACGTTAAAACGGCCTTTGCCCTTTTGGTGTAGTGCTGAAGATACTCTGATACTGTATCTGGTCGGTGGCAGATTATTGTTGTTATTGCTAACCCCCGCTGTAGCTCGAACCTATGGTAACTCTTACTATGGCCACCGCGTTTTTTATACCTCTCATGCTCTGGTTATGTGGGCACATCTAGACCTCAATTAACAGACTTTCCAGTTAGCTTGATACATAACTAGCTGCCATTATTTGGGAACGCTAATTCGCTAGTGGTTCTCTTTTAACTGAGGACTTTCTGCAACGGGTGCCTCTGCAGTATATTTGTAGGTTTTCAAAGAATCTCCGGGCTTGAGAAATTCAGTTTAATAACAACCACAAGCAGTCTTCTAGGCGCGTATAACTTGACGAGGTCTACACTCACTTTCTAGTTGTACTGCTGTTTAAGTTTCGGTAACCGCCACCTAGAGACTATTGGGACCTGTTTCAAAAGTGTGTTCAGCTATCCACTATAAGAGAACGCACAACCACTTCAGCGCGTGCCTAGCAGAAAATTTGCTGTAAAAAATGGCTTTAAGTTTGCAACTTTAATTTTAACGATTTCCCTAAACTCTTATACATACATATATAAGAATACGTGTCACTTGGCAGGGCATTTAAATTCACGAAACTGATTCAACTCTCAGTCATGCGCGTTCGGTGTTACAAAGCCCTCTGTCCGAGAGTTGCCTAAACTTATATCGCTAAGACTATAAAGCGTCAACCACTACATGCACACATTTTAACATTCATTGTACGCATGTTCAAACAGCAGCATGTATGTTAGTTGTGACTGTTTACAAAGCTCGAAATTTTTTCATAAAATCATTGTTACTATGCAGGGAAGGAAAAGGACTTAGAGAAGAGTACAACATTTGAATAGAATGGAAGAGAGAAATCAGGATTTGGGGTTGGGGTGCCTCGCTGCAAAACATTTGCCATTACATAGAAACCAAGGACGAACAGCTTTATAAAGCTTTCCATAGGAGAGGGAGAGAGAGAGCGAGGAAGAGCTTAGCTGCAAATAGACAGAACGCTTTATTATCTTTGTTTTTGTCTTTTTTTCATTGCTTGTGTTGTATGTATCATTGATGTACATTTTTTATTTTATTTTTCTGTTGCTGAGCTATTTGAGAGAAGGACTACACCATGATTGGGAATGATTCGTTGAAAGGCCTCTCGTTACAGAAACAACACCGAATGGCAGTAAGGATCTGTAAGTTTTGAAATTTTTTCTAAGTTGTTGATTTAATTAATAATTTCAATCTCTTAGGTTCGAAGAAGGACTGGCGAAATCTACACAAAAGCTGTTATGTGTATACCTTGCTTTGGACATATAGATAGTTTGGGACCTGAAGAAGGTCATAGGCGAATTTTTATCCTTGCGGACTTGATAATGGCATATGTTGTAATAACATTCTTTCAGTTGCAGACTTCGCCACCCGACTTTGCCAAATTCAAAAACCGACTTTTCAAAGAAAACTAATTTTGTCATCCTCCAGCAAAGAAGTGCCCACTTTGTAGGACTATAAGCGAATGATTACAGTCCCTATTTGCAGAGTAAACGTTTATTTTTTTTGGTTTCAAAAATAACAATCACTGGGATTGAAATACGAGCTTTCGAACGATTTTCCAAAAAATTTATTCGAAAAAGCTCACATTTTCGAATCTAAATGTCAGAACATATCCGGGAACGCTGCTTTATCGATTATTACCACAAAAGGACACAACGCACAGATGGTTTATTCAAACATTGAATCAAAGCTGTCTAAGCAGCGAGTGTTGCCAATGGCTTGGGTTGCACTTTAAAAAATAATATTGTAAGTGGATTTTTATCTCATAAAATTGCGACCACAAGTAGATAGCTGAATATTTTCTAAAATATGTATGTCCTTAATGTCGTAGACTAACATTTGTAGGTGTAGGTGTCAACCCCACCCTGCCTTGGAATTTCTGAAGAAAAAAAGAGAAAACAGTTTTTTTTCAAGCAAAGTTTCGGCGAAGCTTCTTAAGCTACATTTTTATAGGTCCGTTTGTGACTGTGGCGTCGATCGGTGTTGCTTATTGGATACTCTCGACCAGTTGAGGATTACTTGGAAAAATCAATACAATCCAGTGGGACCGTATTCATTAAAAGAAGCATTATCCGCATAAATCGCGGCGCAAAGCAAATGGGCAATAAATAATGGAACTTAATAAATAAATAAATAAATAAGTAGGTGGCGTTTCTATTTTTGGGACGAATGGAAGGGACCTACAATTTTATGCCGAGTCCGGACGGCTGAATTGATAAGCTTTTTCAGGGCAGTCATACTCTCGGATGTTTGTCAGACGTTCGCGAAAAAACCTTAAGATGTAATTTGTGTTTTTTGGCTGATCGAACCTGGGATCCCTCGCACATAGTCCAGCACACTAACCACTGCGCTACTGCACCTACAATGGAACTAGGAAATTTAAATGAGGAAGGTCCTTTCCCAAATAACTATACCAGAATCCTGGCTTAAGTTCTTCGGCACGATGTACCTCAACGGTTCAGCACTCAGAATATTTGGACTCATTATACCAAAAAATGTATCGTCGAAGTCAAAAAAGGATTTAAACAAGGCGATGCGGCGCGCGCTGTCATGCGACTAGTGCAAGACTAACAACTGAGGCTCAAAAAGTCCCTTCGTCCTACTCGCCTACACCGACGACATCTACAAAATCGACAGAACCGACAGAACAGAGCGTGATGTCACGCGCTCGTGATTATTGAGACGGCGGAAGCGGCCCCTGGTGTAAATCTGACGCTGGAAACAATCCGTCTTTAACTGATTTGGACTTTCATAACAACGATGGTACCTATACCTATACATCCTGTTTCTTGCTGTCATCTTGGCTCAGAGCAGCTAAACGGCGCGGCACCGGCGGCGTCTTTCATTGAATTCATTTGATCCTTTGTCTTTCGCATTTGATTTTGATGTCATCTACATATATTTGAAGTCTGCGCCTCAACCTCATATACATTCTCCTCCCTACTTTGGCTATCGTTTTGGCTGGTATCCACCTGGGCTGGGACTTTTAGCGAAGTTTCGAACGCATACACATTGTTTAATGTTCGCCATTTTGAGTTACTAAAATTGTACCGCCCTGTGCTAATTTTATAATTTGTATTTGCATTTGTATATGTATAGGAACTTGATTTAACCTCAAACAATTTACAATTTGTACATTTTCGTACTACGGTCAAACAAATTTCACAGCAAGTAGGTACCTACAAGTGTATTAAAATCTACTAAATATAATAAATCGCCTTAATTGGGTCAGTCAGTGGGCGATTTTAAACAATTCCCCCTTGCAAACACATCATTGAACCGGTTCCATACTTCAATACTTGAATAATTTTAACGTCTACCACGAACGCATGGCAACACCACGCCCAGAGGCGATATACACATTAAATCCTCTTATCACAGCCTGTAGTTACCCTGTCACGTTTGTGTGTTAAATGCCTAGAGCAGCAACAAAACGCTCGCGGGAGGCGGCCGATTAAAGCGGCGCGTAGCAACCAACTGTCAATGATTGGACACTGTGGTTTTGTGGCGGGACGAAGTGTTCCCTGCCGCTGGCTGGCTATAATGCTGTGCGCATAACGCATTGACGTTCGGCTTTTTGACTTGGGTAACACGATAAAATGACTAAGGGGAAGACCGTCAATTTGATTGGATCTGGTGTCATGTCATGGGGGTGAGCGTGTGTTATCGATTGACCAAGAAAATGAAGAAAAGGAATGCCTTATCGTGGGATATATACCTTTGTCAGCAGCAACACTGTCTGGTGGGCTATCATCTGGAAATTTTTTTGTTTGAACAGTGACAGACCGTTAAACACAATTTGGAGTTGATTTGTGGTACTAAGCACCATGTAAAATGGTCGGTAAGGGGGAGGTGTGGCAAACAAGTGGTTGCTAGGTGCGATTGGTTGAAAACCGATTAATTGATTTTATGATATTTAATTTGGGGAAGGTCTTGAAATTTGTACGCTCTACTGTGTTGCCAGGTAAATTGAGTTTCGACAAAAATATTGGAAGTGAAATAATTTACCTAACGACTGTAAGATAGGTGCTGTAGGTTTTTTTTAGCTTGATGGGTTTCCAAACTTGCTTAGTAAACATTCGCTATTTTATGTAGTAGAGGACATTTTGAAAATCACTTTTACCCAACACGTTGACCAGTCAAATTGGCAGTATATAGAATTTTTGTCATTCTAAAGCGACTGCCACTGCCACATACTTTTGTAATAATTTCGATTTTATATTGGCCCATGAATAATCACGTTCTTGAATTTCAGGTGTCACCGAGACCATATAGCTTTACTGTGTACACAATATTATGATCCAGCTACGTGAAGCTACCGAAGAAATAAAAAAAATTCCATCACAAAACACAGAACAAAATTTATATAAAATAACGTTATAAGAAATTTTATATTTATACTCTGCAAGAGTGCGCATTGTATTTTTAAGCAATAAAACGAGAAAAATGTTTGTTTTCTTAATTGTCATTTATATGTAGATAATAAAAGGAAAATAATTTTAGTTGGCTTCATATTTATTCGGTTTGAAGATTCCCTTTAGCTGGGAACTGAATCCTAATCGTGAGGGCGGAATATTTGGGTAAGTTGAATTATAAATTCCCCTAGTTCCCCTAAAAATCTATCAAAGTTTTAAAAATTCTTCTGAAATTCGCTTCTGTGCAAAAATTGGCCGCACAAATTCTTAGTTTTCCTTAAAATCTAGCAAAACTCCGCATGATTCGAAGGGTCTCGAAATTTGTTCTACAAAACGCTTCAGTCCAAAAATTGACCTAAAAGTAGACTAATATTCAGCAAGTTTCGAGGTTTTTCAAAAATTGTTCTAGAAAACGCTTTAGTCCAAAAACTGGCCTTCAAAATTCTTAGTTCCCCTAAAATCTACCAAAGCTTATTAGGTTTCAAGGCGTTTCGAAAATTGTTCTGAAAAGGCTTTAGTACAAAAATTGCCTCCTAGAAATTTACTAAATCTCAGTATGTTTCGAAGTATTTCAAAAATTGTTCTAAAAAGCGATTTAGTTCAAGAATATACCATACAAAAATTGTCCTAAAAATAGACTTATATTCAGCAAGTTTCGAGGTGTTTAAAAAACTGTTCTAAAGAACAAAAAAAAAACTTCAAAAACTGCCCGAACAAGTTCGTAGTTCTAATAAAAATCTAGAAAAACTCAGCCTATATCGAGGTGTTTCAAAAATTGTTCTAAAAAACGGCTCAGTCCAAACAGTGGCGGTACAAATTCTTAGTCCTCCTAAAAATCTACCAAAGCTCAGTATATTTCGAAGTGTTTCAAAAATTGTTCTACAAAACGCTTCAGTCCAAAAATTGGCCGTACAAAAATTGTCCTAAAAATAGACTTATATTCAGCAAGTTTCGAGGTGTTTAAAAAAATGTCTGAAAAACGTAAAATAGGCCGTCAAAATTTCTAGTTCCCCTAAAAATCTACCAAAGCTCGGTGTATTTCGAGGTGTTTCAAAAATTGTTCTACAAAACGCTTCAGTCCAAAAATTGGCCGTACTCCAAAATGAATTTAAAAATCATCCCTAGAATTGATTTTTAAACGAAAATGAGTAAAATTATTTCTCAGCTATGACTGTGTACATCGAATACCCATTTCTTGGAATTCTTTTAATACAAAAAAACACCAAGAACTTGGATCAAATTCTGAGAATTAAGCTACAACACAATCACCCCTATTGCCGTTGGCGTTAGCGACTCGTATTTCGCTTCGTTCGTTCGAACACATCGAAAAGGAAATAAAATTGTTAACAAAAGTTAAAAAAAAATCTGAACATTGTTGTACAACGACACGAAACATAAGTCGTATACGACAAACGGCAACAGCAATAGGGGTGAATATGTCAAAAATTATTTACCACGATAACTAACACACACGAGTTTAGTTTAAATCCCTTCCGCAGGCATAAGGTTTCCGTTTCCTGAGAATTCAACTGTCATTTTGACACACCTACGTATAATAAGAAAATGTGTCCATAATGAGAAGAAAAATATAAAATCTCATTCAAGAGTATGTAATGTATCTAAATAGAATCTAATGGAAGGGGAATTTTGTTGGATGGAACAATTATTCCCTTTTCATCGCAACCGCTGTTTGTAGCATGGATTTTAATTTTGTGCGTAGGTAGTTACAAACTTATGTAGATTCACCTGTTACCGCACAAGTTCGAACAGCCACCCACACATCACATATGCAACGCAATGACGTCGGGGAAGAGTGAATGAGTTGGTTACCGCACCTACAACATGTTCGATTGCTAACACGTTGGGGGACAAAAACAAAGGTCGTTAAGTTGATTATAGGGTAAGCTTGAGTTGGTTGTGGTTTTTAAAAAAGACCAAGACGAAGACTAAAGATTTTAGAAAATACGGGATAGCCTTTATAGAAGGAGCCTATTGGGTGTTCCCTGGTGAGTCCTAGAGCCATCTTTTTACTCCGAAAACAGTCAGGGAGACAAGAATCTTCAAGATTTGCTGAATTAAGAATTCTTTCGCCAAGCATATGCTTTCTGAGACAAAAGAGAGCCGGACACTCCATGAGTAGGTTAGGTATAGAAGAGAGGACTCGGCACTCTCAAGCTTTAACACAGACTTATACATTTTGAATCTAAACTTCAAGTGCTGCGCCACTGTTCTTAGTTGTCCTAAAAATCGACCAACACTCAGCATGTTTTAAAAATTGTTCAAAAAAAAACGCTTCAGTCCAAAAATTGGTCGTACAAATTCTTAGTTGTCCTAAAAATCACAACACTCAGCATGTTTCAAAAATTGTTCTAAAAAATTCTTCAGCCCAAAAACTGGCCGTACAAATTCTTAGTTGTCCTAAAAATCGACCAACACTCAGCATGTTTTAAAAATTGTTTAAAAAAACGCTTCAGTCCAAAAATTGGCCGTACAAATTCTTAGTTGTCCTAAAAATCACAACACTCAGCATGTTTCAAAAATTGTTCTAAAAAATTCTTCAGCCCAAAAACTGGCTGTACAAATTCTTGGTTGTCCTAAAAATCGACCAACACTCAGCATGTTTTAAAAATTGTTTAAAAAAACGCTTCAGTCCAAAAATTGGCCGTACAAATTCTTAGTTATCCTAAAAATCGAACAACACTCAACATGTTTTAAAAATTTTGCAAAAAATGCTTCAGTCCAAAAACTGGCTGTACAAATTTTTAGTTGTCCTAAAAATCTAACAACACTCAGCATGTTTCAAAAATTGTTCTGAAAAATGCTTCAGTCCAAAATTTGGCCGTACAAATTCTTAGTTGTCCTAAAAATCGAACAACACTCAGCATGTTTCAAAATTTTTTCTGAAAATTGGCAGTAATGTTTTGTGGTGTTTTAAAAATCATTCTGCAAAACGCGTACCAAAATCTCGATATAGTCAAAAAAGCCAAAAGACGTCAACAACTGGTCCGGTCTCATAGATCTAAAAGGGTTTTTTTTTAAATCGCTGTTCTTACTACTTCTCAATCATCAATTTACTTAAAAGAAAAAACGTAGGCCTTACTATATGATAATCATTTTTACCCTCACTTTAAATATTTTTTAGGTCACAATTGATAATTTTGTATGAAAAACCTCGCTATTGTGAGTTTATGAAATTTAAATAGGCCAATAAAAATATACTTTTCCATATTTCAAAAGTGAATAGTGTCCCCCAAATGACAGCCTCTCACTACTCCACTCAGTTGTAAATGTCAAAAAGTAGCACCTCACTGATGGCAATGTAAGCTCAATTCTTGCAAAATTCATTCTCAAAAACTGGTTCATTGTACTGTTTGACTTTTCGAATCAACTGTCATTTGTCGTGAGTATCAAAAAAAACAAAAAAAACGTTCAAACACATCAAACATGACAGCCTCTCATCAGAGACATACTTCAACACTCAACTCACAATCGAGGTGAGTATACGAACATTTTCAAACTACTCACCACAGTGTTAACAAACACTACGAATCTACCCTATGATCTTTTCATATCGAAGTCAGATTCAGATCGAACTATATGAAGATTTTAACTCAATAATCATTCTTTAGCGACAGGGTTTAGTCAGTCAGTTGTGGCACCTCAAGTAATACAGTTCAGTCTGCATTGAATACCTACCTATATTTCTTATATATATATTTTGCAAATCTTTAACAGTCAGTTGTAAAATTTTAAATTTGTGTCCTTTAACCTTTCATTCGGTGAGTGAATTAAAGCAAATTACTAAATTTGTAATATACAGCGAAGCGTGTTAAGCACTTTCTTGCAATAAAGAAAAGAAGCAGTAAGCTGTACTTTGATTTATAAATTTAACAACTAGAATCCCTAAAAACCAGGTGAGTTTGAAAAAAAAAAAAATATTTCTACCCAAAAGGGATCCTTGTTAATTATATTATAAATAAGCTCGTTGTGGAATTTTTTGAGATTCAAAAGGGAGAAAAGGTGAATTTTTGAAACTAAGTTTAAAATGCGGAAATGCTATGCACCTAAGGGTGACTTTGGACCATATTATTTGTGTTGCCTTGATATCTTGACCCTAGTGAGCTGCATGCACACCAAGTTGATTGAAATCAAAGTAGGTACAGGGAAAAGCGCTCAGTGGAATAGTTGCCTTGTGACGTCAAATAGAACACATCACCTGGTCGAAAATTGCGAATATTTCGGTGTCATTATGATTATTAAAATTAAATTTTTGGAAATCCTTAATATCCTGAATTCCTCCAAAATGCGTCACTTTTCTGAGAGCTACATGCTCGATTTTATCAGTTAAAAAAGTTTAGACCAGGTCAAGCTAAGACTAAGTGCCGATTTATGACATGCACTACACAGTTGAGGTTTAGCCACAGTTACCCCACTGGACATCATGTCAATTATAATCCTAGTTTTTTCTCACTATGTAGACAGCTCACTAATTTTCCACCTAAACGAATTCGATATGTACCAGACTGAAAGGGAATAAGCGGAATTGATGTGTGGTAACTGTGACCATACTAGGCAGAGCAAAGCTGATGCATGATGCATGATGCATATAAGTCGCAATTTTTTCTAAGGAATTTTTTTTCTACAAAAAGAAATATCTTAGCATATTTAACCCAAATCCAAATTGTGATGATTTAGTTTTGAAATCCATCAAATTCCCAGAATAAAAAAAAAAAACCAACATCAGACTGAAGCATATTAACAAAAGTACGCGAAACTTGAAACCGTGTGCGTCACCACTCCAAATCAAATGTAGTCCTGGTTAGCTAATAAAATATTTCAAAATTTTTTTTACCAATAAACTCCAGCTTTAGCACATTCCAGTGAAATTAGTGACTCACTATACAGCCCCATATCGCAAGGACTGCTGCACGTAATCGTTTTTATTCTGAGACGACTTAAAGGTCAAACTTGTCTGAATGAAAGCAAATGAAGACATAACGACATATCTATTTTTGTTCTGTTCCAACAAAGCAAACCAAAAGGTTTTGTCTTGTTATGTCGCATACGCATGTATTATGTAGCATGGATTTGATTATGTCATCAATTCAATAATGTTGAGTCCTGTTCTTAGATAATGTACTAAATATAGACGAGTCACTCTCTCATAGATGACGGGTCACATAATGCCAGAGTCGCACATTTGTTGGTAAAGGACAATAAGAAAAACCCCCTCCCCAAAGCTAACAAACCTATAAGGAATTCAAGAACAAGTTACAGAAGATAACGCATAATAAGCTACAGCTGTCAACATGTCAAGTCGAAATGAAGCGTGGGTGAAAATTGAAATAATGTCAATTAGATGGAGAAGAAACTTGGTACTTCTTGGTCTTGGAGTTTTTGGGTATTCAGGACATCCTATAGGAGCCATCGAAGTTGCGTCATTTGACAAACCAACTATACACGAACTATCTTTCTCTCTCTCTGCCGTTTATTTTAATTTCATATTTTAGCGAATCAAAGCAATTTAAGAATTCAAAATTGTTTACTGAATGTGTCAGCACTAGCACTCGGCTCGGCTGGACTGAGACGTTTTCTCAGAATAATTTTATTCTCGTGTATTTATCAAACCTGAGAACCCGCATTTAAGAATTAAGCACACTTGAACAACAATCCACTGGACCAGATAACTTTCGAATATATAAGGTGGGCCATCTAGGGGTTCCCTTTTAAGCCATAGGTTATTTTGACACTGACAGCTGTTTTTCGCTCAAAATCCTGACAGAAAGTCAGTATCATACCCGCGAAACGAAATAAGTCTGATTACGCTTAAACAACGTTGAGAAATATTGAAGACTTATTTCCAAAGTCAGTGCTGTGTAGCCCAAACAGAGCGTTTTTTGAAAATAAGTTTTGCCCGAAATGAAGCCTGCTGTACGCAAGTTTGTGCAAAAAGTCGATAACATTCATGGTTCCCGTTGTCGGACGGTGCCAATGCATCCACAGAGAGTGACAATTTGGTACGGATTGTGGAATGTTGGGTGGGAACAACGTTTCGGTCAACGGTGAGCGTTACAGAGCCATGTTAGCTGACATTTTTTTTTATTGAAATTGAAGACATTGAATTGGGCGACCTATGATACATGCAAGGATGGAGGGCCATGCCACACAGTCGATCTTTTGCGCACCAAATTCCCAAAACGTGTTATTAGCCGTCTTGCCAATGCCAATTGGCCGCGATTTGACCCCTTGGAGTTTTTTTTTTTTTTGTGGGGAACCGCGAAGGACCGATGTTCTGCTAGCAATTTGGAAACTATTCAAGGCCAATATCATCCAAGCAACTTATACTTGGCCCACTTTGTACTTGGTTTTGCATTCGTTTACCGCTAGACCCTTTTTCTCCGCTTCCGTTTTACTAGCAAACGTATACCAGTGACAGCTCCCTGTGTTCTAACAATTATGTCAATACCATCGGCGTATCATCAGTCGTTCGGTTGTCTCATCTTAGACTTATCAGACTCCATTTAGCCAATCAATTCCGACCGAGCATTATAGTGTTTGCTGGTTTTAGTCCCGAGTAATTTTAAAACATTAATTTAGGTTGTAGGTATATACTGTGTCTTTTCCCAAAGACAATTTAATGTCAGTCAATGTCATGTTGTGCCAGTGTCAGTACAGTCTGCAAATAATCACCCCTATCTTGGAATCCGCCGGGGGAATTATTCACGGAAAAGAATATTTTGGTATAATCGCATCGGCAAAGTGAACAGTTCCCCGAGTGGGTACTGTGAATAAGTTTCACTGTATCCTTCAAAACGTTTTTCCCGAAGTGCGAACTGCTCTCTTTGCGGATTCGACGATACCAAAATATATTTTTCCGTGAATAATTCCCCCCGGCGGATTTCACGATAGAGGTGAATATTCAAAAACTGTTCACAAGCGAGTCTGGTGGATAGAATAATCTTTTCAACCACTCGTGTAATTTGATAAAAATTTAAGGGGCATTTTCGCTGTCCGGATAACCAAAACCCATAATTGCCCACAAAGTATAATATTTTATGTGACAGTTCTTGTATAAATATTGTCGCCTCGCAACCCTCTTAAGGCTATAAAGTCGCGAGATGCGTATTTTTCACAAGTGCAAGCAATTAATTCAAAGGACTCCTTTTTTGTTATTGCGAGTTGACCAAATTGTTATCATTTGTAACACGCTTTGATTTGGGTGTCAGTGTCATATAGATTTTCTTATCATAGCAATAAAAATCCTCAAGTATGGATACGATATCCCTAATTTTTTTTTGTTTCATTGTACCGACTCAATTGGTATCTAGTTATACATTTTTTTGAAATATTTTTCTAGGTTTGTCTGTATTAGGGAGGGTTAGTTAACAGCTACAGGCAAAGTTCTCTCCATCGATCTCGGTTAATTCTTCCCAAATAGCTAAGTGGCCAGTGGCCATAGAGGCTTTTTTTGTCTTTATCTAACCACTACTAGCAAGGAATTGCTGGGATATTTCCCCCCGCTGATCTCTCTTATAGTTGACAATACATGGCAATACTTCTTGGTGAGGGTGACATTGTTATCAGATGAGAATGGAGATGAATATGTCGAAGGATTCATATATGATTTGGGGATTGAGATTTTAGGCCAGTCTCAATTCAATGTTTAGATAGACTGGAAGTCTGTCTAGTTGTTGTTGTGTTAAAGTGAATATTAAAAAAATTTTGAATATTTAATTTAAATTTTTTTTGCTGCTTTTTTGTACTATTTATTGTAGGGAAAAAAAGTGTCTCCAGTGGTGAAATATTTGCAAAATAATATTTTGTTTTAGATGTAGGAAATAAATTTTAAAAATTTGTGTTTAATGAAAATCAAGAAAACATTTGAACTTGTGTAAAAATGTTTCACGAAATGTATTTTAGATCAGACTTGCTGGTATAATTTGGTGAGTTAAAAAAGAAATAAATAATACATTTAAAGTGCATATGTTTAAAAAATTGCTAAATTTTAACAACAGATTTAAAACTTAATTATACATAATGATATTCAGTATATTCACTTCATCTACTTATTATTCGTTCAAAAACAGTATACAATGCATTTACATCCAGACATACATCAGCTGATTGCGGCTCTATCTGCGATTTTTTGAAAGCATATACTTGCCCCCAGATTTTTTTTCTTTGCGACGAAAAAAAAAAGTGGTTCGCCTTTATGACGTGCCTTCGCACGCAGCTACGTTGCTATCGGTTGTGGATGGAAACAATTGATGCCTTCTTCTGTTCCAAGGACGTGTAGAAAGTACTACCAGAAGGATGTAGCAAAGAATTTTAATTAAGGACTAGGACAGCTTGCAAAGTGATTCTAACAAAAACTGTCTGCCAATAATTTCCATCTTTTGATGGTGGTCTAGGCTGGGTTGCAGCTATAGAGCCTCATTCGAACTTGGCATCAACATTTAAGACTCCAATTAAAAACCCTTTGCCAAAGAATGTATTTTTTTCTATAAATTTTTTTTTACCCTTCAAAAGAATCGAATTTAATTTATTTATTTGAACAAATTAACAACTCAAGAAAAATTTTCAGTCATTTTCATTACTTGGCGGTCACTCGTTTGTTAATGACAAAAATGTTGTTTTTCTTGTCGTTTTCTGGCGTTCATAGCCTTAAAGAATGTCTTGGAAATTTCTCACATAACTTACGTCGTACTCGTAGATAATTCTAGATTTGGAGTCTTTACATTGTGGTACAAAAAATAAATACGTGGCGCAACAGACGGGTAGACACCCTAGGCCTTGCTTCTCGCGCAACCATTCGTTTGTGTGACTTTCTATTTTTTGGGAGAATTTTATGGCGAGTCCAAAAGGCTGAATCATTTCATTTTCAATCATCATCATCATTTTTAATGGTCCGCTTGTCCATTAAGTGGGTCGCGAGTGTAGGTTGCTCAAGTGTAGCTCTCGATTCTTCGACATCGACTCTAAATCATCATGGGCAATCTCCATACGGGTATAGGAGAGATTATGGACTTGATCTAACCATCTCATCCTTGGTCTACCTAGAGGACGCCTACCTGATGGTACGGATTCCATAGCTCGTCGTGGAATCCTGGTCGGGGACATGCGTTTAACATGACCAAACCACCGAAGCATGGATCGCTCCGTCCGGAGAAGTAGCTGCTCGACATTGAGTTCCTCACGTATTCTGGTATTTCTGATGCGATCTCTACGGGGCACACCAGCAATACTACGGAGAAATCTCATTTCGGCGGCTTGTATCCGCGATCTTATTCTTTCGGTCATTACCCAAACCGCATGACCATAGATAAGAGTTGGAAGAAACACCGAATTAAAGACTGACTTGTGCTGCTGCCGGGACGAAAGCCGCTCTGCTCATCTCCTAATCGTGCCTCGACCACAGCGCTGCAACGCGTTTCCATCACCTTGGCAAAAACTTTTCCCGGGAGACTTAAAAGTGATATACCCCTGTAAAAGATCTATTGTGCTTGTTGAAATCCCTTACTCTAAAAGACCAGGGACAAAACCACCCATTTTTAGAATTGGTGTTATTAATTCTGTCGCCGCGACACCTAAAAATGGTGTTAAAAAGTGAGATACGTATGGGGGGGCATGGTGCCCATCTCCAACCACCCCTAGCCACTGAGCAGCACTGCGCCCACGAAATTCAGTACCTACTTTTCGCAAAGGAGTGCCGTGGTCATCAATTTAAAATTATTTTTTAAAAGCGCTATCATCGCGTTGTCCTTCTTTAAAAATTTTATTTTTTGTAGAAAATGGTCTAAATATCCAAGATTTGACTGACGATTATTATCGCTGTCGGCAAAATTGTTCAACTGAGCTTCTACAGTCGCGAGGTTCATTGTGATCTTGGTCAGCTTATCCATAACATCTTCTTTAATATTTAGACCTAAATCTAGCAGTTCGGAGATATTTAAATATTTTACACATCTTTTCTGAATGGATAATCGATTTCAAAAGAGACATCTTGGTGAACCGACAAAGTTGTCTGATCCATTACACCCTTAGGTAGGTATAGCTCTGTCCAATGCGTTGCCTGAACTCTGACTTAAATACCTACTAAGGTGGCAACCAATACAACCCTTTCTAACTCACTTTCTATATAGTTGGAAAGTTCCCCTTCCATCTCTGACTTCAGACCTTATTTCCCATCTCTCCTAAGATTGAATCAGCTGAATTCCATAACGAGCAAACCTCTCCTTACATTTTAATTAAATTTAAATTTATTTCGATTGTAAATGATATCAAATACAATTTTCATGTTTATATGTCCCAGATTAAAAGCAATAATGAACTCACTACTAAGACTGCGCCAACACTCGAATGAGGCCCACTGGTGGCGATCTCTGGTACTATCTCAGTGTCAATGCAATAATTCTTCCATTGGTAATAAATTACATTTTAGGGTAACAACACATGGGAGGACAACTATGGCAGAAAGAGGGAGGTTCATAACGACATTGTCGTGACATTGACGCGTTTGGAAAACTCCATCATGTCCAAATTGGTGGCAAATTTACTTGAAGCCGAGCACGGCATAACTGTCCTAAAAACGTCTCCCCAGTTCACCAAAAATTTGATAGCTACAGTTAAAAAGGTTCTACATCCAGGTTCTAAGACAGCGCCCATTTTCGGCATGAGTTTGAAAGATGCGCGCAGAGACGAACAGCAGCGCTTTGGTGCAAAGTACCTCCCACTTAATAATATGTATAAACTGCACCTGCCAGTGTTCATACTAAAATCGCTCAGATGTATTGAACGATACGGTATCGACCTGAATGGCATCTTTCTAAGGCCGGGAGATCTCCAAAAATATCTAGAGGTAAGCTTAAGATTTTTAAGGATCACAGACAGGGCCACACTGAGCTTTTTTTGTTTTGGTCGGTGCAGATCAAGGCAAACATCAGCAATGGCTGGGAGTATACATTCGAGAACTACTATCATGTCTACGAAGTAGCACAGTTGCTTAAGACGTTCCTAGAGAAGATGCCAGAGGGGATCTTCACAAACGACTTGGAGTACTATTTCTCCAACGTCAAAGGTAAGTGTGGTAGTTAAAAAAAAAAATGCCCAAGGTAAAACCGCTTTTAATTATAGAATTAGAAGATCCAGAACGTATTCGAGTTTTGAATTTGCTAATACTGATGTTGCCGCAAATAAATCGCGAAACGCTGTTCCTTCTGATGGGCTTGTTTTTCCGTATCGCAAGAAGCAAATTCGCCAAAGTAAGCAGCTACATGTTGAATAATGTTTTCACACCCGTGCTATTCCGGTACAATGGCAACATCTTGGGGGAGCGACATGGTGTTATAGAGTAAGTCTGACAATTGCGGCGATTAGGTAAACCGACTTATTTGGGTTATTTTTTTTTGTTTCGTTGGAAGGACTTTGATCGATTACTTTCCAAGAATCTTCCTTCTAAATAGTGGACACTTGGATGAAATGTACAGGGAAATGAACATGACGCACCCAAGTAAAATGACAGAGCATTTAAGGCGCAGGACTATGCAGTGCAACGATGAAACTTCCGAGATTCTAGACACGTTACTCATTTTCCATCCTACGTGGGATATGGCTGAAAGGCAAAGGCTTTGTAATCCCGCCCTTGGGCGGGGACCAAATCTACTTCCATGTCCAATTCAATTTGGAAGGGCTATACTGGCTGCATCGCGTGGATTAGCTGCTCCGCATGGACTGCAGGGACCACATGAACCGTCTGGAACGTCTGAAATGGGTGGAATGTCTGGAGTGTCTGGAATGTGTGGAATGTCTGGAACGTCTGGAACGTCTGGAACGTCTGGAACGTCTGGAATGTCTGGAATGTCTGGAATGCCTGGAACGTCTGGAATGTGTGGAATGTCTGGAATGTCTGGAACGTCTGGAATGTGTGGAATGTCTGGAATGTCTGGAATATCTGGAATATCTGGAATGTCTGGTATGTCTGGAATATCTGGAATGTCTGGAATGTCTGGAATGTCTGGAATATCTGGAATGTCTGGAATGTTTGGAATGTCTGCAATGTCTGAACCGTCTGGGTCTCAGGTAGCCCACGGATCTTATGAACCGTACGAACCCCATGAACTGTCTGAGCAAGGAGCGTCCGGATCGCATGGAGCTTCTGGGTCGCAAGGAGCATCTGGATCATTTGCACCGGTTGCTACATTTCAACTGGGTGGACCGACTGTATCGAGGAGCAATGTAATACACCGTCGCAATTACGTCTTTGCTCCGGGTTTGAGTACAATCGAGGAACAGGATGGCCAAGAATCAATTTTCTATAATGTCGAGCCAAACGACGATGCTGCCTCCACCTCTAACAGTCAATTGCTTTAAGAAATTTTTCTTTTATTATTGCATATTGCATGTTGACATTCCAAAAACAACAGTATTACAATTGCAGGAATTTTAAAAATATAAATGTAAAGGACTAACTTCAATTTGTTTAATAAAGTTTACTATTAGAGTAAGCACAAGAGTTTTAATTTTTTTTTGGTTTCTTTTCACAGATGATCTCTAAAATACAGGTACAGCCTACAGCTAGTCATTCCCTGGATGTCTACACGAAGCGTTTTACTTTGCACATTTTCCATTTCAGAGAAAACAGCGTCTCTAGATATTTTATAGAAGTAGGTGACAACGGACAAAGTGAGCCTACATTAGTCGATGATGTCTTAAGGAATTTGGAACGCTGAAGTTTTGTAAATCGAAGTTATGTGAAGTCAAATGGGTACTTGGGTATAGAGTTACATTTTTTTTAAAAACAATTTTAAGGCAGCTTTTGGAGAAGGAACGCATTTGGAAGGCCAATTTACATTCAGAATTATTAAGAATCGATTGGAGAGACATCTTCAGCGGAGAATCTTACAACAGCAAGAGCTTGAAAATGATTTCAGGATAGTCAATAGTGAAATGAAGCTGGCTTGCTTTTGACATACAAACAGATTCACAAGGGTAGGTAGTGCATTATTTTAAGTCAGAAACAAATCTTAAACTCCATATCGAGTGGGACGAAGCAAGTTTGCGAAACAAGTCCAGTGATGCTGCATGTAGGGTTTGGTCCGGTAAGGTAAGTTTCTCTACACTCAAAATTCGTTTTATGGTTTTCGAGTGAAACTAAACTTACAGCCCTTTCAAAGATATTGAGTACAACAGCTTTGAAGCTTTGAAAACCTTTCTCCACGAATTAAAGGTAAATTTGTTTCGCCTTATATCAAACATTTGATTTAGTCCTGAAATAAATTTACGGCTCAATATTCAGTGCCAACTGAGAGTCCCAAGACGTATCCCGATGCATCCCTGTGGAGTTCAGAGGTAAGTTTTCTTTCGCAAAAATCTGGTTTTTGATTTGTGGTTGAAACTAAACTTACCAGGCCTTCTAACCATGTTGTGTACAACTGCCTAGAAGTAGAAGCGTTGAATGGGTTTCTTAGGAACTGAGAGCTCCGCTACATTAAAAGTATTTTTTTTCCTGCTTAAATTAAATATGATTTCATTAATACTGAATAAAGTTTATAGCTCAATATTTAGTGCATTAGGACACCAAGCTCCAAGACGTATCCCGCTGTTGAGCTATCTCATCATCATCAGGTTTTCCAAGGTAAGTATGATTTTTTAAAATTGAACGAACCTACAGCCCAAAATCAAGTAGGATGGGCCATATTCTTCGATATCGATATCAATTCTGAAGGCAATCATCAAATGTAGTCTCAGGTAAGTTTGTTTGTGTTGAGAATCGAATTGAATGATTTTTGATACAAACCAAACTTACAGCTGCATAGACTGAGAGTCCCAAGATGTACCCCGATTTTGAGCCACGAAATTCAGAAGCTGTCACTTTGGATACCTCACCAGTCTTTCAAAGGTAGATTTGTTTTTTTTTTTTTATAAAATGTAACAAACTATTTTGTAAGAAAATAACGTCTGTAGCTCCATATCGAGCGAAACGGGACAAGAACAACAACCATGATGCTCTGAGCATTCAGATCTATAGTTGAGCGACTGAAAACCTGTTTCCTTACTGAGAATCTTAAGACAAATCCTGATGTTGAGCAACCAAGTTAAGAAGCTGCTACTCTGTGGATGCAATATCAGGCTTTCGAAGATAGGTTTCTTTCTCGATAAAATGTAAAGCATTATTTTATAACAGAAATCGACCTATAGCTCCGCAGGACGTTAAAGTTAATACCCCTGAAGGCTGACAAAGCTGCGAAGGACGGCCAAGCAGTGAGCGATGATAACAACGCTTTGTCAAAAGTTATTAACAAAAAAAAAAGGAGCTGAAGAAGCGAGGGACTATAAAGGAGACTACAAGAAACGATGCGATTGTGATAGCAGCCAAGGGCGAGCTCTCATATGCGCAAATACTATCCCAATTTAAAGCCGACCCCAAACTTGGCTAAGGAAAGCCTACGGAGGCACGCAAATCGCGACGCAAATGCTAAAATCGCGCAGAATTAAGATTGGTTGGGTAAATGCTTTAGGTGCTTAGAATTCGGGCACACAGCGCGCCACTGCAAGAGCGATCATCACCGATCCAAACAGGCACCAAGAAACCGCTATGCTTCTGGTGTAAAGAGGACAAGCCTGAGAACTCTGGATACGTGGCTGGTAGTGGACAGTGTGCGTTATTGAAGAAGGCTCAGACCAATAAGAACGAGTGTACACGAAGAATTAGGGAGACTTGAAAGACTTAGAAGATCTGAAATGGCGGACCCAGAGGATTTAGCAGGGGTTGCCAACCAGCCCCGCGAAGTACCTTAGGCGCACTTGCACCATCGATTATTCGGGTTTGCGAATCGCACGCATTTTTAGAAGTTTACAACAAAAAAAAGCTCCACGGGACAGGCCAGCGTTGCCCGTAAGCCTTATCTCAAGCCGTTCAAGAACTTCCTCAAAAATATTGAACTTCCAAAAACATCGATTCTGAAAGCAATCATCAAATGTATTTAGGTAAGATTCATTTTGTCGAAAATCGAATGAAATGATTTTCGAATAAAACGAAATTTACAGCTCCTTAGAGACGTGTATAAGCCGCAGCTACTACCTTTGTCTTTGGGAAGGTTTTCTAACGACGGCTCTTCATGACTTTAAGGTAAATTTTGTTCGCCTCAAATCAAACATACTGAATAAAATTTACAGCTCAATATCCAGTGCCAACTGAGAGTCCCAAGAGCGCTACCGATCTCAAAAGCTGCATTCCTGTGGAGACCAAATCACGAGTCAGGTAAGTTTTTTTTTCGCAAAAATCTAGTTTATGATTTGTTTTTAAAACTAAACTTACCAGGCCTTCTAACCATGTTGCGTACAACTACCTAGAAGCTTTGAGTGGTTTTCTTAGGAACTGAGAGCTCCATGACCTTACCTAGACGCATCTTACGTTACATTGAAGCTTTCTCTCTCCTGCAATGCCATCCGGCTTTCGAAGGTAGGTCGGTTTCTTAATAAAATTTTATGCACGATTTTATAGCAGAAACCAACCTATAGCTCCAAATCAAGTGGGTTGGGCCAATGTTGGGTATAAGCAGTCCGTCAAGCAATACCACCTAATCTCAAGCCGTTCGAGAACGTCCTAAAAAATATTGAACTTCCAAGAATTTCGAGTCTGAAGTGTCAAATGTATTCAGGTAAGTTTCATTTTGTTGAAAATCTAATGAAATGATTTTCGATTAAAACGAAATTTACAGCTCCTTAGAGACATGAATACCCACGGCTTCCACCCTGAGTCTTTGGAAGGCTTTCTAATGAGCTGAATGCTACACGAAGTTAAAGGTATTTTTTTTTCCCCTTTTCATATCAAACATTCGATTTGGAGGGATTAAATTTACAGAACAGCCTATAGTAAAGTCTACCAGGAATGAGGGAGTCCTAGAAGGTATCCCGAAGCATCCCTGTGGAGAACAAATCCGGAGTCAGGTAAGTTTTCTTTCGCAAAAAACTGGTTTATGATATTTGGCTGAAATTAAACTTACCAGCTATTTTAACGATGTTGAGTACAACTCACATGAAGCTTTGAAGGACTTTCCCCACGTCTTAGGTAATTTATTTATTTTTTATTTTTAAATTTTTAAATTAAATATTTTATTTAAGCCTGGATAAAATTTACAGCTCAATATCCAGTACATTAGGACATCAACTGAGAGTTGCAATCTAAGAAGCTTTCACTCTGGATACCTCACAATTCTTTCGAAGGTAGATATCACTCTCTTATAATATGTCATAAGCTATTTTGTAAGAAGGTCATATCTATAGCTGTATATATTGAGCGGAATGCGACAAGGACTACCTAGCAAGATGGTTTTGAAATTGCTTTTCAAAAGCATCAAAGGTTTGAAATTTTTTCCTAAATTATTTAGTAGTTTTGAATTTTTTTACGAAGCATTTCCAAATTTAGGGTTGAGTTAGTCCCGTGCTGTGATTTAGGAAGCTCCCTTGCTATGGAAGTCTGAGTCGGTAAAGTTGGTTAGCTTAGAGAACTCCACAGGGCTAATTGGAAGTCCAAAAAAAGTTACGTCAATATTAACCCACCTAATTCAGCGAAACGCCGACACCCTGGAGATGTCAGTGTGTGTGTAAGTGTGTTTCTTATATAAGTCCGTTTTAATGATTTATTATAATTTCAACACATGGAGCAATGGAATCACTACCCTAACGACTTGAATCAATTTCTCGTGAACTGAAACCATCTCGATTTTTGTAAGTTTAATCGCAATTTAGTCAGCTATATTGTATTAAATTCGGTTATACTTACAGCTCAAAATGTCTTTTGGGGTCCACAACGCTTGCAGTCTTTAGACATCCTATCAAAGGTTCGGAAGAAATCTACAGTCGAAAAAGTACTGCTGTGGTTACAGATGTTCAACGAGGCCTCAGCTATTCTCATTAAGTCGGTCAAGGCTATGCAGTGTATACAAGTCAAGAGTTCCATTTGAAGTTTTTAAATAAAGATTGTTAGTAAGAAACTTGACTACTTAATGTTATTCTTTGAAAGTGACGAGTTTCAGAAGGAAATGTATAACAAACTTACAGGGAGAAGCTTTTGTAGATTTACCAAACCTATTGAATTAACTTTTTTTTTTCTCCGTTAAATTTCAAACTTCTGGCATCGAGAAAACCCATAACCACACCCCAACAACATGGCCGGGAGATGATGAGCAGCTACTGCTATACCTTGCTGTGTACCCAAATTAAATTAACAACACAATCAATGTATCATAGTGTGTTGGGTACAAGTTGCTTCTCTTGGTACACAAGTTACTACAACTTTGTTGCACTGTACCGTCGGCAAAAAAATTTGTTCACTACTGATGTGATGAGACGAGTGTACTTCAGCATCAAACCGAAATACACAAATAAACCCCCCAACATTGCCAAACGCATCCCTTTGCTTGTCACTCTCAGTGTCTAGGTCTACCAGTTGAACTAAAAATATTGCCTATCCAGTTTGTGTGCGGGCATCAAGCAGAACAGTCGAATAGTTCTAGAATATTTTTTTAAGTACCTAGTATAGTGGTCATTTAGTATTTTTTGATAAAATAAAAATCATGACTACAGAGGAAGAAAATTACGAGCTAGATATTATTATTCCCCCTCCGCCAGAGTATCAAGATGATGTCCTCTCCACGATTCCAACTGATGACAAACAATTATTAAAAGTCAACGAAGGTGATGGAAATAATGAATCTGCTGAGGCTATAGTGCATTTATATCCTCATGTAGAAATACGTCAAATGGTACCTGCAAGATTCATACAGTTTCCTCACCGTTCTTCAGAAGTTATGATAAATCCAATAGTACCGGCGGGAAGGGTAGCACATATCGACGTAGCAGTAAGAGCAGCTGCGCCCAATAGGCCAACTTCATTGAGTGGTATCTCAAGAATGCCAAATAAAAATGTACCCTGCCTCATACATAAGACAATGAGCAAGGACGATGATGTGGAATCAATTGAAGCCTATTCTAGTGGAAGAATAGAGCAAAACCTCTTAGAGGATATCAACAGTCCTTGGATTTCGCCGGCCCCTGAAAGAAGACAAACACATGCTGCTGTGACACCATTAGGACAATTTTCCGCCACAAGACAAACTTACTACCAGCATGCTTTTCAATGTTGTGACTGTGCATTTATAGTTCTCTGGGTTTTAGGTTTTATATTTATTGGTCTACTTCTTCTTCAATTTCTTACGCATTAAATAAAATTTTAATATAAATGATAACCAAATAAAAATTAAAAATCCTTCCCGCATAAAAATTTATCTAAAATTGTAATAAAATTAGAAATAAGATATAAGATGAGTGCTTAGATTTAGAAAACACAAAAAAAAATTAATATTTTGTGTAAACTCAAGCGTTAATTGAAATTATAATAAAAATTTTAACAAAATTTATAACGATATTTTTAAAAAGAAAAAAAAATTGTATGCAATTGTCCTTTTGTAATAATAAAACATATACCTACATTAAAAAACGAACTATTTAATAAATAATAAAAAAAATTTATGAAACTGTATTTTTGAGTTTTCTTTGAAATGTTTGTTAGATGGTGTAAGCTTGCGCAAGTAGTAGAACTCTACGAATTCAACTTTCTATGTAAAGATTGGATGTAGTCACACATAAGCTATGGTATATTCATAAAGAATGACTGAGTTTAAGAAGAGATTCGATTAGTTCTTTCAGTGGATTTGTGGTCTAAAAAGGTTTCGAAGTAAGTATGTTGGAGAATTGTTGATTGCAAAGATTTCGTGTAAATATCTATTACATTTGGCGTGACAATTCATGTTTGTTGAAAACAAAATAACTATCCTAACAAAAAAAATCATTTAGATGATTAAAAAATATGAAGATACAATTTCGTGGCATATTTTTAAATAATATTTTGCCTATAAAATTGGAATTACACCAAGTCGACTGTGCCCCATGGAATTCCATTTCAATTGAGACAAAAATCAATGAAATTGGTAAACAATTGCCAAAGTTATAGCAATATTTAAACGGCAATACAATAAAAATCTTTCTATGGCGAAAATAGTACGTATACGCCAGAGTGGGTATTTTTTTTGTTAAGGCGCCTAGTGACAAGGTATGGAATGGAAACTGGAACAGAAGAGTTGTTGATGAGATCTCATTTTCCATTGCGTGGTAGATATTGGCCTTAAGTGCTTGAATTGTTTCCGGATCGTCGGTATAACATCAGTCCTTCACGGATCCCCACAGAAAAAAGTTAAATCGCAGCTCTGAGGCGGCAATTTTCGAAGAAAAATGGTCCCAATGATGTCACTGTCACCTTCTGTGATAGCATTAGCTTCTCGACAATAGCGTGCGGGTTTTCCGAGCTCCAGATGTTGCAATTTCGTTTTTTAACGTAGCCGCCGAGATGAAAATGCGTCTCATCAGAAAAGATGATTAGTCTCCCAAAATCGTCGTCCAATTCAAACTGCTTTAAGGCCCAAACTTCGAAGCGATAACGAAGCGGATGGTCATACGAGATCTTTGTCCAAAATTATCCCCTCAGGCTAGTGCGTGAAATGTTGAGCTGTTGAGATCGATGGCGAGTTGATATTCGTGAAGTGAGTCTCGCACTGTCGGCTACGGCAGCCACATTCTCGTCTGTGCCATGGGGCCCATGAGTGCCGTCCACTAGCATACCAGTCTCATGAAATGTTTGCACAAACTTGCATACAGCAGTGGTTGCTTCATTTCGGCCAAAAACTTCTATTCATACAAAAAATCGCACAGTTTGGGTCAGTGTTTAAATTACAAATGATTTAAACCACTAGATGGTGGGGGGACTTGTGCTCCCTAGCGAATGTTAATTCATAATTCATAAGAAAACGTTCTTCTTTTGAACTATATTTGAGATAGATTTGAATCGCCATCGTACCCAGAGACAGACTCTTTCATTCTTGTGATTGTTCTACTTTATCAGCCAATTTGCAAGTTCTTCGCGCCTCCATGTACCCATTTAGAAAGAGTGAGTGTGCCAAATAAATCCACCCGATGAAGGGTTTTTTTTCTCTCTGATTTGTCTTTGGTGGTCGGGCATTTTTCCCCATCATCAACTGCCACATAGTTTCACCATCACCACCTAAACATCTCCCGCAGGGATTATTGAAATTCTTCCACGAAGGATCTTCCAAATGTATTTATTTGACTCACCCCTCTGATAAAACTGATGGGGGTTGTGGAGAATACAATAAATGTAAATAAAAAAACACTTGAAATATTTTATATACGAACTTCTTCACATTTATGTTTTTGACAGCACAGTACATTACGAACATTATTGTATTTATGGGCGAATTACGCAACCTCGTCATTGGCATGACTACATGCTACAAGCCGCGGCTAATGGTTTCACATAAATTTAGACCCCCTGTAGTTCACCCACAATGACAACACTGACAAAGGATACACGAGAAATTAAAAAACTCATATATTGCAAAATCTATTCGCTTGTTCAAATACCATAGATCTATTTCAGGCTCATTAGATACTTTGCGATGCTATTTTTTTTCCTCGTTTTATATTGGCCAAATTGAAATCGTTTGCCTTTTCATTTTGCCAGCAATTAATACAATCCTCGTCATATCGTCGTGCCTCATCAGTGTTATCTCTAAAGCTTTTCTCATGTTCCTACTGCAGAGAGATGCTTTTTCCAAATAACTGAACGCAGATGTGGTATGCTTCGAAAAACTTAATCTATCCTCATTACAAATTAACGAATCTGCCAATTATACATCGCGCTGTTATTCAATTTTCGACTGTGCAGCTCAACTTTATATTGCGCAGTTTGTCTACGTTTGAGGTATTTTTTTAAAATGAGTTTTTCTAATTGAAACAAATTTTTAGCTTAAAAGTGAATGTATATACGACCCTTATAATTCTAGTCCTGCTTGTTGGCGCAGAATCATGAACCCTATTAAAGGCGGATGAAGATCTCCTTGGTCACTTCGAACTCAAAATCCTTCGAGTGATTTTCGATTTGGATGAGGAGATTTAACAGCGAACTCTTCGAGCTGTACAGCGACATCCACCTGGTCATAAAAGTACATATCAGGCGGCTAAGATGGCTGAGACATGTAGAGCGAAAGGACACCAACGCTATAGCTTGAAAAGTCTTCGATTCTAACAGAGAGGGACGACACTGTAGAGGACAACCCCGCGCACAAGTGAAATCAACTGGCATTTAAAAAAAAAAACATTTGATGACGAACAGCAGTAAATTTCAGCGCCGGTCTTGCCTTGGTTACACAAAAGTTTAGCTAATCTAATTTGCAATGAAATTCCTATAACTCGCCCTCTTTAGAAGACTACCACCTTGACCTGCTCAATGTCAGCATAGCCCAAACTCTTGTCAGGTTACTAAAAGGTCACCGCGAGTAGGACATTGCTCTTAGATTGAAAATATTCTGTATCTAAATATGCAACCTTTTGAGTGTAAAGTTGAAAAGTTTCTACACAACACCACTGCCAGTCATAACAAGGAAAAAACAGAAATAAATTAACAATAAAAAGCTCCCCTGTCTAACAAGAGAACAGCTCGCTTCTTTCAATCAAACCAATAAAGTAATTTCTAGCTTGCTTGTTTTTTGAAAGGTTAAAAACATAATAAAGATATAACCAACTGTTCTGTTAGACTTTATTTATATTTCGTTGTCTACCCTGTTGCAGTAAGGAAAAGGACTCATCCCATACCACTCACAGTCAAACAAACACAAAAGCACCATCACAAAGGAATGCATTGATGAAATTAAATGTGTTTGTAAAAATGTCCAATCCATTTTTGGCGAGTCCATCAGAGAGAACAGTTCGTTTCGAAGCGATTGTTTTAAGCGTTTTGTTTTTTAAAAATAAAAAAATAATAATTTCAACCGTTATAATATTTCCTTCAATTTGGTGTTTGTGTTTTGGTGGTTGATTTATCAACATGTCGGATATAAATGTCATTCAAATTGAAGGTATCTCCGATGGACCGGTAATTGAATTCTACGACACCGTGTCTTCAACAGCCGATGATTTAACCGAAGAGTTAACCATTTACTATGCTGAAGAAGTTTGCGACAAAATCGTACAAGTAGATATTCAGGACATTCCCTTTAATCCACAGAGTACTTCAGATATTGCTACTGCTATTGAGGAAGACCGCTCTGAATCAAACTATATACTGGTGGACAATCTACAAGAGATGAATGAAATGTCTACCCAAACTAACTTAATAAATCGGCCCCTCCACGTAGAGCAGGTTGAGTTGCAGCAATTAAACCCTCCGAGAAGGGAGGTAGTGCGTGCCCCTCGTCCTCAGCAGCTAATTATTCCTCGTCCAATAAACCATCCGAGAAGGGAAGTAGTGCGTGCCCATCGTCCTCAGCAGCTAATTATTCCTCCTCCAATAAACCGCCCGAGAAGGGAAGTATTGCGTTCCCCTCGTCCTCAGCAGCTAATTATTCCTCCACCAATAAACCGTCCGAGAATGGTGGAAGCTCGTGCCCCTCGTCCTCAGAGTTTGTTACAAGTGACAAATAATAAAAAGATACTATCTAATATGTTTTTACTGATTTTTGCCTGCGGTTGTACTTTTACAGCTCTAGCCTTGACGTTGTTTATATTTTTTTTTACTTGTGATTACATTTTAAAGCGATAAATTGAATTCTAGAAAAATATTTGTCTACACATGTAGTGAACATAATTTTTAAACAACAATTTCACACAAATAATCTATTTAATGTGTTTAAAAAAAATATATATACACATGTTACATGAATAATTTTAAATAAAATTAAATAAATAAAAATAAAATAAATAAATAAATATGTACCTAGAATATAAACATTTTTTGTGTGAAAAATTCAAATATTAAAAAATATATATTATTTAATTTAAGTGTCTATAATAACATGCAAAAAAAAAAAAATCATATATGCAAGAATGCAATTTTAAATATTGGCGAAGCTTTGCTTAGTAAATTTAAATAAATTATAAATATAAATAAAAAAACTTGTTCTCCGATTGGAGTTTTTTATTGATTAATTTTTTTAATTTTTTTAGATGAAGTTGAAGTTTATTTATCCTCATCAAAAGTGAAATATTTTTATATTAAACAGGATGACAGACATCATAACGGCAGGCAAAACTGCTAATCTTTCGTAGATTAATGGAATGCGATGTTGACGGTAGTGTGGGTGGTGTGGAAAATCCTTTACAACACGAACTTGAAGGGTTTTGCTTTCTGTAAGTTTGCAAGTTCTCAAGGAGGTTTTTGGTCCCTTAAGATGCACGGCATAAGTGGAAGTGAAAATTAATAACACTTGAGGCAATTCATTTTACTTTTTACGTGCGTATTTGACTTGTGAAAGAGTTTATAACAGAACGTTTAAAGGTAGGATTAAGGGTGAACAGTAGTGTATTTAATGAGGGCAAGAGGGCAAAAGAAATTTCGAGTGGGTTAATTGACTTCGGTTTCACTTATAGGTTTTGGTTTTACTGCACGCTTTTTGAACTGGTTGGTGATGAAATTTCCTTTTAAAAAATCCCTTTTCCAAAAGACCCTAATAGAAAATCCCAGGGAAGAAATCCCCCATTTTTAGCTTTGGTCTTATGAATTCTGTCGACGCGATACATAAAGTGGTGTTAAAAAGTGAGGTACGTATGGGGGGCATGCTGTCCCCGTGCAATTTGGGGGTGACTATAGGATTCCACTATTTCTTAGAGAGAACTTGCAAGTCGGTAAGGTCTGGTCAGACGAAAGGGTTAAAATCCAAAACTAACATTATAAATGCAAAAGTAACTCTGTCTGTCTGTTACGGATCAAATTCTGAAGTTATATTAATATAATTTGACAAGGAGCTATCCTGGGACCTATAGAAGGACATAGGCTACTTATAATCCTTACTAAAATTATACGTGCGAAAGTAACTCTGTCTGTCTTAGTCTATCTATTCATCTCTCTGTCTATTTGTAACCTTTTTACGAGAAAACCTCTACACAAATCAAACAGAAACTTAATAAGGAGATCGTTTGGGACCTTTGGCGACTTTGTATACTGAATATTTACGAGGAAATAGAGTGGAAGATGCAATTTTTCAACCCTCAAGATAGGTTAAGTTATAAAATTTGGATCATTGTCCCTTCGTACCACATCGAATTTAATAAAATGTCACTCACACTTCTTATCTGAATTTGCTTTAAGGTAAATCGCATAGAAAAAAATCAATTCAACCAGTGTTACACATCAGTATACGTGCAAGCAGACCAACATTGAGTGTTGTTACAAGATGACCAGTGAATGCAGTTTTTCACAGTTGTCACTTCGTTTACAATAAAACTCAAAGATGCTTTTGTTTTTTTATGTCAGATATCCTTTTTCAAGAAGAAAAATGTAAGATTGAATAAAACCTATCTCCTTTTGGTCGGCAACAACTATACAGCTTTTAAGGACTTGAAGCCACTGACGTAAGAAAATAAAAAAAAGGAGAGAGAAAAATGTATATTTTCGTGCACTTATCGTTGTTTTCATATTTTCATTAGTTACCCCAACATGAAGTGGAAACACTCAGTACGCGAATCCTGGCATTAAATGCCTCTTCTGAACGATTAAATTAAATTAGTCTGTCTGGAAGATGACGCGAATCCCTGAGAATGGAAACTGTTTTCTTCAGTTTATGCCAATTAGCAATGATTAAGAAAGTATATAATGCGATTAATTTATTAAAATCAAGTAAGCACCCATCTTCGGTAGATAAACGACAAAGGAAATATTTTTCACGAAATTTGGATAACACAGTCATCCTTCGGGGGGTAACAATGTTAATTTCATATTTCAATTACTTACGTCAATGCGAATATTGAGTGGCTCTGATTTTAAATTCCTGACTGCCTACCTGTAGTCTCTGTATGGAAGGATCTGTTGGTGAATTTGGTATGGTTCTGGGTAAACAATTCGACTAATGAACATTTTGCCAATCTGTTCCGTTATCAACACGATGGGGTATTCGCAGTTTCCATCATCATCATTTTGATGGATTGAATTAATTGTGTGTAGGTGAGGTGAGGTTCCTTATTGAGTTGGTTTTTGAAATAATTGGTTCAAAATCCTCTCTAGCGCTCTTCCTTTCGAAAAGCTCTAATTTTCGTCTAAATTTCTCTTTGGAGAAACTAGCGTGGGATATTTTGTTTTTTCAGTATTTAAAGAGACTTTCCAACCACAATTGGATTAAGTAAACAAATGAACAATGTTATGGTATGAAAAGATGCAATCAATATTCTACCTCATGTTAGTCTAGATATAACTTGTAAATCCTCAGACCCAACAAAGTTCGTAAAATTGCATAACCAACAAGGCAAAGTGCTGGAAACGTCAAGCCCTACCAACCTACTTACTTAGGTGCCGCTACAGTCCGGGGTGGGCCTGAGCCTTAACCTATGGATATCGATTTTGAGACCGATCTGTCACACTCGACGACCTATTTAGTAGCACACTAAAGGTCTTTAAATTTTTAATAAGTTTCCAAGGGCTATACCTCGCGTTGGAAGAAGAAAAAAATCAGGCCCACTCATGTAGCTCACCTCACCTTCACCTAGACATTGCTGACGACGAGCACAAACAAGAAACGAGCAAGCAAGAGAAAGCTCGAGTCACGAGCAAACTGGAGATTAAAATAAAAGTCGAACTCGTTTAACTTAAATCGGGATTCGAACAACAAGCTTCCCATCAATGGTGATCAGAGGATCGATGCGCTATGCATCAATAAGGACTTTTGGCTACTCGACAACGGCATCGACTTAAGACAGGCACGTGGAATATCTCTTCGCTCACGGGAAAAGGCCTGGTGGTTGTTGAGGAGGTTGTCAAATTACGACTAGATAAAGTTGGAGTCCACTCAACAAAGCAAAGTGGTTCTGGAACTGTGGACTTTTCGGATGGGTGGAAACTCTTTATGGCGGGAGTAGCACCTTCAATGTCTGCTGAGGCGGGAGTGGGGATACTCACAAGTCCCAGGCTGGCAGGCAGAATATTGGAGTCTGCCATCCACTATGGCGTATATTCCCTAGATCTTAAACATCTCGACGGTTTTGGCAGACCCCAATTGCTGGCGGCCTATTGTAACCAGTGTAGTAGACGTGACATTGTCCACAGCTTGGTGTTGGTACAGCTCATACAGGTACTCATCAGTCGCATTGTCAACTCTCCCTTCCTGTTTATCTTCGAGAGGCTTTGAATTCCATGAAAATGTAGTTGGTCTCGACTTGAAATTAATTGATTTTTCCAGACTTTGACTCAGTCTAAAAATATGGTCAATGGTCAACCCTGGTACATGTTCGTTTGTGATTTTGAAAAGGCAAAATTGACCGGTGATATGTTAGTTATGCCGAAGTTTTGTGAGAGGTCAAGACCTAGGCGTAGGGTTGCCAGATTAAAAGCTACGAAAAGGGGGGCATCGTGAGTTTTCTAGGGGGAACAAGTGTTCAAAAGGGGGACAACATTTTTTTTTATTTTTGAATACCAGAAAAAGCATCAACATTATTTATGTACATACTTTATTTAAGAGAAACAAAAGAAAATAAAAAGTAATTAATAAGCATTCAACTAAAAATAAATTAAATGAAACAAAAACAACAAAAATAAAGAACAATTTACTAAAAACGAATGAGAATCATTTTATTAAAGTTATTTTCTTTTATTGAATTTTGACTTAATAAGGGGGACGGTGGTTTGTATTAGGGGGGACAAACAGCGTTTTTGTATGAAAAAGGGGGACGTCTGGCATCCCTACCTAAGCGCCAACTTCTTATGTCAGTATAATGCAAATACTATACGTCCAAATTGAAGCAGAAAGATATGAGTACTAAAGCAGCAGTATACTGGTCAGTAGATGCTTCTGCGGTCCAAATCGGTCTTTGCTCAGTTTATGGACAAAGATGTCTGCCATATGAAATGGTAGAATGTGCAGTACACTCAAACATGAGCAAAGAGAGAACATGAGTGCAACATCACAGATGACCAAACTGCCGCAGGTGTTTAAAAAATTAAAAAAAAGTTCAATCAGCAATTGACGAATATTCGAAAAATCAACCAGAACATTAACCACTTTGTCTCATTCCCAAAATCATCGCCTACCCACCCACAGACCATAATGTTCGTCCAACTGTATATATTCAATAATTTCCTAGTATCCACAGGTAGCCTTTCAACACGTATACCACTGAATGAATTCCAATGTCCAATTGTCCACCCATCGAACCACACCAATCCCTTTTTGGTCTGCCTGTCTGTGCACAGACAGCAATCAAAATTACAGGACAATAAAATCGCAAACCCCTCAACGATTGCATGTGCAACAAGTTGCCTCAATTTGTACTGCGGTTGTGTCAACAATGTGAGCACTTTCAACACGGATATTAATAAATGTGTCCGGATGTCATTTTCTCGCACACCCTTGTGTTTGAAAATAAACTCGTCTCGCTGCAAGGGGACTGCAGATGAGTGCAGAACAGTTCGTGTTGGCACTTCAATAAAACACCATCCCTATTAAATGGGTCTAGCTTTATGGTGCTAATTTAATGACAAGTTGTTACCCCATTATCTACATCCAAGGGTGATAATTGGCTCGTGTTTATAAACAGATTGTTGGTTGTTAATGTTTTTAATGGTGACAGCTAGCTATCACTTTCGAAGGGGAATGCGGGCGAACACGCAAACCACACCATTAGGGTCATGCATGAATGTGCGCATAGGGAAACAAGGTTGGTTTTACAATTCAGGGAAAGTTGTTCAATGAAAATGCAAGGAGAGGATTTGCCTTTTAGTGCAATAAATCATAGTTGGCTGAGAATTTTACAACCGTTTATGAATTACTGCAGGCAGGCATGATGCGAGAGTAATGTGACGTTTTATTAGGTCTTTGATTTGTACATATCGTCAGTAGGTATAATTGACATTTGTTTATAAAAGCCTATCTGTGAACTTCATTTTACCTTCGAGTTGTATCCTAAGAATAAGAAGTACAGGAAAGAGTGTGTATCACATATACAGTGTACGTGAGTGAGGCCGCAAGAAATGAAAAAAAAAACAGAGAAATTGAAACTCATCCGTCATTTTGCTGGGGAAATTTGCCGTGTTTGAAATTTCAAATTGTTAAAATAGTGAAATTACGTTTTTAACTTAATAAAACAGTGAAAAACCAGTGAAAACAGTGAATACAGTGACAAAACAGTGAATACAGTGAATAAATACAATTCTTTACCGAAAGAAATGTAAAACAACATGCGGTGCTGTGTTAAATTCTGCAAAAACGAGCATAATAAGGAGAGAAACAATTTTTCATTTCACAGGTAAATTTTATCTCATATTCCACATAAAATAATGTTGTGAAGTGTTTTTTAGGTAGATATATTATTGTAAAACACTTTTAAATTAGTATTTCATGACATTTTGTTGCAAAAAAGGGAATTTGGTTGAAAACAAAAATATACTTTATTTATCTGATAGCATTTGATTTAACTGAAACTCATCTGTCAAATCGGAAACTCTCGTTCAGGGACGAACTATTTTTTTTGTTGGTGAGGGCAAGGCGCTTAAATCGGTTGAGCGCCCTAGTGCAGTTTTCTTGTTATAAATAGAAAATATGTTTAAAGGTATTTCTTCTGTTGTCCTGTTATCGTGACGTTTGGTATCGTCGTCAAGATGTTGAAGACATATGTCTTATAACAGAGAAACAGCTTAGAATCCAATCAAAACTAATGGACAAAAAAAAAACACAATTTTAAGAAACAGAGGTCTAATCGCGTAAGGCAACGATCGAACGACGTCGTCGATGTTGCTACTTCGTGTAACAAACAAAAAACGATGATCGTCGAAACGAGTTAACAATTTAACTGTCAAATGCTGTCGTCGAAACGATTCGATTGAACGATGGCTCTTTGGCAATCGTTTCATCGTTTTTGGTATATTTTCTTTCCATAAAAGCAAAACAAATGTTAAAAGAATATTGTGTCTATCAAATCTTTTATAATTTCGACAAATAGTCTCTCCCTTATGCATTGTGAAATGTGAAAATTTAGGAAAAATATTCATTTCCTTCATTTTAGTTAAACGAAATAGGTAGACTAGAAAGTTCACATCACACTCTTGTTATGTTCTCTTTGGAGTAGGCAATGATACAATTGCATTTATTAAATTGGCTTTAAAGAATGCATTCACTAATTTTGTCTTATATTACGACCCCTTATCAATACAAATTTTCCTGCACCAAAAAATGTTTACCTTTTTACCTATTTCCACATAAAAGACAACAACACACACAAATTGCATAAATATACATTTTTTATTAGTTTTCAATTGTCACAGTTTCTTTACAGCCCTGTTCAGACTGTTCAAATCGCAAACAATGAATGAACGGTTCGATTGAACGACGCTATTGTGATGTTACCTGAAGCAAACTTAAAACGACGTCGTTTTGTTCAATCGTCGAGATCGAGACGATGATCATCTGAAAAGTTACGCGAAGACTCCAGATGTATGACCGAATTATTATCAGATGGATGTAGATAAAATGTACCTAACTAAAATTTATTTAACTAAGGAAAATATCTGTGATATTGTTTTTGCATTAAAATTAAACCTAAAACTAAAAACTGAATTTTATTTATACCTACGTTTCCTGTAAAAGGTACGTTTTATTTATTAAGGATTAATAATAGCTGTGATTCTTTGAAGGTGCCTAAGTACTTCTGAGAAGAAAAAAACATAACCTAGTGCTAGCTATCTTAAAGCTCAGCTACATATTTTCCTACTTTATCACTTTTAAAGAAACGGGTAAGAGTTACATTGTGCGCCATAGCATTTCGGCGTCCTAACTCTACGCTGGCCCCTTAGGCCGGCCCTGTGTCAATGCATTTGTGTTAGTGTAACTCACACTATTTTGAAAAAAGCCCTACTGTTTCCTCGATATGCCCCTTCCTGTACTTCTTATTCTTAGGTTGTATCACTTTAAAATTTAAGCTGCCATCTGATTCCGCCTTAAGCCTTCTGGACAGAATACCAGCTCTGTCAGCCATCTGTAAATGACTGACATCTCATTAATTTGGATTCGTTTTTTTTTTTTTCTAAATGTGTGTCTCTCCTTCCGTCTTCCAGATACATGTAGCATATTTCAAGTGGAAACAATTTCAATAAAGGAAGTCTTAGTCTTATCTTGATAGATAATAGATATCAGCTAAATATATTTATATTTTCTCGGATAGCCAAGCTTGAATCAGTTTCTACTACAGCCCTAGCAAAACTATTAATCGTGCATTTTTCCAACATATGGAGGAGGACACAAACGATTTTTCGGATGTGTCATTCATTGTTAATGCAAAAGTGCTTCATTTCATTTTTTTTCTTATACTGCATGCCCGAAAAATTAAAACTTATCCGGCCTTCTGTTGGTTGGTCATGATTTATAAATAAATATTGTGCAACTTGCTATGGCTTGTGTTATTTTTATTGGAAATATTTTTCTGCATGTGACGGTTCAACTGATTTCTCCAGGACGGCCGGCGCTTGCAAGTACCTACATTAATTTATAATTAAACGTTCATAATGGAACCATGGGTCTACCTAGCGGACGCCTGCCTGATGGTACGGATTTCATAGCACGTCGTGGGATCCTGGTCGGGGACATGTGTTTAACGTGACCAAACCACCGAAGAATGGACCGCTCCGTCCGAAGAAGTAGCTTCCTCACGCGTATTCTAGTATTTCTAATGCGATCTCTACGGGTCAGCAATACAACGGATGAATCAAGCCAAGAATACAATAATATCGCAGAAGATTTTTTTTTTTTTGGTGATAGATACAGTTTGATTACATTAGCAGCCATAATTCTGAGAAACAGAATTCGATGCCGATTTTCCTTTTGTTTATCGCCATAAATTTGCACTCATTGAATGTATACACACATCAAATAACTTTTGACACAGATACTCTCTGCCTGATGATGTAATAATCTCGAGCATAGGTTGGGAATTGGGATATGACAAAATATGATTATAAACTTAAATTAACATTTTTTTTTTAATGAACACGTGCTAAGGCCAACGAAATACCGTACAGCCCATACAGACATGTGATTCAGATGTGCGCACATTGATTTCAACAGTCTGCACATTTTTTTTTCCTTTTCTTTTCCCAACAAATACATACTACACAGTTATCAAAAGAAGGACGCTTTGATTATGTAAAGCTTATAAAGGAATGCGTCTGTATATAATATGTATTATGTCCTACAGCATAACATATAAAAAAATATAGAAGGATGTTGCGGCTGAACTGTTGAAAGGGGACGACTCCATCGCCCTTTAAGCAAATGTCAAATTCGTTTTGACGACTGTTTGGTTCAATGTTTTGCGTAGAAAAACACGTGAAATACCTTCCTCCGAGTACATATATACAATTCGTTATATTCGTATTGAACATGAGAAAATAGGGAAAAATATTTTTTTTGTGTTTTGTGGTAGACAGTTCCTAATGATATCTGCTTGGAAATGGTATTCGGATTATATTGAAATTTTACGACAAGCAATCAGTGAGAGTTAAAAGTGAGTGGATGCCTTTTGGAATGTATCAGTTTTTTTTTGTGACACCCAACTGTGTTAATTCGCGAACTAATTTTATAACATACATTTTTAAGTGCAATTCTATTTATAAAAGCCAGTTGTAACATTTACTCATGTGTCTTTGGCTGAGTGCAGGGTGGGCCATCTACAGTGACCGGCATAAGTATTTTGACAAAACTAAAGTTAATTGTGCTCATAATTTGAACTTACTTCATGTAAACTTTGGCATCAATGGAAATGTCATCTAAATTCCGTTTGAATGATGCAAGACTTTCCTTAACCCATTAAGTACCCATTGAAAATTTAGAACTTTTGTGAAAATCTATTTTTTTTTACTTTTTAATAGTGACAGCATAAATTTTTCAAAAATCTCTTCGCTATAATATTTTTTATGATTTTTTGAATGGGATGATCTCAGAAAAATGTTGTATGAAAAGGAGGAAAAAGTGACTAAAATAGTAATTTTTGGCAATTTTCAAAAAATCATAAAAAATATTAGCGAAGAGATTTTGGAGAGAGTTTGGAGAAACTTTTTGCATCAAAAAATTTTTTTTTGCATCAAAACATTTTTAACAGCGCATGTTCTATAGGTACTTCCATGGTAGATGTTTCAAGGAACTCAAAGACATTATCCCTCGAAATTCAACTTTTGCCAATGACCATACAGTACACTTAAAAACCGCGAGGACATACATTTTCCAAAACTCCTTCTGTTACAGGACAGGAAAACTTTCGAACTCGCTTCCTGGGGATATATTTCCAGAAGACTACAATTTACAGCAATTTGAGTGCAGAACTATATAACATACATCTGCAAGCACCTGATGAAGCGTTATAGGTTCGCCTTTCCCGGGAGAAGTATTTAAAAAAATAAAATAAAAAATCGCCTGTCTAAATCCTTTTTTGACATAAAAGGTCTCGGTGAGATTGCTCCATACCTTTATAAATTTCTACACAATCTGACGTCAGGGTTGGCAAACCTAGGCATGGCTCTTTATAGCTCTATAGAAATGCTGTCCTTAAAATCGACAAAAATGTGGTTGGTATTGTTTGCACTTCTGTGTTTTCTCCAGGATCTTCAGTACTGTGAATATTCGGTCGGCTGTGGACTTATCGGGCCTAAAAAGTTCGTTGACAAATTGTTTCAGGCGTTCACACAGCAAGCCAGACAGGATATTGTAGGCGATGTTAAAGAGACTGATGCCTCTGTATAGTTGGCGCAGAGGGTATTTTTGTTGTGGATCTTGGCGCCATTCATCGGGAATACTTTCCTCTGACCAAATCTTTACGACGAGCTGGTGTATGCCATCTCTCGCTGCCTTGAAAAACTCGTCAGTTAAGCCGTCCGAAGCATGACTTCTAGATGAATATATACATTTTTTTTTCTACTACCTCAAAAGAGATACTAGAGGAATTAAGAAAAAAAACAGAAATCCCATAACAACCAAAACACTTGGCATTTAGCAAAACAGCAGTCGCTGTTATCGGCTGACTAAAGAGCACGATCGTATACTAGTCATTCGCATAATATGGTCATTGCCATTTCCCTCCACATACTGAAAACAATGACCACCTGACCAAATCACATAAACAACATGTGTATCTGCACTGTATTCATATGACAAACCCGATATGTTTGGTGCCATATTTCAATCATTATAAACAAATAAAACTTTTATCAAGACTTTTGCATAGGACTTTATAAACATCTGTTCTGATTTGCCGATTCCAATGGAACAATGAACAAATCGATGTATAATTAATATCCAACTGACCTTCAGCCATTTGAAGGATATATGCCAGTCGCGCGATAAAAAAAATTTCATCTGAAAGATTTATTCATCAATTGGATGGCCGAGTATTGGCGCAAAATTCCTTCCTCTGTTTACATAAAACACGCACACTTTCTCAATTTAACGGATGTGATATTAATTCTTTCCATTGTTTCTGTTTCTAGGAATACAGAGTCTAACTCTGATTTTTTTCATATACAAATGGCAAGCCATATATACTCACTACTTTCTGGGTGCGACAATGACAGAAAGCTAAGAATCGGATGGGGACGATGAAGTTTGCTATACTTTTGCATACTTGGGTCTGGGCGGAGGTGTTATTGTATGAGTGTAACGATCTGTTTATTCACGTTGCTGTATATAGTTCTATTGAGTTTGGAGCTTTGTCGCGTTAAGACGTCTTTTCCATTTCAATTGATATAGAAATAATTTGAATTTTTATTTCCCAGTAGATGTGTTTACATTTTTTTTAACAGACACCATTTTTAAAAGTGAACAGTTCCGATCGATTTAGATATCGTTCTGTGTGCGAAATTCGGTTAAATTTTGATTTAAAAACTTGTGTTAAATAAATATCTACTTCCTTCGAGAAGAGCAGCAGTCCATTGGAAATATATACAATATCTATACGCAGTGAGTAAAAAAAAATATTTTTGTTATCCTTTATTAAGGATTTTGTTTGTGTATATTTATATGTGGTAAGGGTGGGTTTAAAACAATAATAATATTTAAATTAAATAGTGTAATTTTAAAGAGAAAGATATTTAAGTATATGAAATGGAATTGAAAGAATTTCAAGAATTTAGCAAGACTGTCTGTCAGTCTGTACTCATATTTAAGAGTACCGAGAATTGAAGTTACTTTCTATATTCTGTAAGGGTAACGTTTTCTCGAACGATTTTGATGAAAATTAATAATTGAGTTAATAAAAGATACATATCTATATCTGTTAATTCTGGGTACTCTGTTTTTTTCTGCGATTAATGGGTAGGCATTTGAAAATAGGAAATTGTTTTTCATATGATTTTTTTGTGGGACTCTAACCGCATTAAAAAAAACTCCATAGGTTAGATTAGATTAGACGTTGCATTGCAGTTTGAACTATATGCAATTATCACCCCAGAAGCCATTAAGGCCCATTGTAGTAAAGGGTGTTCCATAACACGAAAAATTTAATTTTAATGGAAAATACAGATTTTTAATTAGAAAGCTTACATTTTTTTAGAGTACAATTATGTAGATTGGGTTTTAAATGGAATAGCACACCGGATAAACGGCCGCCAAGGCTTTGCTGGCAAGCACGTACTCTTTTATTGACATTTTCTATGACCGTTTCGCATGAATGTGACTGAAGTTCATTGATACACCTCCCAATTTCCCCTTTCAATACGTTGGTGGTCGTGGGCTTGTTTGCATAGACTTTTGACTTCAGAAAAACCCCAAAGGAAAAAGTCCAATGACTTTCAGAATCTGGATGGCCAATTCTAATAAAAACACGATGATTACACTGCATGACTCATGCAGTAGGTAATTGAATTGTTTCTGTAGCTGTATGTCATGTGGCGCACCGTCTTGTTGAAACCACATGTTGGTCAGACCCATATTCTGTAATTTAGGCACTAAAAACTGCCTGACCAGCCACATTTTCGAAGAAGAGTGGTCCGATAATGCATCCAGCCCAAAATCTGCACGGTTGCATTTGTTTCTCAACATTTACTCATGGGTTTTCTTAATCCCAAAAAATGTGACAATTTTGACGATTAACCAAAGCCATCAAGATGAAAATGAGCTCCATTGCTGAAGATGATTTTGTTCGAAAAATCAGAATCCATTCAACAAGCTTCGCGCTTCATAGTCAGTTATCTTCAGTTCTTGAGTCAATTTAACTTTGGAAGCATGAAGTTTCAAGTCTTTCCTGATAATTCCCTGTAGAGAGCTTCTCGAAATGCCCAATTCTTGGCTACTCTCGCAAGCTCCTTCGATATTTTATGTTGAACGACTTGTAACACGACACTCATTCTCACCCTAAGTTTTTCTATTATTATCTTCGCAGTTGATGGTTTTAAATCACTATGACGGTCATATTTTGTTCGAAAAGGCTGGCAAACGTTCATTATTTTTAAAATACTGCTATACGATGAAAATGCGTTGTTATTTCGTATAGCGCTCCATTCTACTAACATTGTTATCTTTTTTTTCCGTTGGCATCACTTTTCTATTAAATGGCGCAAAAATTAAAATCGTCTTCAATTTGGTAATGGTATCGTTGCTAGGTCTTCCAAACCGTCAAAGAACCGTGCTCCTATACAACAGTAGCGGCGTTCTTGGAAGGCTGGTCAATGACACATATTCCACAGAGAGAAGTAACGACACGTTCCCTAGGAGGTTTCCATTGTTATGTCCACTTATTCAACTTAATAAAATAACAGCCAATTTTCGTTGCTTAAAGGTGTGCTCAAACCAATGCAAAATGGGAGCGAATTTCGCGCAGGAAACGATAGGATATACCGTTTGGCATTGGTTTGAGCAGACCTTAAATCAGACTCATTACTCACATCCAGGTCTGAATGGAATTTCACGGATTTGGCAACAATGCTGAACAAACTTGTGGGCGCAGTGTATAGGTTCGAAAAACACAAATTAGATTTTAATATTTTTTTCTGACAAATATCCGAGAGTAAACGTTTGCAAATTCTTCAATATTGTTATCAAAAATCGTGCTCAGTAAAAAAAGTTTCACGAATCCGTGGACTGGACATATTGCGAGGCGAATTTGGTGAGCAATTCATATCACATTTTGGACCTGTGAATTGACCGCCTAGATCTTGCGATTTGACGCCACTGGACTTTTGCCCAGTCTATACGGATAAACCAGCAGTTAAAGTCCCCTTGGAAGACAACAAACTTGAGATACCAGTCGATAGGTTGGAAAAAGTATGCCAAAATTGAACATTCCGAATGGCCCACAACATTTACACGAAATAATATTAAAAAAGTAAATGGCAAGAATTTATTTATGGACCCCAAATAAAAATTTTACTTAATTTTCCAAATTTTCGTTGTTTTTATTTTTTTTATTTTATAAAGCGAAACAAAATTGTTGTCAGCATTGCAAACTAAGCCACGCTGAATTGCGGCAAATTATTTTTAAACAAAACAAGGTTCTGTGAAAAATTGTGTTTACCTAGTCATCGACACAATAATTATTGTGAGCAAACATTTTTAAAGTAGGGAATTTAGTTTACAGAGGCACCAACATGAGAAGCGGCCTATTTAAATATGTACTGAATTGAAATTCAGCTGAATAAAAATTTAGCTTACCGAATTTTTTCTAGTCGCAGCCAACAATCTGTTATGATGATCCATAGCTAACCATAAATATCCAAGCGGAAACGGAAACGGAAGGGCAATAATTGTGAATGATTCAAATAATAATTTTCTTAACGCACCAAAGAGGAACACTTTTTGCAATAACCTGCGTTTAGATTCAGCAAACATTGAATTGAATTCAGCAAATGAAAACCCGATTCATATATTTTTAACCCGAAAATGCAAAATTGAATTCTTATTAAAACACTTGCACTATTTTAAAATGATTAACTCAAATTTCAACTTGATTTAAATATGTAATAACCACAGATTGCAAGTTGCGACTTGCTATTCTTTTCGGCAATACACCAAAATAGCGACAATGAATTTATTTTTTTATTTCACAAATACAGCCTTTGCAACGACTCCTAGTGGATTATTTTAACTACCAAAAAGGGCGTCATTTGTTAATAAAACGAATTATCGTATTTTCAAAACTGAATTTACACATTTTAAACACTTTTTCTTTATTTTAATTTTCTACTAAACACCACTTGAACGAAACTTTAAGTTCTACACCGCCGCGCGGCGCTGACAGGCAGAGCCATTACGGCCATTATATAAAAAGTGTGAAAGCATGTGCCGTATTGCATCGGGTGGATTTTGTCGATATGATTGACGTCACTGAGCACGACTTTGACTTATTTTTTTCATTTTCCGTTAGTTTTAATAGTTATTTTAACTGTTTTGAAAGATAAAATGTTGAAATATAAGTGATTGAATGTATTTTTGCAAACATCAGTTGTAAAATATAGAATTTTTAAAAATTATTTTTATGGACTTGAATTCGAGAAAAAAATGCAGTAGAAACAAGTATGAATCGAGAGCACTTTTTTCTGATTTGCGCGATTTTTCCAAACAAAATTGTGAAAATTAGTGTTTGCAGAATTCTAATGCTTAGTAAAGGTACAAGTGTACAAAAGTCAAGGAAGGAAGTTATAAAATGTGCAAGAAAGACCATATAATTTTTAAGACGGGACGATTTTTGCAAATGCTTCGGGTTTTTGGAAAGTTTATGGTCAATTTGACACAAATATAACAACAATTTATTTTGTTTATTGTGAGTATTGAATCGTCTGAAATTTTACTGTTCAACGTTATTAAGACGATAACAGTTCGCAGACTTCAGAAAATGTATTATCCCAAGCTGCATTTATTCAAAATTAATCATACCTAACCTAGAGATTTAATGGCGATTTGATGAGCTTGATTCCATACGGGGAACAATTTAGGCCGTGTGTCAATTGGGTTAAATAAATTATTCTCGGGTAATTTTCTGACACTATTTGTAGCTGTCAAAAAATGATCCTACTCCCGGAACAAGATAATGAATTATCCTATAGGCCAATTTTTTTCGCATTTTCTTTTGCTTGAGTTTTGCTAGAATGTTGAAGAGGAAATAAAGCACTGAATTTCAATCAATGAATATAGTGTAAAATTCGATAAATCTCTGTTTTAAGATTGAAGTTTGGTTAACTTGTCTTTGAAAAACTTCATAAGTGTCAAAAAGTTATCCGAGGACCATTTTTTAAACCCAATCGACATGTCGGAGTTTACTAAAATCCCACTACACACTAAATATATTGGGCATCATTTGGCTGATCATTTTGACATCCATATCCATACTTCCATACTACTTTATAAAATGCAACGTCCGTCGTTTCGACCCTCCCATAACTCGGGAACCATTTGTCCGATTTTCATGATTTTTTCTTATCTATATCTAGATGTGTGGCCAAATTAGGCGTAGTGGATTAAAGGCGTCGCGGGGAGTAAGGGGGGTCTCATATACCGTTAGCCGTATGAACTTGAAAGTTTGTGCGTTGATAGATAAGTCAAAACTATTACATGCCTTATTCATCATTTTTCAAAATACATCCTATAAGAGTTGATAAAAGGTCGTGCAAACTTTTCTATTTCGACCTCACTACACTCAACTTAATACACATAAATCCATGTAGGTCAATTCAAGAAATGTTAGGCAATATGTATTTCTTTCTGGACCATCCAGAGGGTGGGGAAAACCATGTTCCCAACCAGGATCCCACGACCGACGTGCTATGGAATCTGTACCATCAGGCAGCATCCTCTAGGTAGACCCATTATAAGTTGGTTAGATCAAGCTCATAATCTCTCCTCTACCCGTATGGGAACAGTTCTTCCTGTCCAGTATACAGACTTTAAATTACTTGTCAAAATCATACCTCGGTTTCTTGTGAGTGGCATGAGTCCGCTCTGATCAAAGATGTGAAGTAAGCGTGAGTGACCGAACGATTCAGGCTTCCAAATTTTGTTCTCTCGTAGCCTGAGATCGTCTATGGCTGCCACGTGCTTAGTTTATAGATTCAGCAACGTTTCTAGGCCTTAGTTGTGGTGTAGATTTTAGTGGACCCGTTAAACCTTTGCAAGCAGTTCTTTGTATCTTGTTCAGATTCTTAAAAGCCTTTGTGCAGGCATAAAAAGCATTTAGTCCTTTCTTCATTCTTTCCTCCGTATTCCGTTTCCAGTTTAATTTGGAGTTGAACACGATACCCAGGTATTTGGCTTCGGGTGAGAGATTAAGACAAATGGCTTTCAATTCTAGTGGTTCCCATTTTGGAATCTTATGTCTTCTGGTGAACTTATCAGTCAAAAATAAAAGATCGACAAGTAATTTTAGTTTCAATGTTGAGTGGCGTTTGAGAAGGTACTTTAAGTTAATTACGGGTTCTCATTTTATTTATTTTTTCGTTTACTGTTTGTGCTGACAACCACAAAGTTCCTTAAGGCGTTTGTTAGTAAAAAATCAATTTTTGGCAATTGTTTGCATTTTATATATACATTATACATAGGTATATTTTTTATTTATAATTTTATATAATATTCATAGATCCATCTTACTTAATCGAGCTGATAAACTTTACTCAATCTTCAATGTATAACTATCGAGGTAAGGACATAATGTTACGTTAATTTTACTTCTGGGACTTGCTTTAATGATGCTTTAACTATATGACCGCAGAAAACATGAAGAGGTCTAGGGGAATTCGTAATAGTCGGGATATATACCGCATCCCAGCTCTTCCAGGATTAAGGCAATCGTCGCTATATTTTAATGATCAACCGTTGACACCTTTTTGTAAGAGCAAAATGTTTAATCGAACTAGAATGTTTATACATTTTATTCTCTTCAGTGAACAGAGGTAATGAGAGGCCTGTACAGGGGCCTGATATTCAAGAGCAGCCAGAAGGACTAAGAATAATAAGCCCAGAAAGACTGCAACCAACACCTTTATCACAACTGCAACTACTTTCACAACTACCGCCATTAACATCAAGCCTGCGACGATCAGTATCAACTCAAGATCAACAACAGCACTACCAACAACAACAACAACAACGAAAACAACAAGAACAACACCACCAAGAACAGGAACAACTTCAGCAACAGCAACATCTTGATGACCATCCCTTGATACCTTTTTGTAAGACAAAAATGTAAGTTTAATCGAACTTGATTGTTTATCTATTTCATTCTCTTTAGTGATAAGAGGTAATGAGAGGCCTCTACAGAGACCTGAAATTCAAGAGCAGCCAGAAGGACTAAGAATAATAAGCCCAGAAAGACTGCAACCATCACCTTTCCCACAATTGCTAGCACTTCCACAACTGCCGCCATTAGCATCAAGCCTGCGACGATCAGTATCAACTCAAGATCAACAACAGCACTACCAACAACAACAACAACAACAACAACAACAAAAACAACAAGAACAACACCACGAAGAACAGGAACAACTTCAGCAACAGCAACATCTTGATGACCATCCCTTGATACCTTTTTGTAAGACAAAAATTGTAAGTTTAATCGAACTCGATTGTTTATCTATTTCATTCTCTTTAGTGATAAGAGGTAATGAGAGGCCTCTACAGAGACCTGAAATTCAAGAGCAGCCAGAAGGACTAAGAATAATAAGCCCAGAAAGACTGCAACCATCACCTTTCCCACAATTGCTAGCACTTCCACAACTGCCGCCATTAGCATCAAGCCTGCGACGATCAGTATCAACTCAAGATCAACAACAGCACTACCAACAACAACAACAACAGCAACGAAAACAACAAAAACAACACCACCAAGAACAGGAACAACTTCAGCAACAGCAACATCTTGATGATCATCCCTTGATACCGTTTTGTAAGACTAAAATGTAAGTTTAATCGAATTCGAATGTTTACCTATTTTATTCTCTTCAGTGACAAGAGGTAATGAGAGACCTGTACAGAGGCCTGAAATTCAAGAGCAGCCAGAAGGACTAAGAATAATAAGCCCAGAAAGACTGCAACCATCACCTTTCCCACAACTGCTAGCACTTCCACAACTGCCGGCATTAACATCAAGCCTGCGACGATCAGTATCAACTCAAGATCAACAACAGCACTACCAACAACAACAACAGCAACGACAACAAGAAGAACCACACCACCAAGAACAGGAACAACTTCAGCAACAGCAACATTTTGATGATCATCCCTTGATACCTTTTTGTAAGAACAAAATTTAAATTTAACCGAACTCGAATGTTTACCTATTTTATTCTCTTCAGTGATGAGAGGTAATGAGAGGCCTGAAATTCAGAAGCTGCCAAAAGGACTAAGAATAATAAGCCCAGAAAGACTGCAACCAACACCTTTACCACAACTGCAACCACTTCCGCAACTGCCACCATTAACATCAATCCTACGACGGTTAGTACCAACTCAAGATCAACGAAAGCAACAAAAAGAAGCAGAAAAACACCACCAACAACTGCAATACAACGAACAACAGCAGCATCAAGAACAAGAACAACATCAGCAGCAGCAACATCAGCAGCAGCTATATCAGCAGCAACAAGGCCACCAACAAGGCCGCCAATCATACCGCCAATCACACCACCACCAACAACAACACCAACAACAACAACAGCAACAACAACAACAGCAACAACAACAACAGCAACAACACCAACAACAACAGCAACAGCAACAGCACCAACAGCAACAACACCAACAACAACAGCAACAGCAACAGCACCAACAGCAACAACACCAACAGCAACAACACCAACAGCAACAACACCAACAACAACAACAACATCAACAACAACAACAGCAGCAACAACAACAACAGCAGCAACAACACCAACAGCAGCAACAACACCAACAGCAGCAACAACACCAACAACAACAACACCAACAACACCAACAACAACAACAACAACAACAACAACAACAACAACAACAACAACAACAACAACAACAACAACAACAACAACAACAACAACACCACCAACACCAACACAAACACCAACAACAACAACTCCGACAACCCCGACAATTACGCAGAGAGCTCCTTAATATAGTATGTACAACATTCGGTCATTGTCGCCTTCGATGCGGTAATTTCATTTCGCTTGCAAATATTCAAAGAGTTAGCAACCACTATTGGTCGTTGGAAACCCAACAGCAGCGCAACCAATATTTGGTTTCTTTAATTGTAAAAAAGACTCTCCCCATCGGTCACCAACGGATGAAGTTCAATTACTTCCTAGAAAATAACGATCGTAAAACGATTGTCTGCCGAAAGCACTTCGAAGAATGTTTCGGTGTAAGCAGTTCCTTCATCACAACGCTGTTGCGAAACAAATTTTTCCATACACGTCCAGACCCACAAAGGTATCACCAACAACAACCGGCAGTACAAAATCTACAATTGTTCCAACCATATCAGCCGCAAGCACAAGAGTCCCAGTCAGAAGAGCACCACCCACAAGAGCAACAACAACAACAACCACCCCGAACGATTGAACGACGATTGTGTAGACCATTCGATGAGTGTCAGCTTCATTGCTGTCGTAGATTTCCTTTCCACTCTATTAGGATATTATATGATTATTTTTGGTCATTGGAAACGAAACAATCTCGCAACCGCTATTTGGCAAAATTTATAACAGTAAAAGACACCCACATCGGTCAATTTCGAATGATATACGAGTATACGTTGGAAATTAACGGCCATAGAACTGTTGTGTGTCGCAAACATTTTGCCGACTGTTTTGGTATCACCTACAGCTGCATATCCTCGATTTTAGTATCTACGTTTGGTGATATTCGTACAGTGGTTCAAACCAATAATCGCATTGCGACTAATATGGCAAGCCACACTTGTTTGACGTGTAGACGACCAATGCTAAGCGGACGCGGTGAAAATACTTAAAACTTATACCGAGTTATATTTAAAAAGTAACTTTTTTCGTGTATATATCAAAATGCTTAATTAACTCAATATAACTCTGATCCGGATGAAACATATAACATTCCGAAAGACTTTTTTTTTAATTGTAATTTTTTACTCTTGTTGTCGTCTGATTTAAAAATTGTTTTTCGTGTATATATCAAAATGCTTAATTAACTCAATATAACTCTGATCCGGATGAAACATATAACATTCCGAAAGTCTTTTTTTTTTTTAATTGTAATTTTTTACTCTTGTTGTTGTCTGATTTAAAAATTGTTCCAGGTTCGAAAAATTAACTTAAAACTAACTTTTATGATATATCTTAAAAAAGTTTTAATGTTTAAGGAAAATATTTGATGATGTAAATAACATTCACTAAGAATAATATTTTCCTATTTATGTAGCTCTAGACTTAATGTTGTAACAATAAAAAATTATTTGGAATCAAATAATGAGTCGCGTTTTTATTTAATTGATGTGTTGCAGATTTCTATTTTAGTTTTTATTTTTCAGGAAAAAAATTCACTCGTTGAATTAAGACACGCAAGCAAAATTTTTCAGAATGGGAGAAACTTATTTTCTTTTTTTCTCATATAGAGTACACAAACAGAGTTTGAAAAATATGAATTTCCCCATACAAACTTTGAGCCCCCTGCCCTATCCCCCGTTTGCCCCCCCTTTTGGAGTTCGAATCTCCACAAATCGCTTCTAAGTTCTCACTTTAGCCATTGAAGGCCATTTGTTTTAAAATATCAGCTTCATAGTTGATCACCAGTCGTCAATCATTCAGGACTAACTGTTTTACATAATTATGACAAGATAGGAACAAAAGCTCTCTTCCAAAAGCTCATCTTTGGAACGTCCTAAATATAAAGTTAAAATCATGCGAAAAAGGAGAAGGGTTGCTGGATCTTCATTCTGGTTTAAGTTGACGACTTGTTGATGATTACCAAGGACTTTAAGCACTTTTCTGTTTTCTTAATAAATTTAAACTCAACATTCGAGCTGAAGAAAATTATTGGAGAAGTCAGTCGTCAGACAAAGTGATGGAAAATTTTTTATAAATCAGGGTCTCCAAGATTCCAAGCCTAGCTACGAAAAGGGGAACGCAAATGCATGTGGATACTGAAAAATATCAAAAGTTCATCGTATGTTTACTGTACAATGCTGATAATTCTCGTCCTGACATTCCATCCTTGCAAGGAAAGTTTCTCAGCCGTCTTCTGAGGATAGGAATGAGCTTAAAAGATTGATTAAATATCTCAACCAAGATGATGAATCCAGAGGCTAACAGAGTAAATGAAAAATTTACGACGCGTTGCCAGGCAGGTGTATACGTACAAGGTCTTAGAGTCCCGCCTCGCCCTGAATGTGAAAAAGTTAGTTTGTTAAACAGATGCGTTGGTATTTTTCTTTTTATAATTTTGACGAGAAATGCTATACATTTGAAGTGAAGAAAACAATGCAAGTTGCGTCCGAGGATTTGTGGTAAATATCCGGAAATGTGATAAAACCTGCGGAGGCCAAATACAAACCCGATAATGGAATTGAAGTCTAATTGCAATTTAGGTAACGAGGCTAAGTCCAAGTTGACGAACATTTCGCAACCATAGTTCAAAATCGGTAGAATTAATGCTTTTACCAGTCTTGTTTTAATCTCCACATGTAATAAGTGCCTAGTGAACCATATATTTTTGCAACTACGCTATTTATGGTCGCTCAGCGTCATGACAGCGTACTATGAAATATTATTCCTAGGTTTTTGATCTTCGACACCATTTCAACCCGGGATCCGTTTAGCAAAATGGGGGAGAGTTCCGCAAAATGTGGTTGATGCCTTCCAATCGCTAAGCATTTTATTATAGCAAGATTTAATAGCAGCTGGTTTTAGATTGACCATGTTAATTTTCACCGCGGCAGGCATCTTTAACAAGACCTATAGGAAAGTGGAAATACAGCTGGACATCGTCAGCATAAATGCGGAAGTTGCAATACCAGGTCGCTTACAAATAAGGAAACAAGTAGAGGTCCAAGAATAGATACTTGCAGTACACTGCTTCTTAAAGGAGGAAAGATTATTTTTATATGAAACGGCCTGGACGCGATTATTTAAATAGGAAAAAAAAATTACTACTAGAAAAATTGAACAGATTCGAAAGCTTTTGACGTAATAATAGTCGGTTCAACTGAATGAAAGACTTTTGAGAAATCTAACAGTGTGGCCAATGTCACATTTTGATTTGTCATCCGAGGCCATCATCAAGGCCCATATGCATCAGCTGTGACCACATCTAAACTCAGATTGAAGAGAATTTAATAAATTTAAGCTATCAATATGATTCTTCATCCTCAAAGATCCTCAAAGACTCTAGACAAATAATACAGAATGGCTATTGCACGATAATCATTCACATTTACTGAGCTCTTCGGTATCGGTAGTATCTTAGGTCGTTTCCATACAGTCGGATAAACGGAGGTGGTTAGGTTGGGTTAGGTTTGTGGGCTGGCGAGGATTTCTCCGTGCCACACTCAGGTCAATACTGACCCATTGTGATTCCCATAAGGGGAAATAGGTTGTCCCTTACCCATTATAACCCTGTATTCAAATTACTTACTGTGCTGCTACAAACAAACCATCTTGTTGATTTGACGAAGTTCATTATCTTGTCTATTGATGTGCTGGAAAGCTCGTCCAGGTCGTTGAAGAAGTGACTCCCTAGGAATTAGTACCTGGTGCGTTGGAGACTTGGGCAGTGACATAGGAAGTGGGTTGTATCCTCAAGAGCTTCCTCATCACCGCAGCCTCTGCAAAGTTCTTCTTCCGTTAAGCCCATTTTCTTCATATGGTACCGCAGGGTGTTGTGTCCTGTTATGATACCTACGAGGGTGGACAGGGATTTCCTATCCTTCCGCATTATCTTCTCGGTTTTGGATTCGTTGAAGGACGGCCATAGCATTTTTGTGGTGTTACAAGTGTTTAAGGTGGCCCATCTTGCGTTCGCCTCTCTTGTGGCTCTCCTCCCTGCTTCAAGCTTTAATGTGCAAGGCGGGATATCCACAGAGGGATCAGCTTGTTCTGAAACAGCTGTCAAACCTTGTCTTGCTAATTCGTCTGCTTTCTCATTGCCTGAAATGCCTTCATGTCCCGGAACCCAGCAGAGTGATACCTTGTGCTGTGTACCAAGTGCCTTGAGTTCTTCGCGATAGCACTTCACAAGCTTCGATTTTATTTCTGGTGCAGTTATGGCTTTTATTGCTGCCGGCTGTCGATAAAGAAGGTAATACCTTCAGTTGGTATTGCCCTTACCACAACGGAGGTGGTTAAGATGGAATGAAAAATATAAGTACATAATATAACGAAGTATATTTGGGACTAGAATTTTTATAAAGTCGGGGTGGATATTATCCAGGCCGATACACTGTGATTTGATTGAGAAGATCGCGTTGCCAACAGTGAATACATCCACTTTAGAGAGTGAAAAGGCATCTTGAGAGTAGTTCGGTATGAATTGTAATGAGCTGTTTTGTATGACCGTGGTGGGGTTAGCAAATTTGGTGTTAATTTCTTCAACATCAATGTCTTCATTTATAGACTGATGGGTATGTCTTAGCTGAATGCAACACGACCTTAGGTATAATTCCCTCAGTCAAATAAATAGCAGCGCCGAAAAATTCGTTTTAAATTTATTTGAAAGACTGATGATGATGAAATATAATAGAAATTCTTTTTCGTTTAGAATTTTCTTTTTTTTTTAATTCTGGCAACACTGGTAAGATAGGTTCCTTTCCTACAGACAGCGACAACTTGTGACACATACACCTTGGTATTTGCATTATGATTTTTATTCAAACCACTCTCACCAATACACAGATCCACACACAGATTTTCTTGGAATTGTCACAGATTCGCACAATAAAAATAACCGCCGAGCCTCTGGCAAAAAAAAAAGCCTGTTGATCGTTGGGTAGTGGAGTGGGTACAAACGTTATAGAGATCCATGTACTCACTTTTGTACGACTAAGAGCTCTTTCAGTAGCGCAAGCGAAAGCACACTCAGCAGTTATCGATTCACTTCTATGCGAAATTTTAGTCCGCCAAATTGAACGCGGAAAATAATAAATACACACATCCATCATCGACTTGAGACATATTTCGATATATGCAAAATGGGACGACGTCATTTCAAAGTGCCAACTATGATCATGCGGCGCCACGACGGGGTATGTGAAAATTCAACATCATTTCAATTCGGCAATTTTGTTTTTATTTTTATTTTTTTTTTTTTCAGTCACATGAGAAACAAATGACCTATACCAAAATCAGACTAAACTGGCCGCGATCATATGTCAAATCGGATTGGTATTTCGTCTGCAAGGATAACTACAGGGTCTATTTGAAGAAAGGCTGGAACCTAATTGGACAGCGATTCAACAACAATATCCTGATAACACACTCTGATCTTGTCAATTCATGTGAGTTTTTGGTATTCATTTCCGGTGCGAAATCGTGCGTATGCAATGTCAGCGGAAATTGCGCATACGATGGCGATTCTATTGATACTGGTGGCCTCTACGAGTTGGAACACGAGTCCCATATTAGCGTCTTTGCACCGGGAAAAGCTATAATTTTTAAATTTTATAACAAAATCGTGATGAAGCAAAAGCTACGTGAAATTCATGAATGAAATAAAACAAGTTGCCCAAAGATTCGATTGAAATTAAATTAGATACAAAGTTGCAAAGTGATGTTCAAGATTTTCTCAAAAAAAAAAAATATAGATACATTCATATCTATATGAAAAATTCCATGTTCATGTAAACAATTTAAGAGCTTTCAATTTCATTTTCAATAAAGATGAAGATATTTTTTGATTTTGTGGATTTTTTTGTTTTACACCGAATTAAAGAATGTGCCATTTTCGAGGGTGTACAATTTTAATTGTGCGGTTGAGTAACAGACTTGGAGATGTGCAACGATGGGGTGTCTGGAGTCTGGTCGCAGTGGAGTTTAAAAGGACTTTAGGAATGGGTCCAATTTAAAAAAATTTTCAAATGAGATCGCTTCGTCGATATACATAGATGGGAATACTTACATCCAGTTAGTAGCGATTTTTCAACATGCCTTGTGGACTTTAGTGCGGTCGCGATTAGTGTTTAAGTCAAAGGCATTGTATATATATAATTAATTAGGTAATTTTGCTTTAGAATACTCCTCGGAGAGGAGTTCCAGGATGATTGGTCAAGTTCAACATCAATATTCCTTACTCATATGGAAGCAAGATATTGTTATGTAACCAAAGGATGTGGCCTTTATTGTGATTGTCGATCACCGATCGTCACGACAATTGTCGATTGCGACGATTGGTTTTAGCTTTCCGTACGCACACCCTTTTTTCACTTCCAAGAGAAAGCATCGACCAGACATTTGTAATTGACTACAAACGACTGTCAAATCGACAATAATATCAATCGCAATCGACAATCACAGTTGTCCACCGATCGACAGTAATTGTCGCTCATCGACTAACTATCGACACTCACAATATGGTCCTGTCTGTCATCACGGTTGTCTTATGTAAATAATTTATTATTTCCCGATACAGAAATTTGATATTTGTAAAGCAATAAAGTTGAAGTCTGATGTGTGTGTGTGTGTTTGTACCCCCCCCCCCTGTCCATGATGATAATTAGAATCACCATAAACTTAAAATTTCCACCACATGCAAGTCTGCAAAAGCTCAATCACTGCACTGGGGTGGGGACAAATGAGCTCTTTAACCGATCTCACCTTCAGTCAGATGCATAGCGATCGTTATTCAGGTTGGACTTCCCATTCTACTCATTACATTAACCTGCTTGCTGTTCTAGAAAAGAGTGACTAAGTGTGTGAATGTATTTTTTTTTTGTGTATTTTTTTTAATATTTTCTATTTTCTTTCAAGTTAAAGATGTCTAGCTATAATAGTGATAACGACAGCGATAGTGATATTTATATGGACGCTCTAAGCAATGCCGGAGCAGGTGACATGCTGGATAAATTAGCTGGCCAAATACAGAGCATGATCAGTCACATAAAGAAGACCAATTTACTATTGAATAAATTGATTGAGCGGGATGAAGAAGGTACTTCATTAAGGTATGAGTTGCCAGTACTTGGACTGGCTGAAGAGCGGAGTAATGGGAAGGTCGCTGACAATGCAACGAAGGTTGGTGACAATGCAAAGAAGGTCGCGGATGTTTTAAAGAAGGCTGTTGGTGAAACACAAAATGCCGCGGACAGTACTGAGAAGGCCGCTGACAATACGAAGAGGGTCGCGGACATTTCGAAGAAGGGTGGTGACCAAGCAACAAATGCTGCTGACAATGCAAAGAAGACCGTTGGATACACAAATCTAGCCTTTCTCAATGACGAAAACGTCGCTGTCAATAACGAAAACACTATTACCAATAACCAGAAAGTTGTTGCCCCTGATCATAAGTCCTCTATAAACGAGAATAAGGACATTAGTCGTGCATCTCTGCGAAATTTAGAGGAAGGTATAAAGGATAATTTGGATTCGACATTCATTGATGTTTCCAATTACCTTGTTATATTCGGTTTAGTTGTGTTCATCTTTGCCATCCCTTATATATTTTCTACTAAAAAAAACAAGTAGTAACTCCACTGACTTAAGGCTTATATAGCAAGTTTAAAAAATACAATTGTTGCGACCATTTGTTGATTTATGATTTATAAATAAAAATTGTGCAAAGTTATGTTTTGAGTGTTCCTTTTTGAATAATTTTCCCGGACAGGGCTGTCAACAGAGATCACGGTTGCTGTCAGTTGTGCATTTAAATTCTTGTAAGTATAAGCAATGGTCAGTCAAGTAGGCGGACAAATTACTTCAATCGATTAATGACGATGAAGACGAAAATTCAAAATAGACGAAGATAGATAAAACATTTTGTCAATCTCATCAAAATTAAGTATCCTCATATTCATAATATATTCAAGCTCAAATCTAGTTCAGCTGCTGATGGGTCTGATGGTTTTCCTGTCGAGATTTTTAGAGTCTAGCTCATTTCATTATCTATTTTATCCATCTTCAATGGCCCGCTCATCCATTAAGTGGGTCGCGGGTGTAGGTTACTTAAGTCGACACTCCATAGCTCTCGATCCTCCGCCATCGACTCCAAATCATCAAGGACAATCCCCATACGGGTAAAGGAGAGATTATGAATTTGATATAACCATCTCATCCTGGGTCTACCTAGAGGACGCCTGCCCTATGGTACGGATTCCATAGCCCGTCGTGGGATCCTGGTCGGGGACATACGTTTAACATGACCAAACCACCGGACCCACTGGACCTCATTAGACCGAAACATGCCAAAAAGTGCTAAATTTTCGTCTCTTTCAATGGGGCTTTGATGTAACAAATTGTTTTCATATTAAGTTACTGGCAGATTTAAGCCATTTGGCTAACTGAAATGTTAAACAAGATGTAAAGCCAAAAATTTATTTAAAAAAATGTTTTCTTGTGTTCCTTTAATTTTGTCCACCAGTGTCTTTCAACTGTTAAAATAAAATTAATGCTTCCCGTATTTGAATGTACAATTGAGACATTTGCCCGACAGTAACCTTGTCTATAGACATTTTGTTTGGCCTCATTTTAAATTGAAATATTTTGCACAATCAAAGTGAATACCTTCAGCATAAACTGCAAATATGCAATCAAAGCACATATCAACTCCGTCAGTACCAAATGCAATCAGGGAGTAACCAGCAGAGCTCAACATCACCACGCCTGACAATTTCCACAACACAAATTCACCGCTGAGCTGACTATATAAATATAGTCCTAAGTGGAGTTTCCCCTTAGTTACTGACTGACTGCCTGTTGCTCTTAAGAGTATTCGTTTGTGTAAGCAATAAAAAAAAATAATTGTGAGTGCGACTTTCCATTTGAGTTAAACATTTTTTTTTTTTATTTTTATTTTACATATTTTTAGGAAGTTCAAAATGTCTCACTTCAGCAAGGATGATGAGAATGCAGTTGCTCAAAATATCTTCAACACCAGAGAAGAGGCACTACATATCTTCGCCGCTGCAATGCAGTCAATTCTAACTGAAATCAAGCAGAATAATCGTTTCTTGAAGAAATTAGTAGAGCGCGACACCATCGATTCATCGAAGCATTATGGTGAGGACATCGGTCGTGCCTCACTGCGAGACTTGGAGGAGGGTGGATTCTGTATGCCGCCCATTCCGTCACCATATCCTGGCCCATCCAACTGTTTTAAAATTCTTATTGTATTTGTCTTCGTGGCTTTGTTTTGTATTATAAACATTCGTTAAATGATCAACCTACATTTTTGATAAATAGGTATTCTGCATTTATTCAAAAAAAAAAAAAAAACTAAAAAAATTGTGCAACTTTGTATGATTAATAAATAAACATTTTCGGAACAATATGTTTTCTGTGTTGTCTTTTATTTAGATACTTCTCCTAGGCATTATTGTGAATTTGTATTCTTGTAAGTATTAGTTTCTCTTGAGCAAAATGGATTTTCAGGAAAAGTGATGTCATCAAACTTATTTCAACGAGTACTCCAGGAAGCTACATATAATTCTGCGAAGTGTAATCGGACACCGATGGACCTTGTACTTATACCAACAAATCTGTAATACAAATACCTGAGCAGGGATACATTTTTATATGTTTTGCAGTAGTTCTTCGAGTGATAGATACAATTTGTATTACTTTAGCTTACATTCCTGAGAAGTGGAATCCGACACCTATCGGCGTTGTGTTTATCGCAATAAATGCGTGATAGGATGCTGCAAATGTGACTATTTGTTTTCATTTTTTAATCAATACGTCATGATATAGGAAATTGGCACAGATTCAGATAGGTTTGTAATGTCTGTAAATTTAATTGAGTTCGGCAAGGCATTCCACATTCGTGACGTAATGAAAAAATCTCCGTACTTCATAGTAGCACCGCCGAAATTAGGCAAGAGAGAGAAGATTTCGGCTGAGGGGGTTGTCGAAGCAGAATATGCAACTGGCCCTTTAATGCAACACTCAAAGGCACGTGGAAATTCGGCGAATTTCGAGCGTTTCTATAGAATTCGCAATATTCTTGTCATACTGACAGAAAGAATACGAATTTTCTCGTTAAGTTGTCAACAACTTGTAATATAATTTCTGCAGGGAAATTTTATCCAAATTTCTCCAAAATTATTGATGAAAGATTGCAAATGAGTAAAATAATTCACCATCAGACCTTGTCTCAGGGTTTGTCTGCACACTTGTCAATTCTCCATAAATATCCGTCCTTCTGTTGGCAAAAGTTCAAGTTTAACTTGTAAAATTTTGATTCTACAAGACCGTGCTCAAATATTGCCATGTATGGATAAAATTTTGAATGTTTGTCGCAAGCCAAAGACTTTTAGCAACAATTTTGAAAAATAAATTTGGGTCTCCATGGAACCACCCATATTGCCAGATTCGTAGTATCAATTCAGTTAATTTTTTTTTCTGTCGTGAAATACGAATTTCTGGCCAACCTCAGAAAGTCATATTTGTGTCTTCAAGATAGACTATAAAATTGCCTCTAATGATCCAAATTTACTAAATTTTTACCGAAATTCAGAAATTATATTTTTAGTCAAAAATATTCTTGTTTGTTGTCACAAATTTACTGAATGCTGATATTTACATCTTTTCTGAAACTCAAATTTGTTCCTCCAAGATGGCGCACAAATATTGACATTCGAGTTTCAAATTTTGAGTCATTCTACAAAACCTAAAAAAAAAATTTGTCTCTTCAAGACGGTGTCATTTCTGGTATAAATTTTACCCAAATTTGTTGTCATTTTTGGTCTAACTTTAACGAATATCTTACCAAATTTCAAAAAGTAAAATTTGTTGTCATATCTGGTCTAAATTTATCCAGAGTCCACGAATATCTGACAAAATTTCAAAAAGTAAAATGTGTTGTTATTTCTGGTCTAAATTTATCCAAAGTTCACGAATATCTGACAAAATTTCAAAAAGTAAAATTTGTTGTTATTTCTGGTCTAAATTTAACCAAAGTTCACGAATATCTGACAAAATTTCAAAAAGTAAAATTTGTTGTTATTTCTGGTCTAAATTTATCCAAAGTTCACGAAAACGCTGACAAAATTTCAAAAAGTAAAATTTGTTGTTATTTCTGGTCTAAATTTATCCAAAGTTCACGAATATCTGACAAAATTTCAGAAAGTAAAATTTGTTGTTATTTCTGGTCTAAATTTACCCAAATTTGTTGTCTTTTTTGGTAATCACAATATGTGCTCAAAATTTTACTCTATGCCAAAAATTGAACTTTGGCCAAAAAGTCAAAAAATGTTGCTGACCAAAAACATCAAATGAATAAATTGTCATTTGTGGCCCAAAATCTACTGAATGCAATTTAGACTATTTGACTAAAATTCAAAAAGTCTTCAGGTTTTTTGAAAAATTTTTGACTACAACTTTAAAAGTCTGTCTTGGCTCCTTAAGAAGGCGCACAAATACCTATTACTACCACCACCTGTGATTCAAATTGACTGAATGTATCGTTTATCTTAAGTCATTTCTGATCGAAATGATCAGTCCTTCTGATATTTTTCATGTCGCTGTTTTATCTTTAATTAAGTCCAGCTCATATCAATATCACTGTCAAATTTTCAAAATTTTTTAAGCTCAAATCGACCTACAATCAAAACTACCCACTAATTTTATTTTATATGATTATGTACATAGATACTCTAGTTGGGGTTTAAAACCTTATTTTCATTTGTCCTGTAGAGCAAACAAGTTGCTTTCATTCGACTGATAATCGGTAATCGATAATCGATTGGATAATCAACGGCTTCAATCTACACACGCATACTCTTCGTCTTCATATTCTTTCGCTAATCCCATTAGATATAGCATCCCAACGTGTATAGCACTGTTTCATATTTTTTTATACCTACTTGAAAGATGTTAAAAATAAACACATTTGCATTGAGACTTTTTTCCTTCAAGAAAACAAAAAAAAAACAGAAAAAAACATCCACACAAATCGAGGTTTCTCTTAGCACCTACCGTAACCATGCTCAGACCTACTTCACTCACATACTCGCATCTAAAGTTCCATCTCATTTTTCTATAAATGAGAAATAAATGACAGTTGCAAGCAGGGTTGCCAACCAGCTCCTAAAGCAGTAGGTTTAGTGCGAATTTTCGTTTTAAATTTAAAATTTAACTGCAAAGACAAATTTCCTCTTCAGCAATTCGATGAGAATTTTTATTCTTCATATCTTCAAATTGATAATATAGTAGGCTGTGATTACTATTATGGGAAGTGTTTACTCGATGGGAGGAAGCGTTTATTTGGATGTGGATTTGCTGTCAGAGGAAAACTAAGTCAAAGAGTTTTAAGCTTTCGAGAAGTAAGCGAAAGAGTGACGACAATCCGCATTAAGACCAAATTCCACCACCTGAGCCTTATCGACGCGCATGCCCCTACGGAAGAGAAGGATGACACTAACAAGGAAGAATATCCATGTGCGTGAGAATATCCATGGAGGCTCTTTGGCGAACATCAACCACGAGGGGAAGATTCAACGTTGGAAGACTGCAGGAAGATACCGCCAATGCCTTTGCTGACAAAGTATCCTTAGAGCTTGCGAGAAACCCTATAACGGATGAGATGTGTCGGGAGATCCACTGGCAGCTTTTCCAACAATACATCAGGAATGCTGCAGAAGAGGTGCTAGGATTCTCACAGCCGCCACAGAGGAACCCCTGGTTTGATTCCAAATGTGCTCAGGCAAACAAAGCCAACACGGAGGCATACAGATTGTGGCAGCAAGGGAGGACACGGGTTTCCCGTCAGCTCTACGTCGACAAGAGAATGATGAGAACCGCTTGCTCAGAAAAAAGAAAAAGGGCCAAGAGCAGCGTGAAGTCGAGGAGATCCAGGGATGTTTTAGCAGGAAACAGGTACGGAGCTTTTATAGAAGAGTCAAAAAGAAAACAACGGGATTCTCTAGCCGCCCTGGAGCCTGCAAAGATAGGGAGGGAAATACTGTAGTTGAGACCCAGTTAATGCTAAAAAAATTTTCAACCAGTTGCTTAATGGCGATGAAGTCCACGACCCCGCCAACGAGCAGCCACGTCAAATACATCTGGTTGATGATCTGGAGTTCCACACACCCGACCTGTGTGAGATCAAAGAAGCCATCACCAGACTGAAGTCGAACAAAGCGGCCGGTGATGACGGTCTACAGACGGAGCTTTTTAAGCACGCTTGGGCGTATCTGGTTAAGGAGCATGCACCAACTCGTAACCAAAATTTGGTAGGAAGAAAGCATGCCCGACGAGTGGAACTTAAGCACCATCTACCCGGTCCATAAAAAAGGTGATCGCCTTCTATGCGCCAACTACAGAGGCATCGGTCTTTTAAACATCGCCTACAAGATCTTGTCGAGCGTATTATGTGAACGACTGAAGCCATTTACAGACGAACTGATTGGCCCTTACCAGTGTGGCTTCAGACCTGGAAAATCTACCATCGACCAAATTTTCACTTTACGCCAAATCCTGGAGAAGAGGTCTTCGGCAAGTCGATGCGCTGTCATGTAACTGCTTTAATAATGTTCTTGAGAGAGTGGTGCGCAACAACAACGCCAATACGAATGGCACTATCTTTCAGAAATCCACACAATATCTTGGATATGCAGATGACTTCGACATCATGGGAAGAGCCAAACGAACAGTGACGGGAGCCTTTTCCAGTATCGAGTCTGAGGCGAACAAAATGGGTCTTGTCATTAACGAGGACAAAACGAAGTACATACTGTCATCGAATAGAGTCGATTCTCATCGGAGACTTGGTCAATACGTGACAATTGATAGGCATAACTTCGAGGTGGTAAATGAATTTATCTACCTGGGTACCGCTGAAATCAAACGTAGAATAACTCTTGCTAATCGCTGCTCTTTTGGACTAAGCAAGCAATTGAAGAATAAGGCCCTATCGCGAAGGCCCAAGGAGACACTGTACAAAACCCTAATCATCCCAGTCTTGCTGTATGGTGCAGAAGCATGGACCCTCTTCCAGGCGAATGAAGGATCTCTTGGTATCTTCGAGAGGAAGGTTCTACGTACGATCTATGGACCGGTTTGTGTCGACACGACAGACAAAGTAACATCTGGCGGAGACGATACAACCACGAACTATACGATCTGCACAGCGACTTGCCATTAGTCATAAAACTGCGTGTTCAAAGGTTAAGATGGCTAGGGCATGTTGAGCGAATGAAAATCGAAGCTCCAGCCTGTAAGCTATTCAACGCTAAGCCTGAGGGAACCAGAAGCAGAGGCAGACCTTATCTCCGGTGGAGTGATCAAGTTGAAGCCGACGCACGCCGACTTGGTATTCCAAACTGGAGACAGCAAGCTAGAGATCGAGTAAGCTGCCGAAATTTATTACTTGAGGCCCAGAAGCAATATGCGCTGTAGCGCCAACTAAAGTAGTGTAAGTATTTTCAAATTGAATGTACTAATTTTCTGCTCCTCATGATTCATTTCATTGCTTTGCCTGCCAATACTATTTTTTTAATTATGTCGAGATTAAAAATTATTTTAATAAAAAAACTTTTAGAGTTTTTCAACACAGTCCTACTGTTCACCACCCCAGATTTATGCAGCATAGAACATAATTGACTCGGACATCGACCGCTTCAAAGACTCTATACTTAAGCCGAGGTAGACATACACAAGAAATTGGCCAACTTGGCGAATTTTGCATCGGGACTTGGGCTTATGATCTACAATATTCAACTATTCCAGTTAATGACCGTAGACAAAGGAGAGTTTGGAATTGGACAACAATTTTCACCGAAAAATCATCTTTAGCGAGAAGGCGCATTTTTAGTTAGACATTTTGGAAAAGGAGATTTCATAACCAACCCGAAATTCATTTTAAATACATATATAGAGGTATCGCGAATAAATTTCGATGGAATTTCTTCCCTTGTCAGCAAAGTTAATCAAATTGCTGAATGGGAAACATTCCGGGGGAAATGTTATTCCCGATAGGGGTGATAGTGATTTAGAGACATTTACGAAGTGGAAAAGTGTTATTTTCGTTATTTGTATGGAAACAAACATACCTATTGTTTATATTTATTTACCTAGAGCTGGTCCAAATAAAAAATTTTACATTCTAAAATCTACAGTGCTACAAAGACTTTTTTTATAATAAACTGCGCTCAATCATTCATTGGATGGCAACACTGGCTTCCATACTGCCTAGTAGTATGAGTGCGAGCGACATCCGAGGTACTCTTTGGTGCGACAATTATGAAAATGTGTATCTACAGCCGTCGTCATTTAAAAAACTGAATTCATTTGAAATCTCACTTTCAAGTTGACGAGTTCACAGGATACCCATACGCATATACGAAAAGCTCCTATTCACTTGTTCAGTCTATACAACATGACAACACCAACATATAACCGAGTACCAACTATACGTTTGCGGCGGAATCAAGAGGTTGCCCAGGAAATGGTAAATTTTATTTATTTAATTTTTTTTTTTATTAATTTCAACTGTGAATTTTTATTGTAAAAATAATTATTATTTATTTTTTTATATATTTTTTAGCGCGCTGAGACTTGGCATTATGAATACGTTATAATTCGAACAAAGTGGCCAGAATACTCGATCCAATCGAAATGGTACTTCCGAGATGACAATGAGCAAAAGATATATATGAGGATTGGTTGGAACACCTTTGGCAAGGAATCAACAAATTTTAACCAATTTCGAGGCAAAGCAATCAGTAGACCATGCAGTATGGCAATTGGAATACCGGATGATAATTCCAAACCGATGGTGCACAATCTTGGAAGCAATTGCTTCTTGAATGGGCAATTTATTCGTGTCGGACTTGAATTGACGGACAAATCAGTGATCACCCTATTCTCCATGGATAAAGCTGTCATTTTTAAATTTGGCAAGGATAATTGATTCTATAAGAATGTCCTTTCATATAAATTGTAAATACCTACATAATAAATTTGTGGATACTTTTATTTATTTAAAATGTCTAATAAATCAGTGAAAAATAAATATATATAAATGTGGTTGCAAAGTGTTGTTGTGTTGTTGATGTTTTTTCAATCAGATTGATGTAGATTTCACTTGAAAAACAAAAAAATCGTGAGCGTTGTTGTCGATACGTGTAAGCCTATATATTTTGGACTTAGTATAGAGGCAAAATATATCCCTTTTGCAGATATTCGTATATACAGACGGGGCCTCCTCCAGGAAGCAGTTTGATCTTGAGAGAAAACATCCCTTGTTTCGTTGTGGGGACATTTTTTTTTATTAAAAACGGTGGTTGGTGGTTAGAGATCTTACATGCAGTCAAGGTGTAATCAGTGGGATTCTGACCCACATCGGACGTTAGGATTTCTATTTTCCAGATCAGCACACACCCAATTGACATAAAAACAAGGATTACCATTTCCATTCGCATTGTCCTGCTCAGTTGCGTGAAACGAAACCCCGCTGAATCGACGTTATATAGCTGCCGATACACCATACATGTACAGGAAAAGGAATAGGTACGCACCATATACCTGCTACCATTAGTCTCGTCCTAAGCAACATGTGCCGTTCTTACATTGGGGAAATGGCAGAAAGTTTGCGGATTATAGGATTTCTATTTCAGTGTTAAACTTGTGTTCGTTGGTTACAGTTGGTGTGCGAAAGGATATTCTGCAAAGTACATAATTTGAATTATTATTTTTTATAACGATTATAACAGTTGATGCAGAAAGGTTGTCTGACACAGTATAAAGTGAATATTTTTTTTTTTAATGCAATTTGAAATAGTAATAAAATAATTAGCATCTCCATTCGCAGTTCATATAACGCATGTTGTATATACAAAGTTTAAAAATTAAATATTATTAATAAAGTCCAGTAGTTGTGTTTTAGTTCAGAGCGAATTCGTCACTAGTTTGTTGAAATTTTTAAATCCTCTCAATATAAGGAAGTGTATACCTACAACGTGTGTTTGTGAAATGTGGCAGATGGAAGTCGCATGGATGTGTGTCAATTTATTTATGATTTTGACAAAGATTAGATAATCTTGTCAGCATCATTAGAGTAACAATATTTTGAATTGTTTTTCCAACGGAAATTGAGACTTTTTGTGATAAAATTAACAGGTCAGCGGATTAATTATACAACGGGAATCAATATTTTAAACGGAGTTTCTCAAATATACGTACAGTTGGAATACCTAAAGGGTGAGTACTGTCACAGGTTTCTTTTCTTTTTTCGCACACAGTGAGAAACTATATATTTTTTTTAATTGACTTTGTTAATGCTTTAGTGTGGAAATTTTAAAAATTTTCTAAAGTAACAGTTACTAAAAATAACTTCTATTTGTGATAAAAAATTCAGTTTAAGCCTTAGGCATTGATGGTGGGATTTTTGATTAAAATTGTCCATCACCACAATTTTGTCAATTTTACATTTCTTCAGCGGATGGAAGCAAATTCGACGCTGACAGCGCGAAGTTTTTGGGGAGCGAAAAATGTAAAAGTTTTTAAAATTTCAACAGCTATAGAGAATTGTTGGCAGACCGAGCCTTTGGGCGTTCCCGGAGTCGCAGTATCCTAAATAAATAAATAAATAGTTGGCGTAACTGGCGTTTAGACACCAAAGGCCTAGCTTCTTACAACCATACGTTTGTGTGAGTTTTTATTTTTGGGACGAATGGAAGGGACCTACAATTTTATGCCGAGTCCGAACGGCTGAATTGTGAACCTTTTTCAGGACAGCTATACTCTCGGATGTTTGTCAGACGTTCGCTAGAGGTGGCGCAGTAGAAAAAACCTTAAGAAGTAATTTGTGTTTTTCGGGGGATCGAACATGGGACCAACACACTAACCACTGCGCTACTGCGCCCAGATGTTTCCATCTAAATAAATAAAATAAATATAACCCTGCTCTGCTTGCTGAGCTGAGTCAATTATTTTTGTTTAGCATAGGAAAGTGGTGCATACACGTTGTGCAGACTTATACTACCCACGCCAGAGGAGCCTCGCCTTGCTAATCAATTTGGTTGACAGTTTGATGATTTTGTAAAAAGAAGTGACAGACTCAGTAATGGCAAGCTAAGCAATACTTCCGTAGGTTGTTCAAAGATGAGACCTTTTTCCTAAGCACTGCTTTAACGTCTTGCTGTTTGTCGAAAAGTTAGTAGAAATAAAAGCTAGTATGGGTAAGCATGTCTCATAAGCTCAAGATGGTATTCTTGTCTATAAGTCTGTTGTTTATAACAAATCTGCACGAACCGTAGACCTATTGGCACAACAAACCAACCGATAATTTTGTCATCTTACTAAACTTTAAGCTCGCGCCTATACATACGATCATTCAGGCATGTGCATACCAAGTTTCGACATAGAATTTCAAAGCAAAAAAGCACACATTAAACTTTTACGGTCGAAGCGCGTTGGTCCTATCATCTCAGAAGTCAGAACTCAGAATCAGCAACAATCAATAAACACATACGCAGCGATAGTGACAGTGAGTGGCGTGTCTGTATGTAGTGTATGGAGAATTTATAGTTTTAGTGATCAAAAGAAAAACAATAGAACAGCGAAACTATACATACGTAACTTTTGAGTTTGTTATTTGAGGTCAAGTTCACTGTGCACCGAGTGGAGTGAGGATCATAAACATTCGAAGTAGGTACCGGAAAGTGTCACATCCTGTCCGTCCGACTATATCCAAGCAACGAAAAGAAACTCGTGTGCAACTTGACACTATAGCAAGCAGTATAGGCTCACCCATAAAACTTAAGTAAATAAACAATCGACAGAATATACAGACGAATTAATAAACTGCGGTTCTGCTTCATTTCAGATTGCGACCAGATTGTCAGCGCAGTTCGCCAGTATACACCTAGCAGCTTCATCAGCAAGGACTATCAGAGCAATCGAAATGAGTAAACACCTACGGGTACCTACCGTACGTAATATACAGCGAGGGAGCAAACATGTAAGTTGAAAATACGCTTGACGTTTGAGTTTGATTCCAGAGTTGTGTGCGTGTTGTTTTTTAATTCCCAGCTTGATATACGTCAATACACGTCTACCGACATAGTACTAAATTGGCCAGCTAGCTACGTCAAATCGAAGTGGTACTTCCTGACGCATGGTGCTCAGAAAATCTATTTGAAACAAGGCTGGAACATCTTCGGACGTCGTTGGACAAACCATATCCAGGTTATGGACCCGAAGCTTCCCAAATCGTGTGATCTATCGATTTTTATACCCGACGGTGATTCGCATCCAGTTATATATAATGTAAGCGGCACTTGCTTGTACTATGGCGTACGAATGTCCAAAAATAATCACTATTTGTACAACTATAGTATCGTCAGCCTTGTTGTAGACAACAAAACCATTTTGTTCAAATTCTATGACTCGACTTTGGAGAAGTCAAGTGTACGCGCGTCTTATTATTAAAAAAACTTCCTTTGCACGCTTGAGAAATAATTATTTCAACATCAGCGCATAAAAAACCCTTATGAGTAGTTAAAAAAAAATATTTGTATACTAAATGTCCCTAAAAATTTTATTTGAATGATCTAATAAAGAGAGCTTTTTTAAAATGTGATTTTGAAGATGTTTTTTTTTTTATTTTTAAGGGCTGGCTTTTTTTGCATTCCTTTATTTCAGGCGTTGGCATTGACGTTGGTCCAAAAATCAAATATTTTAGAGCCTACACTGCCAAGAAGGTATGTATAAATGTATTTTCGAAATAGTGTTAAAAAGCAGCGGCCAAAATTTGAAGAATCTAAAAAAATATTCTTATTAGATTGTCTGTACTCTGAAAGATCCAAATCGAAATTAAATTTTCACAATTCGTATCAAGAACTCAGATCTGTTGACAAAATTTTCAGAGTCCTAAAAGAAAACAAATTCTATATCCAACTCCAAGATATATACACTTTTTAGAACAGTACTAAATTTTGGAATATAATTCCCGAGTCGACAGAATGATTCAAAAGTCGTACCCAGAACGTTTTTGCACTTTGAAAAATTCAGATTTTTGAAAAAAATTCCTCATCCAACAATTTTTAGAACTGTACTAAATTTTAGAATATAATTCCCGAGTCAACAGAATGATTCAAAAGTCGTACCCAGAACGTTTTTGCACTTTGAAAAATTCAGATTTTTGAAAAAAATTCCTCATCCAACTCCAAGCTATATACAATTTTTAGAACTGTACTAAATTTTAGAATATAATTAGCGAGTCGACAGAATGATTCAAAAGTCGTACCAAGAACGTTTTTGCACTTCGAAAAATTCAGATTTCTAAAAAAAATTCCTCATCCAACTCCAAGCTGTACAATTTTTAGAATTGTACCTAAATTAAAAAAAAATTGCTAATGATTAAGTCAAATATTTTGCATTTTGAGAAATATTTTAAATTCCATTTCGATAGAAATTTTAACAAACATTTTCTAAACATTTTAGCGAAATCTGCAAAACTTTGGAGAGATTTTAAAAATAATCCCAAGTTGATAGATTATTCGTATTAAGAACTAAAAACGTTGATCAAATGTTCCAAAAATTATGACAGTCTACAAAAAATTTTACAATTCCTATGTATCAACAACTCAGAGGTCGAGTGAAAATTCTGACTCCAAAAACAATCTTCAGAATTCTGACAAAAATTTAAAAAAAATCTTAATTCGATAGAACTTTTTCGAACTTATATCCAAATTTTTAGATAGCCAAACAAATTCCTAAGTAGCCAGGACTTTTCTCAAAATTGTTGGCCAATTTGTAGAATTGAAACAAGTATTCATTTTAATTTACAATTTTTAAAATTCTTATAAAATTTAGCTAAATTGTCATAGCTATTGGAAATTTTGAAAGACATAATCCGTTTGTTCAGAAATTTTAGCAATTCTTGTGAGGAACTTAAAACATTTTTCAAAATAATCTTAATTCGACAGAATTGTTGACCAAATTTTGTCTGAACTTTGAAAAATTAAAAAAAAATCCTACCGCAGGTCAGAATTGTTGGTCAAACTTTCACAACGCTGAAAATATTTATGAGCAATAAATATTAAGTCAAGAGAACATTTCGTAAAATTTGATTTCGCTGAAATTTTAGAACAACAAAATCGATAAAAACTTCTAGCGATATTTTCAAAGTTCAGAATATACCGAAATCGACAGAAATTCTTGCAATTTGTGTAAATTTCCGATTATACTGAGAAATCTCTGAAATCCGATACCGAAACGAAAGTAATATACCTACTTAACGATTCCACAGAACTCTGCTGTCACTAGCTTTTCAACAGTCAAGCGTGCAAGAAAAGCAACACCGATGTCCAGAGAATTTTGAATTTATTGAAATGAATACTGTTTCTATAGTTTTTTCTACTCTCACTTAAAATTGACGAAAGTATAGAAAAAAAAAATGCAAAACATAATTACAAATGCGAAAAAGGTTATTAAGAGGGTGACAATAATATTTCTCATTGGCGCCTTTGAGCTTTGATAATGCATTTGGTTAACGTTGATTCCAGAATTTGTCATAGTTCCAAAAAAAATTTGAATCAAAAATGTGGAGAATCACATCGATGTCTCAGAAAACTTGTGGAAGGTATTTTTTTCCGTTTGACAGCAACAATGAATTAAAGATTGAAATGGTGTGTAAATTTTTTTTTGTCCAACATATCTGAATCTGACGAACATTCCCATTTCTTGTCCAAATTGACAGTAAAGTAGCACAATCGACGACTGCGTGATCGACTACGGATTTTTGGTCAACATTTCGAATGTAAAATGTTTGGCTCCTATATGTGTGACGAGAAGTGCTTTTCAGGTCAACATTGAGTATAAATTGGCACAAAGGATACAAGCAAATTATTATCAATAAAGCGTTTAACTAAACTATGATGAAGTTTCCCAAATGCTGTTCATTTTTTTGGTCCAGACTTTTAGTCAAAATTTCGAAGGTAAAATTTTCAGCTCCAATATGTCTGACGAACAACCCCATTTGTTGTCTAAATTGACTGTAAATCAGCACTTACAGGCTTTCTGCGTGATAGACTTCGGATTTTTGGTCATAATTTCGAATGTAAAATTTTCGGCTCCAATTTTTCTGACAAACATTTACTTTTAGGGGTCCAAACCGACTTCTAGGGGAACAGTGACACACTTTCCCCTATGAATGACAATTACAAAAAACACCCACCCATGTACCTTCTTATCCACCCGAAAACTCATGTAATTAGCTCAGAACCACCGATTGGCATTCAAATTCAAATTGAAATTCCCACGCGCCCACACTGACTACACAGTCCATGAACTCGTACCGAATACCTACCATAGAATGGAAAATACGATGTTTATTGATTTGTATTCCTTTATAGCCATACACGCGCCACTGCAAGTGTTCTCCAAGGATTCTCGAAGGGTGCAAGCAACGTGACAGACTGGGTGTCGCCATGCCCCAGTGTTGCTGGCACTTTTCAACATACATCTGGATGAAATTGTTGTTGTTTGGGGGTTGTTTTTACTTTTCCTTTCTTTGAGGTGGAATTTTAAAGGATTTATGTAACTGGGAAGCTGGGAATTTTTGCGAAGCAATAATCTAAAATCTGAATTGTAACGACTGAAGAAGACAACGAACTCTTTTCTACATCCTATACACGTGAGCCCATGGAGAGAGAGAGATGAAGGGAGTATGGTCAGGGTCCTTACACACAGTGTAATATAGACACGCACCAGAGACAACATCACAGCCCCTCCACCGTTCACAGCTCATAAATATTTTTTTTTTACAAATTATTCCGCTCGTCCTCGTGACATTATTGAATTGAATACCCACAGCAACCATAATTTAATTAAATCGAACTGTGCATACTTTGAAAAACGTTTCAAACAATTTTCCCATAAAATTCGGAGATAAACGAAAGACGGCCAGTTTTTTTTATAAGATAATTATCTATAAAAGAAGAAATGTACTTTGAAGCAACCAAAATTGAATACAATGTAAACCTGGAGGTCCTGATGTCCCTGTTTAATGTAATTTGGACTTTATTTAATGGGAATACCTTAATTTTCAGGAAAAGCGAAAAAATGTAAGTTAAGTTTTTTATTGAAAGAAAAAAAAGGGGGAAAGAGTATTCCTTTGAATGTCATATCGAATTTTGATGGAAGGGGACGTCGAGATAGTGAAAAATTAAGTGTAACGAAGAAGACTTGGAGATGCTTAAATATTATCCATCTTGCGTAATTGCGAACAAGAAAAACATTCTTAGCCCCCCCTTAGGGTTTGCCCCTTCATAAAAGGGGCTATTCGGCTAAAATCTAAATATACTTAAACACGTTAAACATTTTTGTCTGTGGTTTTTCATTCTGGAAAATCCCACATTGTCGTGGTTAGCTATTAGGAAACTTACAGTTCTTAAAAAATGGGAAAAATTTAATCGGTTACCCCCCAAAAATGAGAAAAAGGGGTATTTTTAAAAATCGACGTAATACCTCTCTAATAACAATTTTTATTTCTTTACCAATCTATAAATTTATATCACTAACTCTTTGTTAGTAATCGTGTTTTTCGTTAAAAAAAAATCTCAAAAACAAGGATTTCAGTTAAGAAAAAAAACCGAAAGTAAAACACAAAAAAAATCAAATATTCTTGAAAAATCCCTGTACAAATTGAAAAGTAAGAATCCATGAAAGGACTCTTCCATCGTGTCACGCAAAATGTCCTAAAAAGTCCCAAAAACAAACATTTCTGCTAAAAAAAAAACCTCGAAATTAAAACACAAGCAAAACAAAAATCAAAATTCGTCCTTCTTTTAAAAATTTTCTAAAAAAAAGTCCCTGGAAAAATTAAAAAACACCCACAACACCAACAATCTTAATTCAAAGACTCTTTTATTAAAAAAACCAAGAAAAGAAAAAAAACATCAAACAAGGAATAAATAACCTTCACAGTAGTTAAAGCAAAAAAATCGACTCTCCATGGTTTACATTCAAGAATAAATTTGTATTTAGCTAAAGTAATGATATCGGCTACGGAGCATGTTACTACCAAGACTTGGCTGAGATCCACTTCAACGGTTTTGGCGATTTCCTCGATCTCATCAGTCATCACATATTTCGTGCTCATTTTCGGTGTCCATAGTCTTCCGCTTGTACCTTCTCTTTGTACCTAGTCACCCTCGTTCTCGTCAAGGTACTTTTTCTTGTTTTCGGCCAAGTGCTCGCCGTTGTTCTCCTCTAGATTCTCTCTCTCGTTCTTGTCAAAGTAAAACACCTCGTACCCGTTGATGTGTTGTTGTCCCTTGACCTCGCCAAAGCCAAATGGAGATCCGGAATTTTCCTCCGGAACATCCATCTGATGGTCGGAATCGTTGCAGTCATCTAATTCCCGAAGGTACTCGATAAAATCGTACACATCATTCAAATCCATGTTGCAGTAAATTTTATCTAAAAAGAAACAAACAAAAAAATTATAAAAATCAAAAACTATTTGCGATTTCCTTTTGTTTGTAAACATTACCACACTCAACAAGCTGCGCTGCGATCGATTCCAGAGTCCAGACAAACTTATTAACACTGTTGGCAGTTGAAATAATACTGACTTTTCCTTATGGACAGAATGATGGAGCCAAGTGTGTCTGCGTGATCAGGATCAGTCATGCAAAACGGACGGACAAAACGTCGCGTCGATACAAATCCAGTAATCCAGTAAAGGTGCTAGTACACGCTAAGTAGCACGCCACATATGTATGTGGCTCTGACGTAATTTTGACGTCAGCGTATGGAGCCAATGGCTACATACCGTGTACAAGCTCATTTTGTGCACTCTCTGTTGACGTCAGAGAGCCACTTATATATGTGGTGTGCTACATACCGTGTACTAGCACCTTAATCCAGTTAGACACGCATAATATGTGAGGTGTTGCGTAATTTTCTATAAGCTTTGCTTGTAGAATGTGGTGGTTGGTGGATGGGGATACCAGAATTACGTACACATGTATTTGGAGAGGGAGACCTGAAGAGGAAGCGGTAAACATTTTCTGGATTACCGCTAAACAAACAAGACGCAAAAAAGATACCAATCTGTGTATTGGGAATGTGTATCTAGTTGTGCAACTGAGAATTATTTGCACGTGGACTTCCAGGAAAGTGAATGTTGTTACCCTCATGCGTGCCACTGACTTTGATGCGACCTTTAACTATGAGAGGGTATCGTATTGCCTATTGGTTTAGAAATGCGGGGGTGGATTTAGGTTTTTAAAATTGGTTCTGAAGGATATTGAAATTTATGGCTTGTTGATGACAGTTTAAATGTCATAAGAGATATTTTATGGAACTTGAGTCGTAGGTATTACCAAACAGCCCTTAACAGCAGATAGGCGGGAGGTATATTCAGATTAAGTGGATAGGTATACCTACTTTCTTCGAATCTTGTGAACAAAACTAATTTATTGCATTATATCGGGAGTCCAATTTAGCTTTTCTTAACTTATCCTACGGCCCTTAATATAGTAGTTCCATAGACATTCCGCTGGAACATCGGCTGATGTGAAATTTTAAACTGAACCTTTCTTGTATTCAAAACTGGCTTCGGACGAGTTTTTAATGCAGCTAACAGCATAATATGCCAATACCAATATTATTAGTGCGGTCACTTATTTTTGACGCTCACTGTAGGTCATAAATTTTTTATTACAAAACGTGAACGCGAGTTTTTTAAAGTTTGTCTGACTGATTTGTACCTACTCCCAAGACCGACCGAAATTTAAATTAAATTTAAAACCTTAAAGCGCCCAGAGACACTAGGTAGTCTGAGGTGAATGTTCAATTGATGCAAAAAATTACCAGGACCATCGGCTTCGTTAATGCTTCTCTCTTTGGTCCCTAAAGCAGCTAAAAATTAACAACAATTTTGCTCAAAAAATCATCTCTCCAATTGAGGGCGCACTTCCATCCCAGGGGTGTAAGTAAACGAGTTCAGAGTTCAGAGCAGAGATTGAACTGTCAAAAAAAAAGGTAGTAAAAATTGAGACCTAAAAAATCGTTAAATCAGCATGAATACTGAAAATCGACAAAATGCCAATAAAATCTTCAAATCTGGCAAGGTGCACAAAAATACTCGTCTTTCCCATATACCTACACAATACAATAATACCTATATTTCATAAAAAAAACACATCAATAGTGGGGACAGTAAAACGGTTTACCCCCACTCCACTTCAGCTCTTGCAAAGTACCAACAGCCGCGCCGTGGCTGTCGCCCAATACATTTGTTTTCCTGTCGGGATTCATGAAGCAGAACCCAAAAGGTGAACGAAAGGCGAAAACTTGCATTTAGCCGTGAAAAGGGAATGCGCTCCCTCTCACAATTTAGAGAAGCAAAGAAATCGGAAGGAAACTGGAAGAAGTTCGCGTGCTTGAGAGAACGATCTCCACATCCCCACCTACACTCAAATCTGTTCAACTTGGTAAACTACCCATCCATAGAGGTAACTTCTGTGAAAATCAGAAATTAAATCGAAAAGAGAAGGAAAAAATGATCTCCCACTACCACCAATAGCAAATTTATAATGTTACTCCATCTCCAAGTTGACTTGAGTGAGTACCAGTACCATATTTAAAAGAGAGAATTTGTATAACAGTTTGCTCAATCATTCAACACTCTCCATTCTCCGCCCAACACATACACAATCCCCAACCACTACCCCAATGGATGGTGTGGTGCAGGTAACGCTCTGCATATTAATTTCCCCTTGTATATTTTTCCATCTCGTAGTCATATCCATTTACCTCTCACGCAGGCGCATAGCCAAATAGTGAATTTTGTTTCCATCATTCTGCTCTCCCCCCATGTACATGATCAAGCAGCAGCAGCAGTGTTAGCCAAGTGTGTTGGCTGTTGGCCTACCACTGGCTCTGGCTCTCTCTGGCTCTCAACTGATGGGACGAGAAAATTCCCCATGAGCATGTGTTGTGCTGGTGAGGTGACGCGACGTCTGAGGCTGAGTCTGATCGCCGCCGAGGTGACCTCTCATCTCACGCAGGCGCATAGTCAAACAGGGAATTTTTTGTTTATCATTCTCCTCTCCCCCCATGCTCACACAGGCACAGCAGCGGCAGCGTTAATTAAGTGTGTTGGCTGTTGGCCTACCACTGGCTCTGGCTCTCTCTGGCTCTCAACTTATGGGGCTAGAAAATTCCCCGTGAGCATGTGGGGTGGGTTGTGGTGCTGGTGTGGTGACATGGCGGGCAGTTTATTTTGATGGCTGATCGCGGTCGGCCATTAGCGAGAGAAAAAAAAATTAAATATGAACAAATCGCACAGCAACAACTGGGTGTAGCTTTAGATTTTTCTAAGAATTCAATTGGTTTCATTAAAAAAAAAATCAAAACCGATGCGTGTGCCTACAAATTTCACAGTTGATTAAATTTTATATCGAATTTTTTTTGACATTTGGATATTAGGTATGTCGGATCTAAATACCTAACGACATTTGGTTGTTCTATAAATTAATTTTTTTTTTCTGGGAAGGTATTGATTAAAGCTTTGTGGATGTTGTGCGACTACAGATAGGTTAGGTTATGAGTTAATCTTGGTAGTTGTCTTGAAAGATACACTTAGGCCCTTTGTCAATTGGGCTAAATAATTATCCTCGGATAATTTTCTGAGAAGTGTTGAAGTTCATCAAATTAAAATCTTTAAATAGAGATTTACGAATTTTATATTTTATTTCCTCTTTAACTCAAGCAATTTTTTGACAAGTCAAAATTAGTTTTCAACCACGGTAGTGTCAGAAAATTATCCGAGAATAATTATTTAGGCCTATTGACACACGGCCTTAGAAGACATTTAGGTCAATTGTGTTAGCACGGACATAGGTACCTATTAATGATTTGCCTAAAAAAAATCAATCAATATTTTACAAATTTATTTGTTTAGAAGGTGATAGTAGGCTAGGACCTAGGAGACTGTTTGCCTTCGCAAAGTGGTAGTGCCTGATGGTTAGATTCAAGGAAGTTGAACAGTGGTTCATTGTCCCTAGAGCTTATAAAAAAATCCTTGAATGCGTTACCTATTTTACAAGCGTGTCTAAATACCTACCATACAGAGTCCCATTAGGACTAGTGCTTCTATAACGAAGCTGATTTATAGAAAATGTCGGTTAGTTTCTTTAAGGTTTAGTTTCCGTCAGTTTTAAAGCCAAAAATGAATTTTATTGATACCAGTGGAAGTGGAGCGTGGGGTCTTTTACTTATGCGTCTGTTAGGTATGTTATGTATAACGGGTGGGCCAAATACAAGTTTCTTTTTAAAAATGCAATAAAATAAACAAAATTAATTTTTTCCACGTCTCATGGCTTTATTAGTAAGCGCAAACATTTCCATTAATTATGGAACACAACGTGTCGTTCAAGTGTCTGCACCAGCTGCCTTTGCAGTAGCGCATTCTGTCACTCCAATTTTCCAAGACCTTGTTGATGGTTTTGGGCTGTAGCTCACGTAGGTATTGCTTGGATGATATTGCCCTTAAGTACTTGAATCGTTTCGAGATTGTTGGTATAACATCGGTCGTTCACGGTTCCCCACAAAAAAAAAGTCTAAAGGGGTAAAATCGCGGCCAATTGACATCGTCAAGACGGCTGATAGCACGATTTGGGAATTTGGTGAGTAAACGATCGATTGTGGCATTCGCTGTGTGGCATGGCGCGCCATCCTGCATGAACCAAAGGTCGTCCAAATCCATGTCTTGAATTTCATTAAAAAAAAGTTCGGTTAACATGGCTCTGTAAAGCCCACGGTTAACCGAAACGTTGTTTCCAGGCTCATATTTTCGAAGAAAAATGGCTAATGATGCCACTCTCCCTCTCTGTGGATGCATTGCTACCGTACGATGACGGGGACCATCAGTGTTGTCCACTAGCATACCAGTCTCAAGAACTTTTTGCACAAACTTGCGTATAGCAGGCGCGGTGGGTGCCTCATTTCGGCGAAAACTTAGTTGCAAAGAAACGTAATGTTTGGGCTACACAGCGCACTCACTTTGGAAATAAGTTTTCAATATTTCCCAACGTTGTCAAGCGTAAAGCGAATCATTCCGTTCCGCGGGATACTGACTTTCTGCCAAGATTTCGAGCGGCAAACAGCTGTGTCAAAATAACCAATGATTTAAAAAGAAACCACTAGATGGCCCACCCTACACACTGGTGCAGTTGGATAATTACATCTTCAATGATAGTTCGTTACTAGATCAAGTCCGTCATTCACATTCCGCACCTCGTTGTTGTCCAATTTGCTGTCGTCAAAGTCTATGGACTTCATACTGTACTTTTTCCAAACTCTTCTGGCTGGTGTACTCCATCCAATTATGAATTTCATCGCACTCTGTAAACAAGACTTAAAAAAAAACCAAACATTTGCTTTGAAATTTTATTCAACTCATTATGTTACCACACAAATAAAATCAAACAAAAGAGCGGATACACTCTTTGTTACACAAGGTTAGGTTAGGTTGAAAAAATGTATAGTATTCGGAAAATTTTCCAAAAACTATTCCATTGCATTGAAGAACTGAAAGAGTATAATCTTGTTCGGTACGATAACTCCAACGTGTGATCCAGCTTTCAAAGCCCTTGCCGAACACAACAAACGAACATCGTCAAGCATAATGTTCCCGGCTACGTCATAGACAATAGGTGGACTAAATGGATCAATGGTTCGGATACAAAATTCAGTTGCCTGCATACCGGGCTGATCGATCTCAATGTGATTGGAACGACTCCTGCCAAATAGATTCCAACCCACTTTCAAATGGACACGCGTATTAGATGGTGTAGTAAAATACCAATGCGAGATGTCGCACAATTCGCACCAGTGCTCGACGATATGGGTGTTGGTGGTGAGCCCAATGAGACCCTAAAATGGTATTAAGGATAATTTGTTCAATAAAAATGTTGTATTTGAAAAAAAAAAAAATAATATTCGCGAAATAGATAAATGAACAAAAAAAAAATAGAAATGAAATTAAAACTACGCCATCTGTTGCATGGGTTTACAAACAAACACTATATCTTGAGATTTTTTGCAGATTTAGTTTCGAATTTTGGCAAATATCCGCGATGGATCGATGACAATCTTCGTAGACAGTCAAGCGACGATCAGGGTACTAGATAGCGAAACATTTAAAGACGATCAACTACGCCATCTGTTGCATTGGTTTACTACAAACACAATATCTTGAGATTTATGGCAGATTTAGTTTCGAAATTTGGCAAATTGTCGTACATATCCGGGATGGATCGATGACAATTTTCGTAGACAGTCAAGCGACGATCAGGGTACTAGATAGCGAAAAATTTAGAGAGGTCAACTACGCCATCTGTTGCATGGGTTGACTACAAACTCTACGTCTTAAGATGTATGGCAGATTTAGCTTCGAAATTTGACAAATGATCGTACATATCAACTGATCTTTTTCAAAATGATCTTATTTTGTCAAAAATGTTTCGAAAAAAGTGGCATAGTCTTCTGGGGTTGAAGTTTTCAATTCAACGGACTAGGGATGAGTTTGAAAAAATAAAAAATAAAACAAACACCATACCCATTTAATAGGAAGGCTATGACGAACTAAATTTTGTGTCTATTCACAACCGTTTGAAATCAGATTCTTTTTAATTTATTTTGTCATTTTTAAAATTGTTACTATCACTTTACTTACATAAAAACCAGTGCCAAGACTAAATGCTGTCAAATGACGATCTGCACACATGATTACGCGATGTTTTCCAACTTCAACACTACACTGTATGAAATAAGAATTGCAACTAAAAAAATATTTTCAATTCACAAATCACAACCCCGTTGGCGAACCATAGAGTACATAGAAGTAATTGCGTTTCTCTTGTTTCCAAGAAATCCATGCCCCACCTCAACAGATTTGCAAAACAGAAATCTTTAACGTTGAATTGTTTTTGGTTGATCAGAGTTTACATTGCGTCGGAAAATAGTACTCAAATGGGTCTGAAAGTATGTAGTATGTCTCAAAGCGCCTATGGCTAAATAGTTTTTTTTTTTTTTTTTTTGCGTCATTATGTATAAATGTGGCCAAACTTAGGTACATCATTTCTGTCAGTGGCCTATTGCTGATTTTGACAAAACAAATTTGATTAAAATTGTATCTAAATTATAGTACCATATAAAAAGTGGTATCTTTTATATTAATTGAACTTTATAGACCTGGGCCTTAAATTCTATGGCTAACCGCCATAGTTTTACACTTCAAGTTGGCTGAGGACCCCTTCCACTTGTAGGCGCCACCTTAGGCGAGGTCTTACTCTACTAGCGTTGTTCTTCGGGTGTTCATTCGCTCTATCCTTCGAGTGATATGTACTTTTCCAACCAAGTCGATGTCGCTGTATAGCTCATAGAGTTCGCTGTTAAATCTCATCCTCTATTGCCTCTCAACGCCAGAAGAAGATCACTAAGCAAATGAGGAGTAACATAGATTCTTGCTAGTTGGGTTTGAACCTGATATTTTCTGTTAAGGAATTTTGTCGAATTTCAGTCTATGAGATATTGCTTAACAACAACTCGTAGACACAGTTACTTTGATAGGAATGATAGCTATTTCGAAATACATCATCATAGACTCCTTTTAGGTGATTGCTGTTGAATAGTTTTGAATTCTGACAGTAAAAAATCAACTGACGAATTTTACCTTCGAAACGTATAAGAAGATCTTCATCCGACTTTGTTAATGTCTATGCTTCTGCGCCAGTAAGCAGAACTGGAATAATGAGGGTCTGCTTAGTGTTTCAACAATTCGACAGTCAAAATTAATAAATTAAGTAAATGTTTAAATGTGTTGGACTAATGTGCGAGGTGGAATCGAGGAATCTTTCTGTTTTTTTTTTTCCACTGCGACACCTCTTGCGAACGTCTAACAAACAACCGAGAGTAAAACTGTCCTGAAAAAGCACCGTTCGGACTCGGAATAAAATTGTAGGTCCCTTCCATCGTCAATAACTCGGACCCCAAGCAAAATTTACAAAATCGGTGAAATTGATTTTCTTTATTTTTTTTTAGGAACAAACCAATTTTTCTCCACCCGTGCCCATAATAGGGAAATAATTTTCTGAAGAGAAAAATGGGTTTGTTCGATTCATTTACTGGAGGCGCTGAAAAACTACTTGACTGATTTCGGTCAATGTTAGGGACCCGGTCAAAATTAGGGTTGTTGACTATGAAGTAGATATCTACACAAATCGAGCTTCAAGTCGATCGGATGATAAGTAAACAAACAAACTTTAACCTCCCCGCTTGCATTCGAATTACAAATGAAAGCCGAAAAAATTCTGGTATTAAAAACCGATTTAAGACATTTTAGGATTGACTCAAATTTATGAATCTACTGCCAAGTTACATGCAATAAAGTTCCACCCGCCTTTTTCAATCCTTGCAGGACGAATTTGCGAAATACTCATTTAATAATTTTTACTTTTCTAATAACGTAGGTACAACGATTCAAGTCAATGTGACTTACCGTTCGTGTGTTATTAAAAATCTGTTCAAATTTAAATATGTACAAAGAAAGTGTATTATGAAGATTTATATAGGTTTTCCATAATCGGTTTGGGTAGAAGATTTCGAGTCGATGGAAGGAGAATCGAGAGCTACGGAGGGTCCACTTGAGCAACCTACAACCGCGACCCATACTTAATGGCCCTCTTGTCTTTTTAAAAAAATTAAAATTGTTTTTGCTAAAATCGCATTTCTGGAAAAAAGTAAAAATAAAAAAATATTACAAATGACAGCCGTACCATACTAAGTTCGAAAAAAAGTACCAAACAAAATTGCGATTGACTACAATTTTAGCACAGTAGGTAACGCTGTTTTGCGCAATGAATCTCACTGTTGAAATATGGGGCAAAAGTCAAATATTGAGTTTTGCTAAATGATCCTCTCTCACTCTCTACCGGTTTGATTTATTATTAGACAGAAGAGAAATATTTGCGGGTAAGTTGTGTGGGTGGGTAGTAAATCTCAACATGCATGCGGGGCAGCTGACGGCTATATGCATGGATATAGGGCAACAATTGCAATTCGCACTTTCAATTCGGAACATACATAGACATCCTATGTCGTATTTATCTATACATGTTGTGAATACGAATGGATACGAATTTTTAGCGATGAATGAAGCTTTCTGTAAGTAGGTTTACGACTGGAAACTCAATACCCAGTCTAGACACGTTTTTGCTTACATATTTGCATTGACTGGGCATATGACTAAAAAGTGGCGATAAGGGCCCATTTGAAAGGATTTTTCTTTTTAGTATTTCCGGGTGTAGGTACCTAATAGTTTTATCAGAAATTTGTATATTTATCTGCTCAGCACCCGTCTCTGTCATGTGGACTGATCGTCAAAAGAAAATAAGCGGGAGGCAGACTGCCACGGTTACCCCCATCCTTTCGCCAACAGACAATCCATCCACCGACATTTGGTCAACCAGCAAAGCGGACACCCATTTCTGCCACGCACTAGTCCCCCTCTATCAGAGCCATTAGGTAGGGGGCCGAAAGTTACGGTCACCCTACATCCCGACCCGAAGTCTAAGCCGCAACCAGGGTCCAGGAGGTGCAAACTTATATAAGATTTAACTGCCTCAGTCATCACCAAAACCTCTCAATGAGGTAGGACACCCAAATTCGCAAGTAGCAATGGAATTCCCGGCACATAGAATTTTTCTGGCCGCTTCCCCCCCTCGTGTGGTATCACAATCTACCAAATAATTATGGTCTAAGTGTGTCCCCTAACCTTCGTTTGCATCAGTTTTTTTTCGCAGTCCGTTTTATTAGCTTTCAGGCTTTTCGAATATAGTTTTCCATAAAAGGGTCATTTGATAATCAATCTCAGTCGGCGGCAGGGGCGTAGATATCCAAAGGCGAATAAGAAATCTGCTTTTTAAAACGTCATTTGAATGAAATTTTTTTATGGGGAAAAGAATTGCACAAATTGCGCGACATTTACACACAATTTTTATCACACATTCCCAGAAATATAAAACATAATGCCTTATATACCTGCAACATGTGCAGACGTCTCTCGACTTATATAATTACCAGAAGCTCGTCGATAGGCACGTACGACTTTCGTGCAAAAACAGATGTCATAAAGAGCTGCCGACAAAATAAAATTAACACATGTCAAATCAAATTTAATCACTGTGTAGTGTGACATTGAGTCATCATCAGACAATTGTTGTTATAGAGGTGCATTTCATAAGTCATAACAACACTCCAAATTATGTAGTAATGACTGTCAAATGCATAGATACTAATGATCGACTATCACGTGTGACACCAATCTCAACGCTCAATCTGCGCCTCAAAATAAAAATCATTTGGAGCCTTTTGTAGGTCACCACAATTGACCGCATTTCATGAAGCAAATGCCTTCATTGTATAAGTGTCATTAAAAATAATTATAAACAAAAATCCTGCTGACTCCAATCCATTATTTTTTTTCTACCTCTTATACTGTATCTTCTAAAATGCTGCGATTAGAGAGATTCTTTTTTTAATCTCATTTGTTTGCTATACCAATCTCAGATCCACTTCAATCCAAAGATAAAAAAAAAACCTTACAAAATGGGACCGCTCATTGATTGTTCGTTCGAACTGGTCGCCCAATTATGGACTTGTCAAAATAAACAAATATTTTATTGCTACCGGATATCGTACATGCATATAGCCAGTGACTCGCTTTGGACCTAGAATTCGTTTCGAAAATTGTCTACGCAGCAGCGTTTCGGATGTGTTGTTATGCTAACGGCGAACACAAGGTTTGATTTGGTATATGCGACAATGTGACTGTAAATATCGACCGCCATTAGCAGGAGGCCATTATATCTATAAACATTCTTATCTGACCGAATCGAAGCGAATGCTCCGTCGATAGATGTGGTTGTATATGAGAGTTGGTGACAAGCTTCAGGGACAAGCTTATCATTTGGGAAATTAGAGAAACAAATTGCAAACAAATTGTTTAAAATGTATCAAAAATGCGACGACAACGGCTGTAGAGGAATTTAGATCTTAATATCAATGTCAAGTATCTATCTATAGATATACTAAATGCGAATGATGACAATAGCGCTGACAATAAATAAAGCATTACAAACTGAACATCAACTTGTCTTACTAGAACGAGGGTAAAGGGGTCAACCCCACAGACAGGCGACATTGTATCCACTTATGTATTGAGTTATTATTTTTTTTTGTGGTTCAGAACATTTAAATTAAATAGATCACATAAAAATCATGGCAATGAGAATGGTGTTGACTTGTTTTAAAAGACATCCGGGCATAGATGTGTCGAAAATTGCGTATTGAAATATTAACTTTGAGTCGTGTATTCATTTTCTTTAGCCCCTTATTTATTAAATGGGTCGCGGTTGTAGGTTGCTCACATAGCTATAGATTCTCCGCCATCGACTCATCAAGTCATCAAGAACAATCCCCATATGGGTAGAGGACAGATTATGAACTTGATATAATTATCTTATACACTGGGTCTACCTAGACTTATTTCGATGCTTTTACTAATGGACCGTTTCTTTTGAGGACAGATATGTGGGGCTTTTCTGTCCTCACTCTTACTCTCACATTTGCATGCTCTGAACCCGGTGGTTTTAAATTGCCTATACTAACTCCTTTGTGGTCTTACGCTTTGGATATATTAGCGGTTTTGCATTCGTAGTTTGAGGTTTAAGGAGCGTAAAATAGGTCACAACAGGGGTATGTGTATGTTGGAGGTAGTTTCTCTTTTTTTTGTTTCTTGGACGAATGGATAATCTTTTAGACTTTTCGAATAAAGTTTAGACGCCTACTTATACACTATACAGAACTTGGCACATATTTCTCAGTACATACGTCTTTTTGTAACTTTGAAGAGTTTTCATGAATAAAGTCACCGTCATTTTACGCACTCTGTCCAGACCTGTGGGTAAATTTTTAAAATATAAGTAAAGAAGCCATGGTCAAAAAGATTGAATATGAGCTGCCAACAGATTTATAATGAAAAGTCACAAAAAAGGGGCCCTTGCTTGCACCATGTTGACCCTTCCCTGCGTTCTTTATCGAAACCTATGCCGATAATTCACTAATCAAACGCGTATAATAACATTCCCCGACTTGAACCATTCAATCGAAATCACTGCCCGGGGGAAGGTGGTGTATCTACAACTGTGAAATATTTTCCAATACAGCACAAAGTCCCCTTGTTTTTATCATCGTGTTTGTGCTTGGATATGCAGATACGAAGAAAAAAATTGCATTATCCGTCTGGGAACTGGGTTAGATGCAGTAGCTTCATTCACCATTCGTTTGGGGTATGGTGATTTATCCATTTACCACATCGGAAGCTATGCCACTCTGATCCGATTACTTTTTTGACTATACGTTGGATAGTTTTTTTTTTTTGCCATCTTGACTTTGCTGCTAATTTCTTCTGACATGGTGTTGGAGGTATTTTTAGTCAAACTGACTGTTTTTCAAATTGGATTCGAACAGGGATGTGGGATGCAGCATCAGCTTTAAATGTGACTTTTTGTTCGGTGGAAAGTCGTACGTCTATCACGAGTTGATTTAAGGTGCATAATTCGATAAGCATTTAAGTCAACTAAGTTACTTTTAGGACAATCCGACGATATAAGTGCTCTTCGATTGGACACAAATTTAGTCTCATTTAATTCGCCCAAAAAATAAGAGCCCACACAAACGAATGGTTGCAGGAAGCTAGACCTAGGGTTGCACCAACCATTTATTTAATTAACATGCTTGTGCGATATAAAAGGGTGAGGATATTGAGTCTCCTATATAAAGCCTGCTTAAACTTCTTGCTATGGGCGAACTACTTCCTTATGGTTTGGCGAGGTCATGGTCAGGATTATTGGGATTATAACTCACTCTGCATGTGGGGTTCGACTTCAAAAAGTATCTGCAGGCCACTCGGTTTCGAATGACTTCAGCATTGATGCCAATATGAAATTGTGCTGTTTTTAAATTTGTGTGATCCAGGAGTTTTTCGCCCTGTCTCACTTCAGCGCTTGTAAAGAAACGCTGGATGGCATTGCCTTTTCGACAGGGCTCGTAGGTTCCTTCCTTCGAACATGGCAATACCAACTGAGACCGTCGTCCTGCATTTTTCCTAAGTTGGGTTGTTTGACGTGAAGGCTCCTTCCGATCTTCGAAATTCTAATTCTATCAAGTTCTATGAAACATCTTCATCTAAGCTTATACTCATACTTTTTGTACATTGTTCAGCATTGTTGCCGGACGGGCAACTTCGGTCAGCCTTTTCCGCTTAGGGAACAATTTTCTGTCACAAGTGGTTCAGTTTTTTCTGCCATTTCATTCACCCTACCTATGATTACGCGATGATTGATTTCGTCATCATTAGATGCTTCACATTGATCACAGATCCCAGATACTTGAAACTTTTCACACTGGGGAATCACTTTTTCATTTAAATGAATGTCTGGACCAGGTCGGAGTGGATCAGAGAATGGGCAGTACAGGCAATCTGATTAATTCGATGCCCATTTCAATCCAGAACATCGACTCATACATCAAGTCCTTGCTTATTATGACTCCATCACCAGCAAAGAATATTCTGATGTACCTTGGGGTCCCTAAATTGGATTGCAATAAATAGCAAAGGACTTAAGGTGCTTCCCTGGTGCACATCGAATTTAATTGGGGATTCTTCCGTGACTCCGGCGGCGGCCCCATCTTGGACTTTTCCTTCCTCCGTCATACATGTCCGTACGATCATCTGTGCGTATATAGAGTTCCGGAACTCCTCGATTTCCTAGCGCTACCCATATCAGATTTCTTGGTCGTCTATTGAATGTTTTTTTTCATAATCAACCAAGTACATAATTGTTTGTTGGACTTGCTGTAATTGATTTTTTTTTTGCCGACGGATTTTCAATAGTTGGGGGTTTTTATCTAGGATGCAGATGGCTGTCATCTTGGGTTTAACATCATCACTCTGATTATTATATATATATATTTTTTTTCTTTTTGACGTGAGTTTCTGAAAATGTCAATATCTATAATTTTCTCGCATGAATATTTCCACATCCTCAAGTTTTTGCAAACGTTCGTTTGCATTCCAAATATATTTTTAATACTCGTTTTACATTCATATTCTATTTGAAGTACGCATTTTCCTTGAATTATTTTCGAGATGAACCAAACGTATCGAGAAGAATTTCTTCAAAAATTGAGAGAAAACTTTAGCAACAGAGTCCGCCGAAATTTCAACGCTATTTGAATTTTTTCGATAAAAATTTGTAGTTCCATGAACGAACTCAAATCCATAAATTTTTATTTTGATGCAGAAGCCAAGCTTATTCTAAAATACAAAAATCATAGTAAAAGAAAACAAAATCACTGTAAGCAACGCCTATAAGCTGAGAATAATGTTTGCCCACATGCGCACACTGAATGATGTCATTTTTTTCAACGAAAACGTGTCCACATCACGTATTCACATCGACTGTCGACATTTGCATCGGAAATAGTAACTCGATACTTCCGATTTGCAAGTGTTTCAAACAAAATATCTCCAAATCACCCGTCACTCGTTCAACCGTATTACGTAATCGTCTGGGAATTTGCTGAAACGGTTCTCTCAAACTTATGAAAAATAACAAAACATAGAAATTGCGTTGTCTGCGAGTTTTTATTTTTAATTAGTTCTACGATTTTTACAGGCTTGTATTATTATCATGAAAACATTTTGGATAAAATATAATACTTTTATTTTATATACGACTTTTATATAGTGTGGTGAATAAAATATTGTAAATTTTAGATGACACGAAAATATTTGAGACATTTTTGTTTCGTTTTAAAATTTTAAATGGCAAGACAACATTTTTCTTATATAGTGTACATATATTTTTTTTTTTGTAAATGTATATGAAAATTATTTTTCATATAATAAAAGGAAATGAGAATTTTGATTCTAAAATTTTCAATTGGCACAAATTTAGGTTTTGTTTCAAAAAATCTTTATGCGTAGAAATTTAATTTTAAATGTTTTAATTTTGAATGCAATAATAATTTAAAAAATATAAATTTAATTTCTAAATAATTTAGGCAACGGTAGCTGTTTTTTTTTTTTGTAAATTTCAATTACACGATTATGGTAGGGATAATTTTTTTTGAATTATTTTTTTTTGTTTGCACAAGTGCTGCCATTCTAAAAACCAAAAATTAGATTTATAACAATCTAAGGTAATTCAGACTTTAAAACAAACAATTTGAACATGAAAGCACTTGTGCAATATTTTTTATTATTTTTTTTTTTTTTTGCAAATATAAATGTTTTTTTTTTTGTTCAAATTGTAGTTAAATGAATTTTAGAACGAGATAGAGTGATAAATATTTTTGACGGAGACTCACTACTACTCCTCGCCTTAAAATTAATTTACAATTTGTGACAACGATTTTATTTTAATTTACAATGCAAAAATATATAAACGTAGCCACGAGAGCGGCATATATCAAAAAACTGCAAAATTCAACAGTTAGTCCTGGACACTCATCACAACACTCGCGTTCGGGTATTATTCCCTGTGGGGGTGGTTGGAGTATTGGTATTGCTGGTGCGCTAACACTGCGTAGTAAGGGTTTTCCCTCTAGAGTTGGTCTGGGTAGGATTTGTGTTAATGCTTTTTTATCTGTTGCCAGCGGTAATGATGGAGTTGAACTCTCATCTGGAATGTCGATATGTACAGATGAGCCAATTGCTGGAAGAGATTTTATTCAAAATGATTATAAATTTTTGATTTCGAATTTTAGTTCAATTTACCATGATTTCCTTGATAGGCCACAGGTAGCTGATCGAGCCTCAGCCTTTTAATCGCTGGACTTCCACTGCTATTACTTTCTGACGATGAATAAGCCATGTTTAATATATAAGAGTTTCTGGAAGTATTTTTCAAGCGGTCTGTACTTAGGGTAGGATGCCAAGTGACTGAAGAGCGACGATTGCCTACTGCGGATGAAATACTCACACTTTGGCGATGCCACGACGTGCAGGAGAATTGCGCAAGCGTGCGTGAAAGTAATTTGTATTTAATAGATTTTTTTTAGATACTTGTTATGTGTGTGCACAGAAATCCTCAGAATTATAGACTCTTGTGTACCTATACGAATGCATTTTTTTTATAATAAAGTTGAGTGTGAGGTGGTAGGAGTGAAGCTTTTTTTAGTTTTTCATAGGTCGTGTTTAAACTTAGCTCTGGATTGGTCGATTTGCCTAGGCAAGTTGTATGATTAACTGTCAACTGAATGTTTAGGTGCGGCGGCTTGTAAGAACTTAAAGCTTTAGGTATAGGTATCATGAAATAATTCGGTTGGGACCTACAATTTTATCGCGAAAGGTGGCACTGAAACATAGAAAGATCGAACTTGAGACACCATCCCTTAGTATAGGTAGTTCCACGGACTATCTACTGAGAGGAGATTTCTGTTTCTTATTACTGAATTGACTTGCGTAGATCGTAGATATAGAGACCGCCAGAGTATGCGGATAAGGCAGGGGTTCCCAATCTTTTCTATATACAGCGACAAGTTATAATATTTTTGCGACACCCCTCCTAAAACTACACAACGGTACAAAGCACAGATGTGATGCGAACAGATGTGAACAGAAGCTGAGCTTACTGAAGATTCACTATAGGGTTTTTCAATAAGGATGGGTCGACTTTGCAAAACCAGCTCTTTGCGAGGTATTAAAAAATCCTTTTTTTATCTGATAGGCCCATGTATGCCATTATGTCTGCAGCAGTATCTCGTGGTGACACGATTGGCTAGGTTGGGTTTAAGGACATCGGTCGAATGCGATTTATTCGCATTAAGCTGCGACTTCAGGCAACCCAATAAGAAAAACCTAGCGATTAATCGCATGATTATGGTGGCCAATTCACATTAGAGATAACCATATACCCTCAAATCGTTCATGCAGAATGACGTCTTGCTGAAATCACATGTCATCTACCTCCATATCGTTTCAATTTGGGCCAAAATAAATTGATTAGCAGCGTTCGCCTTTGATGGTAATAGCCTTAGCAATGTACGGTGCAATGACACCGCCGCCTCTCTAAAATCCGCACCAAACGGCTTATTATGTATGAATTGCCACCTCGTATGGATTGGCGTCGTCCCATATACGGCAATTTGGCTTGTTAACATTGCCATTCATCCAAAAATGCGCCTTGATTTTTCGATCAAAATTGGCGTCTACTTCCTAACGGTTCGATGTCTATGGTCATTATCATTATATTTGAGCTCCTGGGTCAAGATCTTGAACGGGTATGCGCCCAAGTTCCGACATAAAATTCGCCAAGTTGACGTCTGCAAAACCGACTTCATGTACACGGCAATGAATTGACCGCCTTGGGTACACTTTCACGGACTGCGGCAATGTTCTTGGTCGATCTGGGCGTGACGCTTACCGAACCGGTTATCTTGAATTTGGCCAAAAAACGTTGGAGAATCGACTTTAAAGACCAATCGCGTCTGCGTAAAAATGGCGCAACTGGCGCAACTGGCGCAACTTTTGCACTGACCAACACTCATTTTAAATCGTGTAACTTGCCAGTGTTTTGGCATCAGTGGCTGAACAGTAATCCCACAGTAACGCATTCTATGTCACTCCAATTTTCCAAGACCTTGTTGATGGTTTCGGGATGTAGCTCACGGATTGCTTGGATGATATTGGCCTTAAGTGCTTGAATCATTTCCGGATTATTGGCATAACATCGGTCCTTTCCCACAAAAAAAAAAAAAAAACGCCCAAAGGAGACAAATCGCAGCTCCGATGTCAATTGACATCGCCAAGATGGCTGATAATACGATTTGGGAATTTGGTGAGCGCCCCACCCTGCATAAACCAGACGTTGTCCAAATCCATGTCCTCAATTTCAGTCAAAATAGTCGGTATCGTATCAAAATTCCTTCGCATTCCTCAAGAGTGCCCCAAGCTCGGCTTAAATGTGCCCTACCTGCACAAATTGCAACCGATTGCTTAAGAAACCAGCAGACTTCGATGATTTCAGTGATTTCTTGTCGGTAATGTCCAATAACAAGACCCCAGAAAAGAAGAGCAGTACAAAAGTGCCCCAAGATCAGCTTCAATGGACCGTGCCTGCATACAGAAAAGAAGACGCACTACAAAAGCCATGGCACCTAATAGCAACTCATTCCATGATGAATTAAGCCATTTCCAACGATTTTTTTTTTTGATAAATATTTATAGCTTTTTAAAAATGACAGAGCTCTTAGCTCAGCTTCCATGTCAAACAGAGTCAAAGATGCGAGCAAAATATGTCTCTCAACGAAGATCACATGTAATAACTTTTACATGGAAAAGATTTAAGAATGCGCCACAATAAACCAACAACCCATGGACTTCAATCCGGAAGCAACGTTCGTGCCAGCATCACCTATCCAATATGACCATAACCGCCTGTCAAGACACAACTTATCAGTACACATCCACTTTTATCACTTTTTATCAGTTCAATGCCAAAAAATTTGTTGGTAAAAATTTCGCTGAAATACTACTTTAAGAAAACACTAAAACATATTATTGTGCGCAGCTGTATGTTTATTTTAAAAAGAAAATTTCAAATTGAAAATATTAAAAATTTGATACATAAAATTTAAAAAAAAATTGAAAACCATGACAAAATATTTTAAACATTCTGATAAAACTAAATCTAAAAATGCATTTTTTTTGTTTTAAATTTATTTAAATTTATTTAAAAAATATGAAACTTGAAAGTCTGTTAAAAATTCTATTTTAAAAAATGTCCAAAAACGTGTAAAATTATTTCTAAAAAAAACTTACCAATAACCACTTTGATTATATTAATTTTTGTTTTAACACAAAACTAGGTGACTATTAATTTAATTAAAGGGAAGGGAAATTATATAAAAAACTTTTTTCTTAGTAAACAATTTGAGTAAACATACAGAACAAACTCGTGATTGCATCAACAATAATTTAAAAAGTGGCAAAAAAAATCGATTTTTTTTTAAATTTAAACTGCAGCTATTTAAAAACAAAAATTTTTTAAAACACGAGAAAACTATTTTCCATTTAACTTTTTAGTAGATAAGCAAATTAATTTTTACAAAGAACTCTCTTTTGTTTGAACAAAATTTAATTTTAAATTAAATGCACAAATAGGTATTGCTCTAAATTTTAATGTTAAATAAAATTTAGATGACATTTAACATTAAAATTTAGAGCAATACTATTTAAAAAAAAATTTTTTTATTTTAACTGGCAAACTGTAATTTTAATTTCTCTCAAGCACTATTTAAATTTTGATGAACACACGGTCACTGACAAGCACAATTATTGAGTAAAGAGGTAGCACAATACTAAGGATATGGCATAAGTGACCAGGCAAAATGCTGTGATGATGAATTGATCAAATTGGTCATTACAATTGTCATTATTTTGTCCTCGAATGGGTACTGGGGCTGGAATTGGTATTGGAATTGGTTGTGTCCTTGATGCTGGATCTGGTGATACGCTTCGTACTGTTGTTGGCGTTGTGCTTGTTGATGAGCTTGATGATATGTTTGGTGAAGAGCTTGGTGCCGGTATTGGGTCTAGCGGGATGCTAATACGAACTTCCGAGCTCTCGTCTGAAAAGATGAGGTTATCCATTTAAATTCACTGGTTTGCTACAATAATTACCTTCCAATTGTTGAAAGACTCTAATTAGATCGAAAACTGTCATCAACTGGCTGGGTTCTGGCTTATCAATCGTCTTGTTATTATCTTCAGACATTTTGGTGGATATTTTTTTTTTCAAAGGGGGCTTTGCTGAAAACACTGGTCTGTATTTGGAGCGCGTCTATTTTAGACTGATATATCTCTGAAGTTTAAACTCGAGTGCAAATTTGTTGTCGTGCTCTTTATTGGTGAGAGATTTTTTTTTTATTCTTTTATTTTGTTTGACGCATGGAGGGATACATTCTTTTGTGCTCTTAACAGTTTTTTTTTTTGTATCGATTGGGACTCGAACTCGATGTTAGAAACCAGGAAAAGGAACAATAGAATATTTCCCCTTTTTTATTTTGCGAAGGCAATTCTTTTCTTTGTGTGTGGTGTTTAGCGATTCTCTTGTTCTCCTTTCTTGTTATTGAATACAAAAGGAAACTATAGATCATGATTGTGATTTGCGAATGTGAAACGACTCAGAGAGTTTAACTTACCCCTTCTAAGAGAAATGATTCAAATTTTCGAATTTTGTAGGTCCAATTGTTTGCCTAGAGATGTATATACATATTTGGAGCATGGTTCTTTTTTGAATATCGTATTGGCGTTACTATGATTAACGCGTCATATTTGGTGACTGATTTATTTTTTCCTAAAATTCGGCAAGAGCGTCTATGAAATTGCAACTGCTGAGAGACATCAAGGAAATAATGGCCAAAACAAATTGGAAATAATATGGGAAATTGTTCGTAATTTTGGGTGTTATGTAATTTCTTTCCAGAGTTAGTTTTCATGACAAGCTGTAAAGCAAAAAATAATAAGTGAAGTGCATAAGCAGTAAAATGCCCCCCTTGCTCCTTACTTGGGGGTTCTGTTGGATTTTTGTGTAAACGTGAATTTGTACTGCAGAAAAATCGTATGTACCAATTTCGCAGATTCTCCAAATTCGACAGTGACCCCAAGTAGGGGCTAGGGGGCAACATGCTCCCCATACGTTTTAAGCTGCATATTTGTGTGGGCACTATTTCTATTTTGTTGTTTATTTTTGGGCGTTATTTCCAAATCGATTTAAGTGTTATTTGTTTGGGCTCTGCCAAAGAGCTCTATGAACACAAAGGGAACAACAAAAACCGACTTCGCAGGAGAAAAATGAGAGATCACGAGGAGCGAACAGTTGAGGAGTGTTACTGCAGATGCAGTGTTTCAAAGACCTACCTTTCCAAAGATTGGTCCTCTGTTTGGCACTTAAATATTTACATTTATGTGACCCCTCTAAAGGGGGCTAAAATTAAAGATATTCTTTTCAGCCCCTTAAAGTGCTAATAACTAATCAAAAAAAAAAACTAGTTATGGCCAAGAGTTTAAATATTTACACTTGTATACGACTATAATTATGTGACCCCTCCAAAGGGGGTAGATTAAAAAAAATTGTATTGTGTCTCTTGAGAGTCGTCGTTGTTAGATTGGAAATTTCTGGTAAAAACAAATAAAAATTATAAAAAACGCGCCCAAATGTTTACACTTATGCACGACTATAAATATGTGACCACTCCAAATGGGACTTATCAACAAAACCCCTTAAGAGCACTCTTATGTAAATTTTCGACCCGTGCTACAGTAGATTAACAAATAAATAAGTAAATAAATATTTGACGCAACAGGGAACAGGTAGACAAATCCAAGGCCTAGCTTCTCATTCGTTGGTGTAAGTTTTTATTTTTTGAGACGAATGGAAAGGACCTACAATTTTATGCCGACTCCGAACAGCTGAATTCAGTAGCTTTTTCAGGACACTTGTACTCTCGGATGTTTGACAGACTCGCATAGTAGTCCAGCATACTAACCACTGCGCCACTGTTCCCACTGACAGTAGCTTAAGTTCACATAATCCCACTTAAGCATATGTAAATGTCAGCTCATTTTGTCGTATAAAATTTTACAAATTACAAAAAAATCTCAATAAAATACTTCTTGGTTAAAAATGTCATTAGAAAAAAAAATTATGTGCTTCGAAAATTTTCGACAATCTAGCTAAACGTCAAACAGCTAAGCGGGACCACATCTAAGGGGGAATAGAAGAAATAGAACAAGATCCCACCTTAGGTTGGCTACTGGCCTCATTGTTGGTTGCGGTCTAGGCTCACACTGGCCCAAGTGAATGGACTCTCTCCAATATCAAGCTTTCTGGTGACAATGATAATTTATTAAACCGACAGGTACAAATCTTAATCGAATCCAACTTACTGATTAACGCTTTAGATATTTCGTCTCGCCATGGTAATTTATTGATGAACTTCAAATATATATCCACCAGCACGTTGACATCAATATTGTTTGTGTTGTAGGCACTTGTTTCCACTATTCTCCCCCTTTTGTGGTGTAAAACTTTAGAGAAAAATTGGAACTGCGTCAGTGTGGTGCGTCATATTCTTTGGGACCATACGACTGATGATGAAAGGAAGGAAGACTGGCTACAAATCCGAGGCGAATTACGTGATGTCGACAACTTTCAGCTCGAAAACAGCCATTAAACCAGAGAAATAAAAAATACTTTAACCAGAACAAAGGCATTTTTTTTTTGTCTCCCATATACTCGTATGTCTGGCGCACTTTGAACGAAATAATAAAATCCAAGGGAAACTGTCACACTTGATTATCCACAAGTTTATCGAGAGAAAAATGTGTGCGTCTCAGTCGTCATCGTCGCCTGTTTTTTTTCTGGAATGGTTATCCGTACAGATTTTTAAGACCATTAACATCATTTTTTAAAGTAAATCATATTTTTTATTAGACAAACAAGAAAATATGGAATACAACAAATACTTATTCGTAAACTATGGGAAATTGATTAGCAATCATATAAGTGACCATAAGGATCAGAATTATGAAGAGGGCCGCAGCAATGCCCTCGACTGAACATACACATGTAAATGGACATATTGGTTCGTCGTTAGGATCTGCATCAATTACTAATGGATGGTACATATTCCTTGTAAAGTTTCGCATGTTGGGGCGTTCTATGTTTTCTGGTGCAACTGCGAAAATTGGTCTAGCGGCGACTAGTTCAATGTCCTCAAATTGCTCCTGAATTGATGACATTTTTCAATTGGTTTCTTGGGGACCTACCAACTTTTGAAAAACTACAAAAATAAAAAAGAAATAAATTATTATTTGGGAAAATATAAAATATGCACTCGTACAAAATTCTTGGAAGGTCTTGAAACGCGTCTGGTTTTCAGGCTCTCAGCCAGCACAAGTTTAACAATCGATGAGTGATTTGCTACTAAAGCGAATTTAATACTCAAATTGAAAGGTAGCTCAATTTTGAAGCTGTCAATGCAGTGTTACCAGAGTGAAATTTATTTAAAAAAAAAAATTATAGTGAATCTGTAGGCTATTTTTTTCCTACACCTCTATAAAGACTGCAGTTATACAAACATCCTGCTGACAGGAAGAGCAAACCATATTTCCGTCCACATATTCAAAACAGAGTTCGAATCCAAGACAAGTAAGACTTATTTTTCATTCATAATTCTATTGTTTTTTTGGAATGAGTTTTATAATTATCAATATTTGTAGCGCAGTCGCGTATAATCGCGTAATCTATATATCGTTGGTCAAAAAATTCAGTCATAAAGTCAGTGTAAATTTTAAACAAAATCAGTCTGGTCTGTCTTTTTGTCACCTTCCTCCTACTAAATCTCTGACCCAATCGTGATGCAATTTGGCAAAGAGATAGTCTACGAACTGGAGAAGGACATAGGTGGCCTTTCATTTCATCCTTACTAATACCAAAAATTCTAAAGCAACTCTGTCTGTTTGTCTGCCTTTCTGTCTGTCTGTTTGTCTATCTGTTCGTCACCTTCCCAGACTAAATCATTGACCCATTCGTGATGTAATTTGGCAAAGAGATAGTCTACGAACTGGAGAAGGACATAGGTGGCCTTTCATTTTATCCTTACTAATACCAAAAATGCTAAAGCAACTCTGTCTCTTTGTCTATCTGTTCGTCACGTTCCTCCGACTAAATCTCTGACCCAATCGTGATGTAATTTGGCAAAGAGATAGTCTACGGACCGGAGAAGGACATAGGTGGCCTTTCATTTCATCTTTACTAATACTAAAAATTTAAACAACTCTGTCTGTTTGTCTGCCTTTCTGTCTGTTTGTCTATCTGTTCGTCACCTTCCTCCGACTAAATATATTTGACGCAATCGTAAGGTAACTTGGCGGAGAGATACCGACTGGACACGCCAGGCATCCTTCTACAGACGATCCCTTTTCTCTTGCCTATTTTCGGCAGTACTGTACTGTATGAAGTACGGAGATTTTTTCATTACGCGTCGAATGTGGAATGCCTTGTCGAACTCAATTAAATTTACAGACATTTCAAACCTGTCTGAATCTATGCCAATTTCCTCCATCATGAGTCATGACGTATTGTCAAAAAATTAAAAACAAAATTGTTATACTGGCAGCATCCTAGTCTATGACATCATCAAGCAGTAGCGCCGCTTTAATAACCACGCATTTATTGCGATAAACACAACGCTGGCGCTGATTGGTGTCGGATGCCACTTCTCAGGAATATAGCTAAAGTAATACAAATTGTATCTATCACTCGAAGAACCACATAAAATGTATCCCTGCTCAGGCATTTGCATTACAGATTTATTTGGAATAAGTACAAGGTCCATCGGTGTCCGATTACACTTCGCAGAACTATAGGACTGTCCGGAATCGCATCATACACGAGTACTCGTATGTACTTTGAAGAAATCACAATACGACGCTGAAATAAGTCTGATGACATCACTTTTCCTGAAAATCAATTTTGCTCAAGAGAAACTAAAACTTACAAGAGTTTAATTCCACAATAATGCACATCCCTTCCCAGGAGAAGTATCTAAATAAAAGACAACACAAAAACATATTGTTCCGAAAATTTTTATTTCATAATTATACCAACAGATGGTTGCACAATTTTTTATTTTTTTTGTATAAATAAAGTTGCAAAATATTTATTTATCGCAACTGCGGAGGTCGCTTTATTAGGACCTTGTCTTTCAATTGATATATACAATACAAAACAAAACCATCATGAGGACTACAATAATAATTGTAAAGCAGTTGGACGTACCAGGATATGGTGGCGGAATGGCCGACATACGGAATCTTCCCTCCTCCAAGTTTCGCAATGGGTCACGGCTGATGTGAGGATTTTCTCCAGCGAATTTAATATCCCTTAAAACGCCAGTATACTTCCTACCAGATGCCCCAGTTATTGAAACCTTCTGACGATGCTTCGATGAATTATCCCGGCGGCGATCGGTCTCGCGCTCCACCAATGTTTTCAGGGAGCTATTATTGATCTTGATTTCAGTGAGCATGGTGTCCAGTGCGACGGCTAAGTAATCCAATGTCTCGTCGTTGTTGTTGAGGATATCCTCAACAACTTTATTGTCCTTATCCTTGTTGAAGTCAGACATTTTCAACTTGTTGAAAGTAAATGAAAAATATTCGAAAGAAAAAAAATAATAAATAAAAATTTACACAAATGATGAAATCACACTCACAGGTTTATTTTTAAACACGAAGAAATATTTTTAAGAGCAGCAGTTACAGCTTTAACGATCACTTTGTAACTGAGGGTACAATTGACATAAGTGCACGTCTGTGGTGAGCTCAGCGATTGAAGTTTTGCAAATTTCTGTGGTGGGGATGTCAAGTTGAGGTGAGATTTGCATTTTTGCTGGTTACCCCACGATCACATTTCGTATATACTCTGCTGGAGCAGACTCGTTTAGGATCGAATTTTGTTAGCACATTTGTAGTCTATAGGTACTAAAAGGGTTTGCCAATAGGGACGGGTAGATTGTTAAAATTGAAATTGTATACCATCCACAGGAAGGTAAAGGGTGCCCCAAATACAAGCTACTAATTCATTCTAGTTGCAGGTCGTAGCCGGTTTTGATTTAGCTAAGGTTCTTCATGGAAAAATCGGACTCAAATTGAGAAGAAAGCGGAAATCCCTTAACACAATGATGTAGTCTCTCATATTGGATAGGTCAGGTTTGTGACACTGCGATCAGTGATTGATGACGCCTCAAGTATCTTGAAGGTTCTCTGCTCGATGTTCCAGTACAGTTTCTGGTCATCTGCGACCTACATCATCGTGGTATTTGAAACGGGGAAAGCAGGGCAAAAAAACGACACAATTTCCGTTCAGCTGCTGCTCATAGAAAATGCAATGAGCAGCAACTATTCGCCTCCTCCCCCTCTGCGAGAACTCCCAGCAAAGAACCTACAACCCCCCAGTTACCACACATATACCAAAACGGTATCCTGTTTCAAAAATCGATACTGAACCCTGTTCACCTTTCCACCCATGTTTATTTTTAAACACGAAGGATCTCTAATCTAATCTCCTATACCATCTCTGCAGATGACAGACGATTCAAAAAAAAAAAAAAAAAAATGTCTCTGTCCTGTCGAGATAAACAAGACACGTCCCTTGAGTAGATGTCTGAAGGACTTGCCAGACACCCATCATTCGGATGGAATTTTGGCGACGTTATCATTCCACAAACATATAAATTGTCCAAACATTGTAACAAAATTCCCGTCATAACGGAACACACTTCTTTTGTTTAAATTCCACACATAGTACTCCCTATCAGCAACGAATATACGACAATGTGTTGCAAACCACTTCAGATCGGTGTATGTGTGTAGAATTGAACCCTGGACCCATTTCATTGACACTTTAATAAATATCCTTATGGACTTTGTATTAATTTTCAATTACAAGGGTCACGCGTGCATGAGGCTCAAGCAAGACCGACAAATCTATGATTTTCATCAAGGGCCTGGCATATTTATGCATAGCTGCAATATCAACCGTCGTCAATAAAAAATCGTTTGTAGAATGGACCGCTCTAAGATCGTCAATAACCAACGCAATGACTTGATTAGTTGAAGAACGCTCGTAAAATTATATGTGGAGCGGATTCAAAGACCCAAACTTAAGCAGTCGTAACATTGTGGGAATTTGAAGAACGACGGAGCTGGGTCTGGGTGTGACGCCGTTTTAATTGTTTTCCGACGACGACTTACGAACAGGTCCCCTTAAAACAAAGGATTAGTTGCGCTGGTGTGGAAACAGTTGAAAATATGAAACCGCTGCGGGTCGTAATGAGAAAAAATGTGTCACGATACCGATGCCATGAACGAAGTGCGGTGCTAATGACATGGGTGCGAGAATTTGACGTGCATCGTAAAATTAAATAATTTATTAGATCTCGGTCTTGAATATGCGCATTATGCACTTCATGAGGTTTTATGACGGTTCGCAATGTGAGTGACAGAGATTTTTCTGTTGAGGGCTCTGGAAGAGTGCACCCTTGACATTGAAAGTGCTCTTATCAATGTCAATGTCAACAGCAGTTCAAGTGCAACTGGGAGGAAGATGCTGTGTGGAGTTGTTTGATATTTTGATCGAGTTTGGTGTCAAGTGAATTTTGAAACGATCTACCACTTGGGGAAATCAATGATTGGGCTTAGCGATTGGTAATTTCTATTTTTAAAGTTTGTTTTTAAAGTGAAGTTTGATCAATTGATGTAGATCATCGAATGGACGTTCGCTGTTGATTTTGTCTTAAAAACGGTCGATTTGAATTTCAAGATGGACCATTTTTATCTTGCTGGGCTGATAGGTTTGAGGAGTACTATGGCCACTCAGGTCAATACTGATCTATTACATTGCAGATCATTTGAATATTGACTATGGTACCGAGAATGGCCTTTGAAGGACTTCTTATATTTAAATGAGACTTTTACATCAATTCTCCCACTACAGTTCAATAATATTCCACAAAAAATATCATTGAAAGGCCTTAAAAAAGTAAAGAGTGCACTTTTGAAGATATTCTGATTTTTTTCTTAATTTTTTTAGAATGAATTTTTCTTGCCGAGGTTGTCTCTTTTTCAGAGGCAGTTTGCAACAAATTTTACTGATTTTTATTTTAATGTGATGCTAATCGGCCCTAAAAATATAACTGACGACATAGCCATTGAAAAGTGCACTTTTGAAGCTATTCTGATTTTTTTGTTCTTAATTTTTTCAGAATTTTTCTTGTAGAGGTTGTCTTTTTTTCAGAGGCGGTTTGCATAAAATTTTACTCGCCCTTAAAATACTACATACGACATAGCCAATGAAGAGTGCACTTTTGAAGCTATTCTGATTTTTTTCTTAATTTTTTCAGAATTTTTCTTGCCGAGGTTATCTCTTTTTCAGAGGCAGTTTGAATCAAATTTTACTGATTTTCACTTAAATTGGTTTGCTATTTCACCAGTAAACCTACTTTTTTTCAGATCATCGGTGACAATCATGGTCAAAACGATCTGCAAAAAAAAAATCTTTGCCGATCTAACCAGTTTTTCCACAACGGAAATTCAACAACAAGATCAAGATATTTCTCAACAAATTCTCGTCTAATTTCAGATGATAGTTAAGCGAAACATGATTACTTGCATGCGCCGAAGAATTATGGTAGATTCCCGGTTCAAGTGCTCGAAAAACTCGTCAAAAGTTTTTTTTTGTTCGAGTATGTTTATAAAATTGCCAACACCTTTTTTAAGCGACAGTCAATTTCACAACTGACAGTGGATTTTTGTCCACTTTTGGTTACCATTTAAGTGCGCTTACTAAAGTAAAATTCTCCACAAACTAGTAAAAAATAAGACTCTTAGATCTCGATTTATTCGCCTCAGTCTGAATGCTCGAAAACGTTTTTGAACACTTTGAAAGGGATAAAATTATATTTTAAAAAAAGTCACCCCTTGATTTGTATGTTGTCTAAAACTAGGTCAACTAAATTGACCCGTCATAAAATCGTCCATTTAATGATCTACATCAATTGCTCAAGTGCAGCCACTTTTAAAGTAAAATTTACCAACAGATAAGGTCAATCATTAATTTTCCCAACTGGTAGATCCTTTTAAGAAAATCATCCAATCAATCACAATTGCTGATATTTGCAGTAGATAGCTATTGCAATGGGTTATCACAAATTTTTTGTTTTGGGCAGTCATTGTTCTTCTCTCTTAAAAATTACAAATGTAGCAACATAAAGTCCACCATCATAAATCAATCAAAATTTTGAAAAACTTTCTGAAAAGTCAATTCTTCTAAATTTTCATACGAATTTCTCGATAGATCAAAAAATACTGCTTAAACTTAGAATTTATTAAATATGAAAAAAATATCTTTGTTTTCTTATTTTTAGAAAATCTACAAATCATTCTCGGTCACAAAGTTATAGGCAATTTTATTGCATTCAGCAACATGGAGTGCCACCTTTTGTTGGAAATCTGCTGATACTATTAAAAATGTCTTAAAATTCGATAAAATATTTTTACTTTTTCTGAATTTAAGAAATTTAAATGTATCTACGGATTTTCTACAATTCCATTTGCTCCTACTACCATCATCAACATCGTCATCTTCTTACAACAGTTCTCGCCTCTTTCTGCGTGGCTGATTCTCTGATATTGAGCTTCAATTTTGATGTCTTCTATAAAATAAAATGTTTATTCAGTTCCGTCTAAAAATAACTTTCTCCTTAATTTCTTCCTTTTGGTATAGTTTGTGTAATTTTGTTGCCTGAATGTGGTGCCGGTTGTATCACAAAAAGTTCGCACTCAACCACCTATGTGTGAAAATACTATCTATCTGTCAATGTGGGTGATTCCCCAGGTATCTCTTTAACTCACCCAAAATCGTCTCAGTTGCAAGTCACCCATCAAAAGTGAAAGCTGTCTGTATACGCTCTGTCAACAATTTTTTATTTTTTTTTTTGAAAATAAATCCGAAATTAAAATGTAAGCGCATCTTAACTATTGCCAGTATGAATTTGGTGTAATTAAAAAAAAATATATATATTTTAGAAAATGTCACAAATCACCTATAACTCAAGTATCCCAGAAACAGTGATCATCTCTCGTCCGGTTCTTGGAAATTACATCAGGCATGGCGACGATAGGGACAATCGTCGGCATTTCAACAATGCTACTCTTCGTAGGAATATGGATCAAGCTCCAGCAGTCAGTCTACATGTCATTGAAAACTTGAAATATGTCGCAATTGACCCTCCAGAAGTGCATCAGCAGGAGGGTGCTAGAAGTGCCGCCATTGCTCGTCCAGAATCGAACTTGGGCATTCAGGAAGATGTGAATGCCATTGAAATCATACCGGAGGAGATTGAAGTGGATCCATTTCAAGCTCATTGCACATTGAAGAATGGCATAAAATTGGCTGTTTTTATAATGCTCATTGGAGGCTTTTACGCCATTTTGCATTTCTTGCGTAATGTTTAAAGATTTTTCTTTTCCTATTTTTTTTTTTGCTAAATTTTTCTTTGCTCTTTCAATCACACTTGTCTTGGCATAATGTATACAAATAGATACAAATAAATTCGACCGATTTTTGCAGCGAAATGAGTTGTTTGATTTTGGAAATGGGGTGATGTCATCATGGAAGTGTGGAATTTTCTGCGATTTTGACGGTTTGTATAAACAAAAATTGGCAAGTTTATGTTGACTGTTGTCGCTTCCTCTATCATTCTCATAAGTTGTGCGGATATTGGGCAAATTATGATTTTTTTTTTCCATTTTAAGGAGCGCTAAACAGTTTCCAGGAATTAATTTATCCTATAGGGAGAACATAATGACAGAGATGTGACAAACAATGAGGACAGCAATGGTGTGGAACATGTTTTAGTTGGCAGTTTTTTTTTAGAACTATTGCATAGGTATAGTGTGACGATCAAGTTGGCTATATCGTGATGCATAGAAGATAAGACAATCACAGACTTCCTTGCTACCGGTACAAATGATAACGTACTGTACTTCGAGTCATCGACGCTCGACATCTCTCCACAGTTCGTGTTTTTCTTCATTTGTGGAAGAATGGAAGTTTTATTACGAATGGTACCCACCAAAGTCGAATTTTTTGCGAAAAGGTTTCGCGAGCTCCAATGTAGTGAAAAGTTGTAGGTAGTTACATTTCGGCCTGATCCTTCATATCTTCGCATCAATCGCTTTACAACATACTCTCCAACAACAGTTGTTTGGAGTGCTGCACCTGTCTCCTTTGGAGTGTAAATTTCGCCACGCAGTGGAAAATAGTTTGAAGCATCGCAAGCCCACCAAACCTTTATTCCATATTTGGCTTGTTTTAAAGGAATGTACTGCGTAAACTTAGTACGGCCTCTGTATGGAAACAGCTGTCCATCCACAGTGATGCCTTTCGGCTAACATTTTCAAACGTTGTTGTAAAATTATTTCCTCGCTCAACAATTCTAGACATCGGCAGTGAAGTGAAGGACTTTAAATATGCGACAAACGATTTTACTCTAGCGCTCAACGAGCTTGCGCGAGCATGCAAAACCAAGGATATTTTATAAACGAATTTTAAGGCGATATTTTCTGTCGTTCGCCGTCGAAGTCGACGAAAATTAAACCAAGTTCACGCAGTTCTTATCACATTCAAAAGTCTCCTTGTTCCCAATGTGGATACCCGACCGTCAAGTTGCTTTCATACAACTGATCGGTTGTATTGTAAAATGAGGAAGGACAGTGGACGCTGGTCGCATAAGTTTCCTTAAGGTTGTGAGGAGGCGCTCGCGTAGTTGATTTTGTAAGGGAACTCTAGACAAGCTAAAAAAGGTAGCATGGATATAGAGATATACAAGGAATAAAAGGAGTCTCATGAAACTTGTGCAAAAAGTAGAAGAATCAATTTACAATTCTGAATAAATGGTCCCCGGTTCGACCCCCAGAAAAATTGAGTTTATTTTTTAACTGCCTTACTAGTCGTGAACGTCTACCTAACATTCGAGAAGCTTCTCAGTTGCTTCCTTCGTTTGATGTGTTTGAACAGTAGGCTATGGGATCCGGTTCGTCCCCTAGATCCCATTTCTTTTGCCCCATTTTTTTGATCCCATCTTGCGAATGTCTGATTTACATCTGAGAATATTTTTTTAGTTTATCCATTCTGTTAGTATGTTATACTTGTGAGTAAATTGTCCTCGGTTCGAGCCCCAGATATATTTAACAGCCTCACCACTTGTGAACGTCTAACTAGCATTCGAGAAGCTTCTCAGTTTCTTCGTTCGTTTTGGTGTGGGCTTCGGTTTTTTCCCCCAGAAAAATACAAATTACTTCGTCTTTGAAATAAAATTTCACTCAAATGAATGCTTAGAGAGGAGCCAAGTTGGTTTCAGGCTTTCGGTTGATCATTATTTATCATTGAGCCAAGTCGAGGCGTTTTCAATCTTAAATATTTAAAATCGGCATCGATACAGCCGCTTTGGTTCAGATGTAGTAAAATTGAACTATCATATTGCCACTACAGCCGCCTGTTGGCAATGTCTGTCATACTTCAAAATGCGAGACAAGTGCGATGCAATGTCCATTCGAATCACTTGACCCCACTGGCTTTTGTTTACTGGCAGTCTCCACTGGCAACTCTTCATCTAAAATCACCACTTGGTGGCTGGGTTCTAAAAATTCAATTCATGTGTGTAGCTCGCCCGCATCAATTTTGAATAGTCCCTCTGTACCCCCGTGTCAATGTTGCTATCTAAACAGAAAAGAGAAACAGTAAACAAATCAAATCTAAACTACGAACAATAGAAAACAAAGGCGCGTTGGCTTCAGCTCTAAAGCATCCTCATAATTGCTTTCCCATTAGAAAATCATAAAAAACATCCGATGTCGTTGGTCCGCAAATTTAAGTACCCCAAATACTTATCCCTGAAACTGTTGCTCTTCTACTTGCTATATCCGTCGTCGTCGTCGTCATCGTCATCGTGTTTACGCGTTGTTTTTAATAGAGGGGCTGAAAAATATATATTCAAATCGGCTTATAAAGCAAACTCGCTTATAGCCCCATTAGTTCCGAGGGGCCATAAAAAATACCACTCTTGTTATCAAATTAAAAAATAATCTCAACTTAGCGTAACGGACTGGCATTTGGAACTAATTACAGAGTACAGCAAGAGTTCTTGAATTTTATTACCTACCCAACGTCGGTCCCTTGTCCTCGGTCGAATTTGTCGAGTTGCCGCTCGGTAAAAGAGTCCCTGATGATGGTGATGGTTGGTGATGCTTGATGAAGTGTATATTCTGCAAAAAATTGAAATCTATATCACCCGGACGTAGATACTTCTCCACGCTTGCATAACAACCAGACCTTATAGCGAATCTAAACTCAAAATAGAATTTATGAGAAACTGGCCATAAATTACAGTCATCCGGCGCTGCCGGCGTGATAGTGCATTGTTTCCCTAGATTGTGCAATTATGCATGGGGTGCGCGCCAAATGAGGTCTGGAAATAGACGCAATTATTTGAAATGTGGCGCGCGAGAGAACAATCTGGCTAGAGGGCGCATAGATGCGGATACACGTATGCAATCTGCAACCCATAATCGTTTCGATCGTTAAAATATGAATTGCAAACGCGATCGTAAAAGGTGCATATAATTATGATTAACGAGTTAGTTCGGGCAAGTGTTGAAAGATCGTTGCAGCTGCGAAAATTATTGCAGGTCGTTATGATGAATCGGCGCGGTCATGGAAAACTATTTCCGGCAAAGTCTGGAGCGACGAAATCGAGAACATTCTGCGTGATTGATGTCAATTTAACTTTCCATATATCTATGCGATGACACTGAAGTGGGGTGGGGGGCTGACTTTTGAGTGGCGGCCCGGTGTCTCCAGAAATCACAAGATATCATGTGGCTTAAGAGGTGACAACATGAGGAACAAGTATCTGTTTGGCTTGATTTAAATGTAAATGTTGAACGACGTTTAGTCGAGCGAGCACGCGAGATTTGGTTAAAAATTCACTGAATCCCGATAGGCGAGATTTTTATTTTTTTACTGCTGATAAAATTCCGAGACAGCATCATGTGTCTTCAGACAGGATTTATCTGTTAAAGGCAGGAGTGGACTGAGAGTGCGACTGCGTTTGAATGGAATCTGTGACTCAATAGGTTACCTACGAAGTATTCTCTACCCATGAATATTTTTCAGACGTTTGTAAGAAGCGCGGCAGTTAAAAAAATACTTCAATTGTAATTGCCTTTTTTGGGGGTCGAACCTGTAACTCAGTAGGCTGCCTACGAAGTTTTCTATACACAGAAATATTTTCCAGACGTTTGGATGAAACGTTGCAGTTAAAAAAATACTTCAATTGTAATTGCCTTTTTTTGGGGGTCGAACCTGTGACTCAATAGATTGCCTACGAAGTTTTCTATACACAGAAATATTTTTCAGACGTTTGCCAGAGGAGCAGTAGTTAAGAAAAAACAATTTTTTTTTTTTGGGATCGAGTCTGGGCGACGAAGTGGAGCTCGTTCCGTTGGTATCAACATTTTGGTGGAGCAAGTCATTAAGGAGGTAGCACATGAAGTGCTAAAATAAATTTCGCAAATAAACTTCAAAGGAAGTCACCTATCCCCTTGTTTATTGCAACTCGAAACCTCTATCGATTCAAATAATCACTTCCACCGCTCATTTCATTTCCTTTCCTTTTAATATCCCCCACCACAGTTGGACGCCATATGAATCAAGCACCCCTGCATTTGTTTAATGCTATATTCCATTTCTATAGGTTGAATACATGGCCTTTCAAAACTCACAAGGATGTGGCCACAACCAGTTTAGAGGCGATTAGAAATGTGTTGTGAGGAATCCATGCGGTATCGCCAATCCAACAATAATGACCTGCAACATCCATGCCTCTCTGCGGTTAGTCCATTCACAGCTGCAGCTTAGGAAGTAGGATGCCATCCTACCTCAATACAATAGTGATTTCGCTTCTGTCAATCTACATCAGGCTACCTGTTAATTGTAGGTGAATAGCCGACAAAACACCACTCCCGTGCTTGACCTGTGTCATCCGTGTCTGTCTGCCCTTATTCAGGTAGGACATGCAGCTTGGTGTTGTCTTTGGGTAGACCACAACGTGAATTGAAGGGACACCGAAGTTCACCATTTTCCGAATGGCATCTGAAACTATAGATACTTATCTGGGATATGGGTTGCTGTGCTATTTAGCACCCAATTACAACGTCCTTTTGTGAAGGAGTCGTGCTGTCAATATGGCAACTACAGTTGAATGATGGTGTAATTTCATTCCGTGTGATTTGTGGTTTGGTTGTTATAGAGGGGTGGATACTTTTTGGTCACCATTCATAGACGGAAAATGTTTTCTGAAAGTAGTTGTTGTCGTATATGCGTTGCCTATATAATTGATCAATGTTAAAACGAAGTGAAGGACTGTCAGAATGACTACATCAAAGATGATGATGTTCCACTGTTCAGAAAGAGAAGGAAGTGCTTCAGAAGGGAAACGGAAAAGAACTTTAAAAATCGCCTTATCTCAAAGCGCCTAGTGCCAGGCAACATCGTGCGCGTTCCATTAGAGACACTTTTGTCAAATCTGTTGCCTTTCATCACAAAGTATCTTTTCCAAGTTCAAATTAAAATTCCAACTCTTAGATAAGCCCAGTATAAAGCGGGCAATCTTTAAACTTTATTACACTGCAGTTCGATTCAAAAGTGCACACAAAATAAACAGTTATGTTCAATAGGAATCAGAGATTAAAAAATACATGGCCACCAATAAGACTAAGAATCCAAAGGCCATCAGTAGGATACCGGTTAAAATCCACATGTCCCAGGGCAATTCGTCGGTTGCAAAAGAGCCCTCATCCGATGCATCATCTGATTGTGCACCCGGATCGCTCATTTGGATTACGTTTGCTGTTGGTTCTTCCCATGGCTGCAGGGCGAGAATTCGATTTGGCTGGGTCTCGATCTGCCAGCCCAGCTCCTTTGGAGCACGATGATCCTCCTCGTTGAGAGTGGCTTGGGCGCCCTCCAACTGGGCCACGTCGCGCCTAGTGCTCGAAACAGTGGCTATCTCATCGATTGGCTCACCTACCAACGATCCATCAGCACTTGGCTTCATCATGATGGTCACCTTTCGGTAACGCTTCGTATTACCGTACTTCCTGTCGATGTAATCCTTGACGTCACTGAATTGATCCATATTCTGTAAAGTGAATTCAGATTGAAAATCACATACAAAAATATAATTCGCACTAACTTACGCACTACACGTCTGCTTCGTATCTTACTCGTTTATGAAGTGCCAGTACTAAGGGTAAGCCCGCACATTGGGGTGCGGTTGATTTATTACACCAGTCGACTACTGGTTGGAGCGCAGGGTGGGGGTTCTCTGCTATACACTCTCGCACACTATATACCTCCATTGAATAGGAAAAACGGCCGGTATAATAATAGCTTTGAGAGTTTTTCCCCTTTAAGGTGCAGCCGGCTATACACGCCCAAGCCACCCACAAATGCCTACAGATGCCATTTAAGAGAATTGCGCAAGTATAGTGAGTACAGGAATCACTTACTTATTTGATGTGCGCGCAGGGGAGAGTCTATACTCTATAGCACCAACCAACTTGTAGGTATACAGGTTCGTAGCTTGGAAAAATTGCCCTCATGCATACTTATTGCACTTTAATTATCTTTACGGCAATTTTTGTTCCAACGCACAACTGTGTGTGTGTGTGATGTCATCCAAATAGATTCGATTACTTTCGAGTACTGAAATTGGAGACCCTACCAGCGAGTTTAGTGTGTTTAAATTTGCCATCCTACCAGTGCGGCTAGTGCTATTAAATAAACGCGAGCGGAGTGTCTAGTGTGCATAGCCTTTCGGAAAAGGTGATAAGAATTAAGAACCGGAAACGTATAGTTTCACGTTAAGACGTAGAACCACTTTTGGCACACCTTCGAAGACAGATTGGAGGTATGTATAGGGTATATGTCCTAGGGGGCCACTTTTCGAGGTGAATACAGAGAATTAATACAGCAAGACGGTCCTTATACCGAATTTTGAGAGTGTCAGCGGGAGTTCATAGAATAAGCCGGTCTTTAGGGCGACTTTTAAAAATGCGAACAGCCAGTCCTTAGAGGAACTGTTCAAGGTATGCTCAGCGAGATTTTATTTAGCGTTAAAGTGACTTTTGTGAAATTTGCCAAACGATCTCACACAACACAGTCAAACGGCACGAATTCAAGTCTGCAAACCGCCATCCGTTCCCCGTCCAATGGTGGCTGATAAGCCTTTCGCTTGTGGGCAGGATCCCTTTAAAATTGCCCGGCCTTAATAAGAAAATTCGCAGTAAGATCGCAGTAACCCAAACAGTGGTCAGACTTAGAGGTGGTCAAGCCAGTTCCATAATTTGCACTGTTGTGCATTAGATAGAGACGAAATGAAAATTAAACTTTTAAAATTATTGGTTTGTGGACTTCCCTCAGTCCAATTAGGCGAACAGAACTGCAAAGATGGCTGAAAATAAAAACATCCACATTGCAGCTTCGGATAAATCGCAAACCAGATGGACTTAAGTGGACAGACATAAAGCTTGAGCTTCATTCTCGGGTCGTTTTAAAAAGCTATCGCACTTGAGCAAGTGACAAGGTCTCAGCATAAAATTGTACGTCCCGTCCAAATGAAGGGGGTAAACAAACGTTGTCCCCCGCCTTTTGAACACTTGCTCACGATGTGCCACTATTTTTACATTTTTTTTAATCTGGTAAACCCATCTACACGCCTGTTGCGTCAGGTATTTATTTATTTATTTCAGTGCTCGTCCTGTTTTCAAAAGCCTGTTCGTAAAAATTATTAGAGCCTTAAAGCTCCAGAGATCTCACTTCTCAGTCGCACTAGTCAGAGGATAAGGTTCAATATTGAAGAAAAAATTACTCAAACCACTCGTTTCATTAGGGGTTCTCTCTATAGAGCAGTTTGAAATTGACGACAATTCTGCTCCAAAAATTATCCATTCAGATAAAGGCGCATTTCCATCAAAGCGGTTAAGAAGATGAGAAAAATGTTCGTATATTTCTGTCTTGGAAAATCCACTCGTAGCTATAATCATACAGATTCTCAATGCAACTTGTGACTATTTGGTATGGGTTTTGCAGTGCTGTCGCATTTTATCGACAACTACGGAAGAAACGTTTCAGTCGTTGTAACATCCTGTCCTATGCCCCTGTCCTATGTCACAATTTATATTTTATATTTTTATTATTTCTTTAACTGACGTTTAACTACTAGTTGCTAGGATACTACAGTCGTAACGTTGGTTGGTTGAAAGTAGCTGCCAACTGGGAAACGGCAACACACTTAGCAGTTAGCAGTTGTAACGTTACAAAAAGTATAGCACATTTTTAATCGCCCGAAATTGAGGATTTGGATTTTATACTATATAAATGCCTCCAACAAGTCGTTTTCTTAAAGTTGCTCTTTTTGTGAACAGCCATTAACAATCGATGCTCCGCAAACAGTCTAGAGACGATTCAGACTCAAGAACAATTTTGGTCAAGCTTTTCGTGTAATGGAGACTGCAAATGCGTTGACAGGACCAAGTCATAATCCCATAATCTATCGGGAGGTTTAACTAATCATTTTTAAATTGTTTTTTTTTTTCTTTAGCAGTCTTGAAAAGAAACCAATTCAAATAAAATGCCGCTCCCTGACTGTTTTTCTGGTACCTATATACACCCCCAGTTGATTCATATGGTTCAATCGTAAGATGCAATGCGAATCTTCAGCCACCAGAGTCTGTAGGAATAAAAGTGAACCCATTTGCCAAAGTAATTTTTTTTTTAGATAAAATTGGAAATTAATTTTTTTAAACAAAGATAAACAATTTTTGAGCAATTTTTTCCCCAAATGGCAACGCTACATCATGTGACAGTGACAGCATAATTGTCAGGCTCAATTCTCTATCTGATTTTTGTTTACATTATATCTGTTGGTAAAAAGATGCGACTTCTAGAAAATTCTTTAGAGTTCCCCTCATCGCCGCACCCGCAATTCATAAACACACACAAGATGCAAACTCGCAGGAAAAAAAAAAAAAAAAAACATTAAAGTGAAAATGACACAAATGACATTTTATTATTATTATTATTATTTATTTATTTCTCCGAAATCTCATGTGTATTCTAGGTCAACTTAAAAATCAATATCGAAATCCATATTGAAGAAATGGAATATTATGTCGCGCCTGCTGGTCCTCAAGCTGATCATCGAATCATGGTGTAGAATAAATGTGTCCGTTTCCATCCTGAAGCCATTGTACAGGCATGTTCGGTATTTATCGTACACCATTGGAGGCTCATCATCGCCGGTCACATAAATTCCAATCTCACAATTTGCGTTCAGTCGTTTCTCAATTACCCGGATATTGTTCCATTCCTGGCACCCAATCACATTCCATCCAACCATCAGGAACACCCTACGATGTCCCTTCGTCTGGATGTACCACTTTGAATAGATCCTTATGATCGGCCAGTGTTGTACGATTCGAGTGAATTTGTAAAACTTCATCTGTCCCTACAAAAAATAAATTGAAACTTCAGATACGCACAAGGGAAATTTAATTTCGAACTTACACGCCACTTTTCGAAAACTTTCATACGCATGGTGGGCACTTTGTGGGTTCTCATTTTCGATTAAAAAAAAAAATTAAATTTTTTTTCTTCCTTTTTTTCTGTCGGCAAATACGCGTTAGGAACTGAAACTGCTGTTTGAATATACAGTAACGCGAATGCTCCCGAATCCGATGGAGAACAATATGTACTAACCGATCGTGAATAATCACAATCACAACTTTGAGCAGGCATTATTCGCAAAATGTCGCTTTTGTGTATAGTACCATTAATATATTTGCATGTATGCAATACACAACCTATTGTCTTGCCGTTGCTTTTCCATAAATTTGTATAGTATTAGTAAATTTTGCAAGTGTCAGACGTCACGATGTATATGAAACTGGATGCTTCCGTACTCTTGCATTTTTTTTTTCAACATAAGCACGGTCCAGTGTATAGGTGGGTGACAAATAGAAATTTGGACTTGACCACAGAATCACAGACACGAAAGATAGAATAGTGGATCTAAGTTTAGATACAATTTGCTAGCTTGACTTGTGTTTGTATTATCCCCTCTGGTTTGAGTTTGATTTTCTCAATTATTGTAAGTAATTTCTAATTTGTTTGCAATTGTTGTAATTTGAAGTAAAACATTAAACAGCTATGCCAAGTGGGAACAATTCTATTGTATGTATAAGAGTGACGTATAGTGACGACGGATGGTGACACATCCTTAGTGATGATAAGATTTCCAATAATTCTGACATTCGTTAGAAATTTAATTTTTCCGATGAAAATGTAACATACACCCCTGTTCCCTTCGGCGCAGGGACATAAGTCCATAATAAAAATATGGAATTATAACCCACCGAAGTGGGTCATAAGGCCATTATGGACTTATGTCTCACCGAAGTGGGATACAAGTCCATAATTTATTTTTCAAAAATGGGACATAAGTCCACAATTTTATTGGTAGCATAAATAGGTGCCGTGACATATAAGGCCACATTTTTAAATTTGGCTTTCAGACGCTTCGGAAAGCGACATAAAACCAAATTGTAACATTCTGCAAAGCAAGATAAAGCCAAATTATTTTGAGAGATAAGACCAAATGCTATTTTTCCATAAGAAAAACTTGTTTATACCGTTTGAATTAATAATCGGTCACTGATTGCAATATTAACAGTTTGAGGACACTTTTACATTTTTCTAATTCATTCAAGATAATGCATAACACTCAAGACATCACAAATAAAACGTTATTATGGTGGGTTTCCTTTTTTTTTCTAACGTATCTTCAATTAGCCATAAATGCAGTTATACACTTCTTGCAGAGTTTTAAATATCATTTAGCATTTAGGTTCATTAAAAATCGATCCTTCCCTTGGCGCGAATTTTCAATTTTCACACCCCAAATCGATCCTCCCATGCTCAATTTGGGACTTCTTTCTACCGTCGTCAGGTTGGTATTGAAAATGGGCTATGTCGGTCAAGTAGTTCTGGTACCTCCCATGCAAAACCACTATTAGACCACGAATCACGATAGCGTCCAAACGAATCGACATGTGCGACTGAATCTTTGTGAGAGGTCTTATTTTTATGGTCCTCAGGTTGGTGCTAAAAATGGTCCATATCGGTCAAGTAGTTCTGGTCTGGGGACCAGCCGCGCGCGCCTATATTAGTAAAAATTTATTCCTCTCATTTTTTCGTTTTGTAATGACTACGACTGAGTTAACAAGTAGGTTATGCCTCTGTAGTATTTATTAATCGCGTTAGGTAGGCAGCTTTCCAGCAAACGCACCTACTACTAATACCGTCATTATATGTGGTTTTTCCTCACAGTTATAGGTCGAACGGTCTTGTTCTTTGTAGTCAGCGCTCGAAGTTTGTTACGTCCAGAGAACGAACTATCATTATTGCAATGAACATGAATACGAGCGTAAAGTTTGCTACTTCGTCATTCACGGTAGCAATTCCTAAATCTCTGTGAATGTCACTATTCCTTATATACCATGGAGCATTCACAATTGCTCTAAGCGTTTTGTTTTGAAATGTTTGTAGTAGAGTCATATTGCTTGGTTTGGTACAACCCCAAAGTTCTATACCGTATGTCCAAGACGGTTTTAGCACTTGCTAATACAGAAGCAGTTTGTTGTATATGCTTAGTTCCGAGTATCTTCCGAGTGAGTTTCTATTTTTGGGACGAATGGAAGGGACCTACAATTTTATGCCGAGTCCGAACGGCTGAATTGAGAAGCTTTTTCATGACAGTCATACTCTCGGATGTTTGTCAGACGTTCGCGAGAGGTGGCGCAGTAGAAAAAACTTTGAGATGTAATTTGTGTTTTTCCGGGGATCGAACCTGGGATCCCTCGCACAGTAGTCCAGCACACTAACCATTGCGCTACTGCGCCCACCTTCCGAGTAGCCAATACATTTCTCTCAGTCTGATTTCGAGCTCGTCTCGCTTTTTTTAACGTGTGGCTTCCACTTTAGTTTTGCATCTAGAGTCATTCCTTGATATTTTGCCTCGTTTGCGTATGGTACTCGTACCGAGTTATTGTAAATAGGTCGGTTGTTAACCTTTTTGTACGTAAATTTGACATGCGTTGACTTGGTCCCGTTAAGGATGATTCGGAAGGTCTTTGTCCATTTGCATACTTTGTTTAGAGCCCCTTGGAGTTTTCGCGATGACGATTCGACTGACTTATCCATTGCGAGGATAGCTGTATTGTCTGCTACGATAGTCCCTTCATCCTGTGGTATATCTTTTGTATAGAGCAGGAATAAAATTGGACCGAGAACGCTTCCTTGCGGAACGCCGGCGTAGATTTCTTTGAATTCTGAGAATTCAGTCTCATGTTTAACACGAAAGGGTATGTTTTCAAGGTAGGATTCTAGTAAACTACACAATTTGTCAGGTAGGACTGCCTTTAGCTTATACCTTAGGCCTTCGTGCCATACTTTGTCAAACGCTTGCGATACGTCGAGCGCTAGAGCAAATCTTTTTCCCCTCCAGGGCGTTTTCAATTTCATTTGTTATTCGATACACCTGATCGATTGTGGAATGTTTGACCCGAAAACCGAATTGATGATCCGGGATCAAGCGTTTTTCTTCAATTACTGGTTGTATTCGTTTTAACAGAAGTTTTTCGAAGACTTTAGATATTAGCGGCAGAAGGGAAATGAGTCTATATGATATTTTTTTTGGTTTCGGAACCATAATAACTTCAGCGACTTTCCATTGCCTTGGAAAATATAAAAGTCTCAATGAGGCATTTACAATGTAGAACAACTTAACTAATGCTTTTTTCGGCAGCTCCTTCAAAATTTCGCCAGTGATTAGATCTGGAGCCTTGTTATTTTTCAGATTTCTTATTGTCATTCTAATTTCAGATAGAGATACAGCTTTTATTTTATTGTTGTCGAATGCCGTATTAGGAATTGGTTCTTCAATCAATGATTGTCCATCGAAAGGCTTGAATTTTTATTCTAGATGGTGTCGGCAAATAAATCCGCTTTCTCTTTTGCCCATTCGCCGTTATCATAGAAAAGGAAATAAAATTAAAAAAAAATCAGAATTAAAAAAAAAACGACGAGGGAAATAGGGATGATAGCTTCTTCGTCAGTCGAATTAAGTGAAACTTGGAATAGTGGTGGGTACTAATTTTTTGGAATATTATTACATTCAAATGACTCGGTCCTGTCAACCCATTTGCAGTCTCCATTTCACGAAAAGCTTGATCAAAATTGTTCTTGAGTCTGAATCGTCTCTAGATTGTTTGCAGAGCATAGATTGTTAATGGCTGTTCACAAAAAGAGCAACTTTAAGAAAACGACTGTTGATGGATGACTTGTTGGAGGCATATAGCACGCTATAGTTCAAATCCTCCATTTCGGGCCATTAAAAATGTGCTATACTTTTGTAACGTTACGACTGCTAACTGCTAAGTGTGTTGACGTTTCCCAGTTTGCAGCTACTTTCAACCAACGTTACGACTGTAGTATCCTAGCAACTAGTAGTCTAAAACGCAGTCAAATAAATAATAAAAATAACATATAAATTGTGACTCGATCAGCAGAGACAGCAGAGAGCAGGTGGACATAGGACAGGTGCATAGGACAGGATGCTACAACGACTGAAATGTTTCTTTCGTTGTCGAAAAAATGCGATGGCACAACAAAAACCACACTAAATAGTCACAAGTCGCATTGACCTCTCTATGATTATACCTACGTGTGGATTTCCCAAGCCATAAATATACGAACATTTTTCTCATCTTCTTAACCGCCTTTATCTGAATGGATAATTTTTGGAGCAAAATTGTCTTCAATTTCAAGCTGCTCTAAAGACTAAAGATCACTAAGGAAACGAGTGATTCGGGTAATTTTTTTCTTCAATATTGAACCTTCTCCTCTGAGTAGTCCGACTGAGAAGTGAGATATCTAGAGCTTTTTTACGAGCAGGCTTTTGAAAACAGGACGAGCACGGAAATAAATAAATAAATAGCTGGCGCAACAGGCGTATGGATAGGTTTACCAGATTAAAAAAAAAATACAAAAAGGGGCACATCGTGAGTTTTCGAAGGGGGGCCAACGTTTTTTTATTTAATTTTTGAACACCAGAGTCAAAAAAACACTCGAAACTTTTTCCCCAACACTGGTTTAATGAACAATTTTCTTTTTTTATTGGATTTTTTGGAAAGTTTTTCTCTTTTTTTTTTTCTCTTTAAATGGATGTGTTCACAGAGACATCTTGTTAAAAATATTAAAAGAACGTTTTTTGAAAGTTTTCAATTAAGTGTTTTTTTTATTAAATATTGAATTAATGAGGAAGACAGTGATTTGTATTAGGGGGGCACAAACAACATTTCGGGATGAAAAAGGGGAACGTTTGGTAATCTAACGTGTAGATACCCTAGGTCTAGCTTCTCACAAGCATTCGTTTGTGTGAGTTTTTATTTTTTGGGACGAACGGAAGGGACTTACAATTTTGTGCCCAGTTCGACAGTTGAATTGAAGAAGCGCGCAAGAGGTGGCGCAGTGTTTTTCCGAGAATCGAGCCTGCACCGTAGTTCAGCACACTAACCACTGAGCCACTGCGCCCACTTGCACGGAGTTAACGTTTCTTTACAGACGTACATATACACCATAGCTGCATTTGTTGCTGCATTATTTTGAGCAGTTTGAAATTCGCGCCTCTACTCTGGGAATATGTAATTTTGCAAACATTGGTCAATCGTAAGTCGATCCATTTCTGTCTCTGTAAGTTTTTCTTCGAAAGACGGGAAAACTATGTACAGCAATGTAAGGTGTCTGTTTGGCTGGTAGTACAATGGACCAGTAGTTGTGTCTGAGTGCTCCTTCAGATAGTAAACCTCCGACAGAAGAAAAAAAAAAAAAAAAAAAAAAGCCATAAAAGTTGTCAGTTTTAAAATAAGGTACAATACGCCAGCTTCATCCCTACTTAGGTGCTTGTTTAGCAACTGTGTCCCTCAGGGCAAAAGTTCTTTCTATAGTAGCCTTGTGATGTAAAATCTTGTAAAAACCTCCAGTGGGTTTTGACGGACGGTATAAATCCGCATCTATATTTTGACTACTGCCATCAGATACTGGCGCGATTTTTATTGACCGCTCAAAATGTTGGAACATCCATCTTTCTAATGCTGACTGTCGCCATCAAGAACAATCTTGACGTGTCGGTCGTACTTCCGACATAGTCCGCATTACAATTCTCCTCTGTGGGGAAATATTTTGATGTGTTTTCGTATAAACGTCTTGCCAAAGTCGTCCTGTACATAAAGTAGACAATGACTAAAATTCATGCCATGCAGCTGTATGTCGCCGCCGTGCTAGCTCATACATTTATTCAGCTGAAACCATCTACCTTTTCCTAAATTAGACACTGTTTCTGTTGCCATGTCCTTAAATCTGCAACTATGGTTACACTGGAACTAACAAAGAGGCAAACCTTCAATTGCAAGTTAATTCATTAATTGCTATAGCGCTGAAACAATAACAAACGAAGATCCTCAAGCGAGCAATCATCTAATCGCCACCTGACGATTTATCCTGTTTGAATATGCGGGATCTGTTCAGCAGGTCTATATAATTTCTGGCTACTTCAACAACCCTCCGACACTTGCACTATAAGCGCATCTATCAATTATCCCCTCATTTTAGATTATGCATACCACTCGAGGGATAAATCCTTCAATCAGCAGGGGGGTTGGAAAATAAGAACAAAAATCATGCCCTTCTCTGACTACAGCAGACGTAGCGTAGCCAGGACTATAAGTATATGTCAAAATTGACCGCACTCGTATAGTTGTATATGCCACTAATTTCAATATCAAACCAACCATCGACTTCATCGTGGTCATTCTGCCTGACCCATGGACAAATTTGTTGCTAATTGTCAAACCTTAAATTTTATATCCTGTCGTGTGTACCTTCAACCCCAAATCAAACTCAAACGCAACCCAAAAGAGAGAGTTTCAGAGAGCCAATCTCACATATTCCGGAATATATTTCAAGGAAATATTTCAATGGACCAAAAGTGATGATGTGCTCTAAGAGGTCGGTTGTGTCGTGTATTTTCGCAAGCGGTATTTTTCAGTAAAAATAAAATAAAAATATATAAAAATTGTGTATTCCTTTCAATGGTTTAGCTGGTGAAGTGAAAGTGAAAAAAAAATCTATTTTCCGTCAGTTGTCTAGTTGTCTGGCTATATAGATGTCTATGTCTATTTGAAAAGTGTATAGTTGTATTGAAGTGAGTGTGTCCTTTGATGCGAATCCCTATTGATATTGCAGATGGGATTATTATGGTATGTGAGTTGGAGGATTCTTTTTTTTCAAGTCAGAAATCCGAGGGCTGCTAGCTCAAGTGGACTTAGACCTTTATGACCCGTGATGTTGAGCGTAACAAATTAATTCATCTGCTATGCGTATTTTTATGGGGTGGGTTTTTTTTTGTTCCTCTGAATGAGTCAAAGGGGGTGCACTACTAAATGTGGGAATTGTATAAAAAGAAAACAATTGAGTGGACTTATCGTCTCTCAAATGCGGCTCTGAAATGAACATACTATTAGCTGACAGACAAGTATTACGAACGATGGAACAACACTTCCGGTTGTACTATAATTCGTAGCTTGCGGCCCGCAAATGTCACTAAAAGATCCAAGATCTTACCATCTTTTGATAGAAACGAAATCCGAGTGCTCGCCGGGGTAATAACCGGCCACTGCCATTGGAAACATGACCAAATGACTATAAGTATATTTACAAATAAATTCTGCAGAAGTTGCATTAGAGATGAAGAGGAAGAAGAATCTGTGGAGCATCTCCTGTGTCACTGCCTGGCCCGCCAAGAACGTCGCTACTCCTGTATAGGATTATTGTTCTTTGACGGCTTGGAAGCAACGATACATCTACCAGATCTAAGAAGATTCATCAACAGATTCGAATTGTTTTGTTAGTTGCATGTCCTATCTACGTATCCTATAAAAGAGTAATCAAGCCTCAATGGCTTCTGGGTTAAAATTGCATACACTATACAAACTGCCACTCTAACCTAACCTAACCTATCGTCTTTCTGGATTGCTTAAACCAATTGATGGTCTTGGCTAATTTTAGTATAGATTCGATATTTCTGTCTCGGGCAGTTTTCGAAAGATTTCCCGAAAGGTATAGGCAGATGTGGTGGTTCGTCTAGCCCACCCACAACATATCGGGGCGAAACGCATTTGGAGTTGAAGCCACTTAAACGTTTCAATAAGGTTTTCCAAAATTTTAAATCGTCTCTGTTTGATAAAATCTGGCACTAGTAAGTCACTGAGTCTTCAAGTTTGCAGTGTTGAATGCGTTTTTAATATGATAAAAATTATATCTTTTGTTTCCAATAACTCACCATACTTTTAGTTCCAAAAAAACACACAAGCCCTATCAAAAGGACTTCAAAGTCTGTGAACAGATATAGGTTACACTATTTGTCGAATTGATTACCAAATCTAATGTACAAAAATATATGTCAGGTCAAAAACCCTAGGACCATGGCCACTCAAATTTCATTGACAAAAAACAACCTTTGTAGGTTCATTTCCATTTCATCCCCCTTCCATGAATGTACCCCAGCAGTATGTGTATACGGATTTACTACTCAAAATTGTTGTATTCCTGTCGGTGTCATAATTGTTTCAATACACGATGAGATAACAATGAGTCGCATTGTTCCCAGTTCAAGTAGCTGCTGGAGAATGCCTAGATTTGACAGCGTACATTGCAACTGTCAGCTAATATCCAATTACTTGATTTGTTATATATATGCATTTTTATGACAATATGTGAAGGGATTTCGTGTGTTGTATGTGGAAAGGGCTTAACCTCTGATGCGAAGGGTATAAACCATTTGTTTACCTTAAGGTTAGTTTTAAATGAAATTTGGTAAACAAACAAAAACGTATAACAATTCGGCACGTGTGTTAGAGGATTCTACTAGATGACCCCCTGATGGGAACATGAAGAACTTCAAATTCAATATTTTCTTAGGGTATCGAACAAAAAATGCCATTGACACGTTTGAATAAAAACATCTTGGATACATGTATTTGATTTATTTTGAAATGAAACTTAAAAGGGGAAGTGTGTAATTCCTTAAATTTGCCATAGTAACTGTAAGGAGTCCTTTGTAATAAAAATTTATTGCAACGAGCTGTGTAATAATTGAGGTAGTAAAACGTGAAAGGTAGTAGCAGGTGGGGAAGAATTGCAAGAAACCTCCGCTCATGACAATTTTTGGGTATCTGATACACGATTTGCTTTCAATGTGATACAAATGGGATTTTTTTTTCGAATCTACAATCATTTTAACTGTCTTTTTACATCCACTCAATAAACTTCCGTTTCATGCAGATTTTTCATTCTGCAAGATTTTTTAAAAAAAGCGATTAAATTTATTTTTTAGCCAACTACTACAAAAGAGCAATTGTTTCAAAGATTAGTTAACCAACCTAAGTAACCTTCGTTCGGCAATTTATTAGACATCAAATGAAAGGATGGACTATTTTATGTTCATAGAATATCGATTTTTTTTTGTTTGAGTTATTAAGTGAAACGACTTGTGGATTTTCAAAGTCTTTAGAAAACTGTTCAGAAATGTATTAAATAAATTTCTAAGTTCTGTATGTCCATGTGCTCGATAAATATAGTCAACAAATGTATTTATTTGTATTTTTTTTTTTATTTATTAAGAATATACATGATTTTATATATAGACTACGGCTTAAAAAATAATAAAATAAAAAATATGAAGCAATATACATAATTATTGAATATTACGCATGATAGGGTTAAAATATTTCATTAAAAAAAAACTTTTAGTTTGTAAAGTTTCATCATTATTATCAAATAAATTTCGGGAAAAAAAATAGCATTTCGTAAGTTCAAATTATACTGAGGCAAGTTAGTCCAGTTTTTTTTTTACATTTATTATATAGTGATTTGTGTATGTACTATATATAAATTTAGCTATTTAGCTTTGTTTCTTCTTTCAGTTCTTGAGTTTTTTGTTCACCTTCGTTATTCATAACGTATTTCTCTAATGGCATCAACTCAAAACTTCGTCCTTGATGCGTTAATATCCATAGAGAACTCGGTATATCCGAGCCGGTCCATAGGTTTTGACTGACACGAAGCTGTAATGCAGCATTTAGTTTCTTGGGATGAAAGATGTCTATCTGCTGATATATAGCATTCAGAGTTACAGCTTTTAATGTGAAAATACTGTCGATATTTCGGATCATTAACCTGCAAAGGCAAAGAGAAGAATGCATATATTTATGTGTATTTCCTGATGTTAGATTTGGGTAAAAATACAGCTTGAGGAAACTTATATACTTCAATTATAGCCAGGCCAATTATCAGCCCGACGTTATTCCCTTTTCCAAAATCCCTTATTGGACATCTCTCCTTTTTTGTTTTTTTCTTCTCTTATATTCCAAAATCTTCCGGAACGAAATCCCCTATGCCCAAATCTCCCACAATTAAACTAAACTTTGCATATTCCCAACTTTACACCTACACAAAATCCTACAGTGACCCATGATACCCATACGTATCTTTTTATAGAATTAATAACACCAAATCTAAAAATGAGGAATTTTCTCTTAGGGGCTTTTGGAGTAAGGGATTTCAGCACAGGGGATTTTGGAAAAGGAGATTTCATCACCAACCCTAAACATTTTCACTCAATACCAACTGATTGTTAAAAAATCTCCAACTTCAATATGGAGAGGCAGAAAAATTAGCCAAAATTATTGGTCTCATATGGCAAACAAAATTTCAATGAATTGTTATGCTCAATTTCGATATCGTAAATCGTTGTGCAGATATTCACCCCTATTCCCGTTGGCATTTGTCGTTTACGACTCATGTTTCGTGTCGTTCTAAATCGATGTTCAGATTTTTTTTTTAAGTTTTATTTCCTTTTCTATGTGTTTACTATGATTTCAAGTCATTTGTTTCAAAAAAATTAAAAACACTGACTAAAAAGCAAAGTAAAATACGAGTCGTTTACGACAAACGCCAACGGGAATAGGGGTGATTATAGACCTTTGAAAATATAAAGAAAATAAAAGTGGAAAAGATGCCGTGAAGATGACCGACTTGCGAAGGGCCTACGTCTTTAAAAAGTTTAAAGGAAACTTCTATAGCTAGAAGAAAGTCTGTGGAAATACAAACATATTGTTCAAAATTTGTGCGGAGAAAATATGTGTCAGTAACGGAAACCAGAAAAATTGGCATGCAAATTAAGGAAACATTGTTTTTTACCAAATTGTAGTTGTTCAGAAACTATCGTTCCCATACAAAAACGTTGTTATTAGGAGCAATGTCTATCAAATCAGTCTTTCGTTGTGTCTAAGAACTCATTTGTTAAGCTACATCGTCAAAATGTTTTCTGCAAAATTCAAATGAAAAGGCGGCAACTAAATTAAGAAACTTGCCAACTTGCCTCTCACTTGGCACGTTCTGCTTGTTACATTCGTTATAGCATTTTTTTTTTGTCAAACTATTAATTTCACATCTCAAATCCTACAGGATTGAACATCGTCTTTCATTGCAGACGGCTGAAATTCGAAATTTCGAAAGTGGTAAGTCAAACGCACCACAAATTTAGATCTCAATTTTAACAAAACAAAAAAATCCCCATTTGCGTATATAGAAAAAAAAATGGAAGATTCACCTAATAATCCTGACACTGACATCCCCCAACCAATTATAGAACCAGAAGTAAACGAAATCAATATTGAAGTTGGCGATATGATCATCATTCCCTTTGGCAATAGAATAGATGACCCTGATGTTGATTGGATATTTCATCGAGTTGTCGGTGTCATTGAAATGGACGATGGTTCAGAAGATTAAATTTATTTTTAATTGTTTCTTTTTTTAATATTTTTTCGACAATATTTTATATTTTTTATGTTTGTATAAATTTGTATAAATTAAATTTCTTTTTTTAAATTGGAATTTTTGCTTTTATTTTTAAGAGAAAAAGTGTTAAATTGTCAATAAAATAAACAATTATATTAAAAAAAAAATTTATTTACCAAAGTAATAAAAATAATGTAAATTGAATTTATTGACAAATAATGTAAAATGTTGTTGTTTCTTTTGTAATTTGGGATGAGAGGGGTTGCTGCAAATCCCCAGACATAAAATTGGTTGTCTACCTTCGCATGGATGACGTCTATCCGTGGAAATATTTAAATTTTCTTATATATATATCTAAAATACTTTGACTTAATATTAGTGTTTGGGAATTTTTGTTCTAAATTAAAAAAAAAAATCTACTTAAATTTGATATATAAAAACCAAACATTTTCGAGAGGTAAATGTACTGAATTGAATCGATCAAGCCGCTTAAATGGTGGAATACAAAACAATTATCAGACCTAACCCTATTGGATACAATCTGCGACTCAGCGAACCGGTATAGATAAAAAAAAAATCCATTCCGCTCAGTGAGCACAATGTATCTATACTGCTGTATCTAAAATTTATCAAATGACCGCATCACCATAGCCATAGGAGGAGGAGATATCATAAAGTCCAGACCAGATGGTTCTGTTGTGGATCGTTAATCTTTTTTTTAGGTAGAAAGATGGGAATAAAGTTCAGCACGCGGTCGTTAATGGCGAATGTGTTTAGGAAAAAAAAATTAAAACAAAAAATAAATTCCAACTCACAAAATGGGTATTATATAGATGGCGGAATAAATTGACCAAAGGGGCTGTTTCAATTCTATGGCAATTGGTCTTGATTTTTTTTACTTGGTTTTGATTTTTATCTTCTTTTTGGAATGAAACTGAAATAGTGGAGGTCTTAAAGAGCTTGTCCACTTTTGCAGATGTTGGTATGACCTATTTAAATATTTGCATATCATCGTGCTGATTGGAAGTAATTGGCTTCAGCAGCTACCAAGAAATTCGTCTTAATTATGGATCATTCCTCGATAGGAAGTCAGCAAATGTTAACACGTTAGGTACCTCATGGGAGAGGATAATTCGCTAATAGATTCGTTGGAAAAAAAATGCAATTCAATTGCAATTGTAAGGTTTGTAAGCTCTAAAAGCCTCAAAAGCTGTCCATACCATAGAAATAATATATTTTGATTATACTCACTTGACGACAGTGCTTCCAATTCCATTGATCTTGTGCTCGCTGCGGAAGATAAGTCGTGTAAAAACACCTATCATCTTGCGAAAGCGATATTGTCCCTTATCGTTAAACAGTAGCTTTCGACAAAGGGATATTGTTAGGAAAAGTGTTTCGCGATTGGCACGTGGCAGTACCTGAATCAGATACTGAAGAACTTCCACTTGTGCTGACAAACGTGTAAATTCTGTTGTTGTTTTTTTTTTTTTTATTTAAAAAAATTGCATAAGTCACAAAGTCTATGTCATAAAAAAAAACACTTACTAGCCGTATAACCAAAAAACACCTCAAGCTCTTCTGTTAGCAATCCTTCGGATAGATCGCGCAAAAAAATTCGCATTAACATCGATAGCTCGGAACAGTCCTCTTTTAAATCATAGACCAATTTCTCACCTTGACGAAGTTGCTGCTGCATCTGAAAAGAGTGTATTGTGTTCATCGTATGCGTAAATTTATAATTTAGCTATAACCTACCAAGTTTGTGCGAAGAGTGCGACCTTCGTCGTCCAAAATGTCCACACCGTTCATTCCATATTCGGCGACACTTCTTATTGTTGCTAAGAAAAAGTGCGGTATATGCGATTTGTACTCAGCATTTATGCGTACTTGTGGATAATGATGGAGTTGCTTTTCAATTTGGTATGCCTTTTCAATGGGTATACCAAATATGTCCTTTTCTCGATCTATAGTTTGTATAGAGGGGGGAAATAGAAAATTATTTAGTGGGACACATTCTATCGCTAAGGGGGCTTTTTCTCATTCCTATCTGTCGGTCTCGTGCAGATTAATAAAAAAAAAATATATAAAACTCACGGCTTCCGCCTATAGTCGTAAGGATAGTCCTCGCGCATGAATCATAGTCATAAAAATCTATACCTCGCTAATTTAAAAAAAAAAAAAACTGCGAACATAATTGTCCTAATTTTTATGTCTTCAATTTTATCGCCTACGTATAGACCCCCCTACTCCCACTGTACAACGTCTTCTCTTCACAACAATAAAATATTTTTTTCTCACATGTCAAAGTCTAGAGTCTAGACTCTGTGGCATGCGAAAATCACAATTGCTTTACGATACCTCTCAAAAGTCAAATGTTTACATAATCTTTCCGATTTGTTGACTTAAAAAAATGTATATATTTGACTTGGACAATATTGTCATTCATTAAGTACCGTCGCGTCGTATTGTGGTGCAAAATGAATTTTTTTCGTTGAAAAAATCATATATTCTACGAAGATCAAAAGAAAATTTGTATTGCTATATATTTTAAGAAAATTACTTCAAACAGAATTAAAAAAAAATACCTCATGACTACTTCAATGTTTCAAAAATGAAACTGACTTCAACTATGGATGGCTAAAGTTAGCGAAGACATTTTAGCTATTCAAATGAGTCTATCGCCTTTTCGTTCCTCTCCCATGTTGAAACTTACCAAGCTGTCTCTACCCCAATCCGTTTTCTGTCGGATTTTTCGTTTTATCGGAGTTTGAAATTCTTGTCCATTGAAATTTCAAGAAGAGTTAAAAAGCGGCTAATGCTTATTTTAGCGAATTCGCAAAGGCTATCGAAGAACATGTGCATGGAAGGTGCAAGAATAATCTCGTCTTTCTCCTCGTTCATGCAACTTTTGTAGATATCAATCGAAGTTAGATCCAACCTATAGGCGCATGCCTCCTAAAAATGTCGATGTTAAGCTGGGAAGTGTAGCTGAGGAAAAAATTGTAACGATGACAAAAATGCCAACAATAAAAATGTTCAAGACTCTTCTTAAAATTTAATTATAAATTAAAATTTAATTTAAAAAATACTGGATTTTTGCCACGACTTTAGGCACTTAGGACCATTCTGAGTGTGAATAGAAAAGGCGTCAAAGTGGATATTATTTGTGGTGGTAAAAAATTTAAAAATTTAGACACCCTAGGCCTATCTTCTCTCAACCATTCGTTTGTGTAAGTTTCTATTTTTGGGACGAATGGAAGGAACCAACAATTTTATGCGAACGAGAAGCTTTTTCAGGACAGTAATACTCTCGGATGTTTGTCAGACGTTCGCGAGAGGTGGCGCAGTAGAAAAAACCTTAAGTAAAATAATAATTACAAACAAAATGTGTATTTCAGATTTTTTGCCACGACTTTAGGCCCTTTGGGCCACTATGAATATGCATGGAAAAGTCGTGAAAGTGGTTAGAAATCAAAACCAAATATATCAAATTTTTGCCACGCTTTTAGGCACTTAGTACCACTGTGAATGTGGATGGAAAAGACGTGAATGTGCTGAAAAAATGTATCCAAGGTTGCCATTGTATTTTCATCGGAGCTGGGGCATTGACATCAACAAAAATGTATAGAGGAAGTTGGGTAGGCGCGTTTTAAAGAGTCGAGTTTGCTGTCAAGTTAAGAATGATCATGTTACTAGAGGGCAAGAGTTTTTGAGGCAACCATCAATTTAGATTTTTTCACGTTTACTTTCATCTCAACTTCAACACAAACGAAAGAAAAATCGACTGAAATTTCGTTCTCCAAAAATTCAAATACGAAGTTTATATTTAGGATCTTACGAACATACAGACAGACAGATGGAGCAACTTTTTTTGACTTCTCTAAATTGAATACCATTCAGAATTCCAAATTTGTTATAAATTATTCAACTGGTAAAGCTAAAATTACACATGTCACTAAATGGTCAACAATTCTGATGGTTTCTCGCATAAATAACTAGCAGGTTGACATTACTCGCGAAATACATTAAAGGACAATTTTTGGTGTCACACAATGACACGTTTCGTGACACATTTCATGATAGTACTATATAAAAAAAATAATTACCTTCAAATATCGATGTTATTGAATATTTAGTTTGGATTTTCTCCAACTTGGTAAAGTGAATCAATATTCCATAACCGCTCAATTTGACAACGGCATGTCGTCGCATAATATCGTCCTCCAAAGTCGTTACACACAAGCACACATCATCTTGAAGGCAAATTTGTCGTCCCTCCTTGGTCTTCCAATAATTGGGCTGATAGCGCTATATTGAAGAGACCGAAAGTCGCTGCTGATACTCCATCTAGCCCGTTAAAAGTGTACTTACATTCTCTATCCATTTGGATGGGCGAATTTTCTGCTGTTTATTCGACGGATGCATTTTTCAAAACACACGCAGTACACAATTTCACCGCAAAATTTGATTGGATTTCCTTTTTTCTTTTGTTTGTATTAAAAATATCCTCACAAAATAAAATTTTAACCGTCTTCACCGATGGTATTAGCAAACTGAACTGAATCTCGTCGAAAGTGATCGCATAAATCCCACTACACTAGATGATCGTTAAAATGAGCGTGCATGCGGTCAATCTCTTAAACACTGTTGTTGTATCTGTGCATTTATACTTTTTCTATTGCCTTTCGCCTTTGATTTCAAGGAAACGCTCCAGCGCTCAATTATGTTTATTGTGCAGAACTATGTTCTCAGAGAATTATTTCCTTACTCATTGCTAATTTTCTAGAATATAAAGAACACACCAACTCAACGCTTGCAATAAGCGTTTTCTGCTCGCGCAGATCTATAGGTAGTAGACTGGTGAATAATGAGTTCGTAGAACTCTGAAACTTGAGAGTGCTTAGCCGTAGACTTTGAGTTTGAATGCCAATTTCAGTGTAAGTACAAACTTCAGGAAGGAGAAAATATAGTAATTAAAAAATTTTATTGCGATGTGTAATGAATTTTGCACCAATCCGTTACACAGATGTAGATGGTACTGTTATTATTTGATGACAAAACAAAAAAACATTCGCATGTTTGTAATGTAAAAAACCCACATACAAATTGCACCCTTACTGCACCCCCCGAGTGTAAGATAAAATAACAAAGAAATCCGCAATGGATCTTGTATCTAAATCTATGTGGATGTGGTACTCCTACACCCCTATGAAAGGGAAAATCGCGGAACGGTGGACACTCGTACCTATGATGCGTCATCTATTTGAAGATACATTTCACAAAAGATCGTGTCAGAATTTATAAATTTAATATGCGTTTCAATGTTTTCACTTTAAAATGTATCTAAAAGCCAACTATAGACGCGAATTGATGCACAATCAATGACAGACTAATGGCTGCAGCTGCAGCAGAGCATAATAATCAGCTATACCCCATAGTAAAGCTATTCAGCAGGTAGAGGGTCAAAGGCAAGGAAGAGAAAAACAAAAGGCCAAACTGAATTTCGGTGGCTGCGGTATTCGACTGGATAATGTTGCTCTGGAGGCTATTGTTCAAGCATAGATACGTGTTGGCTTCGGCATGGTGTAGTTTTTTTTTTTTGTTTATATTATCTCGTAAATTTGAGAGCGAAGATGCACGTCCTTCCCCTCACTGGTGCGGAAGCGCTTGTAGAGCGGAACAGGAAGGTCTTCGAATGAAAGCTGTTATTGGCACACGCACAGCAGTAGATACATCTCAATAAAGTCCAAGTCGAGCGAAGCTTTTATTATTAAGATCGGTCGTTTTTTGTTGTAGATATGCTTAGCCATCGTTATGATGACAATATAGTCCACAAAGTCAATAATCTTCACTGCAGAGCATCGTCGAATATAATAATCCATAGGAGAGGGCTACGGTGAGGTATTTGGACAACACCTGCTGAGCTGACATATTGTAGTACTTGTTACCTTCGTCGCATCGTCGCTGTCGTTCTTCAAGCATAGCTAGAGAGAACAGGATGGGCCATCTAGTGGTTTCTTTTTAAATCATAGGTTATTTTGACACTGACAGCTGTTTCCCGCTCAAAATCTTGACAGAAAGTCAGTATCATACCTCCGCGGAACGGAATGAGTCGCTTTACGCTTAAAAACCTTGGGAAATATTGAAAACTTATTTCCAAAGTGAGTGCTGTATAGCCCAAAGAGTGCGTTTTTTGAAAAAGAAGTTATGGCCGGAATGAAGCCTGCCGTACGCAAGTTTTTGCAAAGAGTTCATTAGACTTTTAGGCTAGTGGACAACACTCATGGCCCACGTCGTTGTACGGTACCAATGCATCCACAGAGAGTGACAGCTTGGTGCGGATTGTGGAGTGGACCATTTTTCTTCGAAAATGAGGCTGGGGACAACGTTCCGGTCAACGGTGGGTGTTACAGAGACATGTTAAACGACTTTTTTTTACTTAAATTGAAGACATGGATTTGGACGACCTCTGGTTAATGTAGGATCGCGTGCCATGTCACACAGCTCATGCTACAATCGATCTTTTGCGCACCAAAAATTCCCAAATCGTGTTATCAGCCATCTTGGCGATGTTAATTGAGAGGTTGAGAGGTCAATCTTGGGGGAAGCTTTATCTATACATTGGGAGTTTCCGCTGCTTCTGGCTGAACTTAAAAAATTATGCAAAACACGGCCGTCTAATGGTTTGTATTGTCATTAAAGTTGCTGGCTTTTAAGTCATCATTTGCATCTTCACCTACCACTGACTTTTGTTATAAAAACGCAATTAACTCAAACTAAAGCAAGTTGCCGCGCCGAATTGAATTTGACAGTCAGTCAACTGGTGAGCCATAAAAATAACTTTAACAACTCGGTGAATAAAATTTCATTCCTCATCCTCAGTCGTGCTGTGTAGCATGTAAAATCGAATATCAACAACGCATATGGAGCTCCTGTCGCAGCATCTCTGCAATCGACGGGAAACATAATTTTTTTTCACCCCGATACCATAATGACAAACGACAGTCTCTACGTGAAGCGTGAATTTAACTTTAAGTACCTACAGGACTCGATTCATCAATCTGCGTTTACGCGGTCATAATCCCAATATAGTGAATGCAGTTCGGATGAGCCTTTTAATTGCTGTGCTCCCGGTTTTGTGGAAAAAACTAAAATTAATTTTTTCTTAGGATAATAACTTTAATGGCTTGCTAATGGATGGCAGTCCCCGACACGTTGGAGTAGTAAAACGTTTCCGAACTTTTATTACCGTCGCGACGAACAAAAGACACGCTCTTTTGAGTTAATAATGGCGGAAAAATGATGACGTATGTATCAGTTTGCAGTCATTATGGAGCCATTGACTTCGTCAAGACGTGACCATTTGTTCGAAAGATGTCGTGATTCGAAATGATTTTTTTTTGTTTTTACAGTCCAACTAAATAATTAAAAAAAAGTAAAAAATTGAAAAAAAAAATTAAAATAAATAACCTTTGGGAATAGATTTTCATTTTTTAAAATGAAAAAAATATCTCACCTTTCTTAACTCAAAATCTAAGCAAATCACGGAGGAACTAAATAAAAGTGACAGCAACTGAAAATGCTTCTGGTAAAAAACTCGGCGAAATTGTTTGACCACCCTCTTAGAAAAGGGGCAAATTTTGAAGACTGAACTGATTCAGAATCGATACTACATTTGGTTAGACTCAGATCAAAGTGGGTCACATTTTGCTCGGAGCAGAAAACGCAAAAATCTTCTAGGTGGAGGCAACTACCGAACTGTAACATATCCAGAAGAATGACTTACAGTTTGAAATAAAAAAAACAGTCTACTTTCTAAGTAAAACGCGAAAAGATATCTCCAAAGATATCGGACCATGCGCGGTCAGATTGGGCATCCCGTGGAATACACACTGTCGCAGTTGGAATGACGCAGCCGAAAAAGAAACTCTCAATCACTATCTATACGCCTGTCCGGCAATAGTCAGGACCAGACAGTGATCTCTGGGAAAACCATTCTTCGAGTCAATGGAGGAGTTTTCGAAGATTAGCCTTAAAGAACTGATAACCTTTTTGAAATTCACAGAACGGATTTAAACCTCCTCCTTTTGATAAACTTGCAACAACTAGGTCAAATTAGTTTGTGGTAACAAAAGGGCACATACTATTACTTGGGTTTTTCTTAACCGCCGCACCTACCTACCTACCAGATCAAAACGTTTACTAGATTTTAAAAACTCTGCGAAAATCTTAACATTTCGGGAAATTTTGGGATCATTTAAACGAGTTCTATATTTGGTTAGTCCAAATTTTTCTGTTTCAAAACTCAGCGAAAAGTCGAGGAATTTCAACAATTTTCGGCAACATTTAAACGAGGACATATATATATTTGGTTAGATCAAGTTTTCTGGTTCGAAACTCAGCGAAAATTGAGGAATTTAAACAATTTGTTTGGAGCATTTAAACGAGGGCATATCTATATTTGGTTAGATGAAGTTTTCTGTTTCAAAACTCAGAGAAAAGTCGAGGAATTTCAACAATTTTTTGGGAGCATTTAAACGAGGTCACTTCTACATTTGGTTAAACCAAGTTTTTCTGTTTCAAAACTCAGCGAAAATTGAGGAATTTCAACATTTTTTTGGGAGCATTTAAATGAGGACATATGTATATTTGGTTAGATGAAGTTTTCTGTTTCAAAACTCAGAGAAAAGTCGAGGAATTTCAACACTTTTCGGGAACATTTAAATGAGGACATTTCTATATTTGGTTAGACCAAATTTTTCTGTTTCAAAACTTAGCGAAAATAATTATACAGATCTAAACTTAGGGCGATAGCTATCTAGACTGTATTGGAATTATCGTTTTTTTCAAGTCTCACCGAATTCCATCTAGAAATTCATCAATAAAGATACTTACTAACAGGCTAGGCAACAAACGCGCCTCTCCAGACAGCTTGATCCATCGCTAACTGATGTCAGTTCCACAGACAAAATTTGTTGGGGTCTTCGTTGCTGCTCTGGAGTAGACATATAGAAATTGCTGTATCGAAAACTGGAAAGCTTGAACAACTTTTTTTTTAACACTCTACACCAAAATTCACCAAAAATTTATAAAAAGACTTGTCAAAAAAAATAATACCAAACACATAACTTTGTTTAATTTTTATTTAAATTTAATAAAATCAACATCAACAACAAAAATCTTAGTTTTAGCGGTTTGATTAATATATAAGTTAATAGAAATATTTAATGAAAACCGTTTTAAAGGATACAATTCGAATGCTGACGAACTATTCTTTGGTCCTGGCCTAGCATTCGTTCTTAACGGTTACTGTGTTGCGGATGGCTTTGTTGTATTGGCGGCTGAAATATTGTTTATATTCGAAATGGTTGTCGTTGTTGTTGTTGCTGCTGCTGCTGTTGTGATTGTTGTTGTTATTTTTGTTGTTATTGTTGTTTTGTGTATATTAGCGGATAAAGAATTTCGAAAAAAAAATTGTTGCGGATAGTTAAGTTCTGTTGATGATTTATCTAGCCCAAGGCGGCCGGTTTTGAAATAGAGCGACTGACACATTATCTTGGTTTTCGTTTATGTCACGTGAATTCAACTCTGCATGTTGCATTTGATTCATATACTGTTGCGGTGGACCGTGTTGATGCATGGGATGTAGAACGACTGGAAAACCTAGTTGTTGGAAGTCTCCATGTTGCATTTGATTAACATGTTGTAGCGGAACGGATTGAAATATTTGCATTGGAGCGGCTGATACACTTTGCAAAAATTCATCTAGGAATCTGTTGATTTCATGTGGCTGGATCTCGTCATGTGAGATGCGATTCATTTGTTGTTGCTCAAAGTGTTGATGCGTTGGCGGTTGAGGGGGGGCTGGAAAATTCCGTTGGAAGCTACTATGAGTATGCAACTCTGCATGTTGTTGCGAAAGCTGTTGATTTATTAGCGGTGCAGCGGTTGCTGGAGCGGCTGACACAGTGGCTGTTGTATAGGTTGCATTAGAGGCTAATAGAGCAGCTGATACATTCTGTTGGTAGCTGTAAACATCAGGAGAATATTGTACACGTCTTATTGTTTGATTTGTTGGCGATAGAGCGGCTGATACATTTTGTGTATTAAATGGCCCATATTGCGGATTGTTAACACTTTCAATATCAATAGTGTGTGTGTTATCTGTCCTTGTGTAAGTTGGTATCGTGGCGGAGCTTGTTGATTGGTTTATTGGTATAAAGCGCGGTAATGAGTGGCCTTCAATCCGAATGGGTACAAACTGACAGACTCTGCCGCCATCTTCAATTGTGGGCACTAAAGCTAAGCCATATCCTCGATCAAGAAGTTCATTAGCATAGTGATACATTCTTGTTAAATAATGTTCAGAAGGAGTCATTGGTGGCATTCGAATATATGCGTTAGACATCTGTGGTTGTTGTTGTTGTTGTTGTTGGTGTTGATGGTGTTGTTGTTGTTGTTGTTGTTGTTGTTGGTGGTGTTGGTGTTGATGGTGTTGTTGGTGTTGTTGTTGGTGTTGTTGGTGTTGATGGTGTTGGTGTTGATGGTGTTGTTGTTGTTGTTGTTGTTGTTGTTGGTGGTGTTGGTGTTGATGGTGTTGTTGGTGTTGTTGTTGGTGTTGTTGGTGTTGATGGTGTTGGTGTTGATGGTGTTGTTGTTGTTGTTGTTGTTGTTGTTGTTGTTGTTGTTGTTGTTGTTGTTGTTGTTGTTGTTGTTGTTGTTGTCGTCGTTGTTGCTGTTGTTGCTGTTGCTGTTGTTGTTGTTGTTGTTGTTGCTGTTGCTGTTGCTGTTGTTGTTGTTGTTGTTGTTGTTGTTCTTGTTGTTGTTGTTGTTGTTGTTGTTGTTGTTGTTGTTGTTGTTGTTGTTGCTGTCGTTGCCGTCGTTGCTGTTGTTGTTGTTGTTGTTGTTCCTGTGCTAGCGATTGTGCTCTTGCTTGTGTTTGTGCCCTTTCCCGTAACTGCTGCTGTACCTGTGCCCTTGCTTGTGCATGCGCCTGCGCCATTTCCTGTGCTTCTAACGCATGTGCCCGTGCCTGTGCCCGTTCTTCTTCCTGTGCTTCTGCTTGTGCCGCCTGTGCCGCCTGTGCCCGTGCCTGTGCCTCTTCCTGTTCTTGTGCCGCCTGTGCCCGCACTTGTTCTTGAGCCCTTGTCTGTGCCTGTGCCAATGCCAATGCCAGTAAATGCGATTGTGCGTTTGATTGTTGTCGAATACTATTAGATCCTCCTAGTTGTTGAGTAGTGGGTGCCACGATGTTTATCGGTCTGCTTAAAAAAAAAAAAAAATAATAATTAAATTTAAATGCGCGACATTAGCTACAGTATACGTAGTATGTATTGCTTTTTGCATAAAAAAAATAACAAATTCAATATGTGCGCAATTTTAAAATACTAATTGGGACGTGTGCGTTTGAGTTCTCGAAAAAGTTAGGAACCTAGTTCTCGAGTAGTCAATTTCATTAAAAGTGACAACAAAATCACGCGCACATTTTCTATTTTATTTAGTTTGTGCGTAAAGAACGTCAAATCGATCATGTGCGATAAGAATTTAACAAATTTAGGTTTTTTTTTTTAACTATTATGTACATTCTTTTATTATTGGCGAAAGGTGGTTTTTTCTTACGTGAACATTTTAATCGAATTTAGTTTGTGCGCAAAAAAAATCAATTCAATTGTGTGTGCGTTAGCATCGAGCAAGAATTCAACAACTCCAAATTTTCAACTAATGCAATCAACAAAGTCGACAGTAAGTTTATGTAATTTTTTTTATAGCGCATATTTGGTGTGCGCTTTTATTTATTTATTTTATAGCGCACATTTGGTGTGCGCTTACAATGCCAATTATAAAATTTCGTAGCTAAATGTTTGCAGTCAAGCCTGTACATAACGATTTTCGTTTAATTATCGCCAAATAAATCGATCACGTGAAATGTAATTTTTATCTTACCGCTTGAATAGTTTGTCTACTTATTTTATAAAGTCACCATGATATGAGGGGGAGAGGCAAACATAAGCCCATTTTCATGGCGATAAATTTAATGGGCATACTGCAATGAATTCAACCTAGCAAATCATATGCATCATAAATAACGACTTATTGCGAAAGGGGGAGAATTGAATGTATCTACAATTGTGTATGGTGAAAGTATAGTATTGCATTAATTAAATTTTTTAAGGAATGCGAATCGATTGAACGCTTGTTGTGGGGTAAATTGATTTTTTTAATGTTATTATTCTTCTCGCCGAAATCATTCACCGTGCAATTGCAAATTAATATATCTACGGTCGGTGGTGTTGCTAAATAGCACGTGCGGCGTTGATGGCATTTGACATCTATATACTTTTGATATTCGTTTTAATTAAATTAAAATCATCAACATGATAAGAATGTGGCTTTTAATTAGAACGAAATAATCCCACCTTCTCTGATGGTTTGTAGCCGGCATTGGTGTCCTTAGCGACACATTTTAAATCACTTGGACACAATGGGAAACTTTGCGGCAGGCCAATGAAAGGATGTAAAACGGTGCGGTGCACTGCATAAAATTGTGCGTCGGGGTAACTTCCCTACCATGGAAAAAATAAGTAGTTCCGAAACGATATGGATGATACAAATGTTGACAACCCCAGTAAACGAAATAAGGACAACGAACCAGGAAGTGCGATGGGATGTAGAAGGCACAAGAACGATGAACAACCCGGATGAAAGCATGCCCGATGAATGGAACCTCAGCATCGTGAAAAAAAATACTCGGAACTGTGCCAACTACAGAGGATAAGTGCATGATCGCATGGTCCTTTAAAGTCTATGTTATGTAAAAATTCCTGGATGAAGAAAAGCACTTCATTGAAACGGCTTGTATAATAAAATGTGCCAGCACATCACTTCCTTCGCATGACTACTGCAATTTCAGACGGACATCTACATTAATTAGGCAACGATTGCAATGAAAGTTGTAGCGAACAAAATCGCTGCTCCCTTGAGCAGTAGGTATATGCCGGTAAAAATCAAAATCACTCAGGAAATGTTTTAAAATCACCCCTGGCACTGTGACACTACAATGGGATTATGTTGCGACCGCTCTCTGTATCTATGCGTCTATCTGAGTATCTTAATTGAGCATCAGCATGGTGTAGGTAGATGATTTGGTAATAAGCAGAAAATTGTTATATTAAAATTTCCTAATAAATTATTTTCTTTTTCTTCCATGGAATTTTATCGAATTTCCATGGAATCAAATTAGGGGTTCTTTCCTTCTGTCCTCATGGACAGGGTGAAACACTTACTACTGGGTATAGGTTGTTTTTTTTTTTTTTTTTTTTGTAAAATCCTAATTAGTCAGGCTGGATCAATTTATAGACAGCTTCATGTCACTATCAATGTCAATGCTTCGGTTGTTTGGTAAATGCATCTCCACAACTATATATAAAACTCCAAAACTTGCTTTGAAATCTGTTCCATCGGGCAGGCGGCGGCGATGAGATCAAGTTCGAAAACTCTATTCTTAATAAATTTAAATTCGTTGACGGAACTTAAGCAAACCACACCCTCGACCATCTTTATGAAGAAGCAGGACATTGAATGTCAATGAACGACAAAAAGCGTCATATAAAAAATTGAGTCTGGCCATTTGTTAATATTATTTAAATTAATTTAATTAATTTTGTTAATGTCATTGCATTTTTTAAAAGAAAGTTGTAGAAGTTTGAAAGTTAACAAGGAGAGAGAAGACGACAATATAGGTTCATGTCTTCACAGATACATGGTTTCTAATGTCCCCTCGACTGCATCCGTCAACGAGAACGAGCTATACGTTTAAGGTAGCTTTAAATTTGGATGGCATGTCCATGGATGAGTTGGCCTCTAGGGAGTCGCAGTACGAAAAAGTTTGGGAGCCACGTTGCTCGCTTTTAAGCCAATCTCCCGAAGGACCTTATAATATGTTGCCTATGTTCAGTTGATATCAAAGTTTTAAAAACTCTGACGGCAGAGAAACCTTTTGTGGAATTTTATACTCAATCCGATCCCAAAAACTATTTATACAGCAAAAAATGTTAGACTTAGAATGAAGGAAAGAGAAAAACAAGAGAAAGCAATTGCAGGATACAAAGTTCTTTTGTTAATTTATTTTTATTTTATTTTTTTGTTAACAACTAGTATAGGTATTTTAAATATGTACTAATTTTAAATTAAATATATTTAGTGAGTATTTATTAATATTTTTTTAGTTTTTAAAATAGCAGTTGGAAAAGTTATTATTTTACAAGGAATATTAGTACACATTAACTTTTACTATAATATAGCTAGCTATATAAAAATAGTAAAAATGATAAATAAGTAAAAAAAGTTAAGTTATTGCTTTTTTTTTGCTGCTGTCACATTCCGAACGGATGCGTGCCTAGCATACTTAGTTTCAGCTACTTTTCGATTTTTGAGTTTGAGGAAGCTGTTGAAAGTTGTAGATGAGAAATCGATTCATCATGATGAAACTCCACTTCGATTGCAAAATTTGGTGTTGATGATCGATGTTGGTTGTCTAAGAAACGTTGGTATGTCTCATTTAGAGGACTCGAAGAACTATCGAAGGAAATGCAATCTAACATCAAGTTGGCAAGCTCTCTATCGTTCTCAAAAATTGAGGAAGGCGTCTGATGTTGTATGTCGAGGATGCGATCGTAGAACTCGTCGGAACAATTTCCGTCGAGCAAATTTTTAAGCTCCTCGGTGACCTGAAAATCTGGCGAAGGCGTTTGACGTTCTAGGTTGAGGAAGCGATGGTAGAACTCTTCTTGCGGATCAAAGTCATCATCGGAACAATTTCCGTCGAGCAATTTTTTTAGCTCCTCGATGACCTGAAAATCTGGCAAAGGCGTTCGACGTTGTATGTCGTGGAAGCGATCGTCGGAACAATTTCCGTCAAACAAATTTTTTATCTCCTGAGTGACCTGAAAATCTAGCGAAGGCGTTTGACGTTGTATGTCGAGGAAGCGATCGTCGGAACAATTTCCATCAATCAAATTTTTTATCTCCTGACTGACCTGAAAATCTGGCGAAGGCGTTTGACGTTGTATGTCGAGGAAGCGATTGTAGAACTCTTCTTGTGGATCAAAGTCATCATCGGAACTATTATCGTCGAGCAATTTTTTAATCTCCTCGATGACCTGAAAATCTGGCGAAGGCGTTTGACGCTGTATGTCAAGTTCCCCTGTGATCTCAAATTTTAGAATAGACTCTATTGAATGAATTTTACTGGGTAGTCTTGGGCTAGAAATCCCGCTGGTTATCAATTCGATTCCTGTTTTATCACAAGCTCTTATATGGTTCGACGAATTATTTTCGGCTTCTAATGCAGAAACTATTTTATGTGGCGAAATTATTTGATTCAAATTTAAATTTACTAAACTCTGCTTTGCTGGAGATAGTAGCAAGTGTCTAAGAGAAAAAAAAATTGTGTTAGTTTAAGCTTAGGAAAATTAGTGAGTTAATGGATTATTGGAAAATGCAAATAGAAAAAAAGGTTTTATATATTATACAAGTGTTAATTTATGTGATCATGTGATCATGTGATTTAAAGCAAATTTTGAAGCCATATACTACACGACAAAAAGGCCAATAAAATTGTAACAATTATTTCAGACAGTTTAGTGATCAATATACAAATATCAATTGAGCTTTCTAAAATATCAATGATTGATATTTTCTTTGAATTTTTATTAATTTTTTAGCAGGTTGCATTGGGCTGTCAATTTAGACTTTCAGCGGCCGTACCTGATTTGTCATTGTTGATATTTCATCAGCAGTAATGAATATAAATTGATCTGTGCCTTGACATTGAGTATGTCAAAATTCATCAATTGACTTCGAGTTTTCTAATATATTTAAAGAGGTAGTGAAGAGACAACAATTTTCATCAATTTGTAAAGTGCCATTAAAGGAGCAAACAAGATTGACACAGTTGATCAACTATTGTTTGTATGTCGCAGTCAAAATTGTTCAAACTTTTGAGTGGCCATATTGGAACTGCCATTATTGATATTGTAATTTTGGAAATGAATTTATATTTTTGTATGTTTCTAGTTGATTGCTTTGAAATTTTATCAATTTTTGATGTTGGAACAAAGTCCTGTGCAATTCGTCCCATCAGGTAGGCGTTCTCTGGGTATTGAATAGCCTCCCCAGATCTCTACCCGTATATGGAGATTTGCCGTTGATGATTTGAGGTTAGTGGCAGTGTGACTTTAAAAATGAAAATAAAAGTTATATCAACATTTCATTCATTTCTATAGCCAGCTTGCCAGTGCAATAAAATTTACTAACATCAAACAACTTTCACCGGCCATATTGCATCTGATATGGTTGATATTGAAATTTGGTCTACTGATTTAAATTCAGCGTCCTTATGACAGTCATAACAAATCACTATGTAAATCATAACAAATCAAATATAAAATCAAATTAAACTTACACAGTTGGAGGAGCAACAGTTTTAGTTTGCTGGGATCCCGCAGCATTTTCTGCTCCAGCAGCACTTTGGGATCTTGTTCGATCCAGCGATCTTGCTAGAGTTTGGGATCGCGTTACAATTCGCGATTCATTTGACACTTCTAGTTGTCTTGCTTTTTCTGCCCTCTCAATCTTAGCCTTTTTCGGCCTGAAAATATGGAACGTTTATTAAATCTTATTACCTAAGTTAAAAATTGTAATTATAATACAATAATTATAATTATATAATTAATAGAAGTAATAGATGCTGTGGTTGAGTGATAATGATAGCTGGACTGAACTGAGGGATCTCAGTTTCAACCTCCGAAAATCATAAATTTCGTCTGACGGAGTTTGTCATTGCACCACAACTCGACTGTCAATTGGATTCGACATAAAATTGGAGGTCCTTTCCATTCATACGAAAAATAGTTGTAAGCCCTTCGACAATATAGAGCTCAAATCTACCTACGAAGTCCTACAGATTATTCATTTTTAAAAAACATTTAAAACGGCCTCAGGCTTTATGGAGAACCTTAGACCTATTTTCTCCCAAGACCCCTTATCATCGTAGATTCTTTCATCTGAAAGAAAAGTCATATTCTTCCTCTCGAATGCGTTCGAAAAGTCAAAAGCACTATAAAAGGTGTAAAAGACCTACAATTTCAAGCCGCATTCAAAGCAGGGTTCGATAGTGAAGTTGGTAAATTACTTTTAGGTTAGTCAGTCTGTATAAGCAAAATATTGACTTACGGGCAACCGGACGGAGGGATAGACCTGGTCCTAGGACGGCGATGTGATCCATCATCATCACCATTTCTGTAATTAAAAAAAAAAAAAAACATCGAAAACTCATATTTGAGACAATAGCTTACCGGCCGCAATTCTTTGAGGTACTTGGCTTAGAATCCATTTTTCGTCTCTGATTTAATTTGCAAAACTGGTGAGATAAAGTCGATTGGTGAGTTCGAATTTGTGGAATGTATTCGCTTCTTAACGGGCAAAAGTGTAGCTACTTTGGTAAAAAAACAAAGCGTAGATACTTTGCTGATGCTGAAAAAAAGGAAAAACCGAAATGAACCTAATTAAAAAATCAATCCAAATTGAAGGTGAGTTCGAATTTTGTGCGAAACTATGTCTTGAAATGTTTTTCTTTCAAACTGCAATTCTTACCTTTAATTTTTAGTCCGTAGAACACTATTCTCTGATACTCGGTATATGTAGAGTTTCTGGGAAAAAAGGAACAAGCACTTATTAGCACGTTTTTAGACGGTTGTATAAATATATCAGCAATTTTTTTATTTTCGAAAATCGACTTGGCAAAAAACATTGTCCAAAGGGAACCTTAAGTTTTGAGCAAAAAAAAAATAATTTAGCCAACTTTGCATAAGTTGTGATAGCTGCGCATTATACACACCCCCACCCCGCCACCAACCAATACTAAAAAAAAAACACTATGCTTGCATAAATAAATCTGTCATTAATTTTATTCGCCTAAGTATATACCTAGTTGTACGCACACCTACTCACCCCACAATTTCTTCAGAAACTAATAAAAAATGAGACAACAAACCGATGTACAACGATTTTTGGTTCTCTCAATGTCTACTTTAGAGACGATTCCCATTTTTGTACATAAATAGGGTGACTCGGCGCCATGTGTCATTAAACTGAACACTGAATGACTGAAATACTCAGCTTGCTTCAATGAGCGTGTAAAAAGTATTCAGTTGAGAAGTATTGGGGGGAAAAACGCCCCGGAATTAGGCGTGGCCTACGCCAATGTATGGAGTGAAAGAAAAGAAAAGAAATTTATTATGTTTTTGGAAATATAAGTAGAGTAGTAAATTTTAAATTACAAATATTAAATTACACACATTTCGGATTATTATTCATCTAATTTTTCTTTTTTATGTAAGTTTAAAAAAATGTTTAACTTTTATGATGGGCAGCATCGGAATGTGGAACCTGAATCGTGCTTGACCGTATTTAAAAACTTGCCCCAAAATCGCTATTGATTTGCTAAAAACACGCGTTTTATGCGAATCCCAAGCGATTCATAAAGGCTTTCGAAATCGTCGCATTGATCGTCGCGAATATCGATGGAAGAATCGCCTTTGATTCGCTAAAATCAGCGTGGTAGGTCGAACAAAAACGCGAGCATTTCGAACAATTTTATGCGAATCCCAGGCGATTCATAGAGGCGTTCGAAATCGTCGCGAATATCGATGGAAGAATCATTCGCTAAAATCCGCGTGGTAGGTCGAAAAAAACTCGAGCATTTCCAAGAATTCTATGCGAATCCCAGGCGATTCATAAAGGCGTTCGAAATCGTCGCGAATATCGATAGAAGAATCGCCTTTCATTCGCTAAAATCCGCGTGGTAGGTCGAACAAAACGCGAGCATTTCGAACAATTTTATGCGAATCCCAGGCGATTCATAAAGGCGTTCGAAATTGTCGCATTGATCGTCGCGAATGTCAATTAAAGAGTCGCCGTTGATTCGCCAAAAACCCACGCTGAAAAACAAATCGCGAATATTTTGAGGAATTTTTTGGCGAATTTGGAAATTATTCTTCCAAATTTAGTAGTTGCGGAATATTTGTCACAGCTATTAATTTCTTGAATTTATTCTTGACTTGAAAATTTGTTTGTACGGATTCGCTTTATTTACAATAATTGCTCGTCCTATAGATCACACGTATGTATATGTACCTAAATTCATAAATGATAAAATGACCTTTTACAACTTTTACAATACATTTCGTTGGCATATGCAGTATGCACTTATCGTAGGTACCTACTTCCTAATGTCGCATTAATTTTCTAACAACTTAATTTAGTAGTGGAAAAAATATCTATACAAAAATCAACGTTCGCAAGACATTCACCTCGAATGACGCCCAGTTAATTGCTGAAAAACACAATTTGAAATTGATTTAGTGTCCCTATGCGGAACTAAATTTTCTTTATATTTAAATTTACCATAGGTACTTCCCACAACATCCAGATTCCCTCAAAGAAGGTACCTATATCTCATCTATGTACTTCAAACCCACTTGTGTGGACATGTTGCAATGTTTACTTTTTTTCCACTTCTCCAACCACCAGATATCACACCCTCACACATGCCCAATATTTATTTTGTATGCCACAACGACGCACCCTAAGACACCCTCATACAAGGAATGACCTACGTTATCTATAAATAAATTCATTCACTGACCCACCTGATGGCAATGATCTCAAAAGGGACTTCACGTGCAGGTAAAATAACCAGCACTCATCTGACCGATGACATGGAAAGCAGTGACAGGTAAAGTGGGTTAAGGTTCATTGGCTCTTACACATGACAATAAATACACAACCACCTAGTACCTATATATCAGATGTGAAATACATGCGATGGCCGACATAGAAAAGGAGATGAGTGGCGATGAATGGTCTAAGAAATGTGAATGTACAGCGAAAAAAAGGAATACAATTTGTGGATCACCAAGAACGATAAACATTTGCATGAAAATTACATCAATTCAAAAATGTAATCGATAAGTGCAGTGCACCAAAGTCATCGACAAATTGTTCATAATTTTTAAATCCTAACACGCCTGTTGCGCCAACAAATTATTTCTCTTTTTGAACAGATGCCGGGAAAAACGTTCTTGATATGAAAATCAAAGCACATCAAAAACAAAAAATTATTTCTATCCCACGCGATTAATGATTCATCAGAGTCTAAGAATGTTTATTAAATGCCATACGCACAACAACAAAAAAATAAAAAATATAAACAATACAGAGATCAAATTGTCTGAAACCCATACAAAAGTCTAACGAACAAAAGCATCGACGTATTAATTTGTGAATGAAAATGAGACAGTTTCAGAGCGGACAAATTTATATCATGTAAACAAAAAGTTAAAATGGTAGCTCGATATCAAAATTATGTACTTGAAAAAAGTGCTTTGGAGATTTTTTTTTTCAGTATGCGTTTGGTATGCAAATAAACGATAAATATAGGCAAATAAAACATTAGCCTATACACATTGCAAAAATAAAGACATCCCTGTAAATGGTTGAGGAATATCATCAATTTCGCAACAAAAAAAAAACAAAAACTTAGTGTATCTACATATAAATATGTATGTAATTATGCAGACAAAAAACTACACGCACGAGGATTAAGTACACAAAAAGTATTTGATACATAGCTACAGTGCGGTTCAGTTGATTAGACGCACCCGAATTATGTTTTAAATTTTTGGTTTTTTTTTTCGTATTATGGGGGAAAAAACAAATTTTTAAGTAGAAAGGTAGATTAATACACTTAAAAAAAAACATATTTTCAAGCTTGATAAGAGACTCATAACTGTAGTTTTATATTCACCTTCTCATAGGTATATATAAAAATGAAAATTACGACGCACTCACTGACTCATTAAAGCCCAGCCCAGCCCAAGACCCTTTGCTGCAATTTTGCACCGAGATTCCCTTTATGATTGATAAGTACACAAGGAATAAGAACAAATATTCGAAATTCAATCCTTAAATGGTCAAAAGGGGGGAGGGGGACAAGGTTGCTCAAGAAAGTAAATGAAGACTGACTGTGAAGGTATAGTCTTGGGGGGTCAATGTTAGCATGGGACTTTTACTTTTCAACCGATTAACTTCAAACGCAGTTTGTGTACTCTATATAAGTTATAAAGAAAACCAATTTCTTCGAATTTGAAAATTTGCCTTGGGGACCGAGTTTTGGGCGTCCAATTGTGATGTAGATTCAAATTTTATCAAAATAGTTTCAACCGTTTAAGAGGAGCACACAAAATTCATGGAACCCGATTATAGCTCCATCTACCCGATTCAATTGTGAATTAACATCATCCAGGGACCCACTTAAAGATCAAAACAACATTTCAAAAAAAAATCGGTCCAACCGTTTAGGAGGGAAAAGGTGTTTGCCTTTCTTTGTTCGGACTTATACCTCCCTGAAGAAGTTTCACTTCAAAAAATTAGTAAGGTCTATCATCAGTTTAAAATTATATTTTGTATTATTCTGCTAAATGCGATTTTTTTTCCTCTTTAATCTGCATACATCCATATCCATACCAATATATAAAATGCAACGTCCGTCTGTTTGTCCCTCCATAACTCGAGAACCATTCGTCCCATTTTCATACTCTCTTTTCTTTTTTTGTAGATATATGGCCAATTTAGGCCGTAGGCTAAGTGACAATTGTAGAGGATAAAAGGGGTCGCGGGGGGTCTCTCGAACTGTTAGCCGTATGAACTTGAAAGTTTGAACATTAGGCGCATTTTTTTGAGAATCTATAGCTAGCTCACTTTTACTTTTACATGCAAGACTTTTGTACTCACTTTTGGTTTTGTTATACTCACTTCCCAAAAAAATATGCCAATTGATAGATAAGTCAAAAAAATTTCATGCCTCATTAATCGTTTTTTAAAATTCGGGTGAAAACATTTTATAAATTTATAAATCTATGTATAGTCGTATTTTTTTGAGAATCTGTAGCTAGCTCACTTTTACTTTTACATGCAAAACTTTTGTACTCGCTTTTGGTTTTGTTATACTCACTTTTGGTTTTACTTGCAAAATTGTTATACTCGCTTTTGGTTTTGTTATACTCACTTCCCAAAAAAATACGCCATATGTCAATTTGAGATGCCTTTTATTGGTAGGCAAAACTTAAATACTTAAAAAAAAGGCGTGCGAGGCCGCGAACCAATTTATTTATTTCATAAATGTGTTTATGATTTGAAAAAATAGTTTGATTCCATAGTTATCCGCTGCGAAAGAAATACAATTGGCAATTTTGAGATTACTATTTCCTACGATTTTCGATCTGTCATGGCCGCGTTCCATTGACCGCTAGATGACTAGCGATCATGCTGAATGTTTTAATGTGGTTAAATGTTAAACAAAGAATATATATGAATCTCTTAATTTTTGTATGTAAAATCAAAAACAATGGTATGCTTTCGTATTTGTCCAAATATATTAATTATGTAGGTGATGTACAACCATATGGACTAAGAAATTCAAGCGAGCTAAGACTTCCTAGTTACCAAAGGAGCACAATTTGCCGACAGCCCTAACAAATGAAACAAATTTATATGCGTTCAAGAGATCTGTGATTGATTTTGTAAAAACTAATTGTTAATTTATTATAAGTGTAATATATTTAATTTTTAACTAATTTATATTTTCAATAATAAGTAGCATGTACTAGCATAATTTAAATTTAAACTTAACGTAAAACAAAAAAAAGCAAAGTTCAGATTTTAAAACAAATTATAGTTGTAAATAGTATGTTATCATGCTAAATAAAGTAAAATAATACAATAATATTAGCGACATGCCAAACTCCATATAGAAAAAAAAAATTACATTTCAGTTGTGAAGTGAATGTGCAGAAGTCAAATATTTCCAATTTGGTATAAAATGAGAATTCAAACTTCTATGTAATTAATATAATTGTATTTGTTCATTCAAATTATAGTCCATTAAAAAATATGCGGCATGATGTCACAAAACGCATTTTTGGCTCTCATGAAGATGAAATAATACGAATTCAAATTCGTTCTAATGTCACTTTGCCGCTGCCGCTAGATCTCTAGCATTCCAGCATTCCTCCACAAGGTTCATTATGTGCCAGGCGATGGAATGTCAATAGCCAATGTGTCAGTTAAAAAACAAAAAGAGTTGTGCCATATCCATTGTGTAGTTACATTTTTCTTAACTGTTCGTAGTTTGGGTTTTTAAGAACATTAAAATGAAATATTGCAAATTCGGGAGATTTCGTAGAATTTTCGGGAGACCGGGAGATTAGTGAAAAAACCGGGAGACTCCCTGAATATCGGGATAACTGGCAACCCTAGTAATAGTACAGATAATACATATAACTAATTCATAAGCAGAGTGTGTATACAGTTATTCGCGTGAATAACCAAATGAAAAAATGTTTACATTACGTTGTTAAAGGACCCTATACTACATATGGACATTTGCTCAACAGTTGGACAAATTCGACCAAAAAATAAATCAACCTATATAACTATACCTATGCACATAATATACACAAAAAAAACATCCCTCGGGATGAATTATTGCCTCGAATACAGCCCAAAAAGATATAGGTATCCATACGCACATGTGATCAGATACTTGAATAAAAAAAATATATATAGGTATAATGTGAAACGAATGCCAAAGCGGACAAACACATCGCGAATTTAAAATATACCCAATAATTAATTATTGAACCATAAAAAAAAAACAATAAACTGTAGGTAACTTTGATCATTAAAAAGTTTTCTTAAAATTTCATAACGAAACATAAACAAAAACAATACCCACATCCATGTAGGTGTATATCTGTCTATTGGAATTTGATTTCCCGCGTGTCGTCGCGTCACAAAAAAGTTTTCAATACACAGATGGAGATGTACACGTGCAATAAACAAGTGCATTTAAATGATTTATCTATTTAATTGGTTTATCTATTTATGGTTTAATTTGGTACTTACAACTGATTTGGTTGACTGCTGATTCAATTCAATTCACTTTGAAAGATACAAAAACAATCAAACACAAAATAAAAACACTGAACGACGTCCTATGCGGTAGCACTATTGTCACAAATCGATAATGACTGATATTAAAATTGCGGTTGTTGAAATTGTGTTTAGGTTTTTTGTGTTTCCCCCTCCACTAATTTGTCATGGGATACAGACAGAACAAAAATATAATTTCGGTTCGGGACATGCGAGAGATAGAGTTAACTTCGTACTCTCTTCTTATTGTCATGTGTGGTGGTGGTGGTGATTGGTGAAGTGCGAGATGTGAGCAGCGTTACCGATGAACGATTTGGGAATTGTCGCCCGGGCCAAAAAATGCGTCCCAACCAATTTAACAAAAAAAAAACTGCTTTCAGGTTTATATCACCAGTTTATTAATGAAAAAATAAAACAGAATTTAGATGATTCTTCTTTTGTTTTATTCCTTAGTTGGTTTTGAATCAGGGGTGGTTTAGAGAATTCGGAAAAAAAACCCAAATGAAATGCCGGAAAATCGAAATTTCCTTTTCGTATGGGTTCGCTCGAAACGCATCAAACCGATTGAACTCAAATTTTGTGAGAATCTTTGTTATTGGCCCAAAGGAGTTTCTGTGAAGTTTAATCAAAATTGGACAGAGGGGTGTGGTACCTCCCATACAAAAAAAAAAAATGCATTCCAAAAATTTGAATATTGTTAACATTCATGTGCATGGTCCATACTAATTGGAATAGGGTGGAATTGGAACGACCCATACAAGTAATTTAAAACACTATAGCTTAAGCTTTGAAATTTGGTAAATTTAGCACAATTTTTATATGTAAGTAAAAAAACCTTGAATTAATTTGAATTATACGAATGAGTTCCATTTAACCACCAAAGAAAAAGGTTTTTTCTACCTCTCGCGAACGTCTGACAAACATCCGAGAGTATGACTGTCGTGAAAAAGCTTCTCTCTAGGTCCCTTCCATTTCCATACGTCCCAAAAATAAAAAAACTCACACAAAACGAAGGGTTGCAAAAAGCTAGGTCCTTTATTTATTTATTTACTACAAATAAGTATTCAAAAAACATGCGAAGAATTATTAAAATAGAAAACTTACGCAAATATCTATGTACATATTTTTTTATTTCAAAGTTTTTGGGTGTTGAGAAAAATCTAAGCTTTGAAAATGTGTCCTAATGCCGCCTGTATTTGCGAAAGAGCAAAAAAAACCCTTATTTCGATTTATGGCCGCCGCGCGATTCGACAAAAAAAAAGTAACCATTTGGCGACTTATGTCACCCATCGGTAACACTGGATGTGAGTATGTGACTCTCAATTTGAACTCTCGTAGTAGGGAAATTTATTGGTGTGAATAAAAAAGGGGTAAAGGATAACGAAAAACGAAGTTCACACTTGAGTTTTGGGTATGGGTAGAACTTTTTTGTTTGTCAAAAATGAATTGAGTCAACTTCAAGTACTACCACACGATAAATTTTGAGCAAAGTCTTTACTTGTTTGATTGTGACTGTGTTATTTTATGACTATTGGAAATGCAAATCCATAGATAAATAACAGCTGTTAATAGACGTGATTTTATCACAGTTCACAATGAATGTTGATATCGCGCATAGACTTTTGAAGTGCAAAAAAATACATGGAATGCTTTATGGCATCATTGGGCTAACAATTTTCAATGATCTTGTAGTGATCTTGCATACTGATCATGTTGGCATTTTCGACTTATAAATATGGCTCTAAGATGTACGCGATGTGTAGTACCGCTTGGTTGAAGAACATCGCATAATTAGCGAAAAATTGTTTGGGTCGCAGGTGATCTTGCACTGATTTTCATACGAATCTATTACTCTTCTTAGACAAGTGCGACCTATTTATGATTTTCCAGTGATCTTTAATGAATCTATGACTCTTAGACAAGTGCGACATGGAGTGCTTTATGGCATCATTGGGCTAACAATTCTCAACTATCTTGTAGTGATCTTGTATACTGATCATGTTGGCATTTTCGACTTATAAATATGGCTCTAGGATGTACGCGATGTGTAATACCGTTTGGTTGAAGAACCTCGCATAATTGGCGAAAAATTGTTTGGATCGCAGGTGATCTTACACTGATTTTCATACGAATGTATTACTCTTCTTAGACAAGTGCGACCTATTTATGATTTTCCAGTGATCTTTAATGAATCTATGACTCTTAGACAAGTTCGACATGGAGTGCTTTATGGCATCATTGGGCTAACAATTCTCAATGATCTTGTAGTGATCTTGTATACTGATCATGTTGGCATTTTCGACTTATAAATATGGCTCTAAGATGTACGCAATGTGTAGTACCGCTTGGTTGAAGAACATCGCATAATTAGCGAAAAATTGTTTGGATCGCAGTTGATCTTGCACTGATTTTCATACGAATGTATTACTCTTCTTAGACAAGTGCGACCTATTTATGATTTTCCAGTGATCTTTAATGAATCTATGACTCTTAGACAAGTGCGACATGGAGAGCTTTATGGCATCATTGGGCTAACAATTTTCAATGATCTTGTAGTGATCTTGTATACTGATCATGTTGGCATTTTTCACTTATAAATATGGCTCTAGGATGTACGCGATGTGTAATACCGCTTGGTTAAAGAACATCGCATAATAAGCGAAAAATTGTTTGGATCACAGGTGATCTTGCATTGATTTTCATACGAATCTATTACTCTTCTTAGACAAGTGCGACCTATTTATGATTTTCCAGTGATCTTTAATGAATCTATGACTCTTAGACAAGTGCGACATGGAGTGCTTTATGGCATCATTGGGCTAAAATCTTTCAATGATCTTGTAGTGATCTTGTATACTGATCATGTTGGCATTTTCGACTTATAAATATGGCTCTAAAATGTACGCGATGTGTAATACCGTTTGGTTGAAGAACCTCGCATAATTGGCGAAAAATTGTTTGGATCGCAGGTGATGTTGCACTGATTTTCATACGAATGTATTACTCTTCTTAGACAAGTGCGACCTATTTATGATTTTCCAGTGATCTTTAATGAATCTATGACTCTTAGACAAGTGCGACATGGAGTGCTTTATGGCATCATTTGCCTAAAATGTTTCAATGATCTTGCAGTGATCTAGTACTGATCTTGTATGTAGTGATCTTGTATACTGATCATGTTGGCATTTTCGACTTATAAATATGGCTCTAAGATGTACGCAATGTGTAATACCGTTTGGTTGAAGAACCTCGCATAATTGGCGAAAAATTGTTTGGATCGCAGGTGATGTTGCACTGATTTTCATACGAATGTATTACTCTTCTTAGACAAGTGCGACCTATTTATGATTTTCCAGTGATCTTTAATGAATCTATGCGACATGGAGAGCTTTATGGCATCATTGGGCTAACAATTTTCAATGATCTTGTAGTGATCTTGTATACTGATCATGTTGGCATTTTTCACTTATAAATATGGCTCTAGGATGTACGCGATGTGTAATACCGCTTGGTTGAAGAACCTCGCATAATTGGCGAAAAATTGTTTGGATCGCAGGTGATCTTGCACTGATTTTCATACGAATGTATTACTCTTCTTAGACAAGTGCGACCTATTTATGATTTTCCAGTGATCTTTAATAAATCTATGACTCTTAGACAAGTGCGACATGGAGAGCTTTATGGCGTCATTGGGCTAAAATGTTTCAATGATCTTGCAGTGATCTAGTACTGATCTTGTATGTAGTGATCTTGTATACTGATCATGTTGGCATTTTCGACTTATAAATATGGCTCTAAGATGTACGCGATGTGTAATGCCGCTTGGTTGAAGAACCTCGCATAATTGGCGAAAAATTGTTTGGATCGCAGGTGATCTTGCACTGATTTTCATACGAATGTATTACTCTTCTTAGACAAGTGCGACCTATTTATGATTTTCCAGTGATCTTTAATGAATCTATGACTCTTAGACAAGTGCGACATGGAGAGCTTTATGGCATCATTGGGCTAACAATTTTCAGTGATCTTGTATACTGATCATGTTGGCATTTTCGACTTATAATTAGCATAATTAGCGAAAAATTGTTTGGATCACAGGTGATCTTGCATTGATTTTCATACGAATCTATTACTCTTCTTAGACAAGTTCGACCTATTTATGATTTTCCAGTCATCTTTAATGAATCTATGACTCTTAGACAAGTTCGACATGGAGTGCTTTATGGCATCATTGGGCTAAATTCTTTCAATGATCTTGCAGTGATCTAGTGCTGATCTTGTATGTCTTTTCCGACCATTATGCACTAGATGAATGCGACATTGACTACCACTTGCTCTTGATTCATATTATCTAACAAACCTATCTACTCACCATCCGTCTGTATACAAACGATCGTGCACTGATTTTGCATTTAGCTTTTGTGCCCTCCACCAATATTTGCCGTGAACTGAAGCGCGGATAGAGCCCTATGATGTGACATAACAAAACTCGCACCATCCTTCGATGTGTATAAGTGATCCTCCACTGATTTGGTATATCAACTTTACATGTGATGCAGCATCTAAAGTCCAGCATTTTTGGGCAAGTGATCTTTCATCTGATACGAGTCTTTCACCGCCCATTACGCAGATGATGATTCTGCACTGATCTTAGTTCAATATTCTCTCAAAGTGATCTCTTTTAAATCAATCAAATTGACACGTCCTTCAAGCTTTTCTCAATACCTTTGGGAATGACAGCACATAACATTTATTTTTTCAAATACTTCACGTAAGCATCAGAATAAATAAAAAATCCCACATAATATGGCTGAAAAATAGCCTTCAGTGTTGTGATGCTTGAAACAACAACATCCTCCTATATAAAACGCCTCGTTAAATTATTTACTAAGAACTCATTAAAAAAAGGCAACGCCTGTCGAGTAATGGAAAAGAAACTTTATAGAATATTCTCGGCAAGTACATATACGGGGAAATAGTACTTGCAATTTCGTCTACAATATTCCAGAATTATTCATTTTTTTTTTCTCAAAAATTTATATACAATAATCTGTATCGCAATGTGGATTTCTCTCCAGCTATAGCTCTCTGCTGTGGGCACAGATTCCCCTTCTGCGAATGCGAATATGATTTCCGAGAGCATCCTATTTTGCACAACAGATGTGGGGATTGCAATCGTAGTGGTAGTAGTGGTGCACCTAGAAATTCAATGTTGTCATGTCATCCTATCTATCGTTTGAGTGAATCACATCAGCAATTTCCGCCACACTTTGCATAAGTTATTTCGACAGTTCGGACGTGTATATTTTATTTCCAATGGACGACGAGATAATTGAATTTGAAAGTGAGTTCATTCCTAGTTTGGTGATTGTTTTACTCAAGTGGGTGTGTGTTTTTTTTTAATTTATTTCCGTTGTCAATTTAGATTCAATTAGAGTTCACGAAGATGAATTTGATCAGCCACCAGGGTATATGGCTCCACAGCCTCCATCAATATCGATTCGGATCAATTTGGAGCAAGTTCCAAGTAACTTTTCAATCGAAAGTCTGATAACTCAGATATTTTCGTCCGTGCAAAGCAGTAACGACGATTCGAGTGCTGTTGGCGAAGTCATGGAATTGGCGGCAATGCATTTGAATGTAGGCAACCCCGAGGAGCATCCGATGCTATCCATCGACATCAGACCAAGAAGGGATGAATCTGGCTATGAACATGCTTTACCAGCAGAACCACCAAGGATTGAAGAACTTTCTAACCAGAATCGCTTGATACTATTCTTCATCTATTTCTGTGGTATCGCTATTGCATTCCTGACAATTGTTCTGATTGTTGTGGTGTTCTTTCCGGATTTCTTCGAGTGCATCATTATGCAAAGTGATCGTTGTTCACCAAATAAGTATGATTAAATAAATAAAGTATTTCCTTTGGAATTTAACTTTTACGTGCGGATATTGCGTTTTTATTGTGTTGAAAGTGTTACTGATGTCATCTAAAAGTGTAGCCCTTCATGGTGTCGCCTCCATAAGCAACTTAAAAATTTTTTTTTTCTTCTCAGGATATCTAATGGTAATCATGGAATTTCTGCATCTATTCACAAAACACCATCAATTAAGTAAAGTATTCAGGTGAAAATTAAGTCCAATTATTTTAACCTCGGTTATAGGATACATAGCCACAGGGAGTGCAAAAAAAAATGTTGGGTATAGTCATGAATGCCGACGGTTTTGTGCGTCGGTCGGCTTAATTTTGAAAATAACGTTGCAATTTTTTACTTATTACACGGCTTTATATGCATTTATATTGAAATCGTCGAAGTTCATTTTTAAAACAATTTCTCGATTAAAATCCTTTGGATTTTGCGTGACATTGAGGACGTAGACCGATTGGAATAAGAATATTAATTTTTAATACAGAATCGGGTTGCTTTTTCGACGGTCATTTTCGGTTTTGCTTTTATTACAGTTTTGTTTACTAAAATTTATCCTATAGCGTCATAGGTTGCATTTTGTCAAGTTAGAAGCTGCTGCTGGGTAATCGTACACTTTAGACGCAAGTGGTGGAGGTATTTTTAGCAGCCATCTGCTCTAAGTTTGCGGCTGAAATAGATGACCAAATTTACGACCAAAAATTGACAACCAAAATACTGAAAAATTTCCTACGGGCATATTCGCTTTTATTTTTTAGGACGTCGATTTTATCCGTAGGTAAACTTGGTCCGGATGTGGACACTTAAGTTTAACTGCATGATGACAAAGCTTGCCGACGGATAATTTACATTTTTGTGACAATCAGTTTTATGTATGGGAAATGTAGCCATTCCGGCTGAAATTTTGTTAAATTTTAGCTGTAAATTTAATCCGGATGTGGACACTTAATTCGGCTGCATGAGGAAAAACTTTCCAAGTGGAAGGTTGTATTTTTGATACACTCAGATCTACGTATGGAAATGTAGCTACAGCCAATGCTGAAGCTGGACCTTTCCGGCGGAAATATTGGTCAATTTTAGATGTAAATTTAATCCGGATGTGGACAATGTGACGTCTAGAGCAACTGATGTCAAATGAGTACCATATGTTCCATTCGATGTTGGTCTTTAGTGGGGGTGGAGGTATTTTTAGCAGCCATCTCCTGGTTAAAAAAAAATTAAATCGGATAAATGTCCTTAGGAAATTTTTCAGCGTTTTGGTTGCCGATTTTGGCCGTAGACTTAATCCGGATGTGGACACTTTACTGCTTGACGACAAGCTTTCCGACGGGTAAATTACATTTTCGTGACCCTCAGTTTTACGTATGGAAATGTAGCAATTCCGACTGAAATTTTATTAAATTTTGGCTGTAAATTTAATCCGGATAGGGACTCTTTATTTGGCTGCATGAGGAAAAACTGTCCAGGCGGAAGGTTGTATTTTTGATACACTCTGATCTATGTATGGAAATGTAGCTACAACCGATGCTGAAGCTGGACACCATCGGTCTGAAATTTTGTCTAATTTTAGGCATAAATTTAATCCGGATGTAGACAATTTGACGACTACAGCAACTGATGTCGAATGAGCGCTACGTTTCATTCGATATTGATATTGATTCCGCACATCTTTAGTGCAAACTAAGGATTTTTTTCATAAGCCGTTGGAAATCATTAAAAATGCTGAATAATGGAAGCTCCAAACTCTACTAAATATTTAAACACCTACACCCGAGAGATCTCCATTGAAACAATGACCACTCCTTTGGTATGAAAAAAAGGCACAAACAATTTTTCCAAACATAATTTTCTTGAACAATTTTGACAAACAAATTAATTCTAATAATGCAGTTTATAAACTGATAAATTCTATAAAAACGCTTCATATAATGTTAATGCCTAGAATTAATAACTGCACCGGAAAAAATAATTTTTCTTAATCCAATGAAGTGGTAATATATAGAAGTTGCCCTCTGATTATGTGTGTATGAGGTTTGTAAACAACTTCATAGTGAATGAAACTGCATCAGTTAAAAATTCAATTGGGGAAGACTATTCGACGACGAAAATAGAAAAAAAAATTATTTTATTGCATTTATAACAATTCTATGAGAATTTTCCTTTTTTGGGAAAAATATATGTACTCCTAGGTCCAGCTTCTCCCATACATAGTCGCTTGTATCTGAGTTTTTCTTTTTCTTTCTTTTTTGTACAAATATATTGACCATTTGCACACGCTGCAAACAAAAAATAAAATGCTGACTACATAAACACAATTAGTTGCAAATACCAACTTATTACGTATCCCGTATCATCCCCAATGATTGACAATCAAAGATAGAGATGTGAAAATTCTATCTTAAAATATTTTCAGTAAATACCTATGTACATTGGTTATAATTTGCGCCCACATTCTGTCTATGGTTTTATTATCTCCGATGGTATGCGAATTTCATTTATGGTGGCATTTCACCATCAGTTGTATATAGATAGATATTCGGCTATAGAGATACACAAACAACATATCCGAGTGGGACGGTTTTTGGCATTTGGATTATTTTTTATTTTAAAATTTATCATGTCTAGCGAATTATTAATTTGAGATGTAAATTATATATTAGATATATGTATGTGCAATTTAGGGGGAATAATTTGGAATTAAGTATGTGGCAGTCATAATATGAATGATGTCTATACTACAAACATTGATGGGCCTATTAAAGAACACAGTTTGGGTGGTTTTATTCGTTTTCAATGGCCGTTATCCAATTAGTGAGTCGCGAGTGTAGGTTGCTCAAGTGGACCCTCCATAGCTTTCGATTCTTCGCCATCGACTCTAAATCATCTAGGGCAATCTCCGTACGGGTAGAGGAAAAATTGTGGACTTGGGTCTACCAACAGGACGCCTGCCTGTGACACAAGAGAGCCATTTAACTCCCTCTTCATCTAAGATCTTGAGCATTTCTGGCCGGATTTCATGCACTCCGGCAGATTTGCCAGCTTTTAGCGATTTAACTTCTTCTACCGTGGGACTATTTTCCACAAGACATCTGCGCAAGATGTCCTCGTCATTAGAAAGAAGTGTATACCATCTTTTGATTTGACTACTTCAATAATTTTCCACTTCGTTCTTTCCTCTAAGACGGCGGATGGTCTGGCAGAATACCTTGCTGGCAGATCTGTCATCACGGTCTAATTTCTCGCCAAACTCCTTCCAAGATTGTTCTTTCGCAAGTTTTTCGTGCCTCAATGTAGCGGTTTTGAGAAGGTGAGTCCCCCAAGTGAATGCACATTCCACACCTTGAAAGCCTTCTTCTTCTCTTTGATGGCTGGTTGAATTCCGGGCATTTTAAACCGAGCCGCTTCACTCCGCAAACATGTCCTGCAGAGGCAATGACTATGCTGTTGAAAACAACTCTGAATTCAATGGAAAATTTGAAATTTGTTCAAACCTTTCAGATGTATCCCCTCCCATCGTATCATACGTATTCGTATTCCCTTTTCCATAAAGAAATTCAATCAAAAATTAATTAATTTATATTTTTCTATAAAAAGTCACCTATGTCCTTCCTGAAGTCAAAACCCATCTTTCTGCAAACTTACTCAAATATTGCCTTGGAAGTTTAGTCGTAAGAAGGCAACAAACAGGCAGAAAGACAGGTAAAGTTACTTTCACATTTATAACATTAGATTGTTTGAATTAGTTCGAATTCAAGTCACCTATGTGCTTCCTTAAGTCAAAAACTATCTTCATAAAAAAATATATTAATATTGCTTTAGACGTTTAATCAAGAAACGGTAACAAACATGCTGACCTTATCTATCTATATATATAAAAATTTAGCCTTAAAATTGTTTGTCACCGATTCACGCCTTAACGCATTTACCGATTTTAACCAAACTTTCACACACCTTTCGTACTGGTCTATATATGGTTTTTGTAAAGTTTGGTCAAAATTGGACAAACGGGCGTGGCAACGCCCATACAAAAAAAAACAGAGCTCAAATTTACAGACAATTTTAGGTTCTGGCCCGGGAGTGTTCCTGTGAAGTTTGGTTACAATTGGACTAAGGGGCGTGGCACTAATCATACTAAAAAAACATCTTCTATGGGGTGAAACTCGATGAAACTCGTATTTCTGTATTTCCAGAAAATTGATTTATTCTCTCTCTCGCTCACATTTTACGAAAGAACATTTTTATCTAAAACCTAAGCAAAACAATTTCTGTAGTTAATAAACCAACAATATATAGAGTCCGAAGATTAAGCTAAAGTCAAGAATTTTTGTGTTAGATATAGCGATGCTTTACCGCATTTTAACCCAAAAACTATCCCATTCGATAGTGCCAAGTTGCAACCTAAAAACAAACTGCGTTTTCGAGCTTGAGTTGATTATTGAAAAATTCCTTTCAAAGGGTTTATCACACAGAAAATACTATACCTTAATGAAGTGCAACATGGCGGCCACCAACTATAGATACATTTTTACCAAAGCTACCTACATATACAATTCGGTTCACTTGACAATATTGTTAACAGGAAAATCCAATCAGAGGACATATTTGTTAACACAATCGGAGTGTTTTTTTTTTAATTTAGTTTGCGATGTCACACTCAGCAATTTATTCGCCGGATGCGAATTGAAAAAAAAAAAAATAAAATAAAAATTATTTACAGATTTTCCAAAGGATGTAGTGTAGGTGCACCTGGGTGAATTCCCTGAATTTCCTTTGTAGTGATATCGATTGCAGATCTATTTCAGACAATCCCATGGAAATAAATACACCACCCCAAAGGTATAGATATAGATTCTGTCGGTTTGCATTGGATAGGTGATGACCAAAGCTTTTTTTAAATCGTTTCCTGCCCCCACTGATGAACCACCTTCAGTTATGTTCGGTTTATAGTGCATACGCAGTTGCACTGACAGGTTGTCCACCTCGCACCAGGTAAAAGAGCTGGCGCCACACGGCAACATAATGTCTCCTTCTGTGTTATGTAACTCGTCACTTTCTCCCTCTCACTGACTTGCCAATGGAAAATTCTAAAACTCACGATTTCAAGCAAAATTCTAAATTTTATTTAAATACTTTCAATTATGACTAAAACTTATTATAAACTTATTTGGTATTTGTTATCTTGTGGATGATATAAATGAAAAAACATCCCATGCCGAGGAGCAGTGTACCGAGGACATTAGCAAGCAGACGGCTGTTGGCGGTATTCCTGATGCGGACACTTGTCCTTTTGACACGAGTTTGTCTTATGCAAACGGTATACTTTGGCATGGTGATTTTTTAGTAAATCTTCTTCACAACACTACAAAGAAATTTTTATTAATTAAAACATTCACGATATTAGATATTAGAAATTACATTTAGGATATGTCGATTTTTGGCTCTGACTTGACGCTTTGTTGGACTTGCTCGGACGAGATGTACGTCTTTAACTAAACGAATTTACCAATTTGAGCAGTTACGCGATTGATGGAAAGCTGGGTCTCTCTGTTGTTGGGGTCCAACAGCAACACTGTTGCATAGATAAATTAAGCTCTGTCGTACTAAGATAACTCGACGGATGGACGGTTTTTCAATCACAATTAAAATCAGTGTCGACCCAATCTTTCTTTCTATTCAATGGTTAACATTAACTCATTTTTGTGCAGATATATCCATGTTTTTGTCTTTCGAACAAACCCACTGTTGGTATAATTTGCAAACGTTTTTTATACGCGACGGCTGATTTTTCAGGCGGCCATGTGTAGGTGCCTATACTTTCATCTGTATCGATGCGATGCTTCCTTTTTAGCAAGAGCTTTGGCAATCGTGTCGGCGGGGTATCTTAAGGACTATTCGGTCGTTTGTACTCATATTACTCTGTGTGCTCTATCTATCTCTATCTAGCTAATGTATCTGCGGCACAGTACCATTATTAGTTTTCGTATGTAATGCTTATGTTCTTGTGGGCGGTTAATATGCTGGACTACTGTGCGAGGGGTCCCCTGTTCGATTAAAAATTACTTCGAGAGGATTTTTTACACTGCGCCACCTCTCGCGAACGTCTGATAAATATCCGAGAGTATGAGCTTTTCAATTCAGTCATTTGGACTCGGCATAAAATTGTAGGTCTCTTCCATTCGTCCCAACAAATAGAAAACTCACACAAAACGAAGGGTTGCGAGAAGCTAGGCCTATAGGGTGTTTATGTCTACCCGGCTGTTGCGCCCTATTTATTTATTTATTTAATGGACGCAAGTTTTTTTTAAGGACATTTTAGAGCCACAAATTTATTTTCTATATATTTAACAATGAGAACAATGAGAATATCAAAACAATTTTATAGAAGTAAAAAAAAAGAAATTCACCAATATTCCCATTGGCGTTTGTCGTATACGACTCATGAGTCATGTTTCGTGTCGTTCTAAAACGATGTTCAGTTTTTTTTAACAATTTTCTTTTCTTTTCTATGTGTTACCATCATTTCAACCCATTTGTTTAGAAAAAGTTACAAACACCGACCAAAAACGTAGTGAAATACGAGTTGTTTACAACAAACGCCAATGGGAATAGGGGTGATTATGAATCCAGGAAGAAAAGGAACTTTATTCCACAATGGAAATTAAAATAAAACCTGGCACGCGAAGTTCTGTATCCACCCAACGTATATTCGGTAGTTAGGGCTTTAGTGTTTAAAGAAAAATTACTTTAAAAATAATTTAAAGAAAGAAAACAATAATTTTTTTTTATACCTTCCACAGGAAGGTATGTCATCAGCTCCAATGCCTGAAAACTTTAACTTGAATCAAACAAGGTCTGGTCGACAGGAAAATTGAAGTCGCTTCAAAGGCACACTTTTAGTCAACCAAAGTCACACCATAGTGAGCCACAGTTTTTGACATATAAAAGAGGCCACATCAAAAGGAACACCTACCTACCGTATAGACAGACAGTGAGTAGTACTCACAAGTATATAACCCATTCCTGCCACAAATTGATTGAGTTTTTGGCGTAAAAGTGCGGACGTGGAAATGTACAATTAATTAAAAAAAAAAGTAGAGTGCTTTTTAAATCCAGATTTCAAAAGAAAATTTGTAAGTATTTTGAATAAAGATTTTTACTTTCGAAATTTTAAAAAGAATTTAAATTGTCAGTCATTTAAATAATTAAAAAAATATTTTTTTTTTATTAATTTTTAGAAAAATGTCTGACAACTCACAAAATGATCAGCCTGGAGAGGCTCACCGCCAAGAAAATGCGGTCCCAGAGCCAGCTGTCGATCTTACACTTGAGTCACAAAATGACCCTATTCCTGATCTAAAAGACGATGCTATCACTGAGGCACCTGATGTCGGTCTTATCCCTGAGCAACAAGACGACGATGTTCCAGGGCCTTCTCGTCGCAATCGCTTACGAAATCATCGTAACAGGTATCCATACCGAACGCCTGGAGAAGAAGATCAACCAAGACAATCGAGTTGTCACCAACTCAGAGTGCAATTCACCGAGCTATATTTTCGCGCAAGTGTAAGAGAACAAGTGCAGATATTGGAGCAACTTATTCAGGAAGCTCTTCGTCGTCGTCGTCGTCGATTAGAAGCAAGGCGGCGGCGCCGCCAGCGGCCACAGTCATCTGATGCTGATGATTCTTCGGATTAAATTCCTCGCAACTGAAAAAACTAATTTCAATTTTTTTTTAACACTTTACTTAATGAATAACTTTTGCTATTGTATCCGTTGTAACTGAAGTTAAAAAAAAATATTTCTTAAATAAAGCTTAAATGTGTGTATGTATTTGGTTTCGTGTTTCTCTAGTGCGTTCGTACAGCTCGGCGATGGGATTTTTTTCCTCCTTCTTTCGTTTTCAAAAAAAACCAAAACACGTCGACTACATTGGCTCGGCCACATCGAGCGAATGGACAATAATGCTCCATATAAGAGGAGCTTTGAATCCCAGCCCCCAGGTTCGAGAAGACAAGAAAGACCGAACCTCCGTTTCAAAGATCAAGCCATCGCGGATGCCAGAGCGCTTGGTCTCGACAACTGGAAGCAGCGTGCCCGGAATCGTACACGGGTCAGGAGCCCGACAAGTAAGTTTATAGCTGATATGATAAGTATATGCAAATGCGATTTCCGACGAAAATTAGACCGCACGGGTGCATATAATCAACTGCCAATTACCAGGATCAGTCGTTCTGAAATATGGAAAACCCAACTCGATCGCCTGAGTAGGTATCATCAGATCCTTCTTCTGAAAATGAACCCATCTCGACCGATCGATGTGCTTAGATGCAGCCTCAGGGGGGTTATTCACAAATGCGCCTCGGATCGTATTGAAAGCGATACCTAACTCGATTTCGACCGTCTTCGCTTTTGCTTATTTTCAAATGCGAACCGTGCCTTACAGATTTTTCCACCAATTTTCCATGTATTTTCCCAAAAGTTTAACAGCATTTCCCCGTCACAAGGAGTTAGTTTATTTTTTATCCGCAATAAATCCGCCAGCATAATCCGTCACCTAAATAGCTATCGCTTTTGAAAATACAAAAGTACCAATCGGCCATGAAAAGCGACTCGCTGCGCATTTTGGAATAGGCCCCAGTCCATGTTAAACAAATCAACGAAGAAAACAACGTCACAGCAACAACCTATCCACAAATGAAATGAAAAAAAAAAAAAAAAACAACAACAAAAAACAAAAACAGTATCCTCTCTTATATAGGCAAAAAAAAAACGCTTTATTTTAAATCTACGTTCGTGAACATGTTTTACATGGAATAAGATGCAACTCGCGAGTGTTGCTCAAAATACGCTTAATCAGGATCTTCGTAGTTGATCTCTTTCAAAGTTTCAAAGAGTTTTTGACAACGTTCGATGAGCTCGCGGGTAGTCTCTGCGAATACCGTTCCAACCATATTTAAATTGTCATTTACCTCGACCGGTCCAGTGGCGTTCTCAGCTTCTTGATGGGGAATAGGTTGCTTCAATACATCCATTAGGTAAAGTAGCCGTTCGATGCATTGTGCTTCTTCTGCCTCTTCACTTCTTCTTGGCTGCACTGGGTTGTCTGGACGATCGGCAACTACACCTTCTTTCTGAGGCTGAAGTAACAATAGCTGTTCGGTCAACTGGTTCAATTTGAAATGTGCCATTTCTGGTGGATCTTCGGGGTGAGCGGCAATTGCGGCTTCTTTCGGTGGCTGAATTCCCAGAAGATTTTCGGCCAAAAGGTGACATACATCCTCTGGCAAAGGTTTGTTCTCATTTGTAACTGGGTCTTCGGCGGAACTGCTGACATTCTCTGGTTGTGGGAGTTTTAATTCTAAAAATATTTCCCTTAGTGGAGCTTCTTCGTCGGGGTTTTGAGCAAAAGTGTTTTTGTGATGCTCCCACGGAATCACATACAAATACTCATCGGATTGTGCACATACAGCTTTCACTTGATTGTCCACATGTCCTGTCTGGGGATGAGCTTCGGGTTCCATTAGCTGACCGGTCTCATTCAAATTCGATTGATAAAATTCGTGTTCTGCGGGCACCACTGGAGCAGCATATACTGATGGATGCACGTAAGGAACGATGTAGAAATTTAAACCGCGAGGCTCGTACTGAGGGTAGAATAGCTGGTCGTTGGCCGATCCCATATAACAATAAGTTCCAATGTGGTTGATTGCCGCATTTACGGGGGGAACATTCAAATGAATGAGCGGCATGAGCCTATTGTCTTGCACGATGGGTATACCTTGATTTGCAGCCTGTATATGCTCGGTGATGAAATGTCTGTACTGGAACTGGGACTGCGCAACAGCATAAAACTCGTTTGTAGGCCAAACCAAATTGTGGCCAGGTGGATATTTCGCAAAGTCCTTCTCCAAGAATAGCTGCATATGACGGTGCAGTTGCAGTCTCATCAGATTATTGTTCAACGTCCATTGTGGATCCGGACCTGGATCTGGGTCACAAATTGTGTCGTCTGCTTCCACAAGTTGCGCCAGTTGTCGTTGCAGTCTCATTAGATTTGCATCTAAGGTTCTATCTGGTTCGCCTTCGGGCATCGTCTCAAGTCTAAAATTATAGAATTTTCATTCAGTATCAGTATCATTTCAAATGTGTTGTTGTCTTTTTTCATACAAATTAGAGGAGAAGATTATTCAACAGCAGTCGTCGCGTGCGTCGTAACGTTGATGCAGCGAAACAATTCAGCTAAAAAACAGACAATTGGTTGCAATAGTTTTACGTTATGTAATTTTTTCCACTACGATGGCCAAAATGTATTTTTACAACATTTGAGGCACATTTAAAATTTACCTGAGTTGTTGTTGAATTTAATTTAATTTTATTCGCCTGCCAAGGGTTGTTGCTTCACCAACTATCCGTGACGTTCTGATTGTGCGGCCTGTGGTGGGTTCTGGCGCATTCCGGATGAATTACGCATTCCAGTTAACTGTAAATCTGTTGTTAGTCAAAACTCCGAGAGTCAATACATATTAATTAGTTTCCTTATGTATTATAGTAGAGAGACCAATCATAGCCTTAAACACATCTATGCGTGTGTGTAACTGTGTGAGGAGAGAGAGATATCTTTCCATAAACGACTCAACGTCACATTTGTGGTGGTATGGTTGAGTTTATACAGCTAGATTAATCATCACATCATCAATCAAGGTTTTCTAATTTTTCCGCGATTTCTGAGGTTTCCCTGATGGTGATGGATGAAGATAAGTACATTTTTCAAGTTGAGTTTTTTTTTTCTCAAAAGAAAGAGGGATGAACGCCAACCATGAGTCAATATATTATCTGCTGTTGTTCTACTTTGACCGAAATGCAACAAAAATTGAGTGTATGATCATTAGTTTGGTTAATTTAGTTATTTTTCGCGTTTTGTTGAGGGATGGTGGTTGTGTGGGTATGTGCTGGTGACTGCGGTGGACGGGGTGGGTTTTTGTAAATATTTCTCTCTGCTGAATGAGTGGGTAGGTACCAGTGTTAGTAAGTCGTGGGAAATTCAGAGTTAAAAAACCTTCGTATGGGAAAAAGGGAAACAAATTCGTCTCTGGTGGAAATTTGGTCAACCTATCTAATCCATATCCATATCCGTCTGTTCGTCCCTCCATAACTCGAGAACCATTCGTCCGATTTTCATGATTTTTTTTTTTCCTGATTTATAGATGTGTGGCCAAATTACGCCGTAGAGTAGGTGAGAATTGTAGAGGATTAAAGGGGTTGCGGGAAGTAAGGGGGTCTCACGAACCGTTGGCCGTATGAACTTGAAAATTTGTATGTTGATAGATAAGGCAAAATTATTACATTCCCCATTGATCGTTTTTCAAAATTCGTCCTATAAGGGCTGAAAAGGAGGTGCAAACTTTTCTATTTCGGCCCTACTTACGCTTAACCAAAACATCCGTTGGCTAGAATTTTATTAGAACGATTTATAAGATTAATAGACTTATTTAGTGCTGGATTCATTAACCAACCGACTAATAAAATTTTTTTAAATGAATCTGCAAAAATGTCTGCCTTATCTTCACTGGTTTTTAGCAATCAATTATTGTGTTAGAACATTTGGATAAATTTGTTTATATTTTTAAGCACCTTTGCAATTAACAGAAACTTTTTGCAATATATCTCGAGCTCATAAAAAATCTACAGTCTCAGGGGGACTATATCATTTAACGCCATACACCAAAAGAACGCTTCCGTATTCCAAATTGGGTTTGTTTCCAAATTATTTTTATTCTAGATGATCACTTGGATCAAGGAGTTAGTGAACAATCCAACTTGCGCAGTGAGTTGAGCTCACAAGCTACGGATGAAACGACGTGGATACTGCCGCCGCTGATATGGTATCAAATATAATCAGAATCACCTTAAGTATAAAATCCTTTATCCCTAATAGGATAAAGAGTATGAAACCAAAAGAAGACCGCGTTGTACGATTCGAGCTATAAAGGGGACTTTTAGATTAAGGCTGTTGAGTTACAAAGTCAACCCATCTGAGAAAAAAACAAAAAAAAAAAAGTTTAAACGAGCCAGAAATGACTGCAATGTCCTCATGAAGCTTGTCTAATTCTCATAGGACCAAAAGTTCAATCAAAAAATACTACAATGACGCAAGGATAGTAAATTTATAAGAATTTATAAGAAAATATTAAGAATTCGGCCTCGTCAGCAATCCCAATGCTCATTTACAATGACACTCCAGCCGTTAGGTCTTTTGACGAAGCTAATCTGCTCGCTGGACGATTCGGAGCCAGATCGATGCACCTGTACTCGAGAGCATCGAATTTACCATCGGACAAATCCATTTTCGCACTCGTACACTTGCAAGAGTACTTAATGATATCAACATAAATAAATCCGCTGGTCCAGACTGTATTTCTACAGGTGTCCTTCCACTTTGGCAAAACCTCCTCTCATATTCTTTTGGACTCTTTCCGACCCATTGCACTTACGTGTCCATTCTTTCTAAGTTCATGGAAACGCTGATAAATCGTCAGCTTATGAAATAGCTTGAGTCACAGAAACTCCTCAATGACCGGCAGTATTGTATAGGTACGTTAATCGTTGCAACAGATGCACTGTTGATTTGATGACTTATCTAACCGAGAGGTGGAGCAAATCTCTCCATCACTTCGGTGAATCGAAGATAGTTGCGCATATTTCAAAGGCATTTTGACAGAAAAGCTCTTTTGTCGAAAATGCGTGCTTATGGGATCGATGCGTTTCTTATTCAATAGATTCGAAACTACCTATTTGGACGATCAATTTACGTTGTTTTGGATGGTTTTAAGTTTGAAACTTCCTTATTGAGATTATGGAAGTAGTAAAATCAGTCGGGGCCATCGAGGTAATTTTTTTTTTATTCAAGAATATTAATTTTTAGCTGCTGGGGAAAGATGCCAAGTGCAGAGGTATAAATTTGAAACATTTATCCCTATTCAAAATACCCGCAGTGTAAATTTAAATATTTGTAGAACAAATAGGAAAAATTATTGCAGACTTCTGTTTGAAAGCCTTGAGATCAAAATATGACTTTCTCCAGTGGCAGCTATTTAAACATTTTTTTTTTTCTTTCATTTTTGTTCATACACAAGGGTGTGGGAAAATTGCGGGGATTTTAAGAATATTCAGAGGGGAAAAAATAAAATTTCCCTGGGAAAAATCATCCCAATGACATAGCAACACTACATTCTTTAAGTTGAGTTCTTTTCTCCAAGAACTTGGGGTTTCTTGATGTGTATGGGATTAAGGGATGATGATGAGTTGCTTTATTTCTTCTCCTTGATTTCTACCAGCCGTATGTATCTACTACCAGCTTAGGTCTCATCTAATATATAAATTCCTGAAGTGTCCAGCAGCGATGCCAGATTACAAGATATATCTTTTTTTTCAAGATTTTTAAGCTTCAAAATATGTGCAAGACTTTTTACCTTAAATTCATCAAATTTCAAGATATTTTATATTGAACTATAATTTTGTTATTTTTTTTGTTATTTCGTTATTTATTAATTAATTATCAACATCAACAACAATAAGTTATAAATGCAGATATTTCTATGTCTAACAATTTAAAATAGCATTTTATATGAAAGAAAGTGGTTTTCTTTTCCTTATTATTGTCAGTGAAAAAAAACTCATGCACGACTTCTGTTATGCACTGAAAACTATTTGTGGCATATGATAAATTGGCTGAAGGAAGTTACGAATAAGAATGATCCTAAATAGCTATGTGGCTTATTGTATCATCTAATTGCAGACTTAAAGGTATACACAAAAATTGTTTCAATACCAACGACACGACGACGGTAAACAAAATCATCTCACAAAATTTCTTGCTTTGACTATTTTTAAGGATATTCAATTTGATTTTTCCTATTATGTATTTAGAAAACTGCCATAACAAAGTCTTATGTCAACGGAAAATTTAATAAAATTAAATAAAACGTTAAGAACTTAACATGTAAACAGTTCTTCGGAAACTTGTAAACGGAGGGCCTTTTGACACTTGTACTTAACTAAATAATTTTTTTTCCGTTCTAGTTAGTTTTATCTATATTTTGGAAAAATCTTGAAAAAAAGATATTTTATTTTGGAAAACAAGATTTTTTAACTTTTCATCTGGGAACACTGGTGTCCAGTGAAAAGTGACTGCATAAAACTGCAACACCAGCGGCCAGTGAAAAGTGACTGCTGTTATAGAACAGAATAAAACTGCAACACCAGCGGCCAGTAAAAAGTGACTGCTGTTGTAGAACAGAATGAAACTGAAACACCAGCGCCCAGTGAAAAGTGACTGCTGTTATAGAACATTTATTATTATTATTATTTATTAAACAGTAAAAATAAATTACAATTTAACTAAGTAATTTTACAGCACTAGCTACATAGGCCTTCGGCTAAGCATGTTATAGAACAGAATGAAACTGCAACACCAGCGGCCAGTGAAAAGTGACTGCTGTTATAAAACAGAATAAAACTGCAACACCAGCGGCCAGTAAAAAGTGACTGCTGTTGTAGAACAGAATGAAACTGAAACACCAGCGCCCAGTGAAAAGTGACTGCTGTTATAGAACAGAATGAAACTGAAACACCGCAAGTATATAAACTAATCCTGACACAAATTCATTGAGTTTGGTTTCAACAGCGTTAAAGTGCGGAAAATTATTTAAGTATTGTGAATTTTAAACCTAATTTAAAGTTTAAGCCATTTAAATAATTAAAAATATATTTATTTATTAATTATCAGACGATGTCTGACAACCAAAAAAATGATCAGCCCGAACAGGTCCCAGAGCCAGCAAAGAAAATTATGTAAGTGTATTTTAAAAAATTATTTTTACTGTTGAAATTTTAAACTGAATTTAAATTTTCAGCGCTTTAGACATTTAAATAGTTAAAGATTATTTTATTTATTAATTTACAGGAAAATGTCTGACAACCAACAAAATGCTGGCCGCCAAGAAGATGCTGTCCCAGAGCCAGCTGCCGATCTTATCCTTCAACCACAACATGAGGCACAAGACGAACCTATCCCTGACCCACCAGACGTTGATATGCCTGAGGCACCCGCCGATCCAGGGCCTGCTCTCCGCAATCATCGCAACAGGTACCAGTATTGGGCAGCTGCAGATGATCAATCGGGACCATTGCATTTCCGCCCAGGAGCCCCTCGTGAAATCGAGTTGAATCCATCGGATCCCCAATACGAAAATTATGTTTCCATATGCAATGATAAATGATAACTTGAAATTATTTCAAGACTAAACTCAATGAATTACTTGTGCTATTGTATCCGTTGTAACTAAAGTCAAAAAAATATTTTCTGAATAAAGCTCAAATGTGTCCTTATGTATTAGGTCTCGTGTTTTACTCAAGTGCGTTAGTACAGCTCGGCGATGGGATTTTTTCCTCCTTCTTTCGTTTTCAGATGGTCCGCTTGAGTTTAGGATATGCGACTCCTGACCGTATTCACAGTTCCTGAGCCAATTGCCTCATTCCCATCCAAGATACTTTGGAACAGGTTGTAGGTCTGACCGAGGATGATGTGTGGGGAAGGATTGAGGCCCTGCACCTGCAACATCCAAAACTCAGCGACATCAACCTGCTCAGGGAAGTACGAATAAGTTGCTAAATATGACCAGAAAATGTAGAGAGAAGGGTAGCGTCCCGGTCCGAAGAGGACGGGTCCACTTTGGGGACGATCAGATTTTCGGTGACCAACTTTGCTCCTTTGAAAGTGAGAAATCCATCTGAAGTCCACATATCGAAAGTCTGCCACTTTTTGGGGAGATCTCATGGAACCTGGCATAATGTCTCTCACACTGGGTAAGTCTAGAGAGAGAGAGGTCTCGGTGACATTTTTGGCAGCTTGCAATTTGCTTATCACCCAAAATTTCATTTATGCGAGTCCTCTGAGAGACGAGATATTTTTTTTCTCATGACACGTTGTCTCTGATGTCTGATCATTTGGGTGGCATTTCCATTTCTCATGAACTAGCGTCTCAGTTCTCAGAGGTATTTTGTAGTGCCACTGTCAGAAAACGCTAAATTGTTTGTTGGGAGAGCGCGTTGCCTGCGATCCAATATTTTCGCTCCTTTTTTTGGTGGAACCACCCACTCGCCCAGTTTGTCTAGCTGAGGTGATTGTTCGGGGCGATTGATCGCTGGAATTGGTCGACCCACTTGACATATGCGCCGGCTTTTGCCGACAGCCATTTTTGATCTCTACCTTAAGTTGGTTGGTAGGTGACAATAGCTTAGCAAAAATATTTCTAGTTCGTTACTCTGAAGGTGGACAGTGGTTGTTGTTCTTCGCTGGTCCAGTGATTTATTTGGTCGAAGTTGGAAGCTGGGATGGAATGGTGTGGTATTTTTTTTTTGTCAATTGTGATCTTACCGTCAACCGCGATGGTCATGCTGAATCCCAGGAATACATTTTTTTTCAAAAGAATTTCATTCGTTGAAATAATGTAAACAAGACGCTGGCCTAGGGACCATTTTCCAGTGATCTTGTCAACACTTGGGCTGTGAGTACCTTATCAAGGAGTTACAAATAAATTATGCTGCCCTGGTGTGCAACCCGCCTCTCCTTCCATTATTCATGTCATAATCAATGTGCCAAGCAAAGTGTCAGAGAGAAGCGATGAATCGCTACTAGTTACGATTTTTGTCAAAATTCCCAATTTTTAGGGGTACACAACGACAAATCTATTGAAATTTTCAATTTGGCTGTCAAATTGTGTGTGAAATTTCTATAGAAAGATAAATTTGTGTGAAATTTAAATGGGATCATCTTTCCCTTCATAGAAACGCATGATTAATAAAATCACCAGCGAAGGAAAGAGACAAAGTTGCTGCGTAGGCACTTTCACTCTGTACCGTCATCGGTCATAGGAGAATACAGTTTGTTGCCAGTTTAGCCACTCCCAGATCTCGCAAGATTAACAATTCAAGCAGTGGATATTTCAGCCATTAATGTGATCAGCTTTGTTTACTTTTTATAAGTCCCACTGGTGTACGTTACATGTTCTGGGAACAACAACAATTCCGGGACCGATATGGCAGCTGTAACCCCCATCAGTCTGATGATCCATCCACGGCTTGAACTTAAAACCAGTTAAACCAGTCCACAACCAATCATTCAGTGGAGGCGCCGTGGTCAGCATTTTTAATGTGTTTTCAATATCCGCGAGTTGGTTGGAGTGAGAACTGGGGAGGTCTATTCAATTACCTACCTCACAGACCTCAAATGGGCTTCTTTTGTCTCTTTCTATCTGCTTAGGTAGAGCAGTTCAAGCCTGAGATTAATTGCGCGAAATGACCAACCCATTTTTTGGCTCTAATTTGCACCGGAATTTTTGTTTTGTTATGGGCCTACTGTCATTTTGGTGTCACATTTGGTCCACAAACTGACGGAAAATTACTGAAATGTTTAAAAGCATCTATTTTCGCGCATTTTATTTTTAAAAATTTAAAGTGAAATTAGGTATAAAATGCACTCCTACTCTCTGCACCCTCTATGGATTTTTTCTGTGAGAAAATAAAGAACTTCAAGTATCTACCGGGGTTTATGTCATAGGTCTACATTTACTAAGAAAAATAAAACACGAAACTACTTGTAGACATTTTTACAAGTTTTCCTAAAGACTTTCATTGACTTGTGGTTGTTTTTAGTTAGCAGGGAATTTTCTAAAATACGAGGGAAATTTTAGAATTAATTTAGTATTCAGTCTGTCAGTACTGAAAGAACAGGGGAGTAGTTTTTTTTTCCTTTTTAATATACCCAACGAGTCAGAATGTTTTTTAAAAAGAAAATTAATATTTTAACTTTGGAATCAGGGGCCAGATTATGTAAAGTAAAAACAATCGAACGGTATCGTTTCGACAAAAGCAGTCTCTGTCTATTGCCACAGACATGATAGAGACAGGTTTAGTGAAAATGAAAGCGTTTGTCTTAACGTATTTTACAGAATCCCACCCCCAGATCTTGAGTCATATACTCTCACAGAATGTTCACTGGAAAAAGTCAGTTTTTCTTAGGAAATTGAAACACGATATTCATCGAATGGCATATCTGCTGTTGGGATATATTTATGTAGATACGCCCTTAAGTAATGTCAGGGCATGAACAATGTCAAATAAAGGATATTTGGGCTGCTGTTTTTTAAGAATTCCTCGGAAAATGCGGTAAAATTTCAACAAAACCAATATGAAAATGTAATTTTCACAACAGGAAATATTTTGTTTTTATTTCAGGAAATTATTTTGCCCAGACATGCGCCCTTAAAATCTGAGCTGCATTAGCTGACAGAAGATACAAATCTTGAGCGGGATTCTCCACATATTCAATTGTCTCCGCATGGAGAATTGTCGATAGTTTTTTTTTCCTGTGAATGTCAGGGGAAATTTTTGAATTAAAAAAATTTCAACAATCGCTTAAGACCCACTTACATCGGAATATAAATATTGGATCGGATTTAGAGGGAGGAAAGCTCCAGACTCCCGACTGTAGGCTGGAGTCAGATGCGAATTTCGAACTCAGTTGCCAGGTAATCACTGATCGCATACGACGTGCTTAGTTTCGCGTGCTCTTATAGGTGAGTGTGTGGCGTCCGGTAGACATGGAAATCGGTTTTTTATCTGTAAATTTGTTTTGTTTATGTTTAGATATTCGGCGATTAGAATGGATCGACAAAACAACCGGAGGACCATTGCAATGCTTCGATGGAGATTTATTATAGCTAGAGCAATGGCGCGTCGACAACTGATGCAAAGAATTGCGGATGCGGTAGCTCGCCGCAATCATCGCCCACTGCAACTACCACGACAAAGACCAACACAGCCTCCAGCACTTTTAGCTGAGGAAGGGGAACGAGTTATTATTGAGATTCCATCTCCGAGGACCGATGGCGGACGAAATCAATTCCGTTGGCGTTGTCGTTCGACAACTTTTGTTGCCATCAATGTTGGCATAGTAGTGGTGATCATCGTGATCATTTGCGTGATCTAGGTCTTAACAGCGGTAGCGTCCTTGCAAAGAATGTATTGTATTTGCCAGCACACACGAAATGTATTTCTTGTTCGACTAATAAAAACTATCTAACCACTGTTGGCATTCAAAATAGTTGTTTTCACTGGGGACATGGCGGCGAGGTAAGTTGAGTTTCTGTGATGATTTTGTTGGCAGGTATTGACGGACCCAGCATGCTCTTGAGAACCCCCTAATTCACTGGATCTGCCCCTTCTAGCCATACTCACGCTGTTTCATTGAAAACGCCTTCTAAAACCACCAAACGATATGGTGGCAATAAAACTCAAAATTACGTTTTACATTGGGCGCTTTATTATGTTCGAAAATATATCTGTACACGGACACGCATCATGTTCAGCTCATGCATACTGCTTACGATCGTTCATCTCCCGTAGGGTGTAGTGCAAGATCCAGTTGACAATTAACAAGAACCCCAAAAAGCGAAGGAAGTGCATCCTCTGCTGATACCTGCGTGCTGCTCGAGCCCTTAGTCTGCGACGTTGTCTGGATGCGGAGGCCTTTCTGTTTGGCATCATGTCTGAAATTGTAAACTTCTTTTATTTATTGCAAACCACGCTGGATGGACTTACTTTTTGCGAGGAGGACACTTTCGATTGCTTCAGCTGTTACGGATGAAATGAATTAATTTGATAGACAACTCGACGCGGATAACAGAGCACCATAACTCTGGTACTAATTGGCCACTTGCTTGAGTATTTTTCGACGAATTAATCCCGTTATAGACAACAAAGGAAACACGTCATTCGTTGCATTGAAATTTCCCACTAGAGCTTATTCTGATAAACAATTGAAGATTTCTTTATTTTTCTACATAATCCCCATTCAGAGGATTAAAGCAGCTTAAACGAAATATTCCTCAAAGTTCTATTTTAATCGAAAATGTTTTCAGTGAGTACACGACAGCCAGTGCAGCCGTGCTGCTGGTGGACTTGAAAGTGTACCTACGAAAGGACTGAATGAAAGATCTCAAAGAAGCGTGGCGCTTCGTGTCGGAAGCAGGAAATCGCGGAGCTGATTCGATGAAATGGCAGCCCCTTTAAACCCAAATCAGTGCCTTGTTAGTCAACTTGATGCTGCACCAAGCACTCGATCTGTACAGACAACCATTTAAAATATTCCATGGGGTTTGATGAGCAGCCGACCAGATTGACGCCGGATTTTCCAATTCTTCAGTGAGACAGTTTAGACCCATCAGCCACTGTAGATTCGAAAACTGATACTCAATACTATAGGCACCCACTGCCCAGAAATAGCGCACTTTTGCCGTCAGGATGCCATTCGAATGTCTTGTTTCTGTTGTAGGTACTTACTTGAACTCACCACTGAACTTGCTGACCTTCGACGCCTCTATTAACATCAGCAGATCCATCACATGACAATGACGAAACCCAAGCTAAAACCGACCGACGCTCACTCAAAAAGTGATAGATACAACGATTCTTTTGACCAATAGACTCGGCGATTTCGCGTGACTCATCCAAATGCGCTCGTGATTCCTCTGCACGCCTCAGCCGTTCAGTGGAAAAAGTGAAATTCAGTGGAAAAAGTGAAACCCGATCTTAGAGGAAATACCAAACAAACAAAAATAAAAAAAAAACAGATCAATGGCGGACACAAAATTTTATTGAACCAAAAAAAATTTACAAAATTTGATAGGTGCACGAAAAAAATTCATTGACATTGATTCAATCACTTGACTCCATTTTTTTCGTTTTAGGGGAGATTCTGTGCACCGCAAGAACAAAAAACAGAAAATTTATGGGAAATTTATTTTTTTGACTTTGACATGACTTTCGAATAAAATTTTTGAAGGGAACAATTTTGGAATTTTTTACTTTTACAGTTTAGGGAAAATCATCTCGCCTTTACTTGTTGCGGCGCTCCCTATTTTCATAGTCGTTGTCTCTGCGATTTGGCACACGAGATGATGATGACTCCTTCTCCCGCAGGGCTCCCAGTCCATCGTTTCCGGGTGAACGTTCGTAGGTCTCTTTCTTCTGCTCAGCCCCGTCGCTTCTGGGGGACTCGGTGGTTGAACCCTGCTTTCTATTGTCGGACATGATGGATGGATATGGATATCAAAACTTTTACTTTAAAACTTGAAAATATCGCAAGGGTGACTGGGGTTCTGGCCGTAATGACGGCCTTATTGAAACTCTGGGAAAGCGTTCCGTCGACGCGATATTTATACGACTCGTTTCGACTGGATTGGAAGCTAAGAGAAGTAAAATTGTATGCTTGGCTTAAGGGAGTCTTCCAGAACAAAAGCAATACTCTTGCAATTGGCACAGTCTTGCTGTGGGACCAGTGTTGCCACTAAAAAAAGTGAATCCGGTCAAATCTGACCGCATGACCGGATTTTTATTTTCTAAATCCGGCTAAATTTTACTAAAACCAATTTTTCATTTTATATGACGTGTTTTAAGTCCTGAAATACACTTTTAGTGCATGGCCATACACGTCTTCCAATGTCCAGCTTGGCAGGTAGATTTTGAGTAGTAGAAAGGAGAAATGAAGATAGCATATAAAATGCGCAGAAAATTCATTTTCAGAAATAATTCTGGCATGGCCTGGGCAGGGCATATGGGTTCTTTTTCGTACCATTGTGCTTTCGATATAAATCTGCATTTGATATTTGCATTGATGGAGTGAGGGCGTCAAAAACGGGCGCCGGCGCCGGCTTCGGCTTTACTATAAAATTTGTTTGTGTTTCCGATTTCAATATTCTTTTACCTGTTAAATTTTATTTCATTGCAATGGCGCTTCGTTTTTGTTTGTAGCCAAGTCGTTAATGGAAATGAAAGTCATGGGAAGACGTGTATGGCTAAATAATTATTTTTGGATAATTTTCTCACACTTGAAAAGAGTAGTTCACCAAACGATTAAGACGGATTAAAATGCCCACACGTTAGAATTTACTTTCGGGACACTGGACCATACTTGGGTGTTGAACCGGCAGACTTATCTGGTCGTCAGTTCTCCGGACAGAGGGGTTTCACAGGACTCGATTCATTTCTCCCTCTCCAGAGGGGTTTCATCTACCCACATGCCGCTAATGGTGTCCAAGTTTGTTGAAGCTGCGCCTTAAAGACTTGCAGTCGCCTCTGACTCTATACAGCTTGAACCCTCTATACTATCCCATTCAGTGATAATGTACCTCGCTTATTCGGTAGTTAGGGCTTTATTATGTGGGAACATGTAAAGAAAAATGACGAAGTTCGCTTTAAAAATAGTTAAGCACCAACAAAATGAATATCGACAAGAAAATTGATGTCGCTTCAAAGGCAGACTTTCAGTCAACCAAAGACACACCATAGTCCATGTTGAACCACCCAAACTGACTTATTGGGCTCGAGGGCTCTTTAGTCAGTCCAGCAAATTGAGACAGTAATTGGTTTCCAAAAGAGGTCCCATATTGACAATCGCAGAGTAGGTCGAAAGGAACACCTACCTCTACCTTCGATTCTATGAATGGAATGCCAGGTTGTCAGGGGCACTTATTTATTTTAAGGGCGGTTTAGTCTAATTCGGGAATAGAAATGAACAAAACCACTGCTAGTGTCTCTAAATATTGTGACTGCGTCTGTTGCAAGGCCTTTGACCAGACCTTTGAAAAGGTAAAATTGAACTTTAAAAAATGACAGCTCAGCCAGGAGCTTGATAATATTGATGTTAAGGCCTTTTTTTAAGGACCACACTTTCTCAACCACGCATTTCACTGCTCACTGGTCGCTGATGGTCACTGGCTCACTGCTCGCTGCTCACTGGGTGGGGGTGTGAGTAGGGATCGTAGTGGGTGGGAATGGAATGGGCAGTGGACAGTGGGCAGTGAGCAGTACTTGCTGGTATATATATAACCCATTCCTTCCAGGAATTCATTGAGTTTTGTTCCTCCAGCGTAAAAGTGCGGACGTGCGAATATTTAATTAATTTAAAAAAAAGTTAAGTGCTATTTAAATCCAGATTTTAAATATTTTTAAAGAAAATTTCGTAAGTATTGTGACAAATGTGTATGTGGCTGTGGCACCTGCCGTGCCTATCCCTGAGCAACAATATGACGATGTGCCAGGGCCTTTAGACCCGAACAGATTGTGGAATAGGACTTCGATGAGTGGGAAAGGATAGAGGGTCACAACATCGAAAATTCAGCGACATCTTCTCAGAGAATTATTGAGAATCAACATCACCAAAGATGGCCAGGACATGTAGAGTGAAGAGTAACGTACCGGCTTGAAGGACCCACCACTCAAATATTTCTTTAACCATATTTTGACGTTCTACCGCGTTTTAAAAAAATCTGTTCCTCCTTTCAATAAGTTCGTGTATTATTCCAATTTTTTTTTTTCATAATTTTAATAATTTTGTCTACAAATTATTTTTTGGAAAATATTTTAACTGCCACAACAATGTCAAGTTGAGATGGCAAGGGAAATCACACGTCACGCTAAGGTGCATCAAGAAGAGTCCCTATGCAATGCTTCACTTTGTTCCCAATGTGTTTACCACTACCAAACAAGACGGACCCCTCTGGAGACGCCCTTGTTAATAATATTTTTCAGTGATGGCAACACTGTACAACAGTGTACATTTGGTATTGGTACCTATTTCATCAGAATTTCATCAATAAAACAGTGGCGCCTTGGAGTGGATTTAACATTAAATTGTGTACTGTCCAATTAGCACAATGAAGATAAGTGATCCTTTGCCCACGGGTAGAGTTTCAGTTCTAGCAATTTCAGAATTATATAATGTCTTGTGCCTACACGCAATTATTCGGAACGACATAAGTCCCAGAAGATTCTGTAAACACCCCCTACCCACCCACACATCAAAATATATTGTAATGATTCTGGAAAGTCAGAAGCCAACTCAGAATTATACCTCTTGCCGGGAAATAAAAATTCGATACAACTGCACATGGTCATTAGGAAAATTAACAGCCCACACAGTCGCACCAATCAGTTAGAAAATGATTCAACCTGCTATCGCAGCAACTGAAACTCGGTTCAGTTACAAATCAGCCACCAATCGTTAAGGTTGTGCTTCTGCTCTCGTGATTTATAGTAATTTCCCAACTACCCACAACTGTGAATTGTTTTTGTGATTTTAATTTTTTCTTCCGGTTGTAGTTTTTTTGGAAAATTTCCCAGAAGTGTGAAATGGCAACGCCAGCCAAACGTTCAACCCAGGAGGTCCGTCGTGCTCGCTCGGTTCACTGGAAAGATATACCCGACGACCGCGACGTTGAGAGAGAGAACCCAAGGCATAGACATGGATTTCCAATGAAGAGACCCAACCGTCGGCCTCCAACCATCAGGAAGCCAATATCCGAGGTAGTTGAACGTGTCGCCATTGTACATTCATCTTGTGCTGCAGCACGTGCTGGTCAATATAGACGCATCCAAATGATGGAACTAGAGCGCGAGGAGGTTCCATTGTATCCCTGTAATCGCCAAGTGGCCATCACTATCACTGGGATCCTGTTGCTCTCGGTCGCGGGGATGGCTTACCTCGTTTGGCGTTATTATGATTTAACCCACCACTGACTTGTGTAATTTCTGTTTTACCAATAAAGTCTGTATGACCCACGACAGTTTTCTGTCAAATTGTCTGTTTCATTGAAGTTGGAAAAATCGTCAGCTATTGGAATTTGTCGTCCCATATGGCTCACTGATCGTTCAAAAATGACGCACTTCTCGGAATAATCTCTTAAGTAAGTATACACCAACGCTTGTAGATTGGATAGTCCGGCTAGTTGTTGCTTTTGCCACAGCTGCTTTTGCATGAATTTTCATTGAATTTGTTGACCAACGTTAAAATCCATGGTTTGCCTTTTGATGCGATTTTAAAAAGTGCACGGGTGCGTATACGTAATATTTTCCTAGTAGTTGCATGTGCTCGCTGAATGGGATTGTAAAGTGCGGGTTCAAGCTGTATAAAGTCAGAGGCGACTGCAAGTCTTTCGATGGACTTGGACACCATTAGCGGCATGTGGGTAGATGAAACCCCTCTGGAGAGGGAGAAATGAATCGAGTCCTGTGAAACCAATCTGTCCGGAGAACTGACGCCTAGATAAGTCTGCCGGTTCAACACGCAAGTATGGTCCAGTGTCCCGAAAGTAAATTCTAACGTGTGGGCATTTTAATCCGTCCACAGCGCATTTCGAACGATGCTATACTCAATGTAGTCGGTGAAAAAAATTAAAAGCCTAAAAAGCGAGAGACTTTCTATTCGCGGTCATATCTGACCGAAATCTATTTACTGTGACCGGAGAAAATTTTGAAATCCGGTCTAACCGTTTTTTGACCGGAACGAAAAATGTTTTTAACCGGAAAACGCTTTTTGGGCTGGAAAAATAAAATTGCTCTACTGACTTGACTATTAATAAATATAGATTTCTATAGGTAATTTGAATAAAACTTTGCCGTGCATTACGAACACGCTCCAAGTTCAAACAGAAACCAATTTATTGCGAATATTGGGACATGTACAAGATAACACATGGAATTCTCCTTCGGGAGCAGGATAATAAATTATCTTATAGGCTAATTTTTGGACGTTTTCTTTTGCTAGAATGTTAAAGAGGAAATTAAAAAATGCATTTCAATTAAATGTGTGAAATTCGATAAATCTCAGATTAGAGTTTGGTGAACTACTCTTTTCAAGTGTGAGAAAATTATCCAAAAATAATTATTTAGCCATACACGTCTTCCCATGACTTTCATCTCCATTAACGACTTGGCTACAAACAAAAACGAAGCGCCATTGCAATGAAATAAAATTTAACAGGTAAAAAAAGAATATTGAAATCGGAAACACAAACAAATTTTATAGTAAAGCCGAAGCCGGCGCCTGTTTTTGACGCCCTCACTCCATCAATGCAAATATCAAATGCCGATTTATATCGAAAGCACAATGGTACGAAAAAGAACCCATATGCCCTGCCCAGGCCATGCCAGAATTATTTCTGAAAATGGATTTTCTGCGCATTTTATATGCTATCTTCATTTCTCCTTTCTACTACTCAAAATCTACCTGCCAAGCTGGACATTGGAAGACGTGTATGGCCATGCACTAAAAGTGTATTTCAGGACTTAAAACACGTCATATAAAATGAAAAATTGGTTTTAGTAAAATTTAGCCGGATTTAGAAAATAAAAATCCGGTCATGCGGTCAGATTTGACCGGATTCACTTTTTTTAGTGGCAACACTGGTCCACAGCAATGACTGTTCCAATTGCAAGAGTATTGCTTTTGTTCTGGAAGCCAAGCATAAAATTTTACTTCTCTTAGCTTCCAATCCAATCGAAACGAGTCGTATAAATATCGCGTCGACGGAACGATTTCCCAGAGTTTCAATAAGGCCGTCATTACGGCCAGAACCCCAGTCACCCTTGCGGATATTTTCAAGTTTTAAAGTAAAAGTTTTGATATCCATATCCATCCATCATGTCCGACAATAGAAAGCAGGGTTCAACCACCGAGTCCCCCAGAAGCGACGGGGCTGAGCAGAAGAAAGAGACCTACGAACGTTCACCCGGAAACGATGGACTGGGAGCCCTGCGGGAGAAGGAGTCATCATCATCTCGTGTGCCAAATCGCAGAGACAACGACTATGAAAATAGGGAGCGCCGCAACAAGTAAAGGCGAGATGATTTTCCCTAAACTGTAAAAGTAAAAAATTCCAAAATTGTTCCCTTCAAAAATTTTATTCGAAAGTCATGTCAAAGTCAAAAAAATAAATTTCCCATAAATTTTCTGTTTTTTGTTCTTGCGGTGCACAGAATCTCCCCTAAAACGAAAAAAATGGAGTCAAGTGATTGAATCAATGTCAATGAATTTTTTTCGTGCACCTATCAAATTTTGTACATTTTTTTTGGTTCAATAAAATTTTGTGTCCGCCATTGATCTGGGTTTTTTTATTTTTGTTTGTTTGGTATTTCCTCTAAGATCGGGTTTCTCTTTTTCCACTGAATTTCACTTTTTCCACTGAACGGCTGAGGCGTGCAGAGGAATCACGAGCGCATTTGGATGAGTCACGCGAAATCGCCGAGTCTATTGGTCAAAAGGAATCGTTGTATCTATCACTTTTTGAGTGAGCGTCGGTCGGTTTTAGCTTGGGTTTCGTCATTGTCATGTGATGGATCTGCTGATGTGAATAGAGGCGTCGAAGGTCAGCAAGTTCAGTGGTGGGTTCAAGTATATACCTACAACGGAAACGACATTCGAATAGCATTCTGATGGCAAAAGTGCGCTATTTCTGGGCAGTGGGTGCCTATAGTATTGAGTATCAGTTTTCGAATCTACAGTGGCTGATGGGCCTAAACTGTTTGACTGAAGAATTAAAAAATCCGGCATCAATCTGGTCGGCTGCTCATCAAACCCCATGGAATATTTTAAATGGTTGTCTGTACAGATCGAGTGCTTGGTGCAGCACCAAGTTGACTAACAAGGCACTGATTTGGGTTTAAAGGGGCTGCCATTTCATCGAATCAGCTCCGCGATTTCCTGCTTCCGACACGAAGCGCCACGCTTCTTTGAGATCTTTCACTCAGTCTTTTCGTAGGTACACTTTCAAGTCCACCAGCAGCACGGCTGCACTGGCTGTCGTGTACTCACTGAAAACATTTTCGATTAAAATAGAACTTTGAGGAATATTTCGTTTAAGCTGCTTTAATCCTCTGAATGGGGATTATGTAGAAAAATAAAGAAATCTTCAATTGTTTATCAGAATAAGCTCTAGTGGGAAATTTCAATGCAACGAATGACGTGTTTCCTTTGTTGTCTATAACGGGATTAATTCGTCGAAAAATACTCAAGCAAGTGGCCAATTAGTACCAGAGTTATGGTGCTCTGTTATCCGCGTCGAGTTGTCTATCAAATTAATTCATTTCATCCATAACAGCTGAAGCAATCGAAAGTGTCCTCCTCGCAAAAAGTAAGTCCATCCAGCCTGGTTTGCAATAAATAAAAGAAGTTTACAATTTCAGACATGATGCCAAACAGAAAGGCCTCCGCATCCAGACAACGTCGCAGACTAAGGGCTCGAGCAGCACGCAGGTATCAGCAGAGGATGCACTTCCTTCGCTTTTTGGTGTTCTTGTTAATTGTCAACTGGATCTTGCACTACAGCCTACGACAGACGGACGATCCTAAGCAGTATGCATGAGCTGAGCATGATGCGTGTCCGTGTATAGATATATTTTCGATCATAATAAAGCGCCCAAAGTAAGACGTAACTTTGAGTTTTATTGCCACCATATCGTTTGGTGGTTTTAGAAGGCGTTTTCAATGAAACAGCGTGAGTATGGCTAGAAGGGGCAGATCCAGTGAATTAGGGGGTTCTCAAGAGCATGCTGGGTCCGTCAATACCTGCCAACAAAATCATCACAGAAACTCAACTTACCTCGCCGCCATGTCCCCAGTGAAAACAACTATTTTGAATGCCAACAGTGGTTATATAGTTTTTATTAGTCGAACAAGAAATACATTTCGTGTGTGCATACATTCTTTGCAAGGACGCTACCGCAGTTAAGATCGCAAGATCACGCAAATGATCACAATCACTGCGATAATTACCACAACTATACCAATATTGATGGCAACAAAAGTTGACGAACGACGATGCCAACGGAATCGATTTGGTCCGCCATCGGTCCTCGGAAATGGAATCTCAACAATAATCGGTTCAGCTTCCGATTCTACCATCATCTCCGGTGATGGTGGTGGTGGGGGTGGGGGTGGTGATGCCGGTCTCGGAATATGCCGACGAACTGGCTTAACAGGAGGTGGCCGACGCACGGCTCCATTGCATTGAATCGATCCAGTCGCTTGCTCCGACATTTGTATTTGCCTTCTTTGAAAACTTTTCAATATCTAAAAAACACAACGAAACAGAATTTAAATATTAAAACAAAATTCCACGTTTATTGGAAAATAACATCCTCACCTATAAGAGAACAAAAAAATTACCGTCGGGCACTGTCGCCGATGGACTTACAACTTAAACTGAAACTTAGCTTCGTCAAGTGTAGTGGGTAGTGGCTGTGGTGACGATGACGATGAGTCATTTATATATTCCAGTGAAACTGTCACGGAGAAAAATCGTTTATGGAGCATTTTAGACGACCAGCAGCTTTTGCACGCGTTTATTGGAAATAAATCATTGAAGCTGATTAAATTCTAATTGATTACAGCAAACCACCTGCAAGGCTGATTTTAATATTTTTTTTTAAGAGTGTTTCAGACAAGAAAAAATATGTCTACAGTGGCGACTACAAAATAATTTCCTAAAATAAAAGGAAAAACATTTTTCTTGTGAAAATTTAATTTTTGGAGTTGAAATAACTTCGAATGATGGCTCAAAATGGTTCAAAAATTAAAATTTATTTTTTTAGAATATCATAATAGGTTTTGTATGTATCTTAAAAAATTCACGAGAAATCAGCAAGCATAATCACAACTCAATCATGAGGCTTTGTTAAAAAAAATACAATTATTTAAAAAATTAGCTAAAATTTTTATTGAAATGCTGAAGCACTGTTCCTAACAACCTCAAAGCTGCCTTTAATGAATTTCCATCCGATTCGTGGGAGTTGGGTATCTCTTCTTGGTGGTTTTGACTTTGGTTCGTGACAAATTTTTAGTATATAAATTTCTATAAATTTCCCCTTTTCCTGTCGCTAATAACTCGGGTCCCAGGCAAAATTCCCAAAATCTGAGAGACCGATTTAGAGTACGCAAATTGAATTTCAAGTCGATCGGTTCAAAAATACGGAATTTGTCATTCAAAATGTGAACTGGATTTCGAATTTCACCCCAAATCGCTTCAAGTGCTCACTTTGGCCATAGAAGAAATACATACATACATACATTTTCAATGGCCCGCTTATCCATTAAGTGGGTCGCGGGTGTAGGTTACCTAAGTGGACCCTCCATAGCTCTCGATCCTCCGCCATCGACTCCAAATCCTCAAGGGCAATCCCCATACGGGTAGAGGAGAGATTATGAATTTGATCTAACCATCTCATCCTGGGTCTACCTAGGGGACGCCTGCCCAATGGTACGGATTCCATAGCGCGTCGTGGGATCCTGGTCGGGATCCTGGCCATAGAAGGAAATTTGTTACAAAATGTCAGCCTTCTAGAAGAAGCTGAAGGGCAGTAAGTCCCAACAAATACCCTGGCCGATAATGCTACGCTGTCTACTTCGAGGATCACTATCCCCTCAATCACCACGAAGGAACTAAGCGACGCATGCAGGAATATAGGCGACAACAAAGCGCCCGGACCCGATGGATGGCATCCCTAATATGGTGGCTTTTCGAAAAAGACCAGATCTTTTTATTGCAACGATGCAAAAGTGCTAGGGATGAAGCAGTTGCCAGAATAAAAAAAAATGGCTTGAGTCCGACGGCTTAGAACTAGCTGACCACAAGACCGAGGGTGTCCAAAAACCAGCCGAGAGTCGGTGGGATTTGCAAATTTCTAAGGAGAACCTAATGCACCTAGAAACAATGCTCGACAACAAGCTAAACTTTAAAACGCACATTCGGCAGGAAGGTCTCACAGATGCAAGCAGCTCTTTCCCAAATTCTGCCAAACATCGGTGCACCTGGATTATACCATCCAGAGTGGTCAGCTCAATCCTTATATACGCTACATCGGTCTGGGCCTAGGCTCTAAAAAACAAACGAAACAAGGAGAAAGCTCTCTCAGATTTCGAACAATCTCGAATGAAGCAGCCTACGTTATATCGGGAATGATGGAAGGATCTACCTTAGCCAACCGGCAAGAGGGGTCAGAGAAGAAGAGAGGGAAACATCGATGGCACCATGTCAAGCACGACAAAAAGCAGATGGACAGATGGATCGAGGTCTCGACAAAAATAACAAACGGGGACTGCAACTACCATGGAAATACCTTCAGATTTGGTCACGATAGGATATGACATCTATCCCAAGAAGCCGCCAATATTTCGGTAGAATTAGTTTCCGCATGGGTATCATGTTTCCATTTCCGAAGAAAAGCTAATTTTTCCCACCAAACATTCAATGAAAATACACGACTCGAGCTTGAGAGACTCAGTTCTATGCCAAGCTCACCCGTCAGAAAAAAAGTGATATTTCCACTTAGAGACTCAATAGAGAATGCCTTGGACATCACCGAGTCTAAATAATTAAATACAAGACTATATTTTCGAACTGAAAAAAATTCCCATTACGGATGTGCCTGCTGAAGATCCTTCGGATGTCTGATATCACAACAAAGGGGACACGGCACCATACTTTATAGCGCAATTTAAACTGAGTCCGCTGTGATGAACTGCGGGATATTTGTTAAAAGTGCGTGCAATTAGCAAATGTCTCTGGATGGACCGAAGCTCAGCTATTGGTCCCTTAACTGAGGTACATCGCTTTTAAATTGGATTTTTTTTTTCGAGTTTGGCATACAAGCGTATCATTTGATTTCCCTCTCATTTATGATGGTTTGAAATACCTTCCATCATATTCGGGAAACCGCAGAAATCAAATCTTCAGAAACAAGCACTGGTCTCATCGCCTAAAGACACGAAACTCGTTTTAAGAATGTTGCGTGGGGCCTAAAGAATCCTTGCACCGACTGCAGTCGCCCCGACTTTTTCGTATGAAAATTAAAAATGAAGTAAAAAGGCCCCAAAATATGAATTGTCACCCCAATTTGCAGAATTTTACGCAATTTTCTGTTGTTGTTGCCTTTCATGTAAATTTGTGGGGAGATTTTTCATTTTCATTTTCAGTTTGGGGCAAAATTTCATGTAGCCACCACGGATGGATTTTCAGTGAGTAGACAGATTCTTCGGACATAGTTTTTTTTTACAGGTTTTACGTGGCAGTCAAGGCGTGGATTTTAGTCGCCTCTTACGACAGGCATGCCTATACCTCGGGTATATTTTAACCCCTACCAGAAGGATGGAGATGCGGTGATAGCATAAAATTCTGCCTTCCATCGTGTGCGTCATCAGTTTACTGTGAATATCACCAAGTTTTCGCCAACTCTATTTGTCACGAACACGATAGTGATTGGTGTATATCGGATTTCAACTATTCCAGGAAAATAAAAATTCATTTTTGTAGTGCCCCACCACAGAATATCGCAGCACTTTCGCAATAGAAAATTAATTTATGTACCTTCCCCATATTAATATTACTGCAAAAATTCTCATATACGCGATCGGTCGGTCAGATATTCGTTTTCGCACGTCCAGAATAGTCAATTGTTCAAATTGCTACCGTCAACACGTTGCTAAAAGTAAGCTCTGTGAAAATTAAAATAAAAAATTGTGCAAACCTAATAAAAAGTTCCACATCTTAGGATACTGGAGAGAAAAGGATCATTAAAATGGGAAAAAATCAATATAAGCGCATAGGTGCCTGTCACAGTGCCAAGCGGGGCCGCAGGAAGAATCGGATGATCAAGAAGCTTGATACGAGGGTGTTTGCGGACATAACATACATCTTCACAGTTCTATTGACCATGTTCGGCCTTTACTTGATCGTGTTGTTATTCTGGTTTGCGATCTAATTAGCCGATGGATTTTTTTCCCCCAATGAATTTCAATTAAAAAAAAATGCTTTTTTGAAAAATAAATTTTTAAAGAGAATGTACATTTGTGTTGTGACTTTCTGATGGAAATTCTCCACAGGAATCTATTGAAAGGATATACTAAGTGGACAAGTGATCATTTGAATTAATTTACCTTCATGTTGACAAGATCAGATGAGAGGTGATCATAAGAGTGATGCAGTGCTTCATGGATCACTGGTGCTTCAGTGTTTGAACTTCACCAAGTGGGGCTGGGGACTGCAATAAATGCTTGCAGTATACAGGGAACAACTTTCTTTGAGATAGCCAAGTTCTTTTCGAGGGTGTGGCGTTAAATATTTTGCACATTTTCATCTGGCATGCATTTGTAGATGACTTTTCGAAGGAGCTCTGGGAATTGCGATTGGCAGACGTACAGGAATTACGGGAGCATGGTGCCTTATATTTTACTTATAGGTATATATGTCTCTTGCATTGCTCAAGAGTGGGTTACACTTTCAAACTGAAATTTAATTGGCACAGTACTCTGGGGTGACATTTCAGTGGTGCTCTGTTCAGAGTCGACTTGCTTAGCAGGAGTGTGTTCCACAGAGATGCGCCGCAATGTTCAACTTTTATTAAGAATTACAAAATCTTTTAAAGAATTAAATGGTTTCTTTTTATTGGAGAAGATCAAAAAAAAAATACAAATGGCGAACAAAGGAATCATTCAAATGCGCAATGCCCTGAAATATTGGGCCGACCCGTAGTAATTCTTAATGTGGTCCCACAAAGATGAAGAGCCTCGTACCATTTTAACAGTAGATACACTTTGCAACGATTAATCATTTCTCTTGTTGACTGTAAATTTATCAAGACCAAAATATAACAAGTTAAAGTGTTATCATGGATCATGCCTTGATGCCCTCCGCAGCATACAAGTCATGCAAATTGTTAGGCATGTGAGTAATATTGGTTTTGAATGGGAGCCCCACCGATATATCTCATTATTAGTACCAACCTGAGGCGACGGTAAGAAAAAGGTCATAAAAAAAGTTCATAATCGATGAGACAGGAGGTTGCATAATTTTATTCGCAGTTACAAAACGCAAGGGTGTTTTTAAGAGGTATAGAACTTTGAAATGGAATAAAAAAAGATAGTTTTTTTTAAATTGGCATGAAATTTACTTTATTCAAAAGATAATCTTCTGCCATTATATAATTTAAATATGATTTTTGTCATATGACCGCCGTGTCTAATGTGGAGGTCCAATTTTCGATGACTTTTTCCAACATTTGTGGCCGTATATCGGCAATAAGGCGACGAATGTTGTCCTCCAAGTGCAGTCAATCGTTTCGGGCACGTCGGCGTAGACTAGAGACTTCACATACCCCAAAGAAATAAGTCAAGCGGCGTTAAATCGAACGATCTTGGCGGCCAATTCAAGGGTCCGCAACGTGAAACTATGCGGTTACCAAACGTTTCCTTCGATAAATCAATTGTGGCACGAGCTGGGTGATATGTTGCGCCGTCTTGTTGACACTGCACATCGCATGGTTGTTTAATTTATGTATCTACGAAAAAGTCAGTAATCACGGCTCTATTATAGCGGTCACCATTGACTGTAACGTTCTGGCCCAGCATCGTTTTTAAAGAAGTACGGACCAATTGTTCCACCAACCAAACAGTCAGTTTTTGTGGATGTAACGGGGTGTCTCAACATACACTTGAGGATTATCATCACTCCAAATACGGCAGATTTTGTTTATTGACGTATCCATTCATAAACAGCCCGATACGTATTTCGAACAGAACCATGATTTTCAAAATAAATTTGCACAATTTGGAACCGTTGTTCAGGCGTCAGTCTATTCACGTTGAAATGCCAAACCAAACTAAAAATAAATCACTTGTCAGCTGACAAAATGGCCGACAGTTAAAATTGTTTTGCCAACTAAAAATTCTATACCTCTAAAAAAAAACACCATTAACCATTCGACAAAACAATTTCTCAACAACTTCATCGAAAAGTCGCCTTCTTACATGATCACTGGGAACCACTAATCATTGGAAAATGGATCCTTGGCCCAGTGTCTTGTTTAAATTATTTGAACGAATGAAATTCTTTTGAAAAAAATGTATTCCTGGGATTCAGCATGACCATCGCGGTTGACGGTAAGATCACAATTGACAAAAAAAAAAATACCACACCATTCCATCCCAGCTTCCAACTTCGACCAAATAAATCACTGGACCAGCGAAGACCAACAACCACTGTCCACATTCAGAGTAACGAACTAGAAATATTTTTGCTAAGGTATTGTCACCTACCAACCAACTTAAGGTAGAGATCAAAAATGGCTGTCGGCAAAAGCCCGCGCATATGTCAAGTGGGTCGACCAATTCCAGCGATCAATCGCCCCGAACAATCACCTCAGCTAGACAAACTGGGCGAGTGGGTGGTTCCACCAAAAAAAAAGAGCGAAAATATTGGATCGCAGGCAACGCGCTCTCCCAACAAACAATTTAGCGTTTTCTGACAGTGGCACTACAAAATACCTCTGAGAACTGAGACGCTAGTTCATAGACAAAAATGAGAAATGGAAATGCCACCCAAATGATCAGACATCAGAGACAACGTGTCATGAGAAAAAAAAATATCTCGTCTCTGAGAGGACTCGCATAAATGAAATTTTGGGTGATAAGCAAATTGCAAGCAGCAAAAAATGTCACCGACCTCTCTCTCTCTCTAGACTTACCCAGTGTGAGAGACATTATGCCAGGTTCCATGAGATCTCCCCAAAAAGTGGCAGACTTTCGATAAGTGGACTTCAGTTGGATTTCTCACTTTCAAGGGAGCAAAGTTGGTCACCGAAAATCTGATCGTCCCCAAAAGTGGAGTGGTAGGCTCTTCCTCTTAGGACCGGGACGCTACCCTTCTCTCTACATTTTATATAATAAGTTTCAATAAGGCCGTCATTACGGCCAGAACCCCAGTCACCCTTGCGGATATTTTCAAGTTTTAAAGTAAAAGTTTTGATATCCATATCCATCCATCATGTCCGACAATAGAAAGCAGGGTTCAACCACCGAGTCCCCCAGAAGCGACGGGGCTGAGCAGAAGAAAGAGACCTACGAACGTTCACCCGGAAACGATGGACTGGGAGCCCTGCGGGAGAAGGAGTCATCATCATCTCGTGTGCCAAATCGCAGAGACAACGACTATGAAAATAGGGAGCGCCGCAACAAGTAAAGGCGAGATGATTTTCCCTAAACTGTAAAAGTAAAAAATTCCAAAATTGTTCCCTTCAAAAATTTTATTCGAAAGTCATGTCAAAGTCAAAAAAATAAATTTCCCATAAATTTTCTGTTTTTTGTTCTTGCGGTGCACAGAATCTCCCCTAAAACGAAAAAAATGGAGTCAAGTGATTGAATCAATGTCAATGAATTTTTTTCGTGCACCTATCAAATTTTGTACATTTTTTTTGGTTCAATCAAATTTTGTGTCCGCCATTGATCTGGGGTTTTTTTATTTTTGTTTGTTTGGTATTTCCTCTAAGATCGGGTTTCACTTTTTCCACTGAATTTCACTTTTTCCACTGAACGGCTGAGGCGTGCAGAGGAATCACGAGCGCATTTGGATGAGTCACGCGAAATCGCCGAGTCTATTGGTCAAAAGGAATCGTTGTATCTATCACTTTTTGAGTGAGCGTCGGTCGGTTTTAGCTTGGGTTTCGTCATTGTCATGTGATGGATCTGCTGATGTGAATAGAGGCGTCGAAGGTCAGCAAGTTCAGTGGTGAGTTCAAGTAAGTACCTACAACGGAAACGACATTCGAATAGCATTCTGATGGCAAAAGTGCGCTATTTCTGGGCAGCGGGTGCCTATAGTATTGAGTATCAGTTTTCGAATCTACAGTGGCTGATGGGCCTAAACTGTCTCACTGAAGAATTGGAAAATCCGGCGTCAATCTGGTCGGCTGCTCATCAAACTCCATAGAATATTTGAAATGGTTGTCTGTACAGATTGAGTGCTTGGCCCAGCACCAAGTTGGCTAACAAGGCACTGATTTGGGTTTAAAGGGGCTGCCATTTCATCGAATCAGCTCCGCGGTTTCCTGCTTCCGACACGAAGCGCCACGCTTCTTTGAGATCTTTCACTCAGTCCTTTCGTAGGTACACTTTCAAGTCCACCAGCAGCACGGCTGCACTGGCTGTCGTGTACTCACTGAAAACATTTTCGATTAAAATATAACTTTGAGGAATATTTCGTTTAAGCTGCTTTAATCCTCTGAATGGGGATTATGTAGAAAAATAAAGAAATCTTCAATTGTTTATCAGAATAAGCTCTAGTGGGAAATTTCAATGCAATGAATGACGTGTTTCCTTTGTTGTCTATAACGGGATTAATTCGTCGAAAAATACTCAAGCAAGTGGCCAATTAGTACCAGAGTTATGGTGCTGTTATCCGCGTCGAGTTGTCTATCAAATTAATTCATTTCATCCGTAACAGCTGAAGCAATCGAAAGTGTCCTCCTCGCAAAAAGTAAGTCCATCCAGCGTGGTTTGCAATAAATAAAAGAAGTTTACAATTTCAGACATGATGCCAAACAGAAAGGCCTCCGCATCCAGACAACGTCGCAGACTAAGGGCTCGAGCAGCACGCAGGTATCAGCAGAGGATGCACTTCCTTCGCTTTTTGGGGTTCTTGTTAATTGTCAACTGGATCTTGCACTACACCCTACGGGAGATGAACGATCGTAAGCAGTATGCATGAGCTGAACATGATGCGTGTCCGTGTACAGATATATTTTCGAACATAATAAAGCGCCCAATGTAAAACGTAATTTTGAGTTTTATTGCCACCATATCGTTTGGTGGTTTTAGAAGGCGTTTTCAATGAAACAGCGTGAGTATGGCTAGAAGGGGCAGATCCAGTGAATTAGGGGGTTCTCAAGAGCATGCTGGGTCCGTCAATACCTGCCAACAAAATCATCACAGAAACTCAACTTACCTCGCCGCCATGTCCCCAGTGAAAACAACTATTTTGAATGCCAACAGTGGTTAGATAGTTTTTATTAGTCGAACAAGAAATACATTTCGTGTGTGCATACATTCTTTGCAAGGACGCTACCGCTGTTAAGACCTAGATCACGCAAATGATCACGATGATCACCACTACTATGCCAACATTGATGGCAACAAAAGTTGTCGAACGACGACGCCAACGGAATTGATTTCGTCCGCCATCGGTCCTCGGAGATGGAATCTCAATAATAACTCGTTCCCCTTCCTCAGCTAAAAGTGCTGCAGGCTGTGTTGGTCTTTGTCGTGGTAGTTGCAGTGGGCGATGATTGCGGCGAGCTACCGCATCCGCAATTCTTTGCATCAGTTGTCGACGCGCCATTGCTCTAGCTATAATAAATCTCCATCGAAGCATTGCAATGGTCCTCCGGTTGTTTTGTCGATCCATTCTAATCGCCGAATATCTAAACATAAACAAAACAAATTTACAGATAAAAAACCGATTTCCATGTCTACCGGACGCCACACATTCACCTATAAGAGCACGCGAAACTAAGCACGTCGTATGCGATCAGTGATTAACTGGCAACTGAGTTCGAAATTCGCATCTGACTCCAGCCTACAGTCGGGAGTCTGGAGCTTTCCTCCCTCTAAATCCGATCCAGTATTTATATTCCGATGTAAGTGGGTCTTAAGCGATTGTTGAAATTTTTTTAATTCAAAAATTTCCCCTGACATTCACAGGAAAAAAAAACTATCGACAATTCTCCATGCGGAGACAATTGAATATGTGGAGAATCCCGCTCAAGATTTGTATCTTCTGTCAGCTAATGCAGCTCAGATTTTAAGGGCGCATGTCTGGGCAAAATAATTTCCTGAAATAAAAACAAAATATTTCCTGTTGTGAAAATTACATTTTCATATTGGTTTTGTTGAAATTTTACCGCATTTTCCGAGGAATTCTTAAAAAACTGCAGCCCAAATATCCTTTATTTGACATTGTTCATGCCCTGACATTACTTAAGGGCGTATCTACATAAATATATCCCAACAGCAGATATGCCATTCGATGAATATCATGTTTCAATTTCCGAAGAAAAACTGACTTTTTTCAGTGAACTTGTGCTGTCATCTACTGCGTCTAGGTAAAGGTGAAACAACACAAAACAACTATCGAAGGCAACCACCAAATAGACAAGTTTCTGTCAAAAAAAAACCTGCATACTTTCAGATGTTCAACAGAACAAACCCATTATAGATTGCACCAGTCTTGAGGAGCTCATTGGAATGAGGGGGTACAGGAACAGAAAATCTATTATTCTTCTGGATAAATTTGTTCTTCTTCGTAAATTTATTCCCACTGCTTTTAAACAAACTTCAACTATAATCATTAAAAATTTCTATAGAATCCTACATCATGGCGTAGATTCACCATTCGTAATTTTAATCAGCGATTTTCTCGACTCTGTCGCCTCAGTTGCAAATCAATCATCGATACCTTAAGACGTGTGGCTATTATTCCCTGTGCTCAAAGATTAAGGTGGGGCTTTCCCAGAATTGTGAAAATATATATTTAATTTCCTTTGTGTGTAGATTTTCAAAAGTTAATTAATGGTTCATCAAATAATTACGATAGCTGAAATCCATTGGACTGGCACAATGGAAGAAGATGTGGCTCCCTTACTGACTGATTCGGTGGAAGAAGAGGAAGGTTTAGCACCCAATGCAGGCACCTCCACACAGAAGGACCTAGTTCGTTCGCCAAATCGTCGTCATCATTCACCACAAGACCCAGATACGGACCGTATCCAGCTAATAGATTTTGAAGACGATGATCCACCGATTGTTGTGAGTGCTCCATCACCGTCGGGTCGTTGTACCTGCTCACGTTCTCTTGTCATCCAAATTGTCATCATTCTACTGCTCTTTCTGATTGCTGTCGGTTGCTCACTTTTTGATCACTATCTTGGCCACTATGTATACGACAATTACCACATTTAAAAAACAATTATTGCGTTTTGGCGTATAATATTTGTATTACATTACTACTCGATGCATTTTTTAATAAAAATTATATAAACACTGTCTGCATTCAAAATAGTTAATTTTATTAAGGACCTGCCGGCTTACAGGTTGCACTGCTCTAGGGGGTCAGAGAAGGCATCGTAATCGAGGTAAGTTGCGTTCAGTTCAGTGGCATTTCTCCGATGACGTTGGTACTGCTGATGGCTCGTGGCAGTGGTCGATTTTCTTCAACATTATTTAATATTTTTGTTTCTGAACTTCAAAAAGAAAATCCGCTTCAGTAATAATGTGCCCTCAAAGAACCACCACCAAGACAATCCATTTGACCACGCACGTCGCTCACTCATCTGAGTATCTAACACCGTCCACTTCCATTGCAAGTCGCCAGTGTTGTCACTTCTACCAAAATTTCTGAATATTTTTTTTCAATCTACCACTGCACAAATTCCACCACGATTTATCATTCTGCTGGTAGTAAACAGCTTTACACTTTAAATGGAAAATTTTTTTAAGTCATTTGTGTCATCGTTAAGATTTTCATTCCTCAGCTTCTCATTATAGCAAAACATACAATTCGCATTTAGTTCACTTTAAGTTCTCCTGTAGACTATTCCATTCGCCGGCGAGTTCATCTGAGAATCGGAGGCGATACATGTTGGTGGGATAAACAAAAAAGAATAAAAAGGCGAATTATGTGTTCATGTATACAATCCGTCAAAACTCGCGAATATTCGTTCGTTTGTAGATAGTTGGTCGCTCTCATTGTGAATAGACCTTTATGCGTCACTGTGAGATAAAATTAGAGGACCGCAAGCAAATCAAGAATGTTTTCAATGGGGCTATTTATTCTTTAAATTTTAGTCTGCGTTTTTGAAGCAAAATATTTTTTTTTTAATAAAATCGAAAACCCAAAAACTCAGAGTGCTTACAAAAAAAAAAAGGAAGTAATCAGAACAGAAATCACTCCAATATTTACTTCTTAGAATGTCAGGGAAATAGGAAATAGAACGAACGTTTCTCAGAAATATTTTTTTATCTACATTTTGTAAAACAGAATAAATTATAAAAACTGTATAGTAAAAAAACAAATAAAAAGCAATCTGTTTCAGGCGTCATTGCAGTTGACCAAACGAGTCATATAAATCCGGAAGAAAAAATCCGTAGGCACTATACTCATCTCAAAAATATATAGCAAGGGACTTAAGCGTTTAAAAGACCTGAAAGCAGTTTATAGTAGAAAATTTTGTTTTGAAACGTGGCTAGGAAAAAGAAGATACAATTTTCCCTTCTAAAAACCCCTTGCCTTACAGTTAAAACAAGGAGGCTTTTTTCAATTTAGGTTTTTTATGTTTTTTTTTTTTGCTCTCCTGAAAAACTATGAAAATTGGCTTAAGATAGATTACCTTTTTAGCAGATATTATTTATAATTTGTTTAATATTCGATTCAGATAAAAATTAAATCTAATGCTACCCATTTTTTAAATCCACCAGTATTTTTCCTTTCAATCTACCAAATTTTTGAAATCCTAAGTGACAGCACTGAGCACTGACTACAACCACTTGTGCTTCTTGAAAGAACTCAAAAAGGGGAAAAAAGAGCAACACATTACAAGACAATTGTTTACTACACATGTGCGCGCATACCATAAAAGAGTTCTATGGCTATCGTTCTACTTCTATCAGGGCTGCCACTCTACTCCTATAGCATTACATCTACTGCATTTGGCCCACTATACGCTAGAGCTTGCAAAATTTTGAGTTTTTAAAAATATTCCGCCTTACCAATAATTATTTTTAATCTTCTTAAATACTTAAATATTTTAACGGTCACAATGGATAATTTTATACGGAAATTTTGGCCATTGTGACTTCGTTAAAGTTAGCCTGATGGTCAATAAAAATGATTATTAGTACCGCGGGTTATCATAGATCGGTTTTGAAAAGTAATTTCAAACAACCGAATGTTACCGATTTAAAAAAAAAAAAAATTAGTGAAGAACCAGCGTGATGCATATGCAAAAGAGAAATGAATAAAAATGGCAATCCCTGCGTAACAAGAGTTGGACAAAGCAAAAAATTTCTATAATCTTAAGGCGTATTTTTTTGTGAATTTTTACTTTTACATGGAAAACTTGTATACTCACTTTGGGTTTTGTTATACTTACTTACCAAAAAAATATGCCATTAGATATACTGCGCTTTTTTCAAATTTACTGCTCTAAATCATCCGTAGGGTGGCATCACTGATTTCTACATGATTCAAATTCAAATATTGTATGAATGTCGGGAGGGAAAAGATGGAAATTTCCAAAAAGAACAAATCAGTATTCAATTAGTCGTCTCGTGGTCTCGTCCGTTGCATAGTTGAGAACTGCAGCACACAGTAGTAAAAAAGGAAGAAAAGTTTTTAATTTTACGAATTTTAAGTAACAACAAACGTTTTGGGATCTATAAAATGGACAATGATCCTGATTTTGATGGTGCTGTTGGCGGCAACCTGCAGCTAGAGGCAGACGAAAATGGTATTGAAAATGTGAACCTGAACGATGAAGTAAACCATATGGCTGTGGGTTTCGAGCAAATGAACATGGATCCCGATCCGCCTTTAGAGTACAATCTCATACCAGAAGAAAGAGCAGCAGCTAATGCTGAAATTTATTTACGTTGGCGCCGTGGTATGCCGGTAATAGTTCCACCAGAAGTTGCGCTCAATGAAGGACATCCCGGTGCACAAGCAGGAAATCCCAATATAATAGCATTTGTGCAGGATTTAGTTATGGCACCTCTAAGGCCTAGACGTCAGCCACAGAATCGTCAACGAGGACGCAAGCCAAAACGCGAAGATGAACGTTTTTCTTAATAAAGTTTTATTTCATTAAAAAAAAACTGGTCAACTTTTGCAAAAGTTTTCTTTTAATTTATTTACTATTTGCTTAATGTTTAATGTTTTTTTTTTGTACACAAAATCGTCCTTTTCGTACGTCCATAATGGACCCACTTCTCACTTACCAGCTTTCCCGCAAGATTCATATACCGGTACTTAGAGCCAGCGTGATTTTAGCATGTAATTGTCATAGTGAACATCGCTCCGGTTTTTTCTTCAGTCATATCAAATATTAAAAAAAAAATTAAAGAATTAAAGGATAAAAGAACCTTGAATACGAGTACACTGTACGCAAAATCAAAATAGAATAAAAAAACCTAAATAACACGCTTGTGAGCTGCAAAGCGACGTCAACAAGAATTGGGAATTCATTCCGGTAAAAGTTTGTAAAAGCTGTGGTCTGGGGTCATAGCTAGTTAATGACGGAAGCGGGTTCCCTATGGACGCTCCCATTCATTGCCAGCTTTGTTTTTAACCAGCGTTAACAAGCGGCTGGAAAGCGATAAAGCAAGAAGCTGGTTCACTATGGACGTGTCCTTAACCAATGTGCCTTTCACTCATACATATTTGTAGCTGAAACTTTTTTTTTTAATAAAAATTAGTGTGTAATTTGCGCATTTGTTACATTTTTCTTGGTTTCAAGTTTTTTCGTCGTCGAATATTTTCTGTTATCTGTTACTGCGCGGATTTTTCAGCAAAATTTTTCATGAGATCTGCAAAAATTCGACTGGCAGCACTGTTTGATTTTTTTACGGAGTAATCGCGAAAAATTTTCTGTGGATTTCGTAGATGCATAGCAAGCTTGCATATGTCAAGACGAATTCATCGTTTTCATAATCGATTGGTACCACTGATTACTGTTTGCTTTTTTTACGTAGTAGGTAATCACGAAAAATTGTCAGACATGTCTACAGATGTCGTAGATACACATAGCGAGCTTCGGTAGGTCAGGAGGAATTCATGGCCGACATCAATTTAATTTGTCCTGGGATCTGAAAAATTCGACTGCCGCCACTGTTCTCTTGTTTATAGTTGTGTTTAATTTTGGAATGTTTCAGATCGATTGGTTTTCAAAAGATACAAAAAATACAAAAAATACCCGATACCCAAGTGTGTCTAGGATCGTAGATATGTCATTGGCAAGCCATGTCGTACGTCAGATTGAAAAGAGCAGACTCACGCAGTAGGTATACCACAACCATATACAAGCTACAAACACCATTTTCTCACCTACACTGGGCGTGAATAATCGTCAAATTTCCTCCAATTGAAGCTGTTATCTAGTCAAGACTGCGAAGCGAGAAGCTATTTTTGTACACTAGGTATACCATCACTGATTAGCCTACAATCAGTGCTCATGCTCAGTAGGTGTACTGTACATCAAAATGGCGATGGCTAACTGTAACTGATCACTGAAAACTTTATTCAAACAAAACAATTCAAAAGCAAACAAGTTGCCATAGTCACATTTTATTGGTAAAAATTACACAAGTTAGTCACTGATTACAAAAATATATCAAGGACTTGTTATCGACTTAAATTTAAATCTTGCCATAGTAATCCAAAAAGATAACAACTATCCCAGCGCCACAGAACAAGATGATACCAGCGATAGTGATGGCCAACGGAAGATTACAGCGACACATGTCAATTGGTTCGGGCTGGTATTGCATCCTTTCGATGCGTCTATGCGGACCGACACGTGCCAAACGAGTAGCTGGACGCATAACCCCGTCACGGTGAACCACTATAGTTGGTCGTTGTTGTATAGCTGCATACCGGCCACGATTATTCCTCATGCCTGGCAGTACACACCTGTGGTTGGGGCACCCTCTCTCGACATCGAATGTATCATTCCAGTGCACCGAGCGAGTAATCGGAGTCATATTACCATCTGTTGCCATTGTAAAAACCTACACACAGATAAATAAATAAAAAAAAATCAGAAACACAATTCAAACACTGACTAGTCATAGTCACTTCCTTACTTGAAAGAACGAACAAAAAAATCGCACGGCTGTAACGTTCGGTGGGTGAATTGAAACTAAAAACCAAAACTGAAAGTGGGAGCTAATATTATAGTTGCTGCGACAGCATGGTGCAAAGTGCAAGTGAAACTGAAGCTGATACCTTACCTACGTGTAAAAGCTCTACCTCATAGTCGTCCAAGAGCACTGCACCATCTAGAAGAGTTTGAAATTAGATCGTTCCTCTTGCAATTCGTTATGCCGATAGGAACTTCATAGGTAGTTGTGGAATTCTTAATGAGTCAAGTCAAGCCGTTTGTTTTGGCCAGGTTTTGGCTCTTCAACTATCTTAATGAGCTAGAAGAGGAGCTATGGCTGATAATTGAAAAAATGCGTTTGTCGGCATGGCTATTATAGCGTGTTCTTTGATAAGCATTTTACCATTGGACCAAGTATCAGATTGAGCGGGCCCAAACATGTTGCCGTTGCGAGACTGCGATGGTACTCCGAGAAGTCGTACGAAGAGATTTCTAGATGTCTAGCGATTTTAAAAATCTAAAGGGTGTCCCAAATACATGTTTCTTTTTAAAAATGCAATAAAATGAAGAATGGCTTCGTTGGTAAGTGCAAACATTCCCAATTATTATGGAACGTTCAAGTGGCTAGCTTCGCAGTAGCGCATTCTGTCGCTCAAATTTTCCAAGAACTTTCTGATGGTTTCGGGCTGTAGCTTGTATGATATTGGCCTTAAGTGCTTGAATCGTTTTCGGATTATTGGCCTAACATCGGTCCTTCATGGTTCCCCACAAAAAAAAAAAACGCCCAAAGGGGTCAAATCGCATCTCCGAGGCGGCCAATTGGACATCGCCAAGACGGCTGATAACGCACAATTTGGGAATTTGGTGCGCAAAAGATCGATTTCTGGCATGGGCTGTGAGGTCGTTCAAATCAATGTCTTCAATTTCAGTAAAAAAAAAAAGTCGGTTAACATTGCTCTGTAACGCCCAAACGTTGTTTCCAGCATAATTTTCGAAAAAAAATGCTCCCAATGATGTCACTGTCACTCACTGTGGATGAATTGGCTTCTCGACAATTAACGTGCGGGTTTTTCGAGCTGCAATTTTGTTTGATATCGTAACCGCCAAGATGAAAATGCGCCTCGCCAGAAATGATGATTTTTCGCCCAAAATCATTGTCCAATTCAAATTGCTCTAAGGCCGAAACTGCGAAGCGGATGTTCGTGCGCCTTCAAGTGTTGAGTCAATTGGACCTTGAAATTCATATCAACATCCGCAGATATATTTTCGTCAATCCACAAAAACAAGCGAACAAAAGAAACAAAAACCTGGAGCAAATACAAATTTAAACACAAGGCTAGGTTAGGAAATTTTTATTAAATCGAAAAAAAAATTCCGATGAGATAAAAAAAAGTACATCTAAAATATTTTTAAAAATTTTTTTAAATTGGATTGTCGATTTTAAACATTTTATTTCGAAGATTGCTTCTCGTCGACATCGTTCCGATCCTCTGGGATAGTACCGAATGGTAATGGGTGGGCGCGTAATTCTCTCAGTCCTTCTGATCCAGGCGTACGTTCGATAGTATAATATGCAAATCCTTGAGGAATTACCGAAAGTTTTGAATTTCTCCAATCGTCTCCTTTTTTGCCGTCATCTTTCTCGTCATCGCAACCTGAAGCACGACGGTCACTCATAGTTGATGTCAGAAAAAAATTACTTTAATCAAAATTAAATGTCACTGGCAGATCCTCCACAGGGAGATACTTCCAAAGCGATGGCCTAAGGCAAACTATGACCGAAATCGAACTCGAAACTTTATTCTACGCTTACGTGAGTGTTTCGGTCTGTATGAGATCGTTGAGTATTTCCTACAAACAGTGTTGCCAGAATTTATAAAAATAAACATCGCAGAAAAATAATTATTTTTTTTTTTTTCGATGGATAGAAATAATTCAAAAATATTTTAAAAGTATTTTAGATATGGGCAATTATTTTCATTGGGATGACAACGTGTATTTAAATTTGACAAAACTCCATTTTGGGTTCATTATTTTTAGAGTCAGTTGTTGTATCTCCCAGCAAACCAATGGGCGAATTTAGTTACATTTTATTTGAAAGCTAGCTGACCGCACAGGCTGCCATGTTCAAGAAATTTATTTTGTTTGTTGATCGTTTTGTAAAATTGTGAACATCTGAAGCACTTTAAAATTCACCATAAATCTGTGAACTTGTTTGAAATAACGAAACTTAATTCACTTTACGAAACGATTGCGACGCGAACTGCGGATCGCAAAAGAAAGACTGTACAAATTGATCAACTGTCAAATGACGCACATCCACCTACTAGCATATAGCGCCACCTATTTGGCATTTTTTTCTGATTTTTTATGATCGCGAGTTCATAAAAAAAAATCCCATGGAAAAAGCACTTTTAGTTTTGCCGAATTTTCAAATTTTCCGAGCAAACTTTAAAATGTTGTCTCTCTTTTTCGAACTATTATGAACATTTTGAAAAAATCATGAGTTAAGGCGGTGCAACCGTTCTCAAGTGATGCTATGACCAACGAACCGGTTGTTGTGCGCAAATTTCAGCCTTCTACGTCAATTGGTTTTTGAGATAGACCTAGGAAGAAAATTGTTCCAAGTGGGTTCGAACAGACATCGTAGCGTAGCGAAAATAATAAGGTTCCGTTTTTTGTCTTTTGGGTACAGAACCTTAAAAAGAAAAAAATGCTAAAAATGCTTTCAAGACTTTGCAGAGCCTAAGTCTAGAATTAACAATGCCAAACTGGCACCACTGCACTGTAGAAAGTCTTTCCAAATCCTTGTGGTCTTTTATCGGGCATGTTTTCTCTTTGAAGAGCGAGAACACTAAAAATACTCATCTAGTCAAATTTACTGTGTATCGATCTTTACTCTCTGTATTGAAATTTTCCAATCTAATGCAGGGTGGACCAAAAATAGTAAGGGTATTTTAAATGATATTTTTTCAATCTTTGTTTTTGCTATTTTTGTTTTTTTAATGTTAGTAGTGTAATTTTAAGGGGTGATCAGCAACGCGGTTTTCGTAACACTGCAGACGTTTGATTAAATTTGTTCATAATTTTTTTTTTAAAGTTTGTCTATTTAAAAGGCCAATATAAGGCACAATGCATTTTAAGAACATTTGTATATTTTACCTTTGTTTCTCTTAGCCATCAATCATCATCTTTGACAGTACATTTCTGACGGAATATGTGAAGGTATTTCCCTTTGTGTGGGCGGTAGGGAAATCTTGCTAAAACCAGATATGGAATGTGGAATTTGTTGTTGACAATTTTTGATCAAAATTTATTACTCGTTAGTGTAAATAGCCCGTCGCTTATCAAAATCAGGAGTCATAAAAGAGTCTCGATATGACTTGGAAAATATAGCTAAAGCCAAAATTATGGTCAAAATTTATCAATTTCTGTGGGAAAAGTACAAAACGAATTTATAGTTTTAATAAACAATTCACCTCAAACTAGGAATCTGAAAAATGTTTACATCAGTTAGTACACATTTTTGATCAAAACTTATTACTCGTTAGGGCAAAAGACTGTCGCGCTTATTACAAATTTTTAATCAAAAATTAAAAAGTCATAAAGAGGCAAACTGAATTTACTATTTAATTAAAATTCAGGAACTGCCCCGAATATGTAATTCCTTAAACAGTCGCATTGTGACAGTCGACATTTTATTATTTTTTTCTGTCAAGAATTGACTAAGCGTTTAAAACATTATTTAATACAAAGACGTTGACACCGTAATGCAGTTTTTTTACTTACAAAATTTGTCGATCTCTTGAAAAATATTCCAAAACTATAATATAATTACACATAATATTTACGGCCCACCCTGTGGTAAGACTTTTCAAATGACTGTAGCCATCACATTTACTGCCATGGATAAAGTGGGGGAAAATCTGTCTGTATGTGTGGAGATATTTGAAAGATTGTTAAAAGCTCTCACCCAAGCTTTTGACAGCCTGGACAGTGGGTACAATGAGTTTCGATTCAATATAACAATAAAAATGATTAGACTTTTGACAAAACACATACAGTTTCAAATAAAAATCAAAACAAAAATAATCACCACCACCGCCAAATTAGTGTCCATCCAAACCATGATGTCATGCCAATGCAAAAAATGCTCTCAAACTCTCTCATTTCACATTAGTCCATGGTTTGAGGGAAATATAAAATTCCCCGACTTCATTAGCGTGTTGGTCTTCCTTCGCAAGAACTACGGACAGTGACACAGTTTCGTCTAGTTTATCTTGAACAATTCCAGTGCCGCAAGTGTTTTTCTGGTAAAATAAATATTCGCAAAATATTTTCACACTCAACAAAGTGTTTTTTTTTTAATTCAGCAGATTTGAGATTACCCATCTGAATAGAAGTTCAAAATGCCCAGATGTAAGCCGACAGGTAGATTGGCTTTGAGAGCGAGGAAGCAAAGAGTACGTGCTAATGATCGCATATTGAGGGATCCTACTGGAGATGGAGAGGTAATTATCTGGCGGTTATTTATGGCTCTGTCCCTTATGATGATCGCGTACATCATGTATTGGATTAATTCATTTTTATCTGAAGTAAAATCAGATTTCAAGGAATAGATACATGTATCTTTTGCATAAAGTATATACTTGAAAATAATAAAAGGTACAGCCTTTGGTTGGCAAAGTAAGCCGAATAGTTTGACTTGAATTACCCACATGGTTAAAGTTGTTTTTCAGCAGATTTTTTTTGATTTTATGAAGCATGGACTTGTGTAGTTGACTCAAAGGTAAGCTGCTCGAAAATGTGATAAGGAATTGGTTAAGGTCGGTCAACTTAAGTTAGAGTTACTCCTCGTTTCATGGTTGACATAACTCCACTCAGATGATTATCTTCGTCTTGGATATTTAAGCCGCTCAACTTCTTAGGTCATATGCAGAAGGTCTTCCAAAATGCTGACGGTTTTTATAATTCGTGTGAGTCAAAATTTGTCTATAATTCAAGTTCTGGTAAAATTTTGGTCAGAAGAGACGACGATTCGAATAAAATTCGGTGTGGTTGCCTTAAGTTTTCGAAGGTACGAATTCTGTTCGAAATTAATTGAGTCAAAATAGATGACGTCGGTGATAAAAAAAAAGGTTTAGCCAAATTCAGAAGTCATTTCATTTCATGTCAGAAGACAAATTCAATTTATTATCCAATACATATTGGAAAATATTTTTAAGGCCAAAATTTCGGTCAAAATTCATTGATTTCTTGTTGGAAAAGTACAAAACGTATTTATAGTTTTAATAAACAATTCAACTCAAACTAAAAAAAAAAAAAAAAAAATAAATAGGTGGCGCAACAGGCGGGTGACACCCAAGGCCTAGCTTCTCGCAACCATTCGTTTTGTGTGAGTTTCAATTTTTGGGACGAATGGAAGGGACCTACAAGTTTATGCCGAGTCCGAACGGCTGAATTGAGAAGCTTTTTCATGACAGTCATACTCTCGGATGTTTGTCAGACGTTCGCGTCAGACTCAAACTAGGAATCTGAAAAATGTTGACATCAGTTAGTACAAGTTATTGATCAACATTTTTTACTCGTTAGGGCAAAAGATTGTCTCGCTTATTACCAATTTTATAGTCAAAAATGAAAAAGTCATAAAATAGTCTTGGTATGACAGACAAACAGAATTTATTATCCTATTATTAACCTTAGAAAATATAATATTGAAGGCCAAAATTTCGGTCAAAATTTATTATAATTTCTGTTGCAAAAGTACAACGACCTACACTTTCTTTGAAATAATTTAAATTTTGTATCTTAAGGCTTTTGGTAAGAGTCACAGGGGTATGGAATTTTTGGTCAGAATTTCAAAGGCCCAAAATTACCGAACAATTTTAGTCATTTATGATCCAATTTGTATCAAACTCGGTATATTAATATTTGTTTTATGTGAGAGCACACATTTTAGTTCAAAGAAAGTGTGCAGACTTTCTACACATTTTTGGTCAAAATTTGAAAGTTGCAGAATTGCCTCAGTATGAAAAACAGCTTCATCAAAATGTATTATCCAATTTGAATTGAAAAATCCTATAATTAGGACCACCAAGTTGTATGTATTGCTGTTGCAGACCTTGTAAAAACAATTTTGACTCAACTCGTAAAGCCATTAAAAATATTATAAGTACCTACCACAAATTCCATTTACACCCGCATCGGACCGTATTTTTTGGGCGTCATTATGTCTGTTTTTTCTTTCTCGCTGTAACTATATTATGAAAGTAATGGACGGGACTCATCATAAAGTAGGTATGTAATTTATTTCAACTGTGTAATGAAAATAAATATTAAAAAAAAAAACTGTGGTTCATTTAAGTACATAATGGCAGAAGTTTACTGCGTCGCGTCATTTAAAACAACAGACCATAGAAAGAGTTTTTTTTCTTTTTTTTCTTCTTTTTCGCAGCAATCACATTTGAGAGATTGACTCAGACGGTCGCCTACGAATATGTTGGTCCAAGCGAATTGTGACAATATTTTAACTGCTCCCTCTCAATGCTGCAATGATTGGTATATCTAAAAGTAGTAAATTTGTTTACAATATACACACGTACATTTTTTAATGGCAGCCGTCGCGACAACGTCCGGCTTCATATTTCGTACATAAACATCTAAGCAAAGTCTACGAATATTCTGCGCATTTGAGAACAACTCAGAGCATTCACTTTCGATTTATTGTAGATAAATTATTGTCTATTGAAAATTCAACCACGTGGAATTTGTAGACTGGACACATTAGAAATTACTAAAAAATGTTCAATTGTAGTCGTGAAGTATATAAATGCCAACTACCCCTGTTCCCAAATTGAGCAACAAGACAGCGTAATTGACGAAAATTTGAAGAAATACGTCACCGGTGCACCAATTGTAGAAGTATTTGCTATGGAATAAATTTTCTGAACCCATATTAGTCGCATTTTTGCGCTCTTTGAACTTAACGTCTATGAAACACCAAAAATTCATTAAAAATCCCATTGGTCCAATATTGGGCCTGTCTATGCAAGACCCTTGTAAAGAAAAAGTAATTAAGAAAATGCCATTGGGTCCGATTTTTCACTCTTTGGCCTTGTTAAAAATCACCAGCAACCCGCAAGTCCAATTTTAAAGTACCAAGTTATTTCAAAAAGGTCTCCTGTCCGTCTCATGGCCCTACAAAAAAAACCAACTTCCCCAGTCAACTCGCAGTTCAACACTACACCCTGCGACGTAATTGAAACAACAAGCCACTTTGGTAATAAAATACATCAACTCCGCTTTATTTAAAAATAAATTTTAAAAGTTAGTTGGAGAGTTTAAATTTTATTTTTTTTAAACACCTTCATCACGCGGTGGCTCCTCGCCTTCGTCGGCCTGTGGATTCTCCAATGGGGTATTCTGCGCCTGGACCAACCGACGAAAATTTTCGCGTACTAAAGCCACTGGAATGAATGGCGCATTTTCGGAAGTCCGCGGCTCAACTGTAATCCCGTTAGCAACAACCACATCATCATCATCGTCGTCTGTTGGTATACCTATTAGCTCCAGCTCTAGTTCGTCAGATTCCGATTCGTCAGGTTGCCCTTCGCCATCGCCTTCGTCTTCCAGTCCAACAAGTGGTGGCAATTCGCCCAGCGGTTGGAAAATGGGCATACCATCATCCTCATCGTCGTTGTCGTTAAGGAACAAAATTGGTTGATTTGGTAAGGGTTCGGGTGCGGGTACATGTTCTGCTGGTTCTGGAACCTGCGCTTCGGCATTTAAATCACACATAGTTTTAGGATGTGAATCCTCGGGAATATCCCTTAAATTTGCAATTTCCACCGGCATATCTAAAAAAAAAAAAAAGAATTGTTTTCTTTCTATTCCTACACATTGCGGAGGAATATTCTCACCAAAAAATCCTTTTTTTTTCTCTGACAGTGAAGCTATGAAAGTTGCGATTCTGTAGTTTTTTGTATGCACGTTCGTTTGCTTGCTCGTTGCTCCTTTGCCTACAACGTCGCTAAGTAGATTGAGTCGGCGAAAGGCGAAACAGAAACACAAAGGAACAGGAACAATCGAAGTTTCACATGGATATGTATAAGAATAAGATAGGAACTCATTAATGAAAACTGGAGCGAAATCTCTGCCTAAAAGGTGACTGTGTGTGGGTGTGTGCGGGTTGTCTTCGTTGAGTTGAGGAAAACATTTATATGTGTCGGTTGTCAGTCAATTATGTTACTATTGAAAAGCTACTCAATTCACTTTTTTTATTGATACACAATTTTGCTGTTGCAGTTCATTTCGGTAATGAGATGGGAAGAAAGGGGATGGTTGTGAGTTATTTCTTTAATTTCAATGAGTAGAGATAAAATAAAAAATAACCCTCTTAGAGGAGTACCGGGTGCATTGGGCAAACGATTTTTTTTTTTTTTTTTGGTTCATTTACGAAGAACACACTGGTTTAGAGGTAGGTATCTACAGTTTTTTTATAAAATAAAATACACACAACTCGTGGCAACGTGATTTTAATAGAAGGGTAGTTTTATGCCGATACGAACATACGGACTACGGACATATAGATATACGGAGTTGAAAAAAGATGCGTTAGGAAGTATTAGTGCTGGGACAGAGTATCTATAGTATCTCATGGGTAAATTTGCAATTGCAGACCCACTTCTAGAAAAATGCGATACAATTGTGACCAAAAATCAGCCGCAAACTGTTAAATTGGGTGCCGCAAAAGCGTTGGCAATTTGGAAAAATAACCACTAAAAAAACACTCGTTAATATAAATAAAAATTTTATGACTGATTTTGATTGTATTTGTCTCGCTGATATATGAATTTAATTTCTACCACAACTCAGTAATCGCCCTTCTAAAGTGTGAATGTTCCTTAGGGAACTTCTTGTTCTACACCGGAAACATCGAAATTTTGATGGCAACGAGTCCAAGTCGTTGAAAGTGCATTTTTCACCACCCAAACGAACTCATTCTGCGCAGATTTTTGAACAACTCTCATGCAATTGATGTTATTTGGATCACTTATTAGTTTTCTGATCTGAAAATCATCAAAGATTCGAGCTTTTGAGGTATACGGACAACAAATTTGTTACTACTCCACGAACAACATCTCTCGCTTATCATATCTCTCTAATTCCGTCTGATAAATTTTTGGCAAATTTTTTATATTCCCCTGTCAAAAATTGAAGTAACTTTTTAGGACAAAATATTTGAAAACATTCTCGTGTAATTTTAAATACAAAACATTTTGCACAAGTTCCCCACCTCCTTTTAACCATATAAAGGGCGAGCCATCTAGTGGTTTCTTTTTTCTCTTTCCCGCTCGAAATTTTGACACAAAGTCAATATCATACCTCCGCGGAATGAAATGATTTGCTTTACGCTTGAACAACGTTGGGAAATATTGAAAACTTATTTCCAAAGTGAGTTCTGTGTAGTCTAAACAGTGGGTTTGTTGGAAACAAATTTTGGCCGAAAATCAACCCAGTTTACAAAAATTCCATTTTCTCAATGACGGATCCTACGATTTTGACTAAATTTATAATCACCACTAATACTAATAGTAGTAAAGAGATTGTGTATTCAGAATTCCCGAAAAAACCTGCCATGGACTGAAAATAGCAATAAAATTGCTTACTATAAGGTTTTGAAAATTATTTTAAAAAATCGACCGAGTTTACAAAAATTGCATTTTCTGAATTATTGATTCTATGATTTTGACTAAACTTGGAATCACTACGTGTAATGAAAGTAGTAAAGAGATGGTGTATTCAAAAATCCCAAAAAAAACCTGCCAAAGACTGAAATAGCAATAAAATTGCATACTATTAGTTTTTGAAAATTATTTCAAAAAATCGACTCAGTTTACAAAAATTCCATTTTCTCAATAACGGATCCTACGATTTTTACTAAATTTATAATCACCACTAATACTAATAGTAGTAAAGAGATGGTGTATTCAAAAATCCCAAAAAAAAAATTCCATAGACTGAAATAGCAATAAAATAAGTTTTTGAAAATTATTTCAAAAAATCGACTCAGTTTACAAAAATTCCATTTTCTCAATAACGGATCCTACGATTTTTACTAAATTTATAATCACCACTAATACTAATAGTAGTAAAGAGATTGTGTATTCAGAATTCCCGAAAAAACCTGCCATGGACTGAAAATAGCAATAAAATTGCTTACTATAAGGTTTTGAAAATTATTTTACAAAATCGACCGAGTTAACAAAAATTAAATTTTCTGAATGACTGATCCTACGATTTTGACTAAATTTATAATCACCACTAATACTAATAGTACTAAATAGATGGTGTACTCAGAATTCCCGAAAAAATCGTAACGTTGACTGAAAATAGCATCCCACCCTGCCACCCTTACTTCTGCCATGCATCTCTTCATCTTACTGACCATGCAGATACCCACCACAATAATCTCCGAATCGTCACCTCACTTTCACTGGAAAAAATATTTAAGACAAAAAAAAAACAAAATGACCCACTTTTTTGATGAATAATTTAATGAATAAAATATTTATATTTATATTTGTTTTAAAACAGACGAAGTTATACTGAAAGATATTAAATATTTTATATTTTATTACTTATCGCCTTCTTTTTTAGGAAATTTATCCCACCGAAACTGGATAATTTGGCTGCTGTAAAGCTTGGCAACATTTTCGCCCCAGTCTTGATTCTGTACATCCTTTGGCGGGCTGCCATGGTGCGCAATCATTCCCCAACTCTTTCTCCTTTTCAAAAAATTCGAATTAGTATCCTTAGGTTCAGCATCCGATTTGAGAGTACGTTTGATAATTCCTTTTTTATTATCTGATGGTGTAAATGTACGCTGTCGGCATATAGTTTCTTTAACCTTCGCTGCTCGCATCAGAATTGGTCTGGTCCTAAATGTGACCTTTTTTGCCGGTTTAATTTTAGTATCCTTAATGTCTAAGGTTGGTTTTACGTCCATCTGAAATTAAATAGTAGGTACACATGTAACAATTTGTAACGAAAATTCAAACGCACTAGAGAAGTTAATCCATTTAGACATTTCAACAAAATTAACAAATAGGTATTTAACTCTATCTATACAGAAAAGCACAATAAGAAATAAAATAAACAACTCACATCTATTTCACGTTTAACTACATTCATCAGCACTGGACTGGTAACCCTTTCTTCGGAAATCTCCATCTCGGTTTTGATATCAATTGGCCAGTCCACCTTAAAGAAATTTAAGAATTTTGTTCAAATTCAAAATCACCAACGGGAATTGTTGCATGAAAGTTGCAAAGAAAATCTATTCAGACATTTTTAATATTTTGTTAAATCGTAAACCGACAATTTTACTACAAAATCCTTTTCAAATTCACTCACAAAATGACATTATTTTTTTGAGTATAAATCTACCCATACCTGTGCATTGTCATCTGCTTCCATCGTCATGGGACTGGTAATCGCTTCTTCTTCTGGTTCACTTTTGATGGCCACTGTTGACAGATCCATCTGAAAAAAAGTTTGTTCCAAACCACAATCACATTCACAATACTGGACACATAATTAATTTAATGTTTTTTTCTGTGCACTATACCTTAGAAAATTGAAAGAAAACAAAAAACTTGGAGATACTCTGCAGAAGTAGGTAATTGCAAATTCACAAGCTATCTATCTATTGTCAACCTTTTTTTGTCCGTAACTTGCACTTGCGCACTTGTAAATTTTAAAATAGAACAACTCCACTTGATACGTTGGCTCTTAACCGACTGTCTTGCGGATACAGCATTTCACGTAATTATACCCAAAACAAGTTGAATTTTGTTTTGAGAAATGTCTGAAACGTTCTCCGAGAAGAGTAATAAAATTTCTCCAAGAGAATTTTATAACAGTTTCGTTGTGTTTGTGGTTCGCCTGTCGTCTCCTCTGTGTGAGGATCTCTTTCTAAATTTAGCAATTATGTATGTGGTGTGCAAAAGAAAGACAGGAATTGGCTGCAGTCGCACACGAATAAATCACATCGCCACACAATCCTTATCCTTGGATGTATAATTTTACGTGATTGAATGGTCGACGATAATATTTCAAACGCAGTTACAACTACATACCTACCTATTCATCTTTTGTGCTTACTTCACCTCACATTCAAGGAGAAAAGGCTGACGTTGTTAATTTCATGGCGAATGATTGGATCAGGAATATTATGTATGTCCATAAAGCTCGTCGTTAAATCTTCTCCTCCACACTCCTTCGATACAAACTGGACCGAATACCTATCGTCCGATTGGCAGGAGTGCTGCTTCGTTTGATCCCCTCGTTGATGTCAGTTTGCGAGGTGATAGTGGAGCTCAGGGGGCTGTACCACCAAACAACAAATATTGTGCAATTAATTACTGCTTTTATAAATAGCTACTGTTGTAGAATACTTGTTGTTTCGTGGTACAGGGCCAGGTAGACAAAGCCTTTAACTACTTCGAGGTTGTATTTGTCCATCGTGACGTTCTGTCCGAGTCGTCGTCGATGCTGAGACTCCTTTCTCGTTGACAGCATATATACTTTGTTTTGTCCTCATTTACAGCCAGACGCATCTTTGCCGCCTCCGTTTTAATACTTGCAGCAAATGCATCACTGACAGCTCGCTGTGATCTTCCGATAATGGCCATGTCGTCAGCATAGGCAAGCAGTTGAGCGGACTGCTGAAAAATTGTGCCTCTGATGTTGGCTTGTGAGTTTCGTATACAATTGCTTCAAGGATGATGTTTAAAAATGTAGAAGCTTGCGCATCGCTTGGTGATGTTCTTGCCGATTTTGACGGAGCAGCGAGATTTCTTCATCGTCATACTGCACAAACGAACGAGTTTGGCAGGAATGATGAAACGTGACATGGCTCGTCCCTATCTTGGCTATCATAGGCGACTTTAAAGTCGATAAAATAATGGTGTGTATCGATCTGAAATTCCTGGGTTTTTTCTAACATCTGTCAGAGTGTGAAAATTTGGTCGATGGTAGACTTTCGTGGCCTAAAACCGCGCTGACATGGGCCGATCATGCGACATTCAGGAGACTTATTCGCACTACAGAGCGCAGTTCAGAGCATCTCCATTCCTGTGGATGAGGCACATGATGCTGAGGTTCCATTCGTCGGGCATTCTTTCGTCCGACCAGATTTTACAGATGAGTTGGTGCATGCTTCTTACCAAGCCATCTCCCGCTGCTTTGAAACGCTCGGCCCCGCAGCTTTGTTCGACTTCCCCATTCCATCGCAGTTATGTCCGCTTTGTACCTATATCCAGTGTCTATACTAATTAATCGCCTGCACGCGGCCTGCTTAAGTTCTCATGTCCATTTTTCGCTATTTTAGAATCCGCAGGGGTGTCGATCTAGTTCCACATCTCTGCTCTAACCGCATGGCGATTGCCGTTTTTGACAAGAATGGATATTTTTCATATAACAGTCATTTCACTTCATTTCATATCAGTACATTAATCGTATCGACAGCCAAGCAGGGTAGGGGATGAAAATATAACCAAAGCTGATTTCCTTACATGCCATTAAAAAAAATACTAGGTACACAGTTATACGATGGGTTATTGCGCAGCGCATACGTCACTGCAAAAAACATCTCTATATTTACATTGCGAAAAATGCTGTCAAATGCAGAATGGCAAAACGAAGAAATTGGGGAAAAACAATACACTCGAGTAAATTTTCTCTTCTACCTCTGCCATTGACGCACGTTGAAATTTTGTTTTCTTTCACTCTTCCATACATAATATCTAGATACTGGCAGTAACAATGCCAACAGATACATTATTTGAATTGAAACAGCATTTCAGTGGCATTTTAATCGTTGTGGCAAATTAGTCGGAAAATTTCTATTGTTCCCAGTAAAATTGATTTTAAAATTCCCAACCATGGACAGTAACGCCGACATCAATGGAAACTACTACGCCGTTGCTGAGGGCAATGCAGACCCATTTGTTCAGGAGATAGAAGCAGCTATACGATTTGTTAAGCAGCAGTATAAGGCTCGACTGGAATCTACTCCAACTATTGATATCAATTATCCGATGGAATTTGTCCCGGTTAATGGAGGTGCAGCTACGGGTATTGTACTTGTTCCGGAAAATAAAAATATTCCCGAATGAGAACAATCGTTGCAGCGGCAATTCTAATCGTCTCGTCATCGTCGCAGAGCATACTCGTATAAAGGACATTAAAATTTATTTATTTTATCTATTCATGCGTGTCATCGAGAGAGTGTAATAAAAATTCATCTGCGAGAATATTGTGTTTTTAATTATTAGGTCGGTTCCTTTGCTTTTAAATCTTGCGCATTTTTCGTTTTTAATCGAAACATATTTCCTGATTCTATGGATCTACAAAAGTACCAGAACACTTGGAAATATATCACAAATTATACAGAAATTCACTGATGGTCATCAACTTATCTCGACAAACAGCATAATCTTCAATTTTTGGTGATCAACGAGATCAGAAGTTGATAAAATTCTCTGATCTTCAGGGTTAGGTACTCTCTTGTCAATGTTCTACCATCACAAAACAATTTTCGACTTCCAACAGCAGCTTATGACAAACTAATTAAAAAGATCAGATAAAATTAAAACCGAATGATCTTCAAAATTCACGATCAAAGTAACACTGGACGATGAACACAGAAAGTCAAAAAAGGTACCCCTAGCAGATCAGCTTGTGCAAACATTATTAGTGATCGCCAACTTTATTTACAAGTGATTTTAGATTTACACAGAAATTCACTGATCTTCGAGAAGTAGCACGATCAGATGTAATTTTAAATTTACACGATCACCTTTTACTACACAAAGTACCAGATTGTTTCATGTGGACCATTACAAGTGCCGTCTAACAAATATTAGATGCAATTTCGACGATCTTGGAGCAGCACGATCGGTCACACAATTCCACGATTAGATCAACTCGTTAAGGTACAAGATAGTTTCGCATGATAAAAGTATTGCTCTTCGCTGATGACTTGGTCATCCTTGGGTCCTCTCAGACTGAACATCAACGCGCACTCGATCGGTTTGTAGCCGTTTGTGTTGAAGCTGAGATGAAAGTAAATGTGAACAAATCTGAAGTAATGGTCGTCTCCAGAACGCCTGTTCAATGCGCTCTGCATGTTTGTGGAGTCCCAGTGAAACAGGTGGAGAAGTTTAAGCATCTCGGGGTCTTATTCACGAGTGATGGAAGGAACAATGCTGAGTTTTCCTGTAGGATTGGTCAGGCTGGATCGATTTTGAGACAGCTTTGTCATTCTGTTATCAGGAGGACTGAACTTGGTGTTAAAGCTAAGTTGTCAGTCTTTAATTCGGTGTTTGTTCCAACTTTTACCTATGGTCATGAGGTTTGGGTAATGACCGAAAGAATAAGATCGCGAATACAAGCTGCCGAAATGAGATTTCTCCGTTGTATTGCTGGTGTGACCCGTAGAGATCGCATTAGAAATACTAGAATACGTGAGGAACTCAATGTCGAGCAGCTACTTCTCCGGACGGAGCGGGCCATGCTTCGGTGGTTTGGTCATATTAAACGTATGTCCCCGACCAGGATCCCACGACGTGCTATGAAATCCGTACCATCGGGCAGACGTCCCCTAGGTAGACCCAGGATGAGATGGTTAGATCAAATTCATAATCTCGATCACCTTTTACTACACAAAGTACCAGATTGTTTCGTGTGGACCATTACAAGTGCCGTCTAGATGCAATTTCGATGATCTTGGAGCAGAACGATCGGTCACACAATTCCACGATCAGATCAACTCGTTAAGGTACAAGATAGCTACGCATGATAAAAGTATTCGTAGCTGGCAACAACTTCGATTACAAGCAATTAACACAGAAATTCACTGATCTTCAGTAACACGATCGGTTCCCCTTTACTCTATAAATGATCAGCAAAATTGCCTTGCTTACAAAATTATTCCTGCCTTTGCAACTACAATACTTTCTTTAAAAAGTCAAATTAGATTTACATAAAAATCCACTGATCTTTGAGAAACACGATCAGTTGTAATTTTAAATTTACACGATCACCTTTTACTACACAAAGTACCAGATTGTTTCGTGTGGACCATTACAAGTGCCGTCTAGATGCAATTTCGATGATCTTGGAGCAGAACGATCGGTCACACAATTCCACGATCAGATCAACTCGTTAAGGTACAAGATAGTTTCGCATGATAAAAGTATTCGTAGCTGGCAACAACTTCGATTACAAGCAATTAACACAGAAATTCACTGATCTTCAGTAACACGATCGGTTCCCCTTTACTCTATAAATGATCAGCAAAATTGCCTTGCTTACAAAATTATTCCTGCCTTTGCAACTACAATACTTTCTTTAAAAAGTCAAATTAGATTTACATAAAAATCCACTGATCTTTGAGAAACACGATCAGTTGTAATTTTAAATTTACACGATCACCTTTTACTACACAAAGTACCAGATTGTTTCGTGTGGACCATTACAAGTGCCGTCTAGATGCAATTTCGATGATCTTGGAGCAGAACGATCGGTCACACAATTCCACGATCAGATCAACTCGTTAAGGTACAAGATAGTTTCGCATGATAAAAGTATTCGTAGCTGGCAACAACTTCGATTACAAGCAATTAACACAGAAATTCACTGATCTTCAGTAACACGATCGGTTCCCCTTTACTCTATAAATGATCAGCAAAATTGCCTTGCTTACAAAATTATTCCTGCCTTTGCAACTACAATACTTTCTTTAAAAAGTCAAATTAGATTTACATAAAAATCCACTGATCTTTGAGAAACACGATCAGTTGTAATTTTAAATTTACACGATCACCTTTTACTACACAAAGTATCACATTGTTTCGTGTGGACCATTACAAGTGCCGTCTAGATGCAATTTCGATGATCTTGGAGCAGAACGATCGGTCACACAATTCCACGATCAGATCAACTCGTTAAGGTACAAGATAGTTTCGCATGATAAAAGTATTCGTAGCTGGCAACAACTTCGATTACAAGCAATTAACACAGAAATTCACTGATCTTCAGTAACACGATCGGTTCCCCTTTACTCTATAAATGATCAGCAAAATTGCCTTGCTTACAAAATTATTCCTGCCTTTGCAACTACAATACTTTCTTTAAAAAGTCAAATTAGATTTACATAAAAATCCACTGATCTTTGAGAAACACGATCAGTTGTAATTTTAAATTTACACGATCACCTTTTACTACACAAAGTACCAGATTGTTTCGTGTGGACCATTACAAGTGCCGTCTAGATGCAATTTCGATGATCTTGGAGCAGAACGATCGGTCACATAATTCCACGATCAGATCAACTCGTTAAGGTACAAGATAGCTTCGCATGATAAAAGTATTCGTAGCTGGCAACAACTTCGATTACAAGCAATTAACACAGAAATTCACTGATCTTCAGTAGCACGATCGGTTCCCCTTTACTCTATAAATGATCAGCAAAATTGCCTTGCTTACAAAATGATTCCTGCCTTTGCAACTATAATACTTTCTTTAAAAAGTCAAATTAGATTTACATATAAATCCACTGATCTTTGAGAAACACGATCAGTTGTAATTTTAAATTTACGCGATCACCTTTTACTACACAAAGTACCAGATTGTTTCGTGTGGACCATTACAAGTGCCGTCTAACAAATATTAGATGCAATTTCGATGATCTTGGAGCAGTCACACAATTCCACGATCAGATCAACTGATAGTTTCGCATGATAAAAGTATTGGTAGCTGGCAACAACTTCGATTACAAGCGATTAACACAGAAATTGACTGATCTTCAGTAGCACGATCGGTTGCACTGAATAGTAGTAATAGATCAAAATTATTGCTATGATACATTCTTTACAAAGTCCACTGATCTTCAGCAGTCACATATATAACACAGAATCACTTTATACTACACAAAGTACCAAACTGTTTCGTGTGAAAAGTGATTGCCGCCCAACCAAAAATTCTTAGTTAAGATAAAGATAAGAGATAAAAAATCGATGATCTTTATGTAGCACGATCGTTGACTCACTCAATCCTACATTTACACGATCAACCTAAGGTACCAGATCGCCTCGCATTAGAATATATTGATCGCAATTTAGTTTACATGAACACAGTACGATCGACATTCCAACGACAAAGTACCTACCGCTTTGAATCGCTGCATCCGCGAGCGATAACTTTACACGACGAAACTTATTATTTGCCTATTAAATTGGCATACCTTCGAGACGTGTCATACATCCATGAATAATATTTAGGCAGTAGTTTTACAACTTAGTTTTGATGCATATGAAAACCCATGGCGTATTTTATTTAGGCAACAACATTGTCAAAGTCTGTCCGTTGTTGAAGATTATTTTATACGTTCCTCAGCTATTATGGCCTTGCGAACACAAACAACAATTTTATTACCTCGACTAAGTATCAAACTTAACTTCAACATTATAGCTCTAAAAATGTATCTACCGATACAGTCTATACATTTTGTTTATATTCCACTTGAATTGCGTGTTCCTTTTGTTTCTCAATATCTAAGACAATAAAAAAAAACCTTTGCCGAATAAACATATCGAGAGTATCGGTCGCAACTTTTGTCCCATTTTACTCACGCATTTGTATCTAAAAGCTATACACACTGGACCAATGGTTTGTGAGGTCCCATAAAAACCCAATAAATTTAAAGACAGCCTGACATCATAATCTCTGCACATATGTGGTGGCGATTATAATAAAAAAATCCACTCGTTCAGTTATTGTCCCATTGAGAAAGAAAAACAAAAGAAATCTAACCGAGTTCGACTTTGTCATTGTTTCAATGAATGTTTTTATTTTCTTTTCGAGCAGTTTTATCTTACCGAAGTGAAATGTATTTCTTTATGGATCTTATGCGGTAAGCTTGACTTTATTTCATTGCGGAGCAAATGATTGCTAAATTAAAAGGAAATAATAGTTTAAAAATCTGTTTAAAAAGTAATAGTTCTTAATAGGCGCAAATTTGGAACTATTATTTTTTTGGCCGTTCAATTTGATGAAATAACTGTTCAAATACTGTCTATCGGCTGTTAGGAAATGCGATTGTTCGACTGTTCTATAAAAATCACTTTCTTAGTCGATCTATAGCGACTGTCCGTCTGTCCGCACGATTACGGCCGTAATTTAAGAGCTTTCGACTTGAAATTTGTTACATAAGCTTTTATTCACCAATCTGAGGCTAAGTTCGAGGATGAGCAAGATCGAATGAAAACTACTACTACCTGCCATACAAAATATATAGCTATTTGATGTTAAAAATTAAATTTAAGTAGCTACAGTAAAGATAGCAAGTTTAAACTTTGCACATATTGTTTTAATTATATTTAAAAATGTTTGACAAAAAATGAGTTTGGTCGAATAAAAACTACCCACACCTTCCATACAAATATATAATTTTTTAATACTAAAATATTCTTTGCAATAATATAGTACCGGGTATTTGAGCTTCGGCATAGTCGGTCTTAATGGTTTTTTTTGTCCATAGTAATTGGAAAACGAAAGGCAAAATCACAACATTTTCTGACCGATTTTCAATGTGATGCAAGTTGTATGAATAGCATCGTCCTAACTTCTCACCAAGAATCACTTTTACTAACCTTTTTAAACTATTATTAGACTGTGATTAGACTGTCAGCTTACGTCAGCTAAAAGTCTGAGCATTCTCCACTTCTTGAGAATCTTCCCCACCACGTCCTTACCTCAGTATCTATCCAAAACTTCACCATCAAATCAAAACAACACAACCACATTCAAATGGTATTTATTTAAAAAAAAAAAATTCAATACAATGCAAATGTATCTATTACAGAAAATATATTTTTTTTTTCACTTTAATTATTAAAAAAAAAACACGAATTTATGTATGTTAATATTGAAAAACTGCACCTCAATTGTTGTCATTGTTCGGCTCTGGTTGTTCATTTTGTACTGCGTTGCCTTCATTGTCATTCTCTGCCTCTGCTAATAACTCCAAATAGTTATTGACCAGTCTATAGCGATAGGGCAAGTTGGCGAAATGGTTCGCCCCATGCAATCGGATTTGCTGCTCGATATGCGAATGCAAATCCAAAATATCTGTAAATCCATTTTGCAACTCCTTTGGTATTAGATTGTTGTTATTTGGTGGATTCATGTTGTCCGCTATACGATCTCTGTCAAAAATGTCAAATGTCAATGATGTTAAACTATCACTATAGGTACCTACATACTTCAAATTGTATCCGCACTTGAATAGGGATTCTACCTTACTGATTAGTACCAATATAGCCAACTGCAATGGAGTAGCCGATGCTGACGTAAAACGAGCTTTGAGGAAGAGAACAACTGCGAAAGTTTATAATGAGACTGCAAATGAAACGGTGAATCGGACTTCTATGTGTTTTCTTGAATTATTTATTTGTATAGATGCAGATGTAGTGAAAAAAAGCAGTAAAGGGTTTTCCAATACAAGTGCAAAGTAGTCGCTAGAACTTCCGCCGATGAGTACGATACGCTTGTTGATATAATCTAAAAAAAAAAGAGAAGAAAGAAAAACACATCAAATCAAGTGCATTAAATAGAAAGCTGTTGGGTATAAGGGCTGGAAACATAAAAGTACAGACGACAACTATATAGTCGGCCATTATATGAAAGCATGCAATGGAGTTTGCTTTTGGTAAATTCGTGCAATGGTTCAAAATCATCCTTGCAACGGAATGTAGAATTCACGTATATCTACGAAAAAAAAATTAACAAGAGAACAATTAATGCGAGTGTATCTATCTCTAAATCGTGGGGTAGATATTTTCGTTTCCTGTATATGCGCTCGCAGGGATAACTCAGTCGTTACGAAGGTCCAACAAAAAAGAGCTTTTACGGTTCAATTGGGAGTGTCAAACTGCGACATTAACATCAAATCTATACAAACGCTGAAGGAGAGGAAAATACTCCCTATAAGACCGAAGAATGCACTCACCTCAACAACAGCTCTTCCAAAACCCTTTTAGATACAAAACACAAGTAAACTTTATAACTCGTTTCCTGGGGGACATATTTCGAGACGACTAGACCTTACAATAATCAAAGTGCAGAACTAACACCTACCTGCAAGCAGCTCAGAGCGTTGTTAAAGCGTTTTTGGTTTGACTTACCCGAGAGAAGTATTTAAAAAAATCATGTACCCCAAAGGCTAATAACAGATTTACACCCGTTCATTCTGTACACTCTTGTCAGGGCTTTGAGTTGAATGTGATGCACTCACATGGTAAATTGTAAGCCCTCTGATAATTTTCAACCCTCGCATAATAATTTGATAATGATAATTTTCAAAAACCTAATCAAATTAATTTCGGCATAATTTGATTAGGTTTTTTTTTAATTTAAATTGTCACACAGAAAAAAAAAAACATTTATTGGTCAAATTGACATCGATTGACAAATGCCCCACCCTCATCACCCAGCAAACATTTGGCAAAAATTATCCATCACTTTTAGAATTGGCTGTTGGTGTGTATAGGTTTCCCCATGTCAGCTCACATTTGCCAGCGCCCCTTATCTAATCAGATTAAAATTTCACACAATTTCGCACACCGCGTGCTGCAAGGGTGAACGACAGAGAAAGCTATAAAAGACTCTCTATGACTTTCTCTATACCGCCAACCAACCATCAAGTGGAAACACTTTACCCGCATTTTGAATTCAAATTCTTATCACGTTTGTAAATTGGTTAGAAGACACTCCCACACTTTATAGTCAACATGGAAAATTATTCACCGCACAGGCGTCGAACTTAGAAGGGTTGTTTTGAGTTGGTTTTTTTTGTTTGCAGTTTTCGTTGGGTTTAAGAAAAATTTATTAAAGGTCTGCTCAAACCAAAGGGAAAATGCAAAAGTGGGAGCGAGTTTGGCGCCTGAAACGAAACAATGGGAAATACCGTCATCGCCGTGGAACTGCCTTAAGCCTTCATTAAGAGCAAGGTTTGTACATTTTGGTCAGTTGTTTGCGTGTATCTTTGGTTAGTATGTTGTTTTAAATTGTTCATTAGAAGTCATGAAATCTCTATCCTTCCTTTTTACCCTTCCACTCGTGCTGTTCCCTTAGCATTTTAAGGGAACAAAAACCCCTTGAGTGAATTATATAAAAAATATAAATAAAAATACAAATTAGAAATCAAGCGAAAAAAACATCAAGGACACTCTTCTATATAAAACCCTCATCATCCCAGTCCTGCTTTATGGCGCAGAATCATAGACGCTATATCAAAGGCGGATGAAGATCTTCTTGGCCCCTTCGAACGCAAAATTCTTCGAGTGATTTTCGGTCCCGTTTGCGTTGACGCTTTGGAGGAGGAAATTTAACACCGAACTCTACAGCGAGCTGGTCAGAAAAGTACGCATTAGTCTTCTTAGATGGCTGGGACATGTAGACCCGAAGAGTCTTCGATTCCAACGCGGATGGACGACGCAGTAGAGAAACACCTCGCCTTAAGTAGCGCGCACAATTGGAAGGGGACCTCAACCAACTTGAAGTGCGGAACTGGAGGCTGACTGTAGAAGCGTGTTGGTTGCGGCCCAGGTCCACCCCGGACTATACCCTCTAAACAAATCGTAACGAACATCACTCTCGTATGCGGATCTATCTATACTACAATCGCACAGTAGCAAGAACATTAAAAGTTCTTAACATTCACAAATCCGCTGGTCCAGATGGCATATCCGCCCCATAATTCTGAAGAGGTGTTATTCAACGCTGGCAAAATCACTGCTTTTTCCACTTGTCTTACACTTTTGGACTCTTTTAGATGGAAAACTGCGTTGAAAAAGGCGATTCTTCTTCACCCACGAACTACCGACCCATGGCACTTACGTCCATTCTTTCCCAATTCAACACCGGCTACTAGGAGCTTATAATGACCAGCCATTCGATGGAAATGCATTCCCAAGCACTGCACGGCACGTGCCACCAACCTTCCTCTTAATTACACAATAAGCAAGACCAAGCACCAAAGTTAAAGGAATGCGTAACGTGCACCCTCATCGAATACCTACCAACAGCAAGAAATTTCATTAAGACCATGTCCATCGATTGTCGCCTAGGAGTCCTTAAAAGAAAATTTAATATGAAGACCCATATCTGGGGATGTTGATTTTTAATTTTTTCAAAACAGTTTCCATTTCATCGACACTTTCGCCAGAATTCAAACAACACTCGCTCTGGCGGCCATAACGAATTGGATATAGGCTGCTGTGTAGATGGCCATATTTTATGAGATTGTCGACCCGTATACGGTGTAACTAAACTCCATCGGCATCATAATTACACTCAGCTTTGGCTGGCACTATAATGGAGTGCAACGAACGACAGAATATGAAGACGAAATGCGGATACCAATACCTATATACAGTGAGCGTCAAAAGTGAGTAACCACCGATGCTTTTTTGAATTTCCTCTAACGTCTGGAAACAGGTCTAAAAAAAACAACTATCTGTAAAAGCTTTTATTACGAAATAAATATAATTAAACGGGATCCCTACGATATCCCCTTTTCCAAAATACCTTATTGGATCTCTTTTTTTTTTCTTCTCTTTTCCCAAAATCTACCGGTACGAAATCTCCTATGCCAAAATCAAACTAAAGCAAGCAAACTAAACTTTGCATATACCCAACCTTGCACCTACTCGAAATCCTACAGTAACCCCAAGCAGGGGGTTGCTGTTACGTATCTTACTTTTCAACACCATTTTTAGGTGTCGCGGCGACAGAATTAATAACACCAAATCTAAAAATGGAGGATTTTGGCCCTGGGGATTTTCTCTTAGGGTCTTTTGGAGTAAAGGATTTCAACACAGGGGATTTTGGAAAGGGGATTATGAAAAAGGGATTTTGAAAAAGCAGATTTAATTAAACATATTTCATGTCGACAGCAGAAAATACTTTATAAATATTTAAACAAAAAAAAATGTATCCAAACTCCAAAGACAAATGAAACACACTTTTGACGCTCACTGTACATTCAAACTGTGAATTGCAGTAGCTTGCAACTTACGAGTACATCGCTCTGGTGCGGATGGAATTGATGTTTTTCGGTTGAAATTGCAGAAAAGTGAGCTGGTGGTGTCCCTCTTGTCAGTCCTCTGAAGCTAATGTGTTTTATCGACAGACGAAGTTTGAGGCGCTAAAGGTGTAGCGTTGAGACCATCCGGTGCATGGTATGCTGTAGGTGGTATCTTTATCAGTCAATAATAGCATTATCGATGCTGTTTTGGCGTGAAAATGATACCACGGCATGGAATAACAAGAAGTAATAACTTTTTCTTGGAATTTTAACCGAATGTTGATAAAGTCGCCTGCAGGTACACTGTACCATCAAAAGCTGCATTTTAATGACAATGAGCTAGTATTACGAAACAATAAGTTATGGTCTCCCTCTACAGCTAATTAAGACGTTTAGTTAGTCTCGGTTGAGCGGTATTTTACCAACGAGGTGCATTAATTTGCCCATCAACCAGAACTTTTATATTTTTCATTCCAACAATGAGGAAATTTTTGATTCAACAAAGAATGTCAATATAGGCCAAGGGTAGACCAACCAATCTATAGACAGAGAAAGTTATTACATGTTTGGGCTACACCAGCACTCACTTCCTTTTAACTTTTAATGAGGGGGAAAAAATTGATCGGCTACGAATATTTTTGCTTTAATATTTGTGGAAATTTTTTTTCAAAATTCTGGCCTCTATACTGAGAGTGGGTTTTTCGATGACGGTTGGCAACTTTCAACGCATCCAATTGTATGAAAAGGAAAACTATAAGCAATTTCAGTCATAGTAAAGCGTGGGCCATCTTGTGGTTTCTATTTAAATCATAGGTTACTTGGACACTGACAGATGTTTCCCGATCGAAATCTTGACAGAAAGTCAGTATCATACCTCCGCGGAACGTAATGAGTTGCTTTACGGTTAAACAACGTTGGGAAACGTTGGGCTTCTTGAAAAAAAAATTTCACCGAAATGAATGAAGCACCCACCGCGCCTGCTGTAAGCAAGTTAGTGCAAAAAGTTCATGAGACTGGTATGCTACTCATGCTCCACCGTAGTCGTAGGGTGCGCCGAAAGTGTGAGACTCACTTCAGGAACAGCACGCCATCGATCTCATTAGCTCAATATTTCACGCGCACTAGCCGGAGGAGAATTCTGCACAAAGTTCTCGGATTATTCGCTTACAAGGTCCGATTGACTCAGCAATTGAAGGCGCCTGACCATCCGCTTCGTTATCGTTTCGCAGTTTGGGCCTTCGAGCAGCTGGAATTGGACAACGATTTTGGGCGAAAAATCATTTTTTTTCTAACGGGGCGCATTTTCATCTCGGCGGTTACGTTAAAAACACAAAATTGTCGCAGCTGGGGCTCGGAAAACCAGCACGTTATTATTGCCGAGAAGCCAAATGCATCCACAGAGAGTGACAGTAACATCATTAGACCACTTTTCTACGAAAATAAGGCTGGGAACGACGTTTCGGTCAACGGTGGGCGTTGCAGAGCCATGTAAACCGACGTTTTTTTTACTGAAAATGAAGACATGGACTTGGACGACCTCTGGTTCATGCAGGATTGCGCGCCATGCCACACAGCCCATGCCACAATCGACCTTTTGCGCACCAAATTCCCAAATCGTTTTATCAGCCGTCTTGGTGATGTCAATTGGCCTCGAGTTTAGAATTGAATCAATTTAAAACCGATTTCAAAGATTCGCTCTTAGAGGTTAAAATTGATAAGCTTAGAGTCAATAGGAGTTAGAAGAACTGTGGCTAGAATTGCAGGACCCCAATAGGTGAGATTGACTCAAAAGACATTCACCCCTATCGCGAATAATATTTCCCCCGGAATGTTTCCCATTCAGCAATTTGATTTACATTGCTGACAAGGGAAAAAATTCCATCGGAATTTATTCGCGATACCCCTAATTCTAAGCCTTCTCAACATAATAATATTCCATCTTTTAACCTGCATACTAGATTTTTTTTAGAGTAGATCACTCTCGTACAAACTACGGTCACTCTTCCTCAAGTAACGCCTTAATGATAGTAGAGTTTAACTTTTCGATTTCCTCCTTAAAAAGAAAATTACTTGATAATGTTCAGTTCAGTAATTATTTGTTCGCTCTACGTTTATTTTGCAATTTCCTATTTGTCCTATTTAAAGTTTGAATGTTACGTGTTATGACTTAAGATCTTATGTCTAAGGAAGATTTTTTTTCTATAAAGAATAAAATAAAAATGGAATACTTTTTCGAGGTCCAAAATTTATTTTTTTTGTTTAAGAAACGCCTTAAACTTATACAATCTACGAACTGACATATGGAATTTGTAAAGCTCCTCAATTTTTACTCATATTTCCTAATATTTTAAATGATTTAAAAAAAATAAATAAATTTGGCGTCGCGTCAGATTGCTAATTTATTTGTTACTTTTTAATCTGAACTGTCGCAAATTTATCGAATGCAAATTCTAAAGTATTCTTAGCTTGTTTTAAAAGCTGTTTCAAACTAGTCAACGATGAATAGGTATCTGTCACTATATAGCAAAATTTAAAGAAATATCCCTCGCATTGTCAACTGGGGAATTTATAAAATTTTCGCTCGACTACTAAAACCATATATTCAGAGATGTATTTAATTTTAAAATTAATTAATTCTACTTACATATGGTAATTTTTTAATTGCAGTTTATCGTAGGTATATATTTTATTTGGGGGTGAATTTGAAGTAAAGTAAAATAAATAAAAAAAAGCACTATTTTTACACACAAAAAAAAATATATTTTGTTTATACTTTAACACTTCACATTTTAAATATATTTTTCTTTTAGTTACAATGTAAATATAATATTTTTTTTAATATTATTTGCAAAAATAATTTAATTAGCCCGCGGTGGCTCGTCATTCTTGTCATTCTCATCATTTACTTCATCTTCACTGGAGTATGAGAAAAATTGCAGGTCCGACATAGGGAGACCATTTTTCTGAGCGTACTCTGTTAACCGTTTTCGTATGTAGAACGCGAGGTCCCCGGGATGTGGTCTGCCCGGTTGTATCATGTAAGCTTCAGGAATTTCTTGAGGGATAGTTGACAAAATCTCTAGATATCCTTTACTATAAGACGGTATGTTCTCTTCCGACTTGGATACACCATGTGCCCCTTCAATATCATCAGCAATATCGAGAAAATCATTAACAAAATCTCCTTCGATGGGTTCATCTATTACAGCTGCGGCTACTCCCTCTGCCGGTATTGGTACGGCATGAGCCCCTTCAACACGATCTTCTGCGATAAACTCATTAGTTATAGCTGCTTCAATTCCCTCATCTGGGTCCAAATGCTCCTCTAAGTGTTCGTTCTCAATGAGCTGTACCAAGATTTCAATGCCCTCATCTTCGTCATTATCATGAGCTTCTTCGATTTCAATGGGATATTCAATACCATTTTGATCTACTATATTAATCAACAACATTGTATTTGTATCAATAATCACTTGGATAGTAGTTTGAAAAAGTTGATTTAATATTTTAAAAAGAAATTAATCCACGACAATTGCGAACACAACCGAATTCCTTAAACGACACTTTACAACTGCGAATTGCAAACGGAACTAGGGAGTATTACTGCAATGTGCTAATGCTAATGCTCCTTTTATAATATCCTCATGTATATAAACGGGGGGGTGAAATTGGAACATTTATGTGCATTGCATATATGTCGGTATTGGTACTAACTCTCTTTGTCCTTAAGGACTCTTTATCTAACACTCTATGACCAAGATTGACACTTTTTTGTTTTAGATTGTGGCTTTTTATTAGATCACAATAGACATTTGGAAAAACGTCAAATTTAACAACATTTTCTATTGTGGTTAAAAGAAACCGAATTTGAAAATTTCAAGCTGAGAATATAAACCTCAAAATATCTGAAAATTTTATTATTTTTAGTTACTTCTTCATTTCAGACCATCTTCGACCAATTTGTTGTCATTTTTATCATCATCATCAGGATTGTGTGAGCTTAAGCTAGTGTCAAACAATTTTTTACAAAAATCCACTTATCTATGTTAAGTCACATGTTTAAAATAGATAGCTAATTTTGATATGGTTACGACATAAAAATGTATTAGCTTAAGCTGGATTATCTATACTCGTCGTTCACTTGATGTGTCAGACACTGAGGAAGTCAAACAAGCCATTAAAAAGTGATAGGATTACATGAACTTATGCGAATGTCACAAAAAAATAGAAATTGAATAGTAGGTCTAATTCAATAATGGTCACTGCACAAGTTTGACTTAAGCTGGCTTACTCCCATCGCTTGGATTTCACAAACTACACTTTTAAAAATTCAATAAAATTTCTATACTTATCACTGACTCAGCCTGTAAGTTATCGGATTCAGTGCTGTCACTTAAAAATTTCAAACAAAAAGATTGCGAATGGTGAATTTCTTCATGCACTTCTCATCTTTATCTCTACGTGGTAGTTTCAAGAGCAAATATTGTCCGCTCGCTTTGCATTTGCCCACTAAAGGTATAGAAAAATAATTACAAAAAAAAAAAGAGACCGCTTCTCTTCAATATACCCTGCGCATGTTAACAAAAACACACTACTTCCCCTTACGAATATTTAAAATCTAAACTTACCCTAATTGCTTATCTGCTTCTTAGAGATAATCCACACTCGAATACGTAGAACCTAACCCACCCAATTACCTGACGGCATGAGGTACATTTTGATGTGGGCAATTATCATAATCATTTCGAGCTAACTTGAGTAGAAAAAAAAATTACAAATTATTATTTCGCAGAGAAATAACATGCACCCCCACGTAGGTAGGTAGGTAGCTGTAGATACAATTAATGAAAATGTTTTTACTTATTTTTTTTTTTTGTGTTGGGGTGGGTGTAATTTTTCCATTGAAAAACTCATAACAAAAACAAAGTCCTTCACATCTGATTACTATCTGGGGGGGTCGATGGTTGGCGATGTACGTTTTTCATCCCGTTGAATTGCAACACATAAATTCCACATCTACAAGGGGATGAGGGGTTACTTTGAATGGAAACTATCACTGAATTTAAGTGTTGTTTCTATTTTTCAGGAGTTTTTATGTTTTTTTTTTCGGCTTAGATGACTGGCCGCGAGATTAGATGATGTCCATCGCTTTTGAAATTTTACACCTTTTTTTGGATATGACAACAAAATGTCATTCTGATGACTTTAAACTTCAACGTTTTGAAATAAAATTGAAGATGAGGAACGTTTTCAAGATGAGTAATAATTGGAAACGAACTAGGTATAGCGTGGAAGATACCTACCTATAGCGCAATTTATACTTTCGAAGTAAAAGTGAACTGCGTCCTACACATTTTTACTTTATTCGCATGGCATTCTATTTATAATTTTTACAAGGAATTTCGCCATCACTCATGAAACTGAACTGGCAGTTGAAATTCGGTCCCTTCTGTCTACATTTCTAAATGTAGGATATACGTGTTTGAACAGAAGAGCAACGAACAAGAATTGGTTAGACAAGAAACATGTTTGAAATACAAGTCGTAGAGACCTGGTAATGATGTAGATGTTCGAGGGAAAATTCTTTGGAAAAATAACACTAGTGGGAATTAAATGAGTTTATTATACAAGCGCAGAGTATCTAAAGCTATACGAAGTGATTTGATTCCAATAACTGGACGCCCACTGAATAAATAAACCTCTTAAAGACATTCTATTTTGTTCAGCTTGAGACAACGTAATTTATGTAGTTCACTGGTAAAGAGATTTTTTTTCGAACAAGGTATAGGTGGGTAGTCCTACCTTTACAAATTTTGTCGGTTCAATCGATTTTATTTTGCCAAGATTTACACGTGCTAAAGAGGTTATGACTACTGAAGAAATATGAATGATGAAGCTCTTCCCAGTATCAGAAACTAAATCAGCAACCTCTAAATCTGCCCATCGATTTAGATGAATTTTTTTTAAACTCGAAGCATGAATGTTGAGTTCAGTTATTTTTTCAATATTTCTCAATGCTGTTCTGGAATTGCAATTTCCACACCCATTGAATCAAGTCAAAAGAAAATTCTCAGACTTGAGGGCATCGCCATACGAAGTCACTCCTATAAAAATTCAATTCAACGTCAGCGATGCAGCGCAACAGGCGCTGCTTTCGAAATTTGGCTAAGTGCCAAAAATTCACCCCTCTCACTCTCAAGCGCAGAGTAGTTTTTTAATCTCTTCCGCCAAAAGATGGGGAAAAATGGGCGATATCAGTATTACCTAACTATATCTATGCTGGGAATTACTGTTGCTATTGATATACATGCGTTATTTTGCCGCTAAGACCCAAAGGCGGTGACGCTGTGGCACCTCACTTCAAAAATCCCAAGTGTGCACCGGGGCTTAGGTATTAAATGAAAAATTGTGGAACGTCAATTAATTCTAATGACATCAGGTGTCAACAACCACTATTCCATTAGTATATATACCTAATTGGGAGCCTAAAACGTACGCAAAAACCGCAATCATTGTCAGGGTTAAAGCTTGTTAGTCGCTGTCGGGAAAGAGCTACGGATTCTTGACGAGCAGCACAACGTAAGATATGCAGGGTTCCCGGTCTATATACTGATTCCTTGCATAGAATCGTTAATGCAAAGTCCTACGGACAGATTCATGATCAACGAAGACGTTCTATCATCGTTTCAAGCTCTTCTCTCAAGCCAGAATGTTACTTTGATTTGATAGTGCAATTTCGTTGTCAGCAGTGAAAACTGAAAGTTACATTCTTTGGTGCGAAAAAATATCGTCGATTGATTCTTCTACCGATATGTTCTGAAATTGCTTGATATAGGTATGTGACGGTTTTGGCCACGCTTCCAGTGACCACAGCACAGACCTCAGAATGAACCTTTTCAACTATGAAGAGGATTAAAACAGCGTCCCAAAGCGTTATGGAGAATGCAAGAGATCTACCCACCAAGTATGTACATATCAATGTCTAGCAACTGTTCATGTGATTAATCTACGTCAATAACAAACTCATAATATCACATTAGAAACCTGTCAGACTTAGAAAGTTTCGAACATCCCCATTCGGAATAGGTACTCCCTTCCTAAAGTCCATGTGCAATTTCATAGAGCCATATATGTATGTCCCTAAAATTAACCCTCACTATATAAACTAAAACTCATCGGACTCGCACGTGCCCTTGAAAAAATCACAGTTGTAACAGTATTTTTGTTTCAAATAGTATTTGTGGCATACAAACCTTCAGATGCCGCCCGCCATTACGGCGCCGCGCCGTTGAGATATTGCAAGCTTGTCAGGTGTCGCTAAATTCCCAGAATTTTACACCCACACATCCATATTTGAGGCTAGCTTCCGTTGTTTCTTTTCCTACACACCGTCCGGTACAAAGTTCATTTCCATTACTACCCACATACGCATTCAAATGGCAAGAAAGAATTATCCATTTCTTCACTACATCTTCTGGAGTAAGAGATACATTTTGCTTCTCTGCTTTATGTTCAACTGGAATAAAAATGATCAAGAGAGGGGGACATTGCTACTAACACAAACCCAAGCATCCATTTGCTTCTGCTAAACGGTGCTTCTTAGTCAACTTGTTTGCATACAGCGACACTTTTTATACAGCAGAGATGCGAATTTTATGAACAACGCTCTCTGATTTTCTCTTGATTTTGATCTGATCAGTGATCTCTTTATGATGTGTCTTGGTGTAAGTAGCAAGCTATCCAATTTCATCAGCGAAATTCACACATTTGCATTTATGGAGTGTTTTTTTCTCTTCTCATTTTGTTGTTTTATACTCTTGTTCTCTTTTAATTCTCTTGATCTTTTCGGAGTAACTGTAGTTTGATTTTATTCAATCTATAGTCAGAGAATGAAGCGGGGACTTGGGGAAATGTTAAACTGAGAGTCACATCACAAACACAGTCACATCACAAAATCAGTTAAATAAAAAGGAAAAAAAAAACACACGTGTTCTCTTGTTGTTTTTCTCTTCACCTCTTTATCTTGTCGGATATCTTTGAACGTTGATGTTGTTCATTTTATTATAGCTACCGAACCAATATGGGAGAACCATTACCAAAACGAAATATGAAAATGAAAACAAACCGTTCAATAGGACAAACACATGTGCATTTCTTGTATCTGGCGAATTCAAATAAAATAAAATATTTTCCTGATCAGTGTACAGGGTGGTGAAGAAGGACACTTTTAAACAGGCTTTTATTTTTATTTGGTAACTTTTTAGGTTTGGAGTTGATATTAGGCGTATTTTTTTGAGAATCTATAGCCAGCTCACTTTTACTTTTACATGCAAAACTTGTATACTCACTTTTGGTTCTGTTATACTCACTTTTTGTTTTACATGCAAAATTGGTATACTCAATTTTGGTTTTGTTATACTCACTTCCCAAAAAAATACGCCAATTATTGCATTTAAAAAAAAAAACATATAGGCAACAACAACAAGGACATCAAACAGAGATTGTGATAAAGCAAAAAAAATATATTTTTTGGTAGACATTGGAAGATGCGACACGCACAAGGCTGCTCGGTGATAGACTTCTAAACTGCCTTTTTAAAGGTGCAAGGGATATAGGTATATATATTTCTCATATGTAGAATGCCAATGGAACTTCCTATCGTTGTTTACTTGGGAATTAAATTTTTCTTTAAACTAAGGACAAGCAGTAGTAGGTAGTTAGTGAAAAGTAACTAAGGAGTTCTGTCAACAATCCTGCACGTTGTAGAGGTATGCAATTTTAATTTACAAATCTTCTTTCAACAGAAAGCTAGGTACCTATTTTAAAAATTATGAAAACAAGATAGTAGGCTGTAACTATATAAAGAAAATACAACTAAGAAGCTTCTCTGGACCCGCAAATGGACTATACGTTCTTTAGCCCTGCAGATCATACGGAGCTTTAATGATTAATTCGGTTAGCTATCGTTCATAAGAAGCTGGAACTCATGACTGCCTTATTACATTAGGCACACATTAACTAACGAATTTTCTTAGAAAAAAAAATAAATTTTCGTCATATTTTGTATATTTTGGACCGACACTAAGGTACACAAATTCATGAGAATCATTTTCTTGATTGGGAAGTGGACTTACAAATGTCTTTTTGCAACTCTAAAAGCTTCAACTTGACAACTAACAAAATGTCAAAGGCAGACTTGGGACTCTATTTATTGTTAATGACCAACGAGCAAAGTTCTTTAAGTTGTTCATGCAGAAGAGTCTGTATTGGGTCTTTCTTTATTTTTTAAATAACTGCCTCGTTGAAATGCAAAATTTCTACTCAGCTAACTTAAAGAGTTGTTTGACATGCACTTTCAAGAAGAACACATTAAAGCCTGTCTTGATGCTAATTTCAGTAAGCCAACTGCCTCCATGTACACGAAGCTTGGAATAAAACGACTAAGATCGAGATGGTTGGTATCGCATTAGTACGACGAGCCTTAAAGTTCATTCCTGAGGTCGCGCGCACATATTGTACAGCGATGTCAATGAAGTCCGTGACTGGAGATAGCTACCTAGATACCGAGCCAATTCGAGGGGTGGTGCACACAACAAAAAAAAATGTTTTTCAGCCGAACTTCATTACGTTTAGTTGCATTTTCAGCAGGCTTATCGAAAGCCTTGACTTGAGAAGGTAGGTAGGTTGATTTTTTGGCACTTGTCAACCGAATTGAGCTCTTTTTTTACAAGCTCATCAGGAATAGCTAAACGTTTTTCAAGGATTTCCCAATGTTCACTGATTCTTAATCTCGTCGGACCACTGATTTCATTCTACCATCATAATTCAGTCGGGTGCCAAGTAAGCCAACATCCATCGGTGGACTCACTCCATCTAATTGATTCTTTTCGTTGGTACAAGTTGGTGCTCATTTCTCATTATTTTTCAATTATTTTAAATTGAATTCCTTTTGAAGGCATATACTCTTGAGTGACACTGTGTCGCCATTGGATTTCAACTTGAACTTCAATGAGAAAAGCTTTAGTTGATTCTGTATCGTCAGAGTGTCAACAAGTGATTCGTGGTGAAATTTATATCATATTGTGAGTCCTTACCTTACACACTGTGGACTTTTTTTTTAAATTTTATTCTTTTGCATAGATGTTACATTTGCAACGCAGAAAGCCACGACGCATCAGTGTCATTGCTAAGGATCGAAATGCATTGAAATACTTGACACGGACCTTTAGCTTGCTTGCCCTGATGCTGTTGATATACTGTGCCTGCTGGATTTGGAAGTTTTCAACTTTGTAGCCATTACCATCAAATGTGTATAGCAAAATGTAATTGTACTTGCATTCTGATGAATTTAATAAAAAATAGTCAACTGTCCTGGTTATTGCTATGTCCCTAATTGAGCTATAAAATTAAGGGATGCGCTTCATGTAGTCGCTTGGTTTTTCTTTGCACCGACTCTATAGGACAAATTTAATTGAATTGGTTCGGTGGTACTCTAATTGGATCAAAGAGCTATGTTGATGGATAGCCAGGGCAACAGGAAGTGGTTTTCCATCTGTGAGGGATATTCTTTGACCTTCTTCCAGAGTATAGCCACTTTTTTGTGTCTTTAAATCGCACACAAAACCAATCTTAACAAAAGATGCACAGAATACCAGTGAGGGTATTTGTGTAACCCCTATTTTTGTTTCAATTTATGTGTGTGTACACTTAAAATGGGGTTAACCAACCAATTGATTCAAATGTCACAGACTACCCTACTCAGTAGATCCCTCTTTAAATATTTGCCCATCACCAATGTCAACCAGTTTATAAATTAGGGCGACCGGCCGGTGGCGTGTGCGACAGTAAAAGGACGACATCTATATAATTTTGTTATGTATACGCGTGCCGAGTCACAATTCCTCACAGCGGCGGTTCAAATAAGGGTGCAATGCTGAAAGCAGCACATCAAGTTGTTGTTAGTTGTGAGTACCCTTCGAACGCAAACAACAATTGAAAGTGAGGGGATACAGCACACAGGTGTGAATTGAAGTGGTCGACCTTAAGGTTGATGTGATTTATTGTTTGAGTGGGCATTAAATCCACAGGTACATGCTGCTCGCCCAAATCTGAAGACAAGAGGTTAGGAACTATTAGACGCAATGTCAAGAAAAGGTCGGCGTGGGTGAATTTGCCGACTGAAATTCTTAAAATTTACCGCGTTTCAAATCGATTTTAAAGAGGCGATCAGCATCGGTAAATTTGCCGACTGAAATTCTTTAAATTTATCCCGTTTCGATTCGATTTTAAAGGGGACGGTCGGCTTCGGTGAATTTGCCGACTGAAATTCTTAAAATTTACCGCGTTTCGATTCGATTTTAAAGGGGACGGTCGGCTTCGGTGAATTTGCCGACTGAAATTCTTAAAATTTACCGCATTTCAATTCGATTTTTAAGGGGACGGTCGGCATCGGTGAATTTGCCGACTAAAATTCTTAAAATTTACCGCGTTTCAATTCGATTTTAAAGAGGCGGTCGGCATTTCTAATGTGAGGTTAAATTCGAGCTAATGTTGCTACTGTTAAGGTATCAATAAAAAAAATCCCATGAAAAACTTCCATGAATAGAAAAAGAAGAAAAAATTTTTTTTTAATTTTCATCTGAAACACCCGTTATATCAATTAACTTCTTGATAAAACTGCCCACTGGCAATGCCTCGCATAGAACTCATACTCACTGAATATAAAATAAACCCTTTCCTTCCCGCTTCCCAATTTGTGTTTTGTCTGTGTGTAGGTACGTGAAAGTGTGCTTTTGCTTTCGACTGACGATTCCCCTTTTGATCAACACTCAACATTCCAATAGGTATATCTATGAGTTGTAGTTGCTTTAGTTGTGCATCGTTTTCACCTCAGTTTGATCTATTCATTGTGTCAAGTGTTTTTTTTATTATTTAAAAGTGTCAGTTTGACTAATTACTTGTTTCTCTAAAATTTCCTGTGCCAAAGTCACTAGTACAAAAAAAGTTCCAAATTCGATAAAAAATGTTTACCAATTTCCTGCTTAACCAATTTGTGTAAAAAAAAATATTTATGTAAGTTGCCTAATGTTATACTACATATTAAAAAGAAAGTAGTGTCAGTGTCAGTGTCATAGGAATTGAGTGAAGCCATAAGTGTCACCGTCTGTAGAGAATAAAAATGGTTAATTGTGAAAGAAAATTCTTCCTGTCATAGCAAATAAATTTTTTGTTTTCTATCTCGCAAGTGGATCAATTAAATTCCTTTAATTTTCCCTCATGTTCCGTTTTTTGTCGTTGAGTATATCTACATTTCATTTCAACTGAATTTTACACATCTCCATCAGAATTCTCTTGAAAGTATAAATAATTCCAAAGAAAAGCGCAAATTTTCATTTGACACTTGATTGGGTGAGTTCAGTGTCAATTATTTGAAAATATTTAGAAAACGACTTTTGATGAATTTAGACAAAATTACACATTTTACTATTGCAAAGTACGATAAATAATTATTTCATAAAAATGTATTAAAAAAAAACAAGTTTAACAACGAAATATCGAATTTCCTCACCCGCCTCGGCGTAAATAATTGTCAAAGTTTATTCGCAATTTGCATCTTTCAACCGCGTTCCGCGAACAAAATATTTGTTCGACCTAAACCTTAAATTAGAAATTGCTGGTAGAAACTGATGTGTGTGAACGGACTGTCAAAATTCGCGAATGTTCTTTTGTTCGAAGGTAGTTGGTCGCTCTCATGTGAATAGTCGTTTAGACAGAGTAGGGAAACGTCGCAAGGCACTCTTCGTTTCCACAAACTTTTCCGGCAGCATTTTATTATACCCTCCACAGGAAGGTATATTCACTTTGCCATTACGTTTGTAACGCCAAGAAGGATTCACCGGAGACCCTATAAAGTATATATATTCTGAATCAGGATCACATTCTGAATCGATTTAGCCATGTCTGTCTGTCTGTCTGTCTGTCTGTCTGTCTGTCTGTCTGTCTGTCTGTCTGTCTGTCTGTCTGTCTGTCTGTCTGTCTGTCTGTCTGTCTGTCTGTCTGTCTGTCTGTCTGTCTGTCTGTCTGTCTGTCTGTCTGTCTGTCTGTCTGTCTGTCTGTCTGTCTGTCTGTCTGTCTGTCTGTCTGTCTGTCTGTCTGTCTGTCTGTCTGTCTGTCTGTCTGTCTGTCTGTCTGTCTGTCTGTCTGTCTGTCTGTCTGTCTGTCTGTCTGTCTGTCTGTCTGTCTGTCTGTCTGTCTGTCTGTCTGTCTGTCTGTCTGTCTGTCTGTCTGTCTGTCTGTCTGTCTGTCTGTCTGTCTGTGCGTCCAGACGAATTGACCTGGGCGATTGAAATTTGGTGAGAGGACTTCTTTTTACCGTCGTCAGGTTGGTATTGAAAATGGGCTATGTCGGTCAAGTAGTTCTGGTACCTCCCATACAAAACCATTAGTAGACCCATGTGTCTCTCCGCCTGTTGAAACCACGATAGCGTCCAAACGAATCGACCTAGGCGACTGAAATTGAGTGACAGGTATTATTTTTACGGTTGTCCGGTTGGTATTAAAAATGACCCATGTCGGTCAAGTAGTTCTGTTACCTCCCATACAAAGCCAATATTCGACTCATGTATCTCTCTGTCTGTTGAAAACACCTTAGCGTCCAAACGAATCGACTTAGGTGAATGAAATTTTATGAAAGGACTTTTTTTAACCGTCGTCAGGTTGGTATTGAAAATTGTCTATGTCGGTAAAGTAGTTCTGCTACCTCCCATACAAAACTAATGTTAGACACATACTAACTCGCGTGGCAAACATTTTGCAGGTCTTTTATTCAGTGGAGGGTATCAAAGCATCGGCCAGGCCGATGATAACACTTTTACTTGTTTTTATGTATAATTTTATGGCGGTTCAGTTCGAAACAGACCTGGGTCATTTTATTCCTCCCAGAAATATCTTAGACGATAATGAAGTAGCTTCTTAAATTTTTTTTCGCGTACTTGAAACTACATTCGTGTGATGTGTGCGATGTCATTACAGAATCAATACTCTTGCTATTGCTGTTTTCAAAACGTATTTTCTGATTAGTTTAGAATTTTTTTTTAAGTCGTTTGTGGTCGATTTTTGGGCATGTCTTTGGGTCTTAGTCTGTACTAGTTTAGATAAAAGGCCGCCTATGTCCTTCTACAAGTCCTATAGACTATCCCTTTGCCAAATTATTTTACAACTGATTCAGAGGTTTGGTCGTGTAACGGTAACAAATAGACAGACGTACGCAGATGAAGTTACAGAGTTACTTGGGCATTCTTAGTCTTAGTCTGTACTAGTTTAGATAAAAGGCCGCCTATGTCCTTCTGCAGGTCCTAGACTATGTATTTGCCAAATTACTTTCAAATAGAATCAGAGGTTTAGTCGTGTAACGGTAACAAACACACAAATCGACATTCTAGACTTTCTCTCGCATTTATAGACTGTGCACGTGTGCAGATGAGTAGAGGAAACATATTGCTGGCCAAGTCGATTTCCAGACAACAATAAACCAAACTAATGTCCTTATATTGTGGTTCTTTGATCCTTTGAAAGGCCATTTAATTAGCAAAATTTATTTATAGCACATAAAATTCCACAAATAAATTTATGTATTTTTTATTCATTTGAAAATATTAATTATTTAGATAATAATTTCAGATTGCTCAAAATTAAAAGGAACATCTAAAATGTCCGAGCCAATTAAAAAAGTACGACTCGCATCAATTGTCGTTGTACCCTCTGTCAAACAACCCATTTCCATCAATTCATCTAGCGATTCAGATTCATCGGATGCAAAGTTTTCGGAAACTCTCGACTCTGAAAATTCATCAACAGGAAGCCAAACGTATGTGTCCCCGAATGGCAAAGATTCCGATAAAAAATCAATGCCAATAATGCTGAATAATGCTGACAATCCCAATGAAGTGACATCTACGGCATTTAACGAGGGACCACAAATTCCGGTTAGTGAGGAAGATTTGGAAAAAAATCTCCCTTCCTCGAGGCCGAACGTACAGCAGCAGCAGGGTGGCCGCCCAATCTTGGAGACTAACGCGAATTACCATCGTCTTCCATTTTTGAACCCATTTAGGTCCTACCATCGCCCTCAGCTTATTGCCCCGAATTTCCATCATCATCCGTTACCGGTCATACAAATGTCATTACCATACATTCGGTACATGACTCCTCAATTTGTGGACCCAATTCCGCACTACAATCGACAACAATTTGTAGATCCGAATGGGCATTACTATCGGCAGTTACCGGTGGTCCAAATGTCTGTGCCATACATTCCGTATTCGGGTCGTTCATCTGCTGACTCGAATGCAGAGTACGATCGTCATCGTCCATCTGTGGAAACGAATGCGCAGTATCATCATCGTCGTCCATCTGTGGAAACGAATTCGCATTACCATCGTCATCGTCCATTTGTGGACTCAAATGCAGAGCACCATCGTCGTCGTCCATCTGTCAACTCACCGTCTTACAATCGTCGCCAATCTAAAGACCATACTACTAAACCACACTACAGGCGCCAACTGTTTTATGAAGAAAGGGAATCTTCGCCTCCACCAACATCAAAGGCTCACAAACGAAGGGCAAGGAAGCGTTCCACTTCGTCTGAATCAAATCTTCCGGCCGTCAGTGCACCTAAACGTAAAGCCACCCAAGGAGACACCACTAAAGTAGAAACTTATACCAGCTTCAGCTTCACTGATGATGGCGCTACAACCAAGCTCAAGCCTTTACGGCGGCCCTCGAAGTAGACTTGCAAGAAAAAGGACACGACTGGTAACTATCCAATAACTGTAGCCCAACAGAAGACATATTCAGTAATTGTTTTTTTTTTATATATTTCAGGATCGTTTTTGAATCGGATCATCTCTATCCTGACAGAAAGCGCATTGGTTTTTATTAAATTTTTAATTTTTTCTTTAAACATACCGCAAGAAAATGAATTACTTTATAAAATTACTCTTTTCTTTCTTTTTAATAAAGTAATCGACTTTTTTGTACTTTGTACATGTGTGGAGTTTGTTTTTTGTTTTGAAACGGTGTGTTTATATTTTACATAGAAAATAAGGGATGAACGAGTTGAGTGGCTCACTTTGTTGTATCTACAATCTACCCTTTGAACTCCCGTATGACAAGTTACTTATGGTCACCATCGAACTGAGTGTATGTTTTAAATTACATCGAACAGATACAGAAAAAAAATCGTTGACAACATTTTGAAAAAAATCTATTAACAGGGATGATTGGCAGTGGCATAGATTAGGGTGCTAGTGTATGGCAGGCGACTATCACAACAATTCGGAGCTGTTATTGGATAAAAAAAATAATTGGCGCAACAGGTCTGAATGCAATTTTTTGTTTACAATTTTTTCCATTCGAGTTGGCCTTTACTCCAAAAAATGCGTTTCGCTCCGATGTTGTGGGTGGGCTGGGGCTCATCAGTAGACGACCAAAAATTCTGATCCAGACGCAGTTTTTGCTCGAGGCTTATGGTTTTCTAATCAACAAATGACTAAATCATACTTCAAGACGAATCTTTGATTCAAAGACTATCGCCGAGAGGATTTGTTTTTTTTTTTACCTAATAGAAGTAGCTGTCGAAGAAGGGTGTTCCAGTGTTTTTTAAAAATTGTTTTCCCCTTAATCTTTGCGGAAACTATTCGTAAACGATGACTGGCCTTGTAGGCAATGCAGCAACAAAGTCATACCTCAACCGAGACCTCAACTGACATACGGATTTGGAACCAGATGATCTTCTAATATCGATTGCTGGTTACAGAGGCAAGTATTACGTGATAACGACGCTTGAAGCTGATATAAGGTACTATACCTACTCGTCTGTTAATTAAAATAAAGTTAAATTTAAAACCGAATTTAATGTCTAGTTCACGTCCACTGAAACATGTCTGGGAGCTTAGTCAAACTGACACATTTTGCTCGGTCATCGCCAACCTACTTAATGCTCCTAAGAGAGGTTTCTCCAGAGCCATATTTTCTTTTCCAAAAAACGCACTGTTTGGGCTACACAGCACTCACTTTGGAAATAAGTTTTTAATATTTCCCTACGTTGTTTAAGCGTAAAGCAACAGGAGGTATGATACTGACTTTCTGTCAAGATATCGAGCGGGAAAGAGCTGTCAATGTCAAAATAACTTATGATATAAAAAGAAACCTCTAGATGGTCCATCCATTCATGACAACCTCTAGACAAGCTTTCAAGCTTAAATTAAACGGTCAAAGAAATATTTTACTCTTCCTGGAGCCCTACGATCTATTTCGTTGCGAAAGTCCTATTCCCATTCGAAACTGCTTTTCGTTCCGCTTTTGGATTCGTACTTTCGAATTTTTGTTTAAGTCGAGAGCACCAAATATTTGGTTTCGAAAAATTTCATTTTCAATTTCAATATTCGTCCATTTTGCCCAAACTTGGGTACAACTCTCATATCTAGTCTGGTGCATCGAAAACCAATTTTTTTTCTAGTGAGATGGAATCAAAAGTCATCAACGAATATTGGAAAATTCTCTATAAATTCACAGATGAGAAAGTAAAACGCACGTTGGAACCAATACTCAATTATTGGGATAAATATTAAAAACTTGGTTTTGACACGAAGCTCGGTAGATCCAAGCTAACATTGTCTACCCATCTTCTTCCACCGCACTGCTTATGGTTCGAATGAAACAATCTAAGCCCTATCATCTTCGATTTCAGCCGCAGCACTCCCTCCCGCGCCCGCTAGATTAGGTTGAAGAGTAGTATATATCAGATCGCTAAAGTCCTTGCATATAAATCTTCGACTCAAATCGTATCGTCCACGTTTCCGCTTTACAGCGGCAAGTCTTAAAATTTATAATTGCTAAGGAAATGGACCATAAGACGAAAAACGCTCATAACCACTTTATGTAAATTTCTGTGAATAACAGAACGACACCAAAAAAAAAAAAACAAGTAAAACTATTATCATCGGCTTGGCCGATGCTTTGATACCGTCTACTCCATAAAAGTCATGCAAAATGTTTGCCATGCCATGTACTGCATACGCATGTGTCTAATATTGGTTTTGTATGGAAGGTATCAGAACTACTCAACCGACATAGACAATTTTCAATACAAACCTGACGACGCGACGGTAAAAATAAGTCCTCTCACAAAATTTCAATTGCCTAGGTCGATTCGTTTGGACGCTATCGTGTTTTCAACAGACAGACAGACAGACGGACATGGCTAAATCGATTCAGAATGTGATCCTGATTCAGAATATATATACTTTATATAGGGTCTCCGGTGACTCCTTCTTGGAGTTACAAATGTAATGACAAAGTGAGTATACCTTCCTGTGGAGGGTATAAAAAAAACTAATTACCAGTCACACCAACCAACATAAAAAAAAATAAAATGTCACGTCGTAAACTTTGCTCCAATTGAGCCGATAAACGATTTTACCCTTAACACCAACACACAACACATACACGGTTCTGCCAGTGACTGATGGTGGGGGGCTAAAAATAGATTTAACAACTTCAAGTGAACTTTAGGTGAAGCGTAACTGCCCCCAACCCACTATGGTGGTCCACATTTCATCACATGCCCAGAAGTAGGTACTTACAAACGATTTCTGCGAATTGCTCAGTCAATTTAACACGAACCTCTGATGAAACAAAGACAAACAACTCACAGAGAATTTACTTTGACACAAGTGTCATTTTTATTGACCGTGCATAATCTTAAAGCACATGTCATTGCGTTGGCTAATAATTGTCGCAAAAAGGATTAAACTCCCACAGCCACATGGCACAGTAAATAACAAGCAACAGGATAAGGGTGACGAGCAGCCTCATGATGAACCTGAATCCACTTTTGTCTCGAACTATGCGGCTACTTCGTCGTGGGACGTAGTCCTTCACCATGATATGGCGCTTTATTGGTTGTTTAGACGTCGTCATTTCGAATCGGTTTGCAACGAGTTTGTCTAATAAATGCGACAAAAACAAAAAATTCTTAAAACACAATTTTCAATAAAAAAAAATTCACTGACATTCAGCTTACACTATAAGTTAGTTGGGTATATTGAGGCTCGGCTGGGAAGTAGGTTTCCTTACGGTATCGAATCGACAACTGAACCGAATTGCCTATTCCCAACCGACCGTATATGGCGTGCAAGATGCTTCAGTGAGAGTACCTTAAATGAATCTCTGTGTTGGAGTAATACAAATACGAATGTGATATGGCTAGGACACGTGACAACGATTCTATGCTTTCAAAGCATTATCATTATCATCATTATCATTATCATCATCATCATCATCATCATCATCACCAACATGCAATCATTCTGCGGTGCGGTGGCAAAGAATCCATCAGAACTCTTTTTGTGGCTATTTTTAAATTCGTAGACATGTGAACTTGAAATGTACCGGTAGCATGTCAGTCAGTCAGTCGTTGGGGGGATTTTTGTGCTGTTTTAAAGCTGTAAATATTCAATTAAAAGGGCGGCCAACAGCCAACACAAATTGGTCCTCGACTATAGACTTCAAAAATGACTGACTTGCTGATTGACTAATTGACTGACTAGCTGACTAACTGAAAGACTGATCGACTGATTCGACTACTTCGTCGAACAGAATGATTGACTAACTCACTGACTGACTGAGTTATCAACGCTCCGGCTCCAACAGCAAATTACAGATTAAAGGGCTCTTAGGATATTTTCCAATAGCTGATGTACAGACCCGACGTAGGAGTTTTTAGACATGATTATTGATTAGTATGAAGTAGTTCTCAATACAGAACCACCAGCATTAGAGATAAAAAAAATATAAAGTCGTTATCCGGACTGTCCATCTCATTGCACATTGCATTGTCTGTTCACAATTCACAAACAAATTGTCATCCCTAACGACCAGCGTGAGTGTCATCGTCATGTCCTCCTACTCCAATACTGATCCACTACATACAAAAAAAGACAATAATATCTTCAACATGTTGTGCAAAATGTAAAGAGGATTAATTATTACGAAAAACGAAACAAGGAGGACAAACCAAAAGCATTTTCCTTCATTTTGTGGAGGTGGACGGTTGGACAATGTTCCATCTGAATAACAAGTCGATTTTTTTTATCCTTGAATATATTTTTAAAAATTTTCCCTCGACAGATATTGACTCCAACTCACCCATAATTTAATTAAATTTAATTGTGTATTGTAGCGAAGTAATTTTATTTCGACGAGGTGTTAAACTTTTTCATCTGAATGTGGAGGAATCCTGAACAACACAATGCGAACTGAATGTACCGGGAAAATTGATACAGTTAATGAGAACATTTCCAATTAGCAGAAGCGTTGATTTATTACTTAATTAGCTCATCACTTATTTATGGAATTTATTTTTGGGGTTGAGAATGAGTGGAGGAGGGTCTATTGTTCCTGCAAGGACATCGAAATTTGGTCGCTTTTAATGGGCATTTCTGAAATTGATGGGAACTGTCATTCTGATGCTGTATCTGATTGTCTATGACTAAATTTGGAAGCTTTCTCATGACAGTTGCAATATCGAACCTTTATACTGACCTACAGGGACACGATGTCAATGTATGAAATATTTCATTCTAATCAGTTTCGATCTGCATCCATCATTGCGCACCCTCGGTTGCATCGAATTTTTTACCCGACATACCTTAGCGAATTTCCATAGCCGCGCAATTCTAAACAAACCGCAACGAATATCTATGAACGCCTAGAAGAATCTTAGTAAATGAATAAAAAAAAAATCTCCTCTTGCGCCGTGGATAATTGGGAAAAAAAATTATAATTTCAGCGCATAACGTGTGCGTGTAACAACAACAAAGGCAATAGAAAAATAGACGCATATCATGATCATTGGTGGCACGATCACTTAAAAGATACCTATTTCGCCGAATCAGCTTCTTTCGTTAAAAAAAAATCACAATCTCGCATGTTTGAAGATCGCTCTAGCGCCAAGAAAATACCGATTTCTACAGATGGACTATGGATAAGATCTGCCACGATCAGTTGTGACATAGACGGTTTTCCCATTGCTGCCCTTGCCGCCATATGATATGATAACATACACCATACCACACGTCATATTACCTGGAAAGAGGTAGTTCTACGTGGAAAAATGGCACGACCAGCGATCAAAAAATGCACTATCACTTAAAATATACATATATCGCCGAAGCAAGCTCTTCTCTTCTCAAAAAATCACAACCTCGCATGTCTGAAGATCAATAAAGATAAAGATAAAGATCATGCGCCAATAAAATACCGATCTCAGCAGATGGACTATGGAGAAGATCTGCCACGATCAGTTGTGACATTGACGGTTTTTTCGTTGCTGCCCTTGCCGTCATATGATATGATAAGATACACCATACCACACGTCATATTACCTGGAAAGAGGTAGTTCTACGTGGAAAAATAGCACGATCAGCGATCAAAAATTACACTATCACTTTAAAGATACCTATTTCGCCGAAGCAAAAAAAATCTCTTCAAAAAAAATCACAACCTCCCATGTTTGAAGATCGTTCTAGCGCCAAGAAAATACCGATCTCTGCAGATGGACTATGGAGAAGATCTGCCACGATCAGTTGTGACATAGACGGTTTTTTCGTTGCTGCCCTTGCCGTCATATGATATGATAAGATACACCATACCACACGTCATATTACCTGGAAAGAGGTAGTTCTACGTAGAAAAATAGCACGATCAGCGATCAAAAATTACACTATCACTTTAAAGATACCTATTTCGCCGAAGCAAGCTCTTCTCTTCTAAAAAAATCACAACCTCTCATGTTTGAAGATCGTTCTAGCGCCAAGAAAATACCGATCTCTGCAGATGGACTATGGAGAAGATCTGCCACGATCAGTTGTGACATAGACGGTTTTTTCGTTGCTGCCCTTGCCGTCATATGATATGATAAGATACACCATACCACACGTCATATTACCTGGAAAGAGGTAGTTCTACGTGGAAAAATAGCACGATCAGCGATCAAAAATTACACTATCACTTTAAAGATACCTATTTCGCCGAAGCAAAAAAAATCTCTTCTAAAAAAATCACAACCTCCCATGTTTGAAGATCGTTCTAGCGCCAAGAAAATACCGATCTCTGTAGATGGACTATGGAGAAGATCTGCCACGATCAGTTGTGACATAGACGGTTTTTTCGTTGCTGCCCTTGCCGTCATATGATATGATAAGATACACCATACCACACGTCATATTACCTCGAAAGAGGGAAAATGGCACGATCAGCGATCAAAATTTACACGATCACTGAAGAGATACCTATTTCGCCTTCTTTTCTCTGAAAATCACAGCTAATTCATATGTGTGCCGATCATCCCCAACACAAACATAAACGGATTGACCATATGAGAAGATCTGACATCGCCTTCCGATTGACAGCCAAGATGACTAAGCCCCCAACAAATGGTTTGGCATTTATATCACACGACACCCGTGCAATCTATCGACTTCAGCATATTTTCATGTCAATTCCAGGAATCCCTACTATCGAATATCATCTGTTTTCCAATAAACTAAAACCAAGATTCAAACAGTTCTAAGGGTACAGTCCAATATGCCAATGCACACTCTATCCGAAGGAATTGCTCACAAGTACATATCGCGATCGTTTTTCTAGGTCCACCTCCGCATTGTGTCGCAAATTTCTAAGAAATGAAAGTTTTTTGTAAAACCACTCCTCTATTATTAGACGGGAGAGCGAACTTGTATACTCACACAAATGTGCATTCGTTAGCCGTTAACGTTTTACAATACGAATAAAGCTGGGTTAAGTGCACACTGAACAGCTACAAAAAACACCTGTACATCAGACTATAGAACTCATAAATCAAGCAACTGCAGCTACTGATTCAATCAAATTTTAGACGTCCAATCAGTCGGACCTCGTATAATAATAAATTTTTGCTCCAGATATACAAATCGTTTGGTAAAGATAAAAGATACACTAAAGCAAGTATCTGGATAATTTTAATAGTTTTATTTTTTTTAGTAGATACTCGCAGCACCATGAGTTACATTGATGAATTTAATCTTGACGAGATCGATGATGAAATAATAGAAGAAATAGAACGCCAAATTTTGGCTATGCAAATGGCAGACGAATTCCCTAAAGAACTGCCAGATTTGGGAGATATTCAACCAGATTTGGATATTATTGAGGCAGAAGCCAAACTACAATCAGAACCAAAAGAACATTCCAAGGATCGAGGTAAGACTATGAAAATAGGTTGCAGATGCGGCATAACCAACGAACAAACATATTTGCAGAGGTGCTGCAATCAAACCCAGGACCGTCTCCATATGCTGGCATTCAAGTGCCCCAGGAATGGCACTTGGATATAGACGGGTTGACCAACTGGAATGTACTGCATCGCATTTTCCTCGAAAGTATTGCCATGGACTCTGACAGCAGCGATGATGACTGAGGACATTTATAAAATTGTTAATTATTTAGTTTATTTTTATAAATTTAATTTCATATGTACAATGTAAATAATGTATCTAAAGGGTGCAAGCAAATGTCTCTAAGAAGCGTACTTAAATTAAACAAATGTATATACATACTAACAAAAAATGTAGCACGAGTATTTTTAAATAAAGGAGAGCTTTTGCAAATGCAATTATCCCAGTGTCCTGGTTGATTTATTTGATTCGATTTTTTTTTCAGTGTAGGTTGGTATTTCATACAAAAAACTAGTCACCAGAGATGACGAATCGGATGGTTACCCTCGCATATAGAGTTTTGGGCGAATTTTTTTTAGATAAAAGCTAGAGGAGTAGGTGATGTGTCATTGTTTTCACTTATAGTCGGTGAAGAGAGGATTTTCGATTCGAGAGCTTTGACTGGTTACACATTTAATTACACCGAGGCGAATTAGGCTCTACCGAAATTTGGACATAGAAATAGTCGAGGAATTTGTCCAATCGAGGGTCCAATTGTCAGCTATGAAGAGGGCTTGCCAAATACAAGTTTCTTTTTAAAAATGCAATAAAATGAACAAAATTAAATTTTTTCCAGGTATTATGGCTCAATTTGGAAATAAGTTTTCAATATTTCCCAACGTTGTACAAGCGTTAAGCGACTCATTTCGTTCCGCGGAGATATGATACCTACTGTCTCTGTCAAGATATCGAGCGGCAAACAGCTGTCAGTGTCCAAATAACCTATGATTTAAAAAGAAACCACTTGATGGCCCACCCTTTATTGAAGATACATCAGCAAAATCTGTCAACAAGAATATATTCTAAAATTCATAAACGGATTAATTGAATTTAGAAAATATAAATAACTACACTTCCGAAGTTCAAACGTCAGAAATTATTGAAAAACGATGCCCAAACTGCAAAAAAAAAAAATAAAAAAAAATCCGAATTAAAAAATCGGATTTCATTAAAATCCGAACATATAAACGTCTCCAGTTCGGCATAAAATGCAATTTTAAAAGCCTGTTCTTCAAGAGTCACTAAGCAGTCTAGGATGCAAATTTAATTCGAAATTTAAAAGTCAAATTTTACTAAAATCCGGACAAATGAAAATCTTTACAATCGAAAGTTTATTTGACAAAAATCATTCAATTTAGAAAATGCCATTGGGGAAAAATAAAAACCAAATCTGAAATTAGAAAATAAAAATTTTTGGAATACAAATTTTTCGGTATCCGGATAAGAATACCCATAGGCAGGAGTTTTGGAACCTTCAATTTTTCTGAAAATCTTAAAATATAAATATAAAAAAATATATATGCTCATCTACCTAAATCCGGATAAACTAGAATCCGGATCCGTGGGAGATGGATTTATGAAAATCTGGAAGAATTCGCATCCATAATATCGTAGGTACAAATTTATTGAAAACCGGATACCCACCCAAATCCAAAATAACAGCCAGATTTTACAAAATCCAACATATTCGCCAATTTTGACGGATAGATTTATTAATTACGCAAATACTGGCGCACATATGTGTACTGTATGCAGGCGTTTGTATAAGACACGGAAATAGATTCCACTTGCCGTACTAGTTTATTTTTTATGACCAAAACTCATTCATAGTTAATGCTTGTAGGTACGTATATGCATTACCCCATTTATTCGTATTTATACTCTCACTTTCGCGTATTGCTAAAAACGTCCATAAAATGTTTCAAATATCCAACTCCAGTGCAGCTGGCTATGATGTAATTAACACCCATGGTTCGTCTAGATACCAGCGATGTAAAAGCGTCGTTCATTCTCGGAAATACTCGTTGTAGGGCGGAAAAGAAACAGATGTATGATAACATGGTTGCAGATACACGAGACGCACACGATTAGGTTGCCTCCAAAGCTATGAGAATTAAAAAGTTAATCTAGTTGTTGATGGATTATCGAGTCGGTTAGTCCTTTGTATCTTGCGAAATTTTTAAAAGCTTTAGAAAACGTCATTTGAAGTGAAAGTGAACACAGTGAACATAGTGTCTTAGTGTCAACCACGAGAGTAATTTAGCACCCAATATACGGTAAAACTTATTTTTTTTGTTGGTTATATTTAAAACATCGTCACAGATGGATATGGGACAGCAATTTGTCCCGAATCTTAATTGTGGGGATTGGTTATTGAAAATTGTTGTCAAATTCACAAATAGGACTCAAATGTAGATCAAGTTAATTTGTGCAGTGAAAAGGAGCGTCTTTTTCGAATTTATTCCGTCTGTCCTTTCCAAGGGTACCTATAGGATGCCCAATTATATTGTAATCAGAGACAATGACTCAATCCAACGTGTCACGAATTTCATAGCACGTTTGGGGCATTGACAAATATAATGTTTCAAAAGCCGATTAAAAATGAAAATAAAATTCTGTGAACGTCTGTACCTAGTCGGTTTTTTGGAACCTGTGAACTTTATTGTTTGGCTGTAAGCTCAAACCAAAAATAATCTCTCTCTTCCAAACTAACTATGTAACTTCAACATTTCAAGCTCGGTCGACAGACAATAGAAAGCATCTATCTATACCTGCACCTCGTAGCCCATATTGAAACATACCCAAAAGAAACACAACACACCTACGAAAGTCCACACGAATTCAATGTCAACATTTCCAAAAATACCCTCAATTGACCTACTGAACTCGAGGGCTCTTTATTCTGTTCTGCCACACAATTGACATATAAAAAAGGTCCCATTGTCCAGATAAATATTGACAAGCGCACAGTAGGTCGGAAGAAACTCCTACCTACCTTCGATTCTATGAATGGAATACCGTCTGCCAGGTTATCATGTTTATGTTAGGGGCGGTTTTGTTGCACTCATTCATAGTTTCAAGCGTTGGTCTTCTCTAAACATTGTGATGGCATCTGTTGGAAGGTCCTTGACCCTATACAATTTAATGTGTATTCAGGAAAAAAAAAGGGAAAAATTACCTTAAAAAATTACAGCTCAGTCAGGAGCTTAATAATATTGATGTTGAGGCATTTTTTTTTTTAGCAAGCTTTGTGCAATTGCCGCATTCCCATCCAAGACTTTGACTATCAGCAACAAAGTTCCTTAAAGATCCTTACCAAGTGTCGACTCACCTACCGAATTTGCAAAGTTAGCAATGTTGTTGGCGTTCTTAAAGAAGGCTTCGAAAATATATTTTTTTAGTGGCCAGTGAAAAGAGAGTGAGCTACAGAATGAAAATGGAACAGTAACCGGCAAGTGAAAAGCGAGTGCTGTTGTGCTACAGAATGAAACTGGAACACTAGCGCCCTGTGAAAAGCGAGTGCTCTTGTATACTACAGAATGAAACTGGAACACTAGCGCCCAGTGAAAAGCGAGAGCTGCTTTGTTCTACCCCGTGAAACTGGAATAATAGTCCGGACCGGAGTGTATATCGCTAGCACTGAAAATATCACATGCGAATATTTTCCTCAGCCATTTTCTCTAAATTTTTGCAGAATCATGTCTGCGCAGTCCGGAAAATAGAGGAAGATATGCCAATACCATCTGTTCCCGACAACACGACAATGATGCGTTGATTGTGGATCCAAAATTCCACGTTAGCCCAGCAGTAACTGTTGTCAAGACTAGCAAAAGTGCTCGAAATGTAGGTTCATCAATCAACCGCGATATTAGGCCCCAAAGCAAAAGTTTATGCAACCTATCGTTGCACGTGTGTGTGTATTTTTTGGGTTTTACTGTCATAATTTCAGTCGGAATATCCGATTCCTCTGCCATCTTCTCTTCAAAAATGCAAAGCTACACAGAAAGTTCATAAACAATCAGATCGCAGCTGCCAGGCTCTAAGAACAATTATAGCCAATCACAAAAAAAAAAATTCCAATTCATTGATAAATATCTTTGACAATGCTAAATTATGACGTTTGTCATCAAGAGCAGCCTCAGTCCAATTTTGACCGTCCATCGCGTTAAGATCAATCGTATTCCAATTCTCGCTACTATCAGACAGTTTTTTTTTTTTTTGTTTGCTTACCTATCTCACAAAATTTGAACACAAAAAAAATTGTTCATAGATACTCGTACTTTTGTGTGTTGCCGTTTTTGTCAATCCGCAGTCAAGTGTACGTATTATATTCAAAGTGGTGGCCAACTTCCCTTGGATATATTTTTTTTCACTGGACAGAAGAAAAAGCAAAAAAAGAAAACCAAACACAAGAACAGCAACATTTTCACAGCAGGTGAAGTTTTTTATTATTTTAATTCAATTTTATAGAACAACACTTGAACTGTATAAATTATGTTTGTTGATAAATATAGATCTGTTGATTTATATATAGATGCATAAGATATATCTTCCAAGTTGATTGAAGTTTAGAGTTCGCCTCTCATGGTCCTGCGACGAACTACATCGACTAACTCGGCCAATACTGGTCTCATGCGACGACGATGCTCTGCATAATATTCCTCAATAGAATATTCCTCAGTAGAATTTTCCTCAGCAAAAATGCTACTTGTTGGTTGTCCTTGGCCACCGTTACTGTGCTCCACGTATTGAATGTTTTCCATTTGAAATTGTTGAAATTGTTGAAATTGTTGAAACTGCTGAACCCAATTATAGGCAGCAAGTATCTCTTCATTGGCACGGGCCACTAGATTGTCATTATAGCTCTCCTGCTGTTCGTCGTTGTCCATGGTGATAATTATTATTTTTGAGGAACAATATTAAAATCCTTTACTAACGGCGACTCGATTACAACTAATTTCGAAGGCAAATCTGAAGCAAGTTCAACTGGTTGCTGTTGAATGTTGTTTTGTTGGGTGGTTTGTGTTTGTGCGCGTGACATATGGGATTCAAACTTGTTGCAAGCAAGTTTGAATCCCATCGGTCGGTGTTTGGTAAACGACTGAAATAGATTCATTTAACACCAAACCCTCACAATGTCTGTCTGCATTGTGGGTGGCTATGCTTTGACTTTTGATTAAGTTGCGTCATATCGTGGGCTTGATTATTAAATTCTAGGGAAAATTCAATTGATACAGGTAGGTGGAATGTTGATGGCAATTTTCTAGAAAACAACTTTGTTCCGAAGGAAATCGGATAATATGTAGACGTATCTGCTCCTTTTGTGGGCGGTTTGTTCATTGGAATGGACTGTAGGGATATATATCTACTGGTTTCAAGTAACTTTTTTTCGACGAATATCACTCTGAGATGCTTGAACATAAACGTTAATTCAGTTTCAGTCAATATGCAATTAGGATATTTTAGTCAACGACCAAATTAGGATAAAGCGATTCATTAAAAGCGTTTAATGTATTTTCTGGGTGGGGAAGCGAGGAGTAACAGCGATTCTCGCTAGTTGGGATTGACCCTGACAATTTCTGTTGGGAAATTTTGTCGATTTTTCGTCTATGAATTTTTGTTTGAGAGAATAACATAAACAGCAATTCGTAGACACAGTCACTTTAATGTATATCCATCCATTTCTAACGCTAGCCTAAGCCCACATAATGCTAACCATAGACTTTCAGTTTGTCCTTCAATCCACGATGCGCCCTGATGATTCAGTTCAATGTTGTTATTTGTGTTCGGCAGTGTTTATTAAGTGCAATGAGACTTAAGACAGAACCGCAATTGACATATGAATAATCCAGCTTAAGGCAATTACGATTCTATTAAAACTATATGTTTATAGTGACCATAAATATAATTGGTCATTCATTAATTTCAAACATTTGATCGTGGAATTTGTTGACACAAGCTCAAGCCAACGTAATCTTATTATCGTTAGCCATCTTAAAACACTGTTCTTGGTAGTCTAACTCGCTGATCGATGATTTAGTTCGACGAAATTCGTCCTATACTCATTCTGTGACCAAATTCAGTGCCATTTTAAGGGCGAACCACAATTGACGTATAAGAGTAATCCTATACTTAAGGCAATTATGATTCTATTAGAACTATATTTTTATTGACCATAGGATTAGTCATTCCTATCAAAAAATTGGTCGTATTTAAGCGAAATTTGTTGACACAAGCTTAAGTCAGCGTATAATCATATTAACACATATTAATGATTTAATTCAAAGAACTTCTTCGCCATGAAGTAATTTAGGGCCAATTGTGGGGACAACTGTAATAGAAGCAATAGAAATCTTTCTTTGTGGATAATAAAAATGAGTGACACAATGATGGTGTTCTTCAAATTAAATTAACGACAACAAATCACTTAAGAGTTAGACTATAAATTTATTGGAATAAACAAACACATCCTACTCTTGTGATCACAAAGTATGTAGGTATATGCAACGAATACGCGACAACGCTCTTCATTGAACAGAAAGAAAAATAAATAAACATAAAAAGAAACAAAAAGTTTTGAGTAGTCAAAACAATTGGTGGGTATACAATACAAAGGACAAAGCAATAAATTCATTTCAAGTGGACACACAGTGTGTTTAGATATAGACTCTCCGTTTGAGGGTAGGGGTTATGCACATGAATGCGGTGAAAGTAATTATGGTAAAATGGGGATAGCCACTTGGACTGTATTTTAAATTAATATTTTTTTTTAATTTTTTTTTTTAAATTGAAATAGAATTTCAGGAGAATAATCCAACTTAAGCCGGTGTGCGATTATATTTCAATTATCTATCGTGGCTATAGTGGACCTAGTTATCTATTTCATAAAACTTACTGAACTTAAGTGGATTTTCATAATTTGACACTAGCTTAAGCTGACGTAGGTAATTTTAAAAACATTCTTCTTGGCCTTTCTCGATTTATCTACCCCATTCGAAGAACTAGGTACTTCCCAATGTATAGTCATTTTTCTTCGTCAGTATGTGACGAATTCAGTGAAATTTATTGAAAAACCATTATTGACATATATGTAAGCCACCTTAAGCCAATATAATGTGATTTATTCGAAATTGTATTTTAAAAAGGAAAAAGAATTTATTGAACTTAAGTGAATTTTTGTTAATTTTTTGTGAATCCGGCGTTTTCGCCTACAAATAGGTATACAAAACTCTGCCTGATTTTACAAGAAAGTTAATTGACATGTAACCTAATCAAACTGTCAAAGTTTCGAGAACGGCGACGCTCAAATAAGACTGTCTTCGGAGTTCATCGGTGATCTGTCAAATTTTGCCTTCTTTTGAAATTGAATTGTAATCAAACTGTCAAATTGTCGATGACGACGACGCTCAAACAAATCTGTCAAATTTTGACTTCTTTTAAACTTGAATTGTAATCAAACTGTCAAATTTTCAATGACGGCGACGCTCAAATAAGTCTGCCTTCTCAGTTCATCGGTGATCTGTCAAATTGTGCCTTCTTTTGAAATTGAATTGTAATCAAACTGTCAAATTGTCTATGACGGCGACGCTCAAACAAATTTGTCAAATTTTGACTTCTTTTGAAATTAAATTGTAATCAAAGTGTCAAATTTTCGATGACGGTGACGCTCAAATAAGTCTGCCTTCTCAGTTCATCGGTGATCTGTCAAAATTTTGACTTCATTTGAAATTGAATTGTAATCAAACTGCCAAATTGTCGATGACGGCAACGCTCAAATAAGTCTGTCAAATTTTGCTTTCTTCTAAAATTTCGATATCGAAATTAGGAAATTTTCGAAAATTCTCAATTCTTAGGGGGAGCACCACAAGTCTATTGTGTAAAACTACACCCTATAACTATGACACACGGGTTTAAGAAAAAAAGGTAAAATGTAAAATGTAAATTGAGAGGTCCAAAATTTGAATCGTGCTATATACATACAAATCACCCAACGAGTGAACGCTAAAATCGAAGCCCATTGACATTTTGACTTGTCTGACTAATAGAATCACCATTTTTAACAAACGAAAGAAAGAGAAAAACGATTAATAGACTTGTAGACTTTCACTTGCTCAGGTGTAATGGTCATGGGAGAATCCATTTTGTCTATCAGAGCAGCCACTCCCGCAGCAAACTGTCTCGCGCGTTATTTGTTTTTAGTGAGAAAAGAGAAATAAAATCAACAAGATCGTCAGGTACATTGCAATAGGTAATTTAAAAAAACGCTGCCTGACAGAGATACGATCCCAGTGTGTTTAAAAGAATTTGTTATTGGATTTGCGTTTTTATGAACCCCAACGGTATTATATTACATTCTCTGGGTACAACAACAATTTCCGCAACCCATACCGATCCGTCAACGTAGGACAAACGATTTTCTGACAAATCGTTCACTAGATACCTTTGTTTGGTGATCAAGTTACCATTTAAGATACTTGCACTTGCACCATAAGCCATTTAAGCCGTTTAGTGTAGTCAGGTATAAATGCAGGTTTGTGAGTCAATGGGCGGCCTTTAGAAATGAATAATTTATCACCAGAATTGATTGGAATGGCACATGTCTTTTGTCTCATTTTTATCAATTCAAGATCAATTGTTGTAGAGAGAGACACTAATTTGCATTATTTAGCACCACAAACTTGGGTATAGATGATCATGTTAGATTTTTGATTATGATGCTCCAAGGTAAACGAAATTCCAAACAATGAAAGATTTTCGCCCCTGATGTCGCCAAGATCAGTCTGAGAATGTTTGTCTCCAGATCTAAATTCAAAATAACCTCTTTCTGAAAACGAAGACGAAAGTGGTTCAAGTTAAGTAAACTTAAAAAAAAAAAAAGCAAAAACAGTTGTAGTTTTATAGCAGCCACTGTTCGATTTTAAAAATATTCCATTTTTTGACAGATTCAGGAACTCGAGTGGTCATTTCTATGTGACACTTAAATGTCACCATTCATTCAAAATGACAATTCGTCCCTTAGACTGGACATTCTCTATCGATTTTAGTTTAGATAAAAAAATGTTAAACACATTTCATCAAAAATGACTTACCTTCATACATTTAGTACGTTCTGACACTATTAGCTTTGCTGCTCCGTTAAGTAAAACCAAACAGCAATTCGTCCTAAATACATCTATAATCTCGAACTACCTTGACGATTTTTTTTAAAAGTCACTCTGTAGAAACAGGAAATTTAGCTCTTCGGAAAAATACCTACACGAACTTTAGTACAAATTCAAAGTATAGGTACCGCCGAAATTAATAGGAATTGAATTTGATTTGATTTATGTATTTATTAAAATTTTTTAAATCGCCCCGCGACAGAAGTCGTTAATTTTTGTCAATAAAATTTCATTTACCTATAACGTTAAATAATTAAAATCCCCTCATCCTACTAACATCTTCACAAACTACCGTAAGTATCATAAATTTGACGTTGAGTCTTTTATTGAAAGCAATTCCTCAACTCTCATTGGTACGTATACTCATATTCATATATGTGTTATATTGACGTTCGACGTTTTCCCCCCACCCAACAGCAGCTTTACGGTCAACATTTCTAAGAACTGGAATGGGAGATTCATTCTGTAACATAGAACGGCAGCACCGACTACAGGCCATAGAGCATAGACCACAGAACGTCACGGATGGTCGGTGAAGCAACAACCCCTGGCGTGACAATTAAAACAAAAATAAAAACAATAACTAAGGTAAACATTTATAGTGCGTAAAGTGTTCTAAATTGATTGAAGTGTTAAATAATTTTTTTTCTGGTGCAGGTATAAGGTATGTTTCTTTACATTTTAATTTTAATGTATTACCCCTTCACTGAGGATCTTACTAGTTTTTAATGGAATGGAAAACAATTGACAGATGACTTTAAATTTGTTGTCCTATTTGGCATAAGAGTTCAATAATTACAATTCGTGTTTGTGTTTATATTTTATCAGAAAGTAGTTTTAACGACCTTTAATTTTTCGGATATTAAACAAAACGTTTCTCTACCGCAGATTTAATTTTTCTGACCCAAGTAAACCTTTCTGATGAAAAATTCCATATTTCTGACTAAAAATACAACCGTTCTGATCGCTAATATAATTTTTCTAGCGCAGATATAATTTTTCTGACTCCAGTAAACTTTTCTGATGAAAAAGAACTCATTTCTGACTAAAAATAAAATCGTTCTGATCACAAACATAATTTGTCTGACCTCAAATAAAACTTTTCTGACGCAAATATAATTTTTCTGGCTCAAGTAAACCTTTCTGATGAAAAAGTACATATTTCTGACTAAAAATAAAACCGTTCTGATCGCTTATATAAATTTGTCACCTCAAACAAAACTTTTCTGACGCAGATATAATTTTTCTGACTCCAGTAAACCTATCTGATGAAAAAGTACATATTTCTGACTAAAAATAAAGCCGTTCGGATCACTAACATAATTTTTCTGACCTCAAATAAAACGTTTTTGCCACAGATACATTTTTTTTTACTTAAGTGAACTTTTCTAGAGAAAAATTTCATATTTCTGACTAAAAATAAAACCGTTCTGATCGCTAATATAATTTTGTGACCTCAAACAAAACTTTTCTGACGCAGATTTAATTTTTCTGACTCCAGTAAACCTTTCTGATGAAAAAGTACATATTTCTGACTAAAAATAAAGCCGTTCTGATCGCTAACATAATTTTGTGACCTCAAACAAAACTTTTCTGACGCAAATATAATTTTTCTGGCTAAAGTTAACCTTTCTGATGAAAAAGTACATATTTCTGACTAAAAATAAAACCGTTCTGATCGCTAATATAATTTTGTGACCTCAAACAAAACTTTTCTGACGCAGATTTAATTTTTCTGACTCCAGTAAACCTTTCTGATGAAAAGGTACATATTTCTGACTAAAAATAAAGCCGTTCTGATCGCTAACATAATTTTGTGACCTCAAACAAAACTTTTCTGACGCAAATATAATTTTTCTGGCTCAAGTAAACCTTTCTGATGAAAAAGTACATATTTCTGACTAAAAATAAAACCGTTCTGATCGCTAACATAATTTTGTGACCTCAAACAAAACTTTTCTGACGCAAATATAATTTTTCTGGCTCAAGTAAACCTTTCTGATGAAAAAGTACATATTTCTGACTAAAAATAAAACCGTTCTGATCGCTAATATAATTTTGTGACCTCAAACAAAACTTTTCTGACGCAGATTTAATTTTTCTGACTCTAGTAAACCTTTCTGATGAAAAAGTACATATTTCTTACTAAATGCGAATTTTATTTCCAATTGTAACACAGAGCCAGGCCACAAACAAAACGTCACGGATATTCGCTGAAGCTGCAACAAAAACTTAGGTAAAAAATAACCGTGCATAAAAAACGACCCGTAAAAATATTTTAACCAATTTTCTGTTTCTTTACAGTTGCATCAACGTTACGACTGCTTTTGAATAATTTTATAACCGATCTACTCCTATTGGTATGAAAAGATACAACAAAACACTCACAAGGATACTAAATAAAAATTCTATCATTTCAGACTTGACGGAGATGCCCGTAGACGACCCAGATATGACCTTACATTCAAATCGAATGAGACTGCAACGGCAAATTCCGAAACTCTTCGAAGATGAAGACAAATTTTGTGATCCAGATGGAGATCAACAACGGATCTTGTACAATAATCTAATGAGACTGTACCGTCAGATACTGCTGCTCTTGGAGGACGATGACACAGTTCGCGTTTATTGGCATGAGCCGAACTTTCAAACGACTTCTGGACAATATCCACCTGATTACAAATGGATGCACCAATTACCTTGCTATCGCCCAACAAACGAGTTTCATGCTGTTGCTCAGGTTGGCCCAATGCTGCCAGGCATACCCATAAGGCAATACAATAGGCTGGTGCTACCGTCTGTATATCCCGCAACGGTGAAGCCACCGGATGTGCGGATATTCATCGAGGAAGACGATGAACTGCTGCCACGTCCAGCCGACTGGTTGGCTCTGAACCCTGATGCTATTCTTCGACCACTTAATATCCAAACCAATTCCAATGATATGGCACAGCAACGGAATGCTCACAATTTCCCACCGCACCATGGTGGGTTCATACCCACAATGCAATTTTTTGCTATCGAGCAACGGCACAACTTGCCAGTTGTCTACCATGGAGATCCGAATTTAAATAAATTCCGCCCCTACGGTACAAATCCTTATACTGCTCAATTGCAGCCCACAGAAGACGAAGCTAAATTTCGGAATAATTTCTATGAATCGAATTCGAATGAGAACTTCTCCGGTCAGCTAATGAAAACCAAGGCGCATCATCACTACAGTAGTGGACATGAGAAAGACAATGAAAAGAATTTTATTCCGTGGGAGCTTCACAAGAACACTTTTGCCCAAGACCCCGACGAAGAAGCTACACTAAGGGAGATATTTTTGGCAACAAAAATCCCACCAGCCGTACACACAACTGACCCAGTGACTTCACCAGAGGAGGTACTTTTCAAATTGAACCGTTTGGCCGAAAAACTTCTGCCACAAAAGAAGAAGAAGGTGGAAAAAACTGCACTTACCAAATACATAACCAACGTATTGCTGCCAAGAAAGAGACACCTAAATACTTTAAAGCAACCTATTCCCAAAGGACCAGAGAACACCACTGGACCGATCAATTCAAAGGACCATTTAAATATTGCAGAGAACACACGCGAGGAAGCGGAGCGTTGTCGAACATTCTTTGAAACCTTGAAAAGGACGAGCTTCTGGGAGTATCCTGACTAAGAATATGAAGTTCACTTTCACAAATTTATTTATATATAGATATTTTTATTACCACTTTTAATGTACCATACACCTTTGCCGCAGATATCATTTCACTGAATTTTTTTTCTCATTTATTTTTTGCAATTAAAATCCGCCAAGTGCTTCCACGCGTCGTAACACTTGAGTTAGAACTGAATACTGTCTTCTTTCATGTAAAAAAAAATGTTCACTAACATAGATACCAAATAAAGAGGTTTTTTTTTTTGTACCTATTAGAACAGGTATTTGTTTTTTTGTTCTCGCAGAAAGGATTTTTTTTACAGATGTCCAACTGTTGTTGTGTTGGTGGCGACTTCAAGAACAACGTTGTTGTTTTCTGTCTTCGCTTTCGATGACATGGACTGAGCTGAGAGTGCATCCATGCACACACATCGATCGGTCGGATGGGTTTTGGTTTTTTTTTTTGTCAGGTTTCACTAGCACTTAAGTGATCGCGTTGGTTTTCCATTTTTCAATAGGAAATATCGGTGGGTATATACATGTGTTGGTCTAGTTATGGTATTTTATATTTTATGGTGTCAGTACATGTACCATACTGATAACATTTTTTTTTTTTTTTTTAAATCAAAAAAATGGCTATCAACAAAAGCCCGCGCATCTTGAGTGGATAGACCAATGCCAACTATCAATCTCACCGAACTGTCAATTCAAACTGGGTGAGTGGGTGGTTCCACCCCAAAGAGCGAAAATATTGGAATGCAGCCAACGCTCTCCCAGCAATTATCGTTGTGTCGTGACAGCTGACAGTTACACACGATAGCATAAGATACGCGTTCTCGTTGAGGTTGAGGTGAATACAAAATACCTCTGAGAACTGAGAGCGCTAGTTCATAGACAAAAATGAGAAATTGATATACCGCCCAAATGAGATCAGAGACAATATTGTCTCATGAAAAAAATTAGCTAATCAGGAGAGGACTCGCATAGGTGAAATTTTGGGTGATAAGCAAATTGGAAGCAACAAAAAATGTCACAGACCTCTCAATCTCCAGGCTTCCACGATATTTTTATATCAGGCTCAGAGACAACATCATGTCATAAGAAAAAAAATTAGCTCATCTAGGAGAGGACTCGCATAGGTGAAATTTTGGGTGATAAGCAAATTTCAAGCAACCAAAAATGTCACAGACCTCTCAATTTCCAGACTTCCACGATATTTTTATGTCAGGCTCAGAGACAACATCATGTCATAAGAAAAAAAATTAGCTCATCTAGGAGAGGACTCGCCTCGCATAGGTGAAGGTGAAATTTTGGATGATAGATAAGCAAATTGCAAGACAACAAAAATGTCAGACCTCTCTCTCTCTCTCTAGACTTACCGAATGTGGAAGACATTTACGTCAGGTTCCACTAGATCTCCCCAAAAATTGTCAGACTCTCGATCTCGCACTTTCAAAGGAGCAGAGTTGGGCAAAATTTGTTCGTCCACAACGCTATCATAGCCACTTTTGCAGACAGATTCGCAGTGGATGTCGCTGAATCTTCGAAGATTCCTAACCGTTCCCACACTTCATCATCGGCTAGGCTAGACCTATACAACCTGGGAATGCTGCAGTTTTTCAGTACGAACTATGAATATGGTCAAAACGGGTCAGCGAAATTACAAAAAAAAATCCCATCGCCGAGCTGTAGAGGAACTTTAAAAAAACACAAAACCAAACACATAAAGGCTAATTTAAGCTTTATTATTAACCAACAACATTTTCTCTTTTGTTCTGTTATAGATAGAACGACCACGATCAATAAAGTTTTATTTAAAATAAAAAGAATAATTTTTTTTTGCTAGTTACAATAAACTCAGTCTGATAAATCATCGTCACATGACACCAAGAGAAGATCCTCATCATCGTCATTGTCAATTTACTGACGAATTCTAGTAAGTTCCCGAAAAAACTCAGAAAAAAGCTGCCTTTGCATATATAACGATGTGCGACGGTTATTATCTAAATCGTCATCATCGTCGCCATCGCATGATTGTAGATTTTCCGGAGCCCCGACTTCGACTTCACGAGGAGCTCCTTCAGCATCGCCTGCATTCGAGTTAGGCTCGTTTAGTACATTTTCTTGACGAATAGACGACGGTCCTGGTGCATCCAAGTTGCGTTGGCTTCTTGTACACATTGGATGAGTTCTAGGACGAGACGGTCCTGCAATTTGATCAGCTTCTTGTGGGAGAAGGTGTTTCCTGTCAGACATGTTTCTGAAATTCGAGAAAATTCAATGCAATTCTTAAAAAATATTTTTAATTATTAACTGGGCTTACAAGCAGTCGAATTTTCCTTTTAAAATAGGACGGGAAAAGTATTTGTTCAATTTAAAAAAAAACTTGAACACTTCTGGAGTTAATTAGAACGAATTGGTGGCAGGAATATAGGGCAGCAAACAATTTCCGTCTGAATGGCAATTTCACCACATTCACCGAGTCTCAGGCGTTTCTCTTGACAGCTGTCAGCGCTTTACTATAGTTCTTTCCCAGAGATTCGTAGCAGGGTGACTCCGCGACGTAAGTTTTTTTTCCCAATTCTTACTCAAATATGTAGCTCTTTCTTAAAATGGAATCGAGATCCGATTCAATGTATTTAAATGGCTTTATAATCATAACCTCTTTTGGTAACAACTGGTGTTCCACAAGGAAGTCATATTAGATGGAAGTGATGCAGATAAACTTGCATCACAGTAGGACTGCGACGGCGTGCTTGGTTGAGTACATAACCAAGCACGACGTTTCAGTCATACTAATACAAGAGCCCTGGATCAGCAGTAAAAACCGCATCCAAGGGCTCAGCATCAGGGAATACACGTCTTATATCAAGGCAAACGAAGGTAAAATCAGGGCTCGGGAAAGAGTCCGAAAGGCTCATAATGCTCTCTTCCTCTGTAAGAGAACAGCAGAAAAAAAATGGGGATTGAGTCCAACAATGATGCATTGGTTATACATCATGGTGGTTAGACCCATCCTTACCTATAGAGCTCTTGTTTGGTGGAAAGCCACAAAAAAGTTATATATACGGGATATGTTGACCAGGGTACAAAGAACAGCCTGCACTGCCATCACTGGTGCTTTACGCACCACACCCACAGCTGCACTTGAGACGTTTATGTATCTTTTACCCCTGGACCTACAAATAAAATTGCAAGCAGGTAATAGTGCGCTATGGCTAACTAACGCAGGGTTCTTCAAAACCAGACAGGTAGGACATAGCTCCATACTAATGGAATCCTTCTTCAACATCCCCGATAAAACGGATGAAAGTTTTGGGGAAATTGACTTCGATATACACCGTACGAAGTACAATATCCAGATAGGGAAGACTGGCAAAAGAATGAGGTCTCGAATGAAAATGAAATTTCGATTTATACGGATGGTTCCAAAACTAAGGAGGGTACAGGGTCAGGTATATACTCCAGGGATATAGATCTACAAGTGTCATTAAGTCTTCCGGATACATGCAGTATGTTCCAGGCAGAGGTTCTGGCCGTGCTCAAAGCCGCGGGTCTACTTGATATGGGATCAATATCCAACAAGAATATCGCTATCTACATTGACAGTCAGGCTGCGCTAAAGGCGCTAGAGTCCTTTATCATCTAATCTGACCTAGTCAGGAGCTGCCGCACAATGCTCAGAGCATTATGCGCGCAGAAGCAAGTCAGATTGTGTTGGGTACCCGGACACTGTGATATTGAGGGTAATGAAAGGGCTGATGTTCTGGCCAAAACCGGAGTAGAGCTTCCACCTAATGAAACAATTGAGGGCATTAGACCATTAATAGCCGTGGCCAAGAGAATTATTCTCGAGAATATTAAAAACAGGATAGATCAGAGATGGTTGAATATAGTAGGGCACAGGGTCTCTAAGGCTCTGTGGCCTAAGCTAGATCGGAAAAAATCTGTAGAATTATAAAGGCTCAGTATAGATCAAGGCTACGAATGGTAATAGGGATACTCTCCGGGCACTGTCTTCTAAGGAGGCACGCTATGAGATTAGGTCTAACAGATACACACATATGCAGGTATTGCGAAGTCTTGCATGTCACAGAGGACATAAATCATCTCCTATGTGAATGTCAAGCTATTGCTCGGTATAGGAGGAAATTCCTCGGTAGGTACTTCTTCGACAATTTGGAGGAGGTTGGCCTCGCAAACAAAACTGAAACAATTTTCAGGTTCTGTAGGGAAATTAATTGCTTGGGCGAAGTGGTTTAGGTTATTTGACCGTTAAGGTTCCCCAGGGATGGCGATGGGTCCAATATGGTGCCTAGTCCAATGTGATGAACTCACACCCTATTAAAACTAACCTAACCTAACCTAAGTCATATTGGACCATTGCTTTTCGCCATGAGTTTAAATTTTCCCATTCGAAACAGCAGAAAGACGACGGGTTGCTTCTTCGGAAGTAAGACTATAGGACCTTCTAGACTTGAATGCATTCAAGTGTCAAGACCGTTTACAAATTATTCAAATCCATGAGCGCAGTAGCGCAGTAGTTAGTGTGCTCGACTACTGTGCGAGAGATCCCAGGTTCGATCCCCGGAAAAACATAAATTACATCTTAAAGTTTTTTCTACTGCGCCACCTCTCGCGATCGTCTGACAAACATCCGAGAGTATGACTGTCATGAAAAGGCTTCTCAATTCAGCCGTTCGGACTCGGCATAAAATTGTAGGTCCCTTCCATTCGTCCCAAAAATAGAAACTCACACAAAACGAATGGTTGCGAGAAGCTAGGCCTTGGGTGTCACCCGCCTGTTGCGCCACCTATTTATTTATTTTATGTGCGCATTAGCCGAAATGTTTGCTAGACTATTGAGCAAGGGCAACTCAGCGCCACCTCGCTGACAGACAAAGACATCAAAGATTAACCGGAATGACTGTCCTAAATCAAATAAAAAGAATCAGTCAAACGAGTGGTTGTGACGAAGAAAGTGACGAAATTTTAGCATCTTTTTTAGATACATGTCCGGGCTCTAGTTAGGGCTAGAAACCTCACGGTAGGCATGCCCTTCTTTGATGGCATTAGTCATAAAATTCAACACTATCACCGATTTCTTATTAACCGCAGCTTGGTTTTGAGCCTCACTTTTATTTACTTCCTATCTCCACGAGTGAGTAATGGCCTAGTTTCGTGGGTGTTCTGACAAGCAACCTTACCTAATATAGTTGTGCGAAGCTGGGCCTATTTGTCCACTAATTATTTATTTTTACTTAAATTCGAAAAGGAAAAATGAAATCAGTCCTTGGTTTAAAAACAAAAACCTCTTCAGTTCTGTAAATTTGCAAAGGCAATAGTTGAGCTTAATTGGAAAAATTAAAGAAAAAAGGCTTTAGTGTCGACAGGCTTTTAAAATGAAAATTCACACACCGAAAGCTAAAATTTCGCATTTTCCGAGGCACTATCTCAAAAATTAACTGCAATTTTCCAATTTAAATTCGAGCACGAAAGCTGTCATATTTAAATTAAACAAAATACAGTCGGACTTCCATAACTCGAAGTTTTATTGAGAACTCTGCGTTTTCAACTTTTGGCCTCCATAACTCGGAGTTTTTATAACTCGAATTTATTTTCTACCATTTTGAGAGTTCGACCTATGGAAGTTCCAGTTCGTGATGGAACTATTTGTTGTCCTTTTGTAAGTTCAAGTTTTGCCTTAAATAAATTTACAGGGAACACTTGAGACCACATTGGTCTCACTGGTTGGTTGGAGAGTAGGTATTGTATAGTGTTGCAGTATCGTAGGAATTTTTTGTTCTCGTTCCAACACTAACAAAAAAAAAAACAGTTTTATGGGAAAAAATGCTGTTTCCAACAATTTTGGGTTTTTTTTCTTAGAGATTGCTAAGTCCTTAAAGAAAACTTAAATTTAAATTATTATTATTATTATATCGTTTCATTTTCATCAGTCGGTCACAATAGATCCTTTCAAATGGAAAATGAGTTTTATTAACTACTGACTTTCTTTTCAAAATCAAATGCCTTCCAAGGCAATGTATTATGGCCCACCCTGTACTTTGCATAGAAATAGAAACTTCAGCATGTTGGTAGTTCTGCTTTTTTTGCACAGATACCTACGATTATCTCATCGCCAATGTGAGAGAGGGAAAGTGGGTAGTAATTAAAAAAGAAAACCGATTTTTATGCAAGCAATTTTCGCCCATCCCGCATCAGTCGTATGACAGTCGTTCTTACTGCCTCACATCGAGATCGCTGTAATTAATTAAATTGCGTTTGTGGTGATCAACTTGTGAAATAGTTTTCAAGATGGCTGAACCTTCAACCCCAATAAGGCCATGCAACATTTGTGCAACACCTGAAGAAAGGATGCGCGTTCAAAGACTAATTCAGACCTTTCAACTTATCGATGGTAATTTAGACGAAATTTCAAGTTCTTTGTGCATGTATTCAAGTGTTTGCATTTTTTTTTTTCGCAGAAGACAATGTTCGCATAAATATACCATGTCTGGCTTTAGTTGAGGCCGGGATACCATTACCAGGAATGGTATCAACACAACCAACACAGTCACAAAGCGCCGAGTCAAATCCCGTGGGAGTAAATATAGCAGCTTCAGCAGTGGCTGGTGAAGATGAACCTCTAAGGCGGGATATGGGTTCTTCACGATTCCGGAAACATCTCTCATTGGTTTTCCGTGCACTCGGTGCTGGCATTGTGCTTGCGATGCCCATCGTGGTTTACATTGTGTTTTTTTTTATCTAACAAATCAGTGTTAAAAAAATAAATATTTAATCTTAAAGCACAAGTGCTGTGTCATAAGTTTTCCCTTTCATGTCGTTCAAAATTGTTCAAATATACAGTAGAATCTCGAAAAAGTTAACAAAATCATTCACATTTCTGATCGTTTTTCGAAATCGAAAAGAAGTGCTGAAAATCAGAAACGATGAATACCTACAGACGTGCTAATTTGACTCAATTTTCATTACAAATATTTTTAATTCCCAACAAATTAAAACTCAAAAAGAGGCTTTTTAAAGTGCACTAAAAATTCCCTTAACGAGATTTCGAGATTCTACTGTATTACAAGACAAACCTTAAATATTTTAATCGATTTTTTTCATAATTGACTCCGACCTACCAGATACATAAAAATAAAAATACTTTTTTGATTCATCTGAAATTATTATCAAAATTGATTTTCCCATAGCCCCGTTCCTTATACAGCTATCAAAAAAAAATTGTTGTCATGCCCTTAAAAATGTATCTAGCCGCATACAAAATGGTCTTTGGCATATTTAGAAAGTTACAATTATCATTAAATATTTGTAATATTTGTAATATTTTTTTGTGGAAATAAATCCTTATGACAGCGCAATATACGTATTGATTTATTTTGTTTGTGTTCGAGAAAAGTACTTCGGCGGGAGGGAGACACGTTTGATTGTTTGTTTCCAAAGTCGCCTCCGCAATATGTCTCCAGAGTCCAGACGATTGTTTATTTAGAGATAGTTGCTGAGACATTTGCAAATCATCGGTGGGCGATGGCGGTGGGTATCGTGATAGAGTGCCCACAGTCTGATGGTATCATTGTTGTGAAAAATAATTGTATACACTTCGCACTGATGTTAGTCTAGGGAAATCCAATTTTCGATGAAGGACAACTGAATGACGCACATGACAAATTTAAAATTTAAAAAAACAAATTGCAATGGTTTTTTGGATGGAGAGCGTGTGTAGAGACTAGAGAGGGATAGGCAATTGTCATTCTTTTAGATTATGCCGTGAGAACAGGGTTTTCGATGCACATCCTGGCACGATGATCGCAGCTTTGCATCAGAGAAGTGATAATATTGCATTTCAAAGGCGGTATAGGTAGGTATACTCTGGAGAACTACGAGACGCCTTTCCTGACGGTCATTTGGATTATTTTCATATCTTATCTTCGGTTACCCTTGTCTAAATATCGTTCCCACTGAAGGTTGGAGCAGAGCTTCTTCGAGGGTACGACTACGAATGCCTGAAACAAGACCCTTCGTTCGGACTACCCACAGGAGCACACACATTTTTTGGAGAACAAGTCATTAAATAAATCAATTGCTATCTGGCATGATCACGGTATTTTTATTTTTCGACAGCACAATTGCACAAAAGAAATACGGCACCACACCATCCCAGCTCCCAGCTTACAGCTTCAACCAAATAAATTCAGAGTAACGAACTAGAAATAAAATTTGTTTGCTAAGCTACTTTCACCTACCAACAATTTAAGGTATAGAAATAAAAAATGGCTATCAGCAAAAGCCCGCGCATGTCGAGTGGATAGACCAATGCCAACGATCAATCGCCCCGAACTAACACCTCAAACTGGGTGGGTGGGTGGTTCCCGCACAAAGAGGGAGAATATTGGAATGCAGCCAACGCTCTCCCAACAATTTGAGTCATGATCATGAGATAGGCTATGCGCTCTCGTTACCTCTCTCGGGAGGTAACTCTAACCAGCGTTGCCATTTTGACTGCTTTCCAGTCAGATCTGACTGGATTGATATGCATTTAGCTGGAAGATTTTTTAAAATCCAGCCGGCTGGTTTTTTAGCTGGATACAAATTTTGTTTGACTGTTTTTAAATGTTTCGTGTAATATGACTTTTCTATCAATATAAATTTTTAAATTCAAAGTGGAAATAGAAAAAAATATAAAAAACGAACAAATATTGCTTAAATTTCACCATTTTTGTTGCTCTGAGCTTGGAAGCATATCCCATTCATACAATGAACCAATTTATGTGTTTGCATTTGCACAAGTACTTGCCTTTGCCAACTTACAAACAAATATTTGAAACTGAAAATTTAGCAGTTGTGTGAGGTTCAACTTTCCTATACCGGCCGAAGTAACAAAATAATTGGTTGGTACTAATACATTTTGTATACCCTCCACATGAAGGAATATTTCCTTTATCATTACGTTTGTAACTTCAAGTAAGAGTCACCGGATTTGACCAGGATCAAGTTCTGAATCTGAATCGATTCAGCCATGTCCGTCTGCCTATCTGTCTTTCTGATGAAAACACAATATAGTGTCAAAGGAAAGGAATCGACCTAGGCGAATGAAATTCTGTCAAAGGACTTATTTCTACCGTTCAGGTTGGTATTGAAAATATAGACTATATCGGTCAAGTAGTTCTGGTTCTGGTACCCCTCACCACACACCAAACCAACATTAGACCAATGCCCAGCCCATGCCTCACATGCCTAAATTTTTGCATGACTTGTATATGTATGCAGTGGAGGGTATCAAAAGCAACGGCCAGACCATTGATAAAACTTTTACTTGTATTTTTATTTTCATGACTGGATTTTTAGCTGGATTTTTGTTTGAATTTCTTTGACTGATTTTTTGACTGGATTTTAGGTTTTTGACTGATTTTTTTCCAGTCAAATTTGACTGGAAGGCGGATTTCAAAACGGCAACCCTAACTCTAACTACAAACTACAATACAAAATACTGAGAACTGAGAGCGCTAGTTCATAGACAAAAATGAGAAATGGAAATACCGCCGAAACCGCAGACATCAGAGTTAGACATCGTGTCATGAGAAAAAAAAAGCTCATCTAGAGCTCTCCTAGGAGAGAACTCGCATAGATGAAAAGTTGGGTGATAAGCAAATTCCAGGCAACCAAAAATGTCACAAACCTCTTTCTCGAGTTACCCAGCGTGGGAGACAAAAAATAGCTCATTTTTGAGAGGACTCGCATAGATAAAATTTTTAGTGCAAATTACAAGCAACAACCAATGTCATAGACTTCTCTCTCAAGACCTACCCAGTGTGAGAGGCATTTATGTCACTTTCAACTTGATCTTTCCGAAAAGTGTCAGACTTTCGATATGTGGATTGAGAAAGATCTCTCTCGCATTTCCAAAGGAGCAATGTTGGTTACCAACAATTTCTTCGTCTGGCATTTTTTGCAGACAGATAGAATCGCACTTCTCTGGCCAAGTGGATGTCGCTGAATCTTCAAATGTTGCAAAGCCTCGATGCTTTCATACACTTGATCATCGGGTAGACGTATGCACATCCATTTCCAAAGTTGTAAATAGAAACTCTCGAATGGGAACACGGCAATTGCTCAGTAGGAATTATGAATACGGCCAAAATGTGTTGGCGAAGTCCCATCTCTGGCGCAAGTTTCGAGAAGGGACACACTTTGATCCATCGTGCCAAAAAACTCCCGTCACCAAAGGAGTCACATATCCGAAACTCAAGCGTTGGTCCGAAAGAAGGAAGAAAAAAAAATTCCATTGCGGAGCTGTAGGAACTTTGAGTAAAACGCAAAACCAAACCATAGGTATAGGCTCATTCAAGCAGACGACACTTTCGATAACTGTGGGGACTTTAAAAGGACCTCTCATCGGCCAACCAATCATTCAATCAGTGTGTAAATCGTGCAATGTCAAGGTTGCTATCAAAATCACACACAACACCCACGACGAACTAACATTATTCCTGCTTAACTCTGACATTGTCAATGCCGATAATAATAGTCATCAGCAGGACAATGAAGTGCTAATTGCCATTCTAATAACACATTTCGAGTAACGCCACATAATTGCCACATAAAAGGTGGCATTGTTCGAGTAATCACTTGCAAACGAATGGTAGTCCGTTTTCTTTGTTCGAAATAAGTGGCTATACCCTCCACTCAACAAAGATGCTTACCTGCGTTTCTATTTTATGGACGGTTATTTCGAGGATCATTCAAATTCCAGGGGTAATACAAAACAAATTGTGATTTTTGCCGCTCAGAAAACTGTTGAAATTTTAATAGGTACAAAAAAAAATGTTTGCACTGGAAAATTGTTCTTTTCCACTACGGGTGCAAGTGCAATAATCGTTTGTCGGTGTTGAACTGGCACTAAATCTTTCAAGAAACATCTGTCCTAGACCCTAGAGGAGTGACTAACGCCGGCCGCCATGAATATTATGCAACTGCGATTTTCATACTGAAAACCGTCTATTTGGGGAAAATTCAGACAGATCTATACAACTACAATTAACAAGGACATTTAAATTGTACCTACATGAGATGGCGATGGTGCCTTTCATCATCCAAATTAGTCTTGTCCAACTATTGGGCCACAGCAGAGTCACCAATAAGACGAACTATACAGAAAAGTATCTGCATCCCAATTCTATAAAAAGTAGGTAGGTACCTACTGTTAAAACGGCAAAAAGAAAAAACGAAGACCATGAACGCAAACAAAAACAAAACAATTAAACATCAATTGAAATTTTTATTTTGGTCAAACATTTAGGTTTTTATTGCAAATATATGGATCGATGAATGAATTTAATCGGAAAACTCCCACTCGGGTGCTGGCTGTTTGAGCGGCATCCATTTCGCGCGGAACCTGGGGCCATACAACCCAAACAGATTGACGCCTTGGAGGAACAGAATAATTATCAGCGTCGTCGCCATCCGATGTCAGCTGGCGACGTCCTTCAATTACTATCGGACGATTGGCATCAGCATCGCCGCCGCCCATGGTATAGGTTCACTTCGACTAACCTTACGATGACGACGTTCTTGTCCAGGTTGGCGATGTTCTGGGTTCTCTTCAGCTCTATTTCTAAAATCCTGGGAAATTTTATGTCATGCCAAAAAATATTTCCAACTATTCTTACCAAAATTTAAATTTCTCTCGAAGAGGCCGTCGCTATTGGTTGGACTAGAAAAAACCGTTTATCAGTATACCTACATTCTATATAACATATGTATATGAAAACTTTTAAGCACGTGCGCGCATAAACATGTCAGAAAGAAGAAGAGCAATGATAGGAAGGCACATATACCATAGCAGTTGCGATTTATTACTTTCCAGTGGAAAGACTTGAGCACTAACAGCCAGTGACCAGACCAGACCAGTGCGACAGTGAAGTGAGCCCAGTTTGGTGTTGTCAACGGCGCTGTTATGACTCAGTGACGTCCACTGCTACCCAGGTAATGGTCACTGTTTACTGTTGGTAGATAGAAAAACACAATTTTGGGATTTTTGTCTGTTTTTTTTTTTTTAGAAGAAACATTTTTTTGGGAAAGTAAGTCCAATATCAAGAGGAATATGAATATTTCTAACGGCAGTTCCTATTTTTCCAGAACCATGCCTGACCAATTGCAGTATCAACAGTGTGCCAAGGAAAAGCCAAAAGTAAATGACGATGTGCCGCAAGGGCGGCCGTCTGATGTTGTGATTATTTCGGACGACAGCGACGACGAAATTGATATGATGCGGGATGACAACTTTGATGACAGTCCTCCGCGGATACGGCTATTTGCAGCAGCGCGCACCTCATTGCCTGCTTTCATGCCTAAGCGCAAATATGCGCGAATCCGAGGCCGTATTGGGATGGAGCCAAGTGAGGGCACAAGAAAAAGCCAGCGGTTGGCCGAACGGCAGCTATCCACCATCGCTGAAGGGTACGCAGACCCAGAACCGTCACAACCAGTCCAAGAAGAAAATTCTCCCAAAAAGAGGTCCTGGGGTCATTGATCAAAATGTACAAAAGACGAACATTTTAAATAAAACTTAAATGTCTCTGTATGTGTTTGGTGTGTGTTCTTATTTAATACTTTGGAACAGGTCTGCCCGATGATGAAGTGTGGGAAAGCATATAGAGTAGGTATCTAAGGTTCAGCGACATCGACATGGCCGACCTGCCGTGTAGAGCGAAGGGTAGCGTTCCGGCCCGAAGAGCCTACCACTCCATTGCAGGTAGGTTAGGGACGAACAAAATTATTGTAACTCTGGTCCTTTGAAAGTGCGAGTTACCGAAAGTGTCGTCTTCCAATTTTTGGGCAGACTTCATGGAACCTGAAGTAAATTTCTTGCACACTGGGTAGGTCTAGAAAGAGACGAATTCGTATGACAGTTTTGGTTGCTTATCGTTATTATCGTCCACGCCTAGATGGGCTATTTTTTTTTTCTCTTGACATGACGTAGTCACTGATCATTTGGGCGGTATTTCCATTTATCATGTCTGCCTATACGTACTTGTGTTCTCAGATGAGGCTAGATCGAGATGTTTAGGTACCTCAGAGTGAGCATGATTCAGGTTTTTATCTATAAACGAGACTGAAACAAGAAAATTGTGTTTCGCTTCAAAGGCACCAAAGGCACGCCGTATAGTCCATGTTAAAACACCGGAACTGAACTCAAGATGGAAATACAACACACCCACGAAATTCACGCGAATTCAATATGTCAATATTTCCAAAAATGCCCTAAATCGACCTACTGAACTCGAGAGCTCTTTATTCTGTTCAACAAATTGAGGTAACGCCACATAATTGGCATTTAAAAGAGATCCCATTGTCCAGGTAAATATTGACAAGCGCATACCTATACAGTAGGTCGAAAGGAACACCTACCTACCTTCGATTCTATGAATGCAATGCCGTCTCTGCCAGGTTATCATGGGATTTTGTTTATTTTAGGGGCGGTTTTGTCAGACTCATTCATAGTATTTTAGTATTTGATTTGTCTGTCAGCGAGGTGGCGCTGAGTTGCCCTTGCTCAATAGTCTAGCAAACATTTCGGCTATTTTTCAAGAAAATGTACCAAAGAAGCCCAACTCGAATGCAGGCGATGCTGAAGCAGCTCTTCGTGAAGTCGAAGTTTGCGCTCGGAAGAATCTAAAACCATCCGATGGCGGCGAAGATAAAGATAGATAAAGCCCTTCACGCAATGTTTTATGGTGCCTTTTCAGAGATTTTTCTGGGAGCTATTGAATTTAATGACGAGAGCGATGATTTGGAAATCATTGAGTCACTTAATGATGAGTTATCATCACACTGAGTTCCTCGTTTTTTTTTTTCAAAATAAATTTTTATTGATCGTGGTCGGAACAAAAAAAAAGTTTAACTAAAGTTTAAATGAGCCTTTATGTGATTGGTTTCGTGTTTTATTCAAATTCCTTCCTGTACAGTTCGGCCATGGGATTTTTTGTCTCTTTCTTTCGTTTTTAGCTTTGGATATGTGTTTCCTTTGGTGATGGGTGCAATTTAGCACAGGGGGGTGGGACTTCCCCGACACATTTCGACCGTATTCCTAGTTCGTACTGAGCAATTATGCCGCGTTCCCATTCGAGAGTTTTTTTTTATTAAGAACTTTGGAAATGTCTACCCGATGATGACGTGTGGGATAGGTTAGGCAGCGACATCCACTTGGTCAGAGAAGTGCGAATCTGTCTGCAAAAAATGCCAGACGAAGAAATTGTTGGTAACCAACATTGCTCCTTTGGAAATGCGAGAGAGATCTTTCTCAATCCACATATCGAAAGTCTGACACTTTTCGGAAAGATCAAGTGAAACCTGACATAAATGCCTCTCACACTGGGTAGGTCTTGAGAGAAAAGTCTATGACATTGGTTTGTTGCTTGTATGTAATTTGCACTAAAAATTTCATCTATGCGAATGCGAGTCCTCTCAAAAATGAGCCATTTTTGGTTTCCCACGCTGGGTAAGTCGAGAGAGAGAGGTCTGTGACATTTTTGGTTGCCTGCAAATTGCTTATATCAGTATATCACCCAAAATTTCATCTATGCGAGTTCTCTCCTAGGAGAGCTCTAGATGAGCTATTTTTTTTCTCATGACACGATGGTCTCTGACTCTGATGCCTGATCATTTCGGCGGTATTTCCATTTCTCATTTTTGTCTATGAACTAGCTCTCTCAGTTCTCAGTATTTTGTAGTTACCTAACCTTACCTGTACCTAAACGAGAGCGCATAGCCTATCATGACTCAAATTGTTGGGAGAGCGTTGGCTGCATTCCAATATTTTCCCTCTTTGTGCTGGAAACACCCGCACCCACCCAGTTTGAGGTGACAGTTCGGGGTGATTGATCGTTGGCATTGGTTTATCCACTCGACATGCGCGGGCTTTTGCTGATAGCCATTTTTTTATTTCTATACCTTAAATTGTTGGTAGATGACAGTAGCTTAGCAAAAATATTTTGGTTTTAATTCGTTAATCTGAATTTATTTAGTTGAAGCTGTAAGCTGGATGGTATGGTGCCGTATTTTTTATTTTTTTGTGCAATTGTGCTCTCGAAAAATAAAAATAAATAAGAATATCACTTATCGCTGATTTCGTAGGAAATATTTTGAGTATACTTTGCCGCCTTGCCTCCCATTATAAAAGATGTCTATCTACTATGTGGACGAGCCCATATTCTATATTTTTTTTCAATTTTTGTTGATCTTGTCCATGATCTCGATCATTGGGTTATTTTTGTCTTTTTGTCTTGCTTGTACTATCATCTAAGTGAATATTGACTCAAAGCGGGATCCCATATAGACGCTCACCTGTTGATTCTATTTCCTCTATAGAGGGTGGATCTTGTTCATGATCACTGATCAGTTGGCCTGGCCAATGTGGGATGTTTTGCCTGAGTATAGTATAGAAGACGCCAGATACAGCATAGGCGCCCACCTGTTGTGACAGTGTTTTCCATAATATTCCATTGAACCTGCACAAAATCAGTTGAGATGTCTGTGGGGCTTTTTTTTAGTCACGCGTAAGTGTCCATTATTTTGCCAAGGGATCGTGTGCATGATCAGCTCATAGGTGTGGCATATTTTTCGTCTGCTTATCCACTTAGTTAGCACTTCTCGTCCTAACTTGGACAACAAAGAAGAAACTAATTCCTTGTAAAAGATGACATATAGGAAGTGGAGGAACAACAGTCGGTCCAAGTCGGGCCAACGTTCGCTCGTTCTAGATGTGGTCTGGAAAATAGGGTAAAAGTTGAGTGGATATCAAAAATTCACCGATTCATAGAAAATCTGTTTCCTCACACCAACCTCGTCCTTCAGTCTGGTCCTTTGTTTTTACATTCACGACTTGGACGTATTTTTTGTTTTATTTTTAACCTAAAGGTGCTAGTACACGATATATAGCACGCCTCATATATATATATGTAGCACTGACGTCATTTTGACGTCAGAGAATGGTCCCAATTGGTACATGCCGTGTACAAGCTCTCTTTGTGCACTCTCTTTTGGCGTCAGAGCCACATATATATGAGGCGTGCTACATATCGTGTACTAGCATCTTAACAATGAAATTACCGTCCACGCCATTTGAACGCTCAGTACCTATAGCACAGGGCAACACTTCGTATATGAAAATGTTCGTAACTAGTTTGAAGGACTACGACAAACGACAACCACTTGTTCTTGCAACGAACTGCCAGTTAGTTTCAATTTTGTCCCAGTTAGGGATGATAAATTTGTGTGTTTCAGTGAGTAATCCGAACGAAGGGTATCGTTACACGCATTCGTACCTTCGATGAATTTCTGCCCTAACCTTCAATGGGTACAACATTTGGACAAGGGTTGTTTAATTTTTGCTGAGATTAATCTTCAATAAAACAGAAAAGGATGCTCCCAAATGACCGTACAAATGTACAAGCATCGTTGCACCGACATCAGCATACAAAATGCACCTTTGTCTCAACAGAATCGATATTTTGCTCGTTTCCTATTTCGCATCATAAAAAAAACAGGGAACCCTTTCAACTACTGTGGCGATCGTTGCAAATCGAGTGATGCTATGATGAATGAAAGAAAATTTTCTTAACTATCCTAGTTCAGATTTATGTGTTTTTTTTGTCCTTTTCGTCTCGTTGTATGGTATCCTTTAAGAAAAATAAAACACACCTCTTCCCTCCTGTTTATTCCTTCTCCAGCTCATTACATTACCAAATAATTTAAAAATTTGACCCACATTGAAAGAATTCAAAGAATCTTTACGCATATTTGACACTAGCTTAAGTTCACGTAATGCAATTGATATAGCTTCTCTTAAGACGCCGCTTTGACAGGTCCTACCAATGATGAAGCAAATCCCACTGCATATTTGGTGGAACTTAGCTCATTTGGCTAGTGGGAGTTATAGTTCCAGTTGGGACTTAGTTCATATATGCCATTTTGACAGCTACGCCACAAGTTTGCTCACATTTTTTTTATTGTCAGTCATCGAATCTACCCTCTACAACGAATTAGAACAACAATCAAAAATATAGTCGCTCCAAAAAATACCTTGAATCAGCACATTTTCAAACTTATAACTGCAACCATGCTCACAAATTAATAATTAAAATGTGCATAGAACCAATCCGTCACCATCCTCATACTTTAAATCGCTTCGCTGTGGATTGGATGGGGTTTTTTGTTTGTTTTTCTTAAGAAAAAACGAAAGTCTTTTGAGTTATTGGGTTTCCAACGTGAGTATCGTATCTTTTTTTACTTCTCCTTCTCGGTTTTGCGACAACTATCGCGAAATATTTTTTTTTTTTGCTCTCTTTGGGCGGTCAGTTACACTTTTCTATGAAGCCCATATACCCGCACACATACAACACAACCCCGATCCTGGTTATTTTGCATTTGCCTAGCAAACATGTCATTCTCATTCAGTTTAGTTTGTTGTTAGTTCCGAGTATTTTTCAGCGAGTGGCAGAAATTTGTATTTTCGGTACGTGCCTCGCCAGTTATGGTATACTCTTCATTTGAGTCGGCTGAATATAGTGGATAAAGTATAATTTACTTCAGCGATTGACATGGAATACGTAAACAACAATAGCGAGTGTCGTTACTTGGCTGAATATCACTTTGACGATTTTGCACAAGTGCTGGCTGGAGCTGAAATTGCGGAAGCAAATAATTCGCCATCAGGATCGTCTGGAAAAAATGGAAAGACCAAAAAAACTGATAAGCCATTGGATAAATTACTGAACGATGCCGTCACCGATAGGAGCCAGGGAACTGCTACTTCGAAACGTTTTCCAAACGGAATGATTTCGAAATAATTACGTTTATTTATTACTTTTTTTAATACTACTTTTGAATTGTCTTATGTGACGTTACTTGAATTTGTCCTTCTTTTTTTTAATAAAAACTCAAATGTTTTGTTTTGGTAATCTGTTGTAGTTGGTGTTTTTTTTTTTTTTTATTTGTCTGGCACGGGGACAACGTGTGACTAAAGTGAGTATGTATTTCATTCTTGAACGCCATCATCGATACATACAGCTTGGTTTTCTACTATTGTTGATTTTTTTTTCTTGTCGTTGCGGATGAAATGTGAATTAGTGAGAATATAGGGCATTTCGCGAAGCTATTTTTTTCAGAAGTTCGCTTTCTCTTTCACTGAAAACAAACGAAACTTTATATGGCGGGAGATAGGATGTATCTAGTTTTTCTGTGAAAAGTTAATAATAAAGTGCAAAAAATATATTAGAAACATTCCAGAATTAAAATTTAGTGTTTGTTAAAAGTGATCGCAGGCAGGCGATCTCTCGAAAACGACTTTCAGTATGTGGCTATGTATTCATGGAACTTTCAAACTTGCGTATAAATGATGACAGCTACAGTTCAAATTTCGATCTTCGTCGATTTTTTCTAAGAATGCGTGAATGAAAATGTAATTTTTAGAAAACGATTGTACTACGTTTCGGATAGAGATACCTATTTTCGACCAATAACGTTTAGAATATTGACAAGCATATCGAATTTTTGGCTTTGCTCTTTTTGGATTTCTTGTTATTTCTCCCCTATAACGCTTCATTAGCGCCCCGAGGCCGAGATGCTTACAGATGTACCTATGTTAGTTCTGCACTTAAATTGCGACAAATTGTAGTCTTCTGGAAATATATCCCCAGAAAGTGAGTTCCAAATTTAGCTTGTCCTGTAACAGAAGGAATTTTGGAAAATTTATATCTGATGGTCATAAGCATTAGCTGCCTATCTTGTGGGGCGCCAAAAAGATGCATTTCCAGGGATAATGTCTTTGAGTTCCTCGGAACATCTACCATGGAAGTACCTAAAGAATAAATAAAATATTTGACTTTTTGATAGACTAAACAAAAGCCACGTGCACAATGAGAAGACGAGTAAGTCATTCAAATATCACGCGCTAAACTGGCGTTAAAGATGAAATCACCACCATCGATTTCGCAAAAGTTATTCGATCTGAAAAGCGATATAAAAGATAAACAAAACATTTCGTATCCCAGATACATTATTAAGTTTCAAACTTTATTAGTATACATACACAGGAAGTTCACATTGGTGAGGGGGAAAAGATTATCTTACAAGAAAATATACATCATATTATATATGTAGGTGTTATATGTACTTAGGATCGGTAGCCCTTTAGATGTTGCTCTTCCAACAGACGTGCCTCTTCCAATCGTGTAAGTATATTCATTCGTAGTTTGAACTTACGATTTGGATTTAAAGCCAATCCTTCGATGGGGGAATAAGAACTAATGTCAGAAGAGAAGGCCCAAGTTCCACATCTGTACCAGAAATTCCGATCACGTGGTGAGGTTCTCGGGCCATTTTTTGGAAATTTCCTGTAATACCCTTCGTTTTGCTCATCTTCTTGACGGCTATCAGATGCACATGATTGGCTTGGCATATCCTGTGATGGTAGAACGGCTGCCGGGGCTTTTATGGCAGACGTCTTGCTATCTGTACCATATGGCCCAGGAGATGTGCGAAGTTGCGCTTGCCTTGCCGCCTCTTTGATATTTTTCTTATCCACAAGACGTTGACTTCGTCGTGGCAGAATTATTGGCTGTTTCAATTTACACTTTCGGTCACCGGGCATGATCTGTAAAAATAAATCAGTAAATTACATATTGATGTTTAAAAATCACGCACTTTATTCAGAAAAAAATATATTCCACGCCAGCGATAGAGCTGTACTCGTGCAAGAACAGAAATGCTACTATCGCGCTATAATCGATTGGTGCCCCCCATTACCGCCATTACGAATCGCATGAAGTTTGTGCGAATATGGTGGCGTTCAAGTGTACATATGGGTGCAATAAAATGTTGAATGAAGTAATTAAAATGTGAAGCAAACAGGAGAAGTTTGAACTCTTTACTATAGGTAGCATTAGCTAAACTAGAGCGAAAAAATTGCCTGCTAGTGAAACCAAAATTGCACACAAAACTTTTAAAATATATGGAATCGAATGAGCATCCGTCCATTTATTGGATACAACTATTTTGGGAGGAATATTCTTACATAGAAGTGAATGCATATTTTCAGCTAACAGATGTCATTATATGATTATGTCCAGTTGACAGTTGGTGTCAGTTTTTCATAGAGTTATGTTGGGTTTCCACTTGTCGTTTTGAAATTGACAATTGACGTATCTTTATGCCAATTAAAAAATTTGGCAATAACTAACAAAGAATTTGATTGATAAATGGAAAGAGCTGAATTGTCAAACAAAAATGTCACTTTGTTTGTCTATAAAAAACATTGGTTGTTTCTTCATTGCTGGAGTTAAGGCAATATCAGTGCGTTCGCCTTCAATAGAGATTTTAAGAAGATTTGTACCTTGACTGATCCGAGCGAAATGTGAACTGGCGAGCTCTTCTTGGGCTAGTTGCATCTGCGGAGTTTTTCCTAACACAACAGAAAAAAACATGTGATATTTTTTATCTTTTCATTTGTCAACAACTGTCATTTCCATACGAATCGATAGATGACATTTGACAGTATCCTATTCTCGCCACCGTAAAACAAAGGAACTAGTGATTGATATTTTCATTTTTACTGTCATTTCCATACAAATCGATAGATGACATTTGACAGTTTCCAATTCTCGCCACCATAAACCAAATGAGCTAGTGATTGTGCTGAATCCGACTGTCAACTTCACAGTTCATAGATGTTATATGTCAATATGATATATTGTTAATCACTTTTTGGTCTTTCTAACAAATGTGTCATGATTCTGACAGCTCACGTCTTTAACTCATTTAAATTGGGTATATAAATTTGAAAAATATTCGCTGAGAAAAATTTAGTTAGTCCGTTTTCTTATTAATAGACCAGAATCTCAATATATTTTGATTAATTTTAAACAATTTTTTAATTTTAATTTTTCATTGGATTAGAAACATCTTTAATTTGCTTATTTTCCTGCTTTCGCTTCTTTCAGTTTCTTTCGTTGGTGAAGCATACTTCTTGAAATCAATGCCCAAATGGTTAGTCAGCATTTTCTGGATATTAAATCGAACGATTGTATATTTGGTAAGTTGGAAAAAATTGTTTAAATACATTTTATATATAATAATAAAAAATTGAGGAGAAATGAAGATTATGCTCGATATAGAAACCAGCGTGAACGGAACTCAAAATTTTCAACTGTCAGATTTGCATGATATGTATAACTTTCTTTAAAGGACAATAATAATAAGAATTCTTTTGGTTTTGTGTTAAGGATTCAGGAGAGGGCGACACGTTAGCAATGTATTTCCTCGAACGTTTAAGGACAAAATAAAGCTAGAAGGCTGAAATTTACAACAGATGGCGCTTCTTAAATGCACTTCTAATAATTGAGATTCCGCACTAATGACTGTGGATTTTCCCAATTTCAGTCACAAGAGTGAAACAATTTATCTGCTTCTCATAGCCAACTCAAATTTATTTAATAAGACATTTGGAACAGATGGCGCTTCTTAAATGCACTTCTATTGAGTAAGATTCCACACTAACGACTCCGAGTTTTCACCATTTCAGTAATATTTCTTGACAAGAGTGAAACAGTTTCTGTTTCTCATATAGCCAATTCAAATATTTTTAATGGAATATGTAATAAGAAATTTGCAACAGACGGCGCTGCTAAAATATACTTGATAGTCATCAAGTCTTGTGTTTTTCAACACTTCTCTCACATCTTTTACAAGAGAGCAATAGTCGATTTCTGGTTTTTATAAACTTGAAATGTGACAAAAATCACAGGTACTAAGCGTGATATATATTCTCTTATATATGAATGCTGGCGATGATTAACTGTGTGAATAGAATAGGTAATTGCAAAGCGACAAAAATTGCCAAGAAGTTGTGCAAAAATGTTCACATCTATCTATATCTACAAAAAAAAAAGAAAAAAACAAGTTCATACTTTTGATTTTTGGCGCCGCCACTGTCATAAGTCTTCCATGTCCACAATGATTCCTATTTGGGGAAAAGAAAATAACAAATACCTACCGCAGAAATCCTATTTCGTGTATTCCGGCTTCTTCCTGTCAAAGAAAACAACAACAGCAACAATACAAAATAACACCTTTTGTTGCAAATGCAGTTTTATTATTTCAAAGCGAATTGCATACAAGTAACATGGATGCACATAACAAATAAAAAGGGGGCACAAAATTAAGACATAACTGTCAAAAAGAACTAAAAAAACAACTTATTAGGTACTCAGTACACATTAGAATAAAATAAAAACAAAAATTTAATTTAACTCCAATTTTGGTTAGATATAGACGTTAACCTTATAGGTAGGTGGGTACGTAGGTGGATTAATTTTTTTTTTTTTTTTAAATAATTCATCATATCTGATGAGCCTTCGATTTATTCCTTTTCAGATTCAGACTTACTTCCAGAGTGTCCCCGACGAGCAGTTCGACGACTTGAGCTAGATCGCCTTTTGTGATGTGACGTTTTGTGATGTGACGTTTTGTGATGTGACGTTTTGTGATGTGACGTTTTGTGATGTTTTGATCCACTTGATTCTGTCTTGTTATTGGGATCGAGAGCTGTAGGTATAGGCTCGTCGGTCAGGTCGACGAGTATTCGATTAAATATGTCGATACCAATGATGTTTTCTGGAGGTATTAAGCGTAAATGATTTGGTTCGGTGCCACGGGTAATATTCAACCTCGGACAATTAATGCTTGGAATATGTATGCCTCCAATAGGTGGAATAACTGGTGACATATCGTTAGCAGCATCAAATTGAGTACCGGATTGAGCACGCAATGGAGAACCACCTGCAGCACTGAATGGAGCACCATCTGATACGGTACCTTCTGATGCAGAACCACCAGAATTATTATTATTTTTATTATTTTTTGCTACTGTAACTTTTCTTATCAGTAAAGGCTGCACTTTGTTTTTTTCTATCCCATGACTGACTGTCGGTACTAATTCATATTCAGGAGCAGATGATGAGCCAGTATCGCATTGTTTCAAAAAATTTGCTGGACGTTTCATTTTAATGTTCATATGACAAATGTTTTAGATCGAACTTTTAAAAAGATTTATTCACTTAAGAAAAAAAATTATCCTGTCTTCTCGACGACACGAATAAATTTGAAATTGTTTTTCTCAGGACTTAAATTGGGAAATACTATGTTTTGGTATGCTGTGTGCAAAAGAGCTTGCCACTAGTACAAATGTGCAATTTTTAGAATGTGGTGCGTCCTTACAGCGCAGTGTTGCCACTATCTGAAAGAAAAAAAGTATCAGAATCGCAAAAGTATTAAAAGTACTATAAATTAAATAGTAATGAGAATAAAAAGGATTTTGTGGAATAATAATATATCCCCCGCCAGTATAGTAGGTAGTAATTTGAATAAGACTATGTAAAGAGGTGCCCATAATTTGGGTGTGTTCGTCAATTGTCACAATTAAAGAACTATGGAATGGAACATTCATTACATGTGTCACTGTGAAATTTGGACGAATAACATATCATTAAAAAAAAAAAAAAAAACAAATTGAGTAGAGACCGTTGGTACGATAAACCATTGTTTGTTTTGTACTTGGTAATTGGTATTTGATGGATTTAATTAGTGTCAATGTGAAATAGGCAAATAATCTAATCTGAATTTTGACAGGAAAAATACAGAAAACAGAATGTGAATCTATTTTTGATAAGCTTAAGGAGCATTCACATGGGAGCGAACGAACGAATTGATGAAATGTGAACAAAGCAATTTTTTTGCATTTATAAACAGAAAATTTAATATCTTATTATTCCAAAAGGAGGCTTATTCAATTCCCAACTTTTTGCCGCGAACGAAAACACCATTGGCACGAATTGTCAAACTTAGTCTCAAATTAGACATTGCGGGTAGAAAATGATGACTGAAATTCGCGAACTGCTGCGACATAGAAAAGTGTTTATGTGAACATACTGTCAAAACTTGCGAATCTTTGCCTTTCACAAACTAGCGAATAAAACATTCGTTCGAACTTAACCTCAAACTAGACATAGAAAATGATGGCTGAAAACTGCCGCGATAAAAATGTAGTCAGTCGACATTAACTAAGGTAGGTATACAGTTGTTGAATTAATGTCGAGTTACCTTAGTCACTTGACATTTGGATGTGTCAAAATTATCAACTATTCCATGAGAAAGTTTTATTTAAAGCTTATATTGAAACCTTTTTGAACTAACCTACATAATTAGCAAAAATCGCCTGTTTTTAAAAACGTGTGTCATTATCAATTAATACCTTCCTGGAATTTGAATTTCTGCCAAATGTTGGCTAAAAAATCCTTGCTGATTTCCATAATGAGAAAGGAAATTGCTAAAATGCATAAAATATTCTACTTCGAATCAGGTTTGTTAAATAAAATGTTTTCATTGGATATTTGCGACTATCTGTCAAAAATTTAATAGCTACATATACAAATTCAATAATGGTGAACACAACAAATTGCAATTTGGAGTGGGATATATGTCAGCAGCTGTAACAAGTCACGTTCAGCAACCAATATAAAGTCCCCCCCTCTACCTTAAACATGAACCTTAAATCGGATATACCTTTTAATTGAATTACAACAGTTGAAACGAGATGGCACTTTAATACGATGGCTCTCTCTTGTGACTTGGAAAAGCAATTTCTTGAACGTAGCATGAAAACCATTTTTAATACAGTGAGGTAGGCAACTATAACCATCTCTATAACTGGTTCCGGTCAAGCAAACCCATTGGTCAAAGCGTAGGTTCAGTCGACATCAATGCGGTGTGTCAGGGTCAGCATGTTGACTGACAGCCACGAGAGTAGGTACGCGACCAGCGTAATCTTGAATTCCTCCATTACCCACTGCTTCGTATATCAAATCGAATGGGGGGCGGGAGTGGCTTGTGTCCTGGGTATATTACAACAAAAAAGGTACTTGGTTAACCTTAGCTTGAAATCAAGTTTACAAGTTTTCTCGTATGTGAGAGTACATTTTTAACACATGCTAGAGTGAATGTAAACCTTTGTTATTGTTATCGGATTGTCATATTAATTGGATGTGGCATGGTGGTTTCTTATAGGGGGGGGGGCGAACAGAAACATTCTACGTAGAGAAGAAGAATGAGCAAAAGAATGACGCTGTTAATGGTATATGAGTAATCTGCTCGTCGGAAAGCCGGATAAAGCCGCATGAAGACGAGAGTAAGGATGAAGTACGTTTCTTCGAACACATAAAAAAACGGCCTTTACCCAAATAATAATGATGTTCGCTTTTGAAAAATTTCCAAATTCAACTAGTACCCACTTTCAAGTAATTAAAATTGATGCACCATTCAATTTATAGTAGGTTAGGTATAGGTATAATGTCCAGAATAAAACGTCTAAGTTCATATATAGACATGGCTGGAAAAAAATATATGACGTCTGGAACTGCGAACAGTCAAAGTATTCACATGCGGACGTGAAAGATGGATTTAGTACTATTTTATTTCAGAAATCAAGTGATTTGATCTGCTTTAACAAAATACCTACCACAAATGCAGCAAAACATTGAAACCCTTTCCAACTGATTTGTCTATTTTCCCGCTCCAATTAAAGAAAATGTTTTGAGGTTTTTGGTCGTTTTTTCCTCAAAAGCATTTCTCCGATTTTGTTGCATATACATATGTTTTATTTAAAATTATTTGTAAACATTTTCCAGTAGAAAGACATAAATTTGTCATATTTCTGTATTAAATTTTGTAAATTGTACTACCTATAACAGATTGTAAATTCTAAACGAAATAAATTATCTAATTATCTATCTAAAAAATTATCTAAAGAAAATGTCCTTGCATTCATATTTGCAACAAAAACTTTCCCAATTGAATCCATTATCCAACATATTTCCCAAATGCCCAACAACTAATAGTTATGAGTGAGAAAGGTTTCAAGTGGCACACAAATTGCGACCCTCATTTGCAAAGAAAACTATATATTCATCGCTAAAACCATATCGAACCCAACAACCCTTAATGAAACCAAATATATCCGCCACTATAATCCGAAACACAATGATATACTTAACCACCTCGAAGGTACCTACCTACCTACAATAAATTTCCAACAAACAGTAGCAACCCCAACCTATTTCCTCACCCTTAATGTCATCAATTAAAAAAAAAAATACTGCAACCAAGAAAAGGGACATTCCCTGACATCATATAATAAAACACTCAAAGGTGACAGTACAAATTCCTGCCAGTTTACCTAACCCGCCTACTAATTACAAATAACAAGACCAATTCACACCTCCCTTTAGCACCCGCCAGCAATATAATCATTTAACGCATCTGTAGTCCTCCTAATTTATACACACACAACAAAACGCCCTTATCCATTTTGTAAGCGGTATATACCCAAAACAATCTATTACCCAACAGCGCCACACAATAACCTTCTTAACTACCTACTCACACTCGTATTCGAAACATCATCCAGAAAGTGCCTTCTAAATATAGATTTATCTTTCAAGTGTGTGTGCTTATTTATGGTGCCTATTAACAGCCACAAGCGTTTACACCATTCAATAGTTTGCACACTTCAAAACGTCGTTATTGTGCTGGCGCATGCACAATTTGTGGTAGTAGCACAACTTTTTTTTTTCTTTTCTGTAACTGAATCCTGATCCCATATCAATGGCACCATTGATTTATAGGTTTATCCTTAAAGAAAGGTCTAGCAAGCAGGTACCTATACGAGTATGTTCACTCTTCAGTTCGATGATAGGGATTTTTTTTCGGTTACCCTCGTAGTGACAAAGTGCTTTTCAATTTTCTTACATCAGTTAAGGAATTGAGATTTTTTTGAGAATCTATAGCTAGCTTACTTTTACTTTTACATGCAAAACTTGTATACTCACTTTTGGTTTTGTTATACTCACTTCCCAAAAAAATACGCCATATGTGCTTTTCAAATAGTTGAATAATAGCTTGAAAGTTGAGTGAAAACACGAGGAGTGACAAAATATCTCTTATTTAAATTGAGAGGAGCAGCCGCTTTGTCCAAATATGTATGCAGCTTAGGGGTCATTGTGCCATTCATTAGCATGACTGGACAGTAACGACAAGTGACTAGTGTCTTTTTCTGCTTCCATATACGTTACCTAGAGAGTATACCTCTTCGATTGCCACGACTATTGCTGTACCGCATTCAATAGAATCTATACTTATCTCTCTGTCTTAGATTTCTTTTAGCAACATGCCTCTCACTCCCACTTTCGCAGCTGAGAAGTCAACAACTTATCCACCTAAACCTAGAATAAGACACTACTCAAAGAATTTGTCCCTTCAACCGGAGTAGTGTTCTCCCATAGGACTTTGTTTTATCTTTTATTACCATTAATTATGAGTGACCGTGTCGCGTCGGTCTGATCAGATTTGAGTTATGACACAAGTCCGTCGAACTTTCAGGATTTTTATATTGAGAGGTCCAGATACACTTCGGGCTGTAGAAAGAATATATTCGAATTAAACACACACACAACACATCAAGTACATTTGATCGTATTTTTATTGCCAAAGGTATGGTCTTAATGTTCTCTAATTTAGTACAATTTTACAGACTTGGGTGTTGTCAAAATGAAAATTTAAAATTAAGGTAATGAATACATGCCGACAAGGAAATGTAATTTAATTATTCAGATGTTTATACACAAATACAAAAAGTTTACACACACTTTATAAACTACATATAGTTAAATGAATAAAATAAAATATTTAATTGACATTCTGGAATGATACTATACCTTAATCGCCGTCAAAATAGTCTTGGCGTTGGTACTGATTTTCTACGTTGTCATCCTGGTCTATGTTATTATGCTCCTCCATTAAATTATCTTCCTCTACGAAGTCATCTTCTTCTACCAAGTTATCTTCATCTACCAAGTTATTTTCCTCCACCAAGTTGTCTTCATCTACCAAGTTATTTTCCTCCACCAAGTTATCTTCATCTATAAAGTTATTTTCCTCCACCAAGTTATCTTCATCTGCCAAGTTATCTTCATCTACCAAGTTATTTTCCTCCACCAAGTTGTCTTCATCTACCAAGTTATTTTCCTCCACCAAGTTATTTTCATCTATAAAGTTATTTTCCTCCACCAAGTTATCTTCATCTGCCAAGTTATCTTCATCTACCAAGTTATTTTCCTCCACCAAGTTGTCTTCATCTACCAAGTTATTTTCCTCCACCAAGTTGTCTTCATCTACCAAGTTATATTCCTCCACCAAGTTATCTTCCTCTACGTCGTCATCCTGCTCTTCGTACTCACTAGTGTCTTGGTCGTTATTTTTACTTTCATCGTCGTCTTCGTCGTCCTGTTCATCATCCTCTTTGTCATTATTTGCTTCATTATTGTCTTGGACTTGATCGTCGTCGTTATCTTCATCTTTATCGCCAGCTCCTGCATCATCGTCGTGGTCATTTTCTTCTTCGTCGTCGTCATCACCTTCATCGTCGCCTTTCTCTTCCTCTTCCTGTTCATTTAAGTATTCGACTTCAACGTATTCGTCCTCTTCCTTTTCGACTTCTAGGTTGACATCAATTGCAACTTCGTAAAAATCGTTGACAATGATTTCCAATTCGATTTTATACTTTCCTCCCTCTTCCTCCTTGTCTTCCTTTTGGTCATCGTCGTCGTCGACATCGTCACTCTTATCTTCGTGATTATCCTCATTATCGTTCTTCACTTCTGATGTGTTCGACTCTTCGCCCGAATTACTATCGACATTTGCTTCCCTGCTGCGGCTCTCATACTTAGATCCTGGCATTGACATTTCGTCGTCCCCCTCGTAATCACTGTCCTCGTTATCTCTTTTGTCAGTTTTCTCCACATGTACCTTCCAGCGGTATTTGCTGCCCTTCATTTCGAAGAAATAATTCTGCAATTCGTCTTCAATGGAAACAGCGTGACGACGATTTAATATGGCGTCCCTCACCAACTCGAGTTGTAGTAGAGCCCTGTTCACCGGAAATAGATCCAAACGTAAAATCTTCATAAGATCGTAAAATCTGTCGACGTCCTTTTGTTTGCGAGGCATTTTTTTATGCTGTTGAAAATATAATCTTACACATTTTATTGCACACAATTTTTGGTACCTAATATTTTACCTTACCAATATTTGATATTTTAATCCGTTTGCGAAATTATTTGCACCACTGACAGCTGAACAACGATGTCAATTAAAATATTTTAATACTTCAATTCAGTTACTCTGAAGACAATTTTCTTTCTATTAGACACATCCACCCACAGAAAGCACAATCGATACTAAACTGAAAAATTAATAGAAATGCATTTACACTTGAAAATGATTACTCCAGTTGGGTACTAGGTTACATGAATTTAAGAGAATCTAGAGCGAAAAATATAACACATATTTTACATTGTACGTACACTACACGGAACACAATCTTATCGTTATGCGATATGACATATGAGTATGACAGTTACAGACAGTGGTGCGTGCGAGAGCGAATGTAATCAGCATTGCCAGTTGGCAATATTTTATGTATGGTGTTTGTTATTTGTTAATTTTCGTTTTAAACGACAGATGAATTGAAAATTACAAAATCTGTCAAGTGACATTTCATTAACGTGGAGACTTTTTATGAATTTCTAGTTAAAATTTGTGATAAAATTCTTCATTCGTGACTTTTGTGGGACTTTTAAAGGGAACATTTTTAGGATTGTAAAAGAAATACACTCTTTTAAATTTATTAAAAGACATTTCGCGATGAAAAAAGTAAACTATTTTCATTTTGTTTTATTTAAACAGCAAAAGAATGTATCTGTTCTTAAATGTATTTTAGCTGTCATTTATATTTTTTTTGTCAAATATTAATATTTTATATTGATGACATTTAAGTAACCGCTCAAACGTCCAAAAAAATTACCTGCTCTCTATTTAGCTCCTGCTTTTCGTTTCGCTTTTGAATTCGTACTCTGTAATACTTTCGACTTTCCGTATATCAATGCGGAGAAATACAATTCGCTTTCGAAATAGAGAGTACCAAATATTGGGTTTGGGAAAATTTTACTTTCGGAACGAAATATAAAGTAGAGCTCCCTGTGGGCTTACTATGCACTTCGCGCATTCAGTTCGCTTCGCGGCGAACATGACAACTACGCAAAACGATTGCGAGTGCCGACTTTCCAAGAAAATCACACTACTTTTCCCAGCCGTTTTATTTTTTCACCATCAAAATGACAACATATTTCGCAATCAAAACATCAATCGCATTTTACGTCTAAAAAATGGCGTTCGCATTTTGCGCGAATGTAATAGAGCGAAGTGTGATAATTTTCGCCGACGAAGTGAATCGTACCAAAATGCGAAATCGATAAAGAATGTGCATAGTTAGCCACCAGGTTACATAGCGCAGACGTGTTGCGTTTCTTTAGTGTCAATGTCAGTTTACCTTTCATTTTCGCGTTTGGCATAAAAAAAACACAAACCAAATGATGGCAACTCTCATTGGACCATATCTGTCATTATATCATGTGAATGGACTGTCACATCTTGCGGCGCATATTCAATGGATGTCGGGCGCTCTCAAGTATATAGCCTTAATGTAAATATTTAAATTATAGTTTCTCTTGAGAATAATATTGTTTTTGTTGCTGAAAAGAAACTGAAATCTATGGCGCTCTAGCGGTTATGTGTTGAACTTCAAGTGGTTAACGGAGAGCGACTATTTCAACCACATGATTTTTATCCTCAATATCATTGCATACATTTATGTGTTCATGGCTTCTCAATTGTACATAATTGTATGCATGCAAAGGAGTAGTGAAATCGAAACACAAGCAAAGCGGCCTTTCGTTTTTTACATCCTCCCTCACTCTGTTAGCGGAAATACTAAATGACGATTTGAATCGAAAGCACAATGGTACTGAAGAAAACCCTCATGCGAGAATTATTTCTAAAGGGAATTTTTCAGCTGTCAGGATAAATTATCCAAAGTATAGGGTAATTTTTTGACGTTTTCCCTTCTTTCTTTCTTTGTTTTTTTTTTTGAATTTTACTGAAATGTTGAAGAGAAAATAAAACATTGAATAGCAATTAATTAAAACGTGAAATTCGATAAATCTCTGTTTAGAGTTTGGTGATCTTGTGTAGTTGTGAGTGCACCCATTTTAGTAGCTCTGAACGCACCCATTTTTTGCATCGTTATGTTAATTTCGATTCGCCAGAAAAAAACACTTTTTTTCCCGATGTCACTTTTTTCGTTCGTTTGGTACAAAAAAAGCAATCTTTTTCAGAGTCGAGAGCACTTTTGCGAATCTAGATTTTTTTCTCAGAGTCGCTCGAGATTTACCAATACACTTACACATGATTTGACATTTGGTAGCTGGCGTTAGTTTGTTTACGTTTTATGAAGTCGGTCGAAAAAGTTAGAGCTACTGAAAAACCATACTAAAATAAATAATTTAAACCAACATTTGATAAATATGGAACAAATAATAGAGGTGTAAATTTCATCTTCATCATGTGGCACATCTTCATCGTCGTCGTCCTCTTCGGATAATACTGGCTCGTCTTCGTCATACGAGCAATTTATGCAGTTGCAGTATTTTGTAAGGGAGAAAAAGCATCGCGGTTGCAATTTTGTGGAAGACGTGGTGAACATATGTTCAGAAAATATATTATGAGATTTCTGTTAGTTATTTGAAAACGTATGTAAAACTTGCAATTTGCAACCACTCTACGAAAAAAAAAAATGTTCACAACAAAAAAGGTAAACAACTTTTGGCAGGTGCACCACCAACACCAACAAAGAACAGCTCAGTATAATTATTTTTGTTCGATTGGCCACATGAAATCTAAAGAAATTTAAAAAAATCTCAGATTGCCAATCGAAATTAGCATAATAGTGGAGCAAATTACGAACTGCGAAGGAGTAAATATTCGTTAATTCTGACACTTCCTTCACATGAACGCATTTTTTTTTGTTCGCAGCCACGTGTACATTTTAGCCAATGCCAACGGTTTCTAGTTCAAAGTTGAGTTTAAACAAATTCATTTCATTTTTTCATTCGCGGACTTATTTTTGTGGATTTTGAAGAAGTTTTCAATTCGCTGGAACTAAAATCGAAAAGTTTTACCAGCTATTCATAAATTGTTATACAAAGATTTTTTTTTGCAGTTTGGATATTCCCTGTCATAATAGTGGTTTCCATTCTGCTGACATTTTGCATCGGTGAAAAGGCTATAACGTCTAAATGGATCTTTAAGACGTCGCCCAGAATATTGAATTGACGTAGAAACGAAACGAAATTCACACTTGAGTGAACTGTTATTTGACTCTGAAAATATGTTGATTCGTTACCATTCCGGCTCATTTAACATAAAAAAGAAAACAGGATTGCCAGACTTGTCAAAGAATAAGTAAAACATATCATTTATTGAATTCTGTTATAAATTACATGCCTTTACAAAATTGTTATTACCTTAAAAATACATCAAAATTGTTTTTGCTTTACTTCGAACTTTGATTATTATTTGACAGTTGTTGCTTACTCTTACTTACATTTCTGTCATCAATATTTACTTGCTGTATTAAAGGCTAAAGCCGTGATCAAAGGTAATCATAGTTTCTCAAACTTTATACATTTCGTTTACAATGTTTATCATATTATTTAATTTATTTTAGTCTCTACGTCTGTATTCACCGTAATGATTGATTTAAATTCGAATTACGTTTTTATTCGGACTAATTAATTCCGAATCCTAGGTTGAGATCTATAGCTATGTAACATCGAAACCGTGTATTTTCATGACAGCTGGCGTTATTATTTGTACAAAAAAAAAACTAAGCAACCTTTCAATTGGCATTTAAAATTCCAATTCCATTCAGTTGTATATAGGCAAGAGTTAAATAAAGTCAGGGATGTCTGAGTAAAATGTGCAATCAATCGGCAGATTTACAAAATGTTACTTATTACTATTGTGTAGCTAAACTAATTCAATTTTGTATAAATTTTTCAGTTTTCATTGTTCTTAAAAATTTTTCAGATTATCAAGTGTTTTCTGATTTGAGGTTCGAAAATCTTAAACCCGAATTACAAAGTTCTTTACTTCGAACAAATGAGAATTAAATTTCTGCTGCTAATGAAAATATAGATCAGTTACAAAAGCAGCACAATATGTGTCTTCACAACTCAAAGGGTTTCATATAAATATTGTTTCAGGTCCTAGACCAATTTAAAAAAAAAAAACAAATTCGATTTTCGTGTGGAAAAGTTAAACTAATTTGTGTGCAAATAAATATAAATAAAAATTAAAGTAAAAATAAATTATTCGAAAATATACATAAACATAAGAGTTATACGTTGTGTTAGTTGTATTTCGTTGTACATATTTCCAACGGTTACTCTGCGGTTACAATGTAGACATTGTAACGCTGTGCTACTTTTGGGGTAACGTTACAGCGGTTTAAATGATGTAAAATGTATCGTTGATTGTTGTTGCATTAAAATACGTTTGTTTGAAAGTGGAAAAGATGGGGATGTTGTTTTTTGGCTGCAACCGAAGTCGGCGTGTAGGATAATGTTATATTTTAGATATTTTAGAACTTTGGTACTATTGCTGTATTGTGGTGGTGAAAAGTTGAAAAAAAAAATCAAACTACAATTCATTTTCATTGGTACTGATTTAGATAGTCGTCGTCAGGGGTCAGGTGTCTATAAAAAAAAATAAAAAATAATAAAACTTAAGGAGAAATCTGACACACAAATTAATCTAGTTTACACCGATGACTAGGTCTTGGACCAAGCAGAATATGGTTGCACAAATTTAACTGATTGTGATTTAAGTTTTACATAAAGTCTTATGTGACAGTTTAAGCATTTAGGTCTTAGGCAAATTAGCCCAAAAATGATAAGAACCGCTTAGATCTAATTAGCTTTTTGTCCCTCGTTGGGTTAAATAGCTGTATGTAGTTAAGATGAAAAGAAGCCCCCCTTGTCATCGGAGTAAAATTGAAGAATTCTATTTAGCTATACAATACCTTAATCCGAATCTTCTGAGGAATAGTGAAAATCTGAAAGCAAACTTTGTAGCAATTCCTCTGATGGTGTTGGCATATAATAAGGCGCTGGCCTGCGATATTCTTCACGTATGCGAGATACTTCAGCCTTTCCAAATTTCGGCCTAACCCGTGATACCATGGCTGGTGAGTCTTTAGATGGCGATATCTGAGAAGATGTCGGCGCACCTTCAGGTGCCAACTGCCCTGGAGAAAGTTTGCAGATGCAATTATGAATAAAACAGCATAATTTCGTAGTTTGGGACTGCGCCTGCGGCACAGCTTCTGATGCCAGTTTCGCTGAAGACACAGTTTGTGACGGCGGTCCTGGTAGAGATGTCTGCGTGGCTTGTAATTTTGGTACCGCTATAGCGTGAGACGACAAAGTATGCGGTGATGATCGAGGGCGAGGTGACGATCCAGGCCAATATGGCGAAGGGAATGACATTCTAGCCCGCCGTGACGGCCCTACTGAGGATGATGGAGCCGTCCTGGAAGACAAACCCGCCATGGGTGATGGAGCCGCCTTGCAAGACAAACCCGCCATGGATGATGGAGCTGCCTTGCAAGACAAACCCGCCATGGGTGATGGAGCTACCCTGGGAGACAAACCCGCCATGGATGATGGAGCTGCCCTGGGAGACAAACTAGGCCTGGGAGAAGGAGCCGTGCTGAAAGACAAACCCGACATGGGTGATGGTGCCCCAGTGTAAATTGAACCCATTATGGGTGGTGCTGAAGCCGGCCTTGAAGATCGTCCCTCGCTGGAAGATGATCCCTCCCTGGCAGATGATCCCTCCCTAGCAGATGAACCCTCCCTGGCAGATGAACCCTCCCTGGAAGATGTACCCGCCTTGGAAGACAAGCCCGCCCTGGAAGACAAACTCGCCCTGGGTGATGGATCATCCCTGGAAAATGAACCCTCCCTGGAAGACAAGCCCGCCATGCATGATGGTCCCGCTCTGGAAGACAAACTCGACCTGGATGATGGAGCTACCCTGGAAGACAAACCCGCCATGCATGATGGTCCCGCTCTAGAAGATGAAGCTGATGGGGATCGTGCTGGACATTTTGAAGCCACATATTCCGCATATCTTTTTTCCATATCTTTTATATTATACTGTATTTCTTCATTGTCATTAGTACGATTTTTATTCGAACTTAATGATATTATATGCTGGCACAAATCATGGAACGAATATAGCCCTAAACTAAGCAGTCTCATGATATCCGCCAATGAAGGTGTTCGTCTCTTGCTCATCGTAATTAAAATTCCGATTCTACCCACTTAAGAGCTGCAAATACCAGAAAGTCGAAAAGTCTATCATATTTCATGAATTTTTATTTTTTTTAATTGAAAGAGATTTTACGTTCAGAAAAAGGTGAAGTCTAGAATATTCAGTTCAGATTAAGGCTTAAATTTGAAAAGTCTACTCGTTAAAAGTTAAAATTCATTAAAAGACCACAAATGGCACTTCGTGCGAGAACAACGCAGCTAAAGCTCTGTTCAAATCTTTTGACACTTGTGTCTTGACAACCAAATGTCAAAGGTCCACTGAGAGATCACAAATAACGCGTTTTCGCAACGCAGCTAAAGATCAATTCAAATTTGTTGACACTTGTGCCTTTAAATAGCTCGTTTTGAAAACCAAGGACTTTCGCGAAAGACTTAAAAACCATCCGAGGAAGTGAATACTATTGAGGAAAAAAATCACAAGCTCCTTTCATTCGTTCAAAAAAAAATACTCTCACAAACAAATGATTGAGTGAAGCCAAGCCAAGTCAAGTTGCGGCCTAATTTTTATTTATTTTATCATTTGTCAGTTTTGTCATTTCTACTGCGTATTCTAAGCTGGAATTTAACAAATGTCAAAATCAAGTATGAGACAGAACAGAATATGTCAAAAATTTCTTGATTCTATATATAAAACCAGGAGGTGGAGATCTTTTATTGTTTTCGAAACTTGCCATCAAAGGATATTCCATTAAATGCCAGGTATACATACATTTGCACAACACTAATACCACAACTAGTTTTTCCATAAGGAAGGATGAAGCACTAACGTGCTACTGGCTACTGCTTGTAACAGGCTGACAACGACAAGGATAAGAAGAGGACAATATCTGCCTTTGTCACCCCTCGTACGAATGACGATTATTTTATTCTACCAATGATATACTGAGAATTACAATTTAATGCATTTATTGGTTCAGAAAAATTCAATGGCGAGTGTCATGCGTCAGTGGTAAAGTTTCATGCTAGGGATTTACATGGAATTATTTCTGTTCAGTGTCAGTCAATGGAAAGTGTCTCTTTTGACTGTGTAAGCTGTTGTATACGACAGGTGATGCATATAGGTGACTTTTAGAGGCATATACCTACATTTCCATTGATCCGATTATTTACAAGTGCATTTTGGACAAATGGAAAACTTCAGAACTTGTATATTTTGAAATGTAACGTAGCCTTGACATATTCGTAACCTTTATAAGGTTTAAGACCGCGTTGGATGGCACGCAATGCTACACAGCCGATGCCACAATCGATCTTTTGCGCACCAAATTCCCAAATCGTCTGTTAGAAGCCGTCTTGGCGATGTCAATTGGCCGCCTCGGAGAATTTAATTTTGTTCATTTTATTGCATTTTTAAAAAGAAACTTGTTTTGGCACACCCTTTACTTGGAGGACAAGTCAATGTATATACAAGTGTTACCTACACCATTTCCGTAACATTGAGTTACAAGTTCAATGTTTAAAATCAACTGGAAATTGTATAAGATTTATCGCGTTATTTTTCCAGATTTTTTACTTTCCTGAATTGTGCAAAATTTTTCATTAAATTCCTCCATAAATTCGTAGATCAAACTATATATCATTTATGTACTTTTCTAAATTGCGCAGAAATTTTCACGCATCATTGTAATACAAAATCGTATATGAAAGTTTTCTTTTAATAAAATGTCACTTTTTCTTTAAAGTCAAAAAGTGTTGGCTTATGACATTTATTCCAAGGCAATTTTGTGACAACCGCAGTAATTCACAATCGCCATTGCAACGACAACACGTGCGAACACAAGAGGTAGGTAGGTACCTATCACGCAGGCCACAATGTGGATTGATTCCCTTTCATGTTATCAACCCCTAATAGTTTTGCTATTATGTCCCCCTCTCCTTTACAGATTAGTTGAAAAACTACCTGAATTTGTGTACGAATGGAAAGAATACAAGCCTTTACACACTTTCGCAAACACTGTCCTCAAGTCAAGGGTACAACCTTTTACACGCATTTGGTAGAAACTTCTTGGGGAAATCGTATAAATAGCAACCAACCCTTGCGTGTGTACATCTCACTTCCCCTATTTCTTAGTGGTGGTGCGCATGGGCACAAAAGAAAGGGGCTGATTTACGGATCGATTACAACAAACTACCCTTACTTTTAGCGCAGTAGGATGTGGCCACCGCTGTCATTATTATTTATGAGCTGGACTTACGAATAAGCATTTTTTAAACTTCACCTTTAATATTTTGTAAATAAGAGTAGTTAATTTTATTATATAGAAACTTTCATCATTGGGAGTTTGTAAAATTAAACATGCATATGAAATATTAATACTGCGCTATATAGGTTAATATATTTATTATAAACATATGTACGTCACAGGAGATAATTTCATTATGAATTTGCAAAAAATATACCTAAGCTGTCTACAGTACAACTAAAAACATGGATGTAGGTACTCGCGTCTTACAAACTACCAACAACTCATTTACTTTGTTTATGTTCGCCTACCTACGAATTTGTACGAATTTTTACTAATTTTAAATTTGTAATAAAATGCGTATCAATACATAACCCCCCCGCTGGGAGTTTTACTACCTACCTACCTAATCTCAAAAAAAAAATATTTTGTCAAATGCCTGACAGTTGACGGAGACGTGTGTGCAGAGCCGCCTTCGCGTACTCATTTTGAATCGAAAAGCAATCACATAAAGTCTATATACAGAATAGTGCAAAAGAAAATGACAACAATTATCACAATATTCACACCTATTCCCTTTGGCATTTGTCGTATACGACTCATGTTTCGTGCCGTTCTAAGACGATGTTCAGATTTTTTTTACTTTTGTTAACAATTTATTCACCTCATTAGAATTCAACTGTCTCAAAAAAGTTTACAAACTATTACTAAAAAACGAGGTGAAATAGGTACGAGTCGTTCACGATAAACGCCAAAGAGAATAGGGGTGATTATTTATGTCAAATTAAAAACAAATAAAATATTGACAAGTAGACACAAAATATTGTTTTCTATAAGTTCGTTCAAGTTCAAGAAGCATTAGCCTTTTAAAGTTATTTTATTTTTTTTAAGCTTAAATAATGCCCAAGACACATGTGTGCAGAAATTCTGAACGCTTCATTGCAAGAAGTACTGCAGATAAACCAGTACCATGTGCAGAATTCAATTTGCATCGGTTGCTGTCAATGTGGGGTAAATTACGAGAATGCAACACAGACGAGAAATAATTACCGTCTCTCTTTTGCTTGTATGCACCAGTAACATTAAATCCCTAATAAATATTAAATCTACCTAAATTTTAATTTCATATGTAGAAGAACATGAACATGCCAATATTAACTGTTAAACTGTATTAATTTGTTGTCACTTGTCACTGTCAGACTACATCTGTGTCATGTCTTAACTTATTCACAATATAAATATATCCCGTATATAAATAACTAAAATGTTTAAAAAACTTTAATTGGAATAAACGATCCAACGAGCAAAAGAATTTCTTCAAACAAAACGTTGACAGATCGACGACAAAAAGTGTGAAAAATAATTTCCGACAAAATTTTTGTACTAGGTATTTATAAAAACGAGTTTAAATATGAGTGATCAACTATGTGTAATACAAATGACAGATGTTTATACTACAGAACACCAATCATCTTTATAAACGTCAAAAAGAAGCAACGCGGTGTTTCAATTCGAGTTTAATTATGAATGTTCAACTATAATGGTCAATTTTGTTATGTTTGACAAATGTTTCCTACAGAACACCAATCATTTAAATAAAAGTCAAAAAGGGGAAGCGCGGTGTCGCCCATATCTTTCAAAATTTCTTTAAAATTGATTTTTTTTCAAAATTATTGTGTTCACTGACATTTAAAATCGCTTGCCTGCAAAAAAAAGTTTCCAAAACCGACTTAAAGACGAAATGAAAAGTTTTTCTATAAACCAAGCCCATCATAGAAATATTCGCCAAAGTGACGTTTATAACAATTTAGCATGAAAACCCAAAAAAAAAAAAAATTCAAGGCACCTCTATACCTACCAACCTATACCTAGATATAGGTAGACATGTTTATTTTTTTTGTCAATGTTTTTAATTAATATTTTTTTTACATTCAAGTAAAGTAACGCCCTTTGACATTTGTATATGAACATGAAGAATTGAAAGGGTTCACAATGAGTTGAATTTTGTTACATGTACGTCAGTTATAAGCAAAAATGGAAACGAACACCAAATTGTTGTCAACAATAAATTCACGTAGTAAACGTGAGTTCTAACAATGCAAAAAAGCAACTTGTCATATATATAATATATCTACTGCCGAAAGCCCTGCTAGCTATTGAGTCTGTCATCTACTCAAATGTTTTCAGTTTTATATAACATAACCTTATACCATTGTTCTATGTGAAATGTCAATGTCAACGTCAATGCCAAACCCACACTTGGTTCTGTCAAATATAGAATTTAACGAGAAAACTCCATTACGAAAGAGTTGAATAAGTATATTGAATAACACGTATCCCTATGTCTAATAATGAATTTTTAACCTTTATCTAAAATATATTAAGGGTATTCATGCAACGTCGTAAGTTTACCATTCGCGTAAAATGGTAATGGTAACTAATGACAAATCAACATTTTCGCTGTGAAAATTTAAAACATGCAAAAACAATCCTTTCTTAACGCGCGTCAAAAGTTGTGAGCGAGAAAGATGAACGAACGCGAAACTACCTATACCCATCCCTTACCTACTGTTTGTTATGAATGTGTTGAACTGTGACAACGCGACGTACAGTAGAGCTGTGTCAATCGTTCAAATTAAATGATCGAATCGTTCAAGTATTGGTTGAAAAAATGATACGGTCATTTCAATCAATCATTCAATCATTCCATGAGAATGAGAGAGTATTGTATTGCTCCATTCAATTTCAATACAATCATTCGTTCAATTTTGTTTCGGTAGAGACAGATACATTCTGATAGATTGTAAGAGTGAATCACTTATGAAAGCTTCAAAACATGTTTATCTAAAGACAGAGACAATAAAAAAAGAGATGAAACGATTGTTCCATTTCAAAAAAAAGTCGCCTCAATTGAAGATTTCTTAGACGTTTTTTAATCCATTGACACCGTAGCCATCCTTTGATGGACTTTTTTACTTTATGTCTTGATAGAAAGAAGACGAACCATATTATGGGATATATGCTATATTTATTTCGAAATGTCACCAGAAAGCCCTAAAATCTTAATTTTTCCAAGCGAAAAAGAAATCACTCAAATTTTTAATATTTTAGGGCTTTCTGGTGACATTTCGAAATAAATATAGCATATATCCCAAAATATGATTTGTCTTCTTTCTATCAAGACATAAAGTAACAAATTCCATCAGAGGATGGCTACGATGCCAGTGGATTAACAAACGTCCAAGAAATCTTCAAATCAAGCGATTTATTTTTTGCTCTCCGAAATAGCCAGTCAGATGCGCAATAAAAGTATTGACTTTGTGAATGATTGATTTGGGGCTTGTGTCGTTCGTTCTTTACTCGCTACCGAGCAAAATGAACGAGTCAGATGCGCAACAAAAGTATTGACTCTGTGAACGATTGATTTTTGGATTGTGTTGTTTCGTTCTTTCTTTACTGGCTAACCGAGATAAATGAACCAGTCAGAACAAAAGTATTGATTCCATGAACGATTGACTTGAGGTTATGTGATTGCAATCACCAATACTTTATTGTGATCGGGTCAAAAAGAACGAATCAATCACGATTGACACAGCTCTCGTACAGTAGCACACAGAAAAAAAATGTGATTCTTGACGCAAATTATAAATGATACGTACCCAATATAACCAATAGCGCTTAAAAAAAAAAAAAAAAACAAATATGTATAGGCAAGCAATTATTATTTAATGTCGTTTTCGATTGGTCGTCCAGAACCGTCTGGAAGAGCTCTCCGCGATTCTGAATTTAAATCCAGAAGCAAATTTTTCTTCTTTTTAGGAGAAGAACTGTCAGTTGAGTGCCAATCGAACGCTTTCAGAAGTGTTCGAATTTCTTCCGGACTACCTACCAATCGAAAACGACGTTATTCTTTTTAAGATTGCAAACACTTGTGAAATTGTTGTAAAAGTGACACTTCGCTCGATTGTAATCTCTTTCTTGCACTAACGATTAAAAAAGGAAAATGTAAATGCTTTTTTTTATATAGGTACCTATTTAAGTTGCAAAAATAAGCAGTTGGCTTTTAGGCGTTTCATCAACATCGATACAGACGCGCAAGGGTTTTTAAATTCAAACGCACAAACCCACACAATAATGCAAGGGTTTTTAAATTCAAACGCACAAACCCACACAATAATGCAACACCTACAGTCAACGCTATGACGTTATCAAAACTAAATACCAAAACTGATGGCCAATCAAGACTCCAATGTCACATCTATCGCGAATTTTGAAGACAGAAATATAAACAGATTTTCTTTCTAAATAAATTGCACACGCATAAAATGATTGAAGAAAAACTACCTCAAATTACTGTTAGTATTTTTTTTTTACACGCGGCTGCGAGAGAGAGAAAGAGAGAGAGAGGCTAGCAGATAGCAATTTCTACGAATTTTACAATTTTACGCATCAAAAATGTTAATAAACACACAATGTAAATAAAATCACAGAGTAATAACAAAATATTCACAGTCACTTACATTTTATATATGTATAGGTATTCCCTTCAAATTCCTTGAAATACGCCCTTCACTTAATGTTGGTACCTACAGGTACAGATTCTGGCTTTTACAGTTATCTTTCTGGAAATATTTAAAAATAGTTTCTATATGTTATTATATGAAATTCATTTCACTGAAACACTTTAACTTACCGTTTTGATTACCAAAACAATATTCTAAACGGATCTCCCTTCACTTGAGTTAATTGCGACACAATTTAGTAAAAATTATATTTCTGACAAATCAGAGAAAGAACCAACCACTACGGGAAACAAACTATCACTGGTAGCGAAAAAATAGAAACTGCGAGATGAAAGAGAAACCTCTGAATAATCTGCATCTTCTTATTGGTTATAGATATTCTGATAGGTAAGGTAGGCCTGTGGCCGTAGGGTTGGTTGGAAATTCTACTCTTTTTAAAGATTTCACTCCGGTCTTTGTCGGTGATGCCGTGTTTGATTTTTTTTTGTTCTTTGTAGAACTATTAAGGAATAGTATTTTTTAATCGAGTTAATTTGGAATAATCCCGTTTTAAAAACCATTCATTGTCGTATTGGTAATTGGTACTATGCAGCTTTTTGTATATAAATCGTGACGTTAAAAATTCTAATTTACTAAGGGCTGTCAATTATAGCTATCAGTAAAATGCAACCGAACAAAAATAGTTTTGCCTTTTTGAAGGATTTAATCGTTGAACTCAATCTTGGTTGCTTTTGAATTATAAAGTTAATTCATCAAAACAAAAAGTAAGCAATTACTAGAAAGAAAATTTTTAATTTTTCCTATGAAATGTTGGGGTTAAATGTTTTAGTTTTGTTCTGTTTCTAGTTTTTTACGAATGCAATTTACTGATAGCTATAGCCGCCATCTAACTCTGACAGGTGGCTGATTTGTTGGGGTTGATTTTATTTGCCTAGACTGGTCACGCGACGGGTTTTTTTAGTTGATATTTATAGACAGGTAGCCAAAAAATGTCACGCAAAGGGTTTTCTTTTCACTTGACATGTATGGACAGCCGAAAAAATAGCCGAAAAATGAAAGTCAGTCATTTCTTGACTGGCGTGGAAAAAGTGACATTATCGATCAATCTGGTATTATACCTTCAGATTCAATCGAATTAAAATAATTTTTATGGTTTCTAATAAACTGGCAAAAAACTAAATTAACAAATAAAATAAATAATATCAGCTCTAAGGGAAGCTTTAGATTGAAAATAATAAACATAAAGTTTTTTATTTTTTAAAAACATTTTCGTCTTTTCGTATTTTTGTTTTCTTGTAATTTGGTATTTCATTCATCAACAAACTCATCTAAAAAGAGCTAACTAGGGATTCGGCAAAGTCTACGCAGAGGAACAACAAGCAAAAATTTAAATGAAATGTATGCGAATGAATAGATGAAGTTAATAAAAATGCTGCGGAGTGGGTAACGCAACCTCAAGGGACGTTTAATGTTTACTCCGATATTTCTGATTAGCGAGAAATTCAAATAAATGGAAAATTAAGACTAGGCTATTTGTAACAAGAATAAATTTATTTAACTCTAATTCATATAATTTTTGATATATTTTAAGGTGACTCTAAAATTAAGCTAAGCTAATGTAAAGTCAATACTTTAGCAGAGCGGTACACAGTTCGAGCTAAAAAATCAAAATTTCAGCTGACTTTTGCGTGTTGAAAAATACTGAGGAACATTTTCTTATGGTTGCATGGATCTTCACATAAAAAAAAAATATAACACTAAATTTACTGACAGTACTAAGTGGTTAATAGAGTACTATTTCCAAATTTGCTAATGAATGGTCTATCAAACCGAACTCTTTATTAATGTCCCTGAAATGTCGTGAATACGACATTTGGGACGAAAATTGAAATTTTTTAGTTTGCCAATTGAGTTCGTTTCACATTTTAATTTGTAGTTTTATGACTTAAAGACATTTAAATCCATTTACATATATGTAAATGACATTATTTTCTGACGCATCATTTGCTCTTGTGAATAAAATGCGATTGTTCAAAGGTGAAAACATTTTGAGTGACTTTGAAGCGTAACGAATTGTTTAGTAAAATTATCGCTGCCCCTTTAAAATTAATGTGTAATCTTCAACACTTGTTGATCAATGTTTAGGCTCTCATAAATTGCAAGCCCACAAACACGGACATATTCTTTTATGAATTTAACATAATTTGATTTGCAAGTGCTCGGTTTTGGACTAATTGTACTCCTATCCAATTGTATAACCAATTTCACCTAAATGCGCTGAATGGCAAATTTTATAGGTAAACTTATACCAAGCTACTAATAACGAGTTGGTTCAAATAGAAGCTGCAGTAATTTTAATCCAATGACATAACCTTATGCATCCCAAGAGTATGCAGCAATATGCTTGAATGCTTGAAACGTTTACTTTTGAAATTATTCCAGAGCGATTGCTTGTCTCAATTTGATATTACTGCACTTGTCAGTGATTAATAATGAATTTCGATGACAAGAAAAAATATTTCGATTGACAAACGAAACGTTGAATCGACAAACTATTCACAGTCACTTATTGATTAGAAAATCATTAGGACAGAAAGCTTTTTCGTTCTGTAGTAAATGCTGAGTCTGTTTACGTTGCTTGCTAAGCTACACAAAACTAAAACAGATCCAGAAAAACATGGCTGCCAATTCTGTCAAACGCTATCATGAATTTATTTCCACTACCAATCATTTGTTGGTCTAGTAGTCGAATTTACAATTCAAACTGCCTAAAACATGCAGCCAGATGACAGATGCAGAAAAATGCAAACAATAAAACCTCCCTCTCAGGGTAAATTGGCATTTCTGTCGCTGGGAGGAACAGAAACAATCAATACAGACTTGTTTATGTTCTGTCGTCAAACAGCCAAAAAAGTCTGTTTCTGTGTTCCTTGTCACTTGGAGCCATATACAAGATATGCCAATTTTTGTGATTTTATGAGAAGGTATGCGAATGCCGAACCAGCCAAACGACTTCTTTGCTCGACTACACACCACACTGATGTGAGCTTATTAAAATGAAATCTCATATCAGAACTATCAGAAAGGTTTTTGACATATAAATTGTAGCAAGGACAACATTCATCGGTAAAAAGTTGCATTCACGACATCCTATAATCGCTTCCATTGTCCCAGATAAATTTTACTCACAATGGGTAAATTTGTCAGATATTTTTATCTATTGTGACTTACAACATTTTTTATGGCGAAGGTCAAAAATATTTTGCAATTGAAATATTAATCTACTGAAGAATTTTAACATTTTCGCCTCTCATAATCATCGCTTAAAACTGAAATTTACAAAGTCTGACAGGCAGCCGTCATTATGTGAGAATATTGATTGGCCTAGATGAAGTAGTTTCCCAAAATGTCAGTGTCAAATGAAAAGTAGAAGAAAAAAAACATAAAAAGTAACGGAGAAAAACAATGCAGATTTTATTTCTTTAATTCATTAAAATTTTATAATAAAGTGCAAAATATAGGAAAAAGATTGGAGAATTAAAATTTAAATGTTTGTTAAAAGAATTTGTAAGAATAAAAAGATTTTTCATTTAAACAGTATTTAAACAAAACACTCAATTCGCCATGGAAAACTAAAAACTGCTATTGTTGTCGCACAAGTTTTTCTGACATTTAAGCCGTGTGTCAATTTTCAGACACAGATTGAGCGTTGAAAAATTAATTTCACCAAACTTAAAACGGAAATTTTCACAATTTCACAGGAAAAATGCATGATACAACAAGACAAGATAGCGCATTGAAGTTTTCATTTTTGATTTTTTCTGCGCATGTACGTCATAGCAGCGGTATAAGCATTTTGACATTTGGCAGTTACATGTGTTTTGTATGGAACGATTTGTGTTGTTCCTCTAAAAGTTGAAATAAATTCTAAAAAAAATGGTAAATATAGTTTCGGAATGGTGATAAAAATGTTTGGAAAACATTTACCGTTAGTTAATGTGTTTTTTTTTTGCTGTTCCAATGGATTATAGTCGTAGATTTATTTATTTTCTGCTTGGTCGGTGCGACGTATACAAAAAAATTTATGAAAAATCCTGTGTTCTGAATTGAATGAAAATAAAATGCTTAAAAAACAAGTAGTTTGGTTAATTATTTATTATATTCTCGTTTTCTTGTGTTTGTTTATCAACTATTTGGCGGAAGGAGAGTTTTTTTATACGGATATTGCAGTTCATATAGTTTCATTAATGTCTATCATCATAGCTTCAGATGGCGTTGGAAGACCAACCATAAGCTGCAGACTCTAAATCCTACCAAAGAAAGTGCATTACTAAGCATAAACGCAACTGCATTTATAATGCCAGTTTCATATTGAACAATATTTATTAAGACATCTTTCACAAAATGCAGTATATAAAGTCCTAATTTTTCGATTAATTGGGTCTTATCGTTTAAAGATAAAGATTCTTTGCCTTAAATTTTTTTTCTAGGAAAGTTATGGAGCTGTTTCTAATGTTTCTTTTTGTTGTTCATTAATTATATTTGCACTCAAATAAACAGCAAATATCCCTTTTACAAATGTACTATTATTTGTTCAATTAATAGCAATAATAATTTAACAAAATCGCAAATTTGTACTTTCGCGCCAATAGTACATCCATTATCTCCGCAGCTACTACGTCATAATTTGTTGACAGATGAATACCGATGAACAGAAAGAATGAACGACATGCGCAATGCGATATCTTGTCTTGTTGTATCATGAGAAAAATGTATCGCCGATGATTATCAGATGAACATGCCGGTGAACTAAATAGTTTTTCGATGAACTCTAATACCCTATTCACACCAAACCGAAAACTGGGTTTTCGCGAAAACAGTCGAAAACTTAATCGAAAACAGAAGCTTTCCCATACATATTGCAGTTTGCAAAACGAGTTGTTTGAGGTCGTTTTCTATAATTTGAGAACGGCAGCACTACCTGCCACAACTAAATGATATTTTCAGATGTTTTGATTTTGATTGTTGCTTATGTTAATTATTTTATGCATTTAACCAAACGATTATCAAGTAGCTTTAAATAATTTTGTTTGTATATTATGTCAATTCGAGCGAAGTTAAGTAACTAAAATAAAAGTCTAGTTGCAACAAACATTTCATAGCTAGTTTCACAGCTAATTGAAACGTCAAACGAAAACGAGTTGGTGTTCGGTGTGAATGCATCCACGAGTTTTCTAAACCATTTTGACGAAAACTCATCTTTCGGCTTGGTGTGAATAGGGTATAAGCCATGATACAACAAGACAAGATATCGCATTGCGCATGTCGTTCATTCTTGCTGTTCATCGGTATTCATCTGTCAACAGATTATGACGTAGTAGCTGCGGAGATAATGGATGTACTATTGGCGCGAAAGTACAAATTTGCGATTTTGTTAAATTGTAATTGTTATTAATTGAAATAGTACCTTTGTAAAAGGGATATTTGCTCTTTATTTGAGTGCAAATATAATTAATGAAAAACAAAAAGAATCATTAGAAACAGCTCCAAAACTTTTCTAAGAAAACAAAAAATTTTTAAGGCAAAGAATCTTTATCTTTAATTGATAAGACCCAATTAATAGAAAAATAAGGACTTTATAGACTGCATTTAGTGAAAAATGACTTAATAAATATTAATCAACATGAAAAGGGTAGGCAAACTGGCATTATAAATGCAGTTGCATTTATGCTTAGACACGCACTTTCTTTGGTAGGATTTAGAGTCTGCAGCATGGTCTTCCGAAGCCATCTGAAGCTATGATGAAAGACAATAGTGAAACTATACAAATCACTGAATTGATTTAACTGAAATATCTGTATCAAAAACACTCTTCTTCCGCTCGCGAATGCCCTTTTGCATTCGCTTCCTTAATCGACAAACATTGGACGAAAAAACACAAGAAAACCAAAATAGAATAAATAATTGACAAAACTACTTGTTTTTTTTTAACATTTTATTCACATTCGATTCAAAACACAAGTTTTTTTCATCAATTTTGTTAATATGCCGCGTCGAGCTGAGAAGAAAATAAGTAATTTATTTGAAAGGACCAACAAAAAAAGACACATGTTATGAACGATAAATATTTTTCCAAACACATTCACAGAATTCCGAAATTTCCTTTTTATTTAAACATTTAAAAAACCAACACAACTCGTTCCATATAAAACACACGTAAATACCAAGTGTCAAAATCTTCACTACGCAACTATGACGTACATGCGCAGAACAAATCAAAAATGAAAACTTCAATGCGCTACCTTGTCTTGTTGTATTATGGGTATAAGCATTATAATTCGCCTGGGAATTTTCAGTCGAGATCTGCCGTCACTGTAGATTAATGTCGGTAATGTAGTTTATTTTAATAAATCATATTTTTAGATAGTTTAGTCTTATTTAATTACTTATGAGTTTAATGTAGTAACTATAAATATATAGTAAACGTCATTTAATGTATTTAAATCATTCAGTGTAGTTAAACGTCGATAAAATGTAAGTACACAGAAGGTGATAAGTATTTCCTTTTTACTTCTACACTCTTCTTAAAAATATTTTTTTTATTTACATTACTTACTTATTTCCTTACGCGGCTTTGCAATTCGGGGTGAACCGATTAACAACTCATCTCCAATCTATAGGCGTATTTTTTTGAGAATCTATAGCTAGCTCACTTTTACTTTTACATGCAAAACTTGTATACTCACTTTTCGTTTTGTTATACTCACTTTCGGTTTTACATGCAAAATTGTTATACTTACTTTTAATTTTGTTATACTCACTTCCCAAAAAAATACGCCTTATATTATCAATTTCTATAATTTCAAAGGCTCGCCGAAATAGTATTGACATGCGAATTGATTAAAAACTACTAACGCAACACTGGCACATTTACTCAACTCTCTTACTTGATAGATGAGTGAAACCTGCAGCTGGCAACAATTTTTTTGGGGCCTAAAATTTAAGAGAAAAACAAAGCCGGCGGTTTTTTTTTTCAATAAACTTTATTTGTTAAAATATGAACAAATTTGTTTTTGTAATTTAACATTTTCAGTATTCTCGAACAACCAAAATGCTCCCTCACATCGATTAAACTAAATACCATTTATTTCTGCACTCATGGTTATCATCATTTCTTTTAACTGGATACGGAATATTTCAAGATGGCGGCAATAAAAGGTGCTTGAATTTTAATTTATTTTTTAGGCCCCTTTTGCAGCTACACTTGCCGGTTCGCTATCCAATCGTTTTATACGGTGCACGCCAACGCAGTTCCTAAATAGGGATACTTCTTCGGCACACTTGAGTGTCTCGCCCGGATAGGCACGATAGCAAGCAATCAATTGGGCCTTCAAGTCTTGACACGGTGGCAATTGATGAGCTGGTGCGGCGTTCATGAAACGCTTTCGAACGTCCTCAACTGCTACCGAGTATTCCTTCTCCATAACGGCGTTGGTTTTGTTAAGTGTCTGTTCCAACTGAGCCATGCGAGTCCTCCACAACTGGTCGTTCTGCTGTAATTCGATTTCTTTTTGGCGACGCATTTCAATGGCGGTTATAGTTGGTTCACCAGCAAATCGAGGAATTTGTGAAGGAACTGGTGTTGGATTTGGATAGTATGTCTTTGGTGGTGCTACAGTTGGTTGTTGTGGTGGTGGCGGTGGTGGAACACGTTTTGGTTCTGTAACAGGAACAGCTCTTGGTTCGGGTTTATCGTCCTGTTGTTGTTTTTTTGCTGAAAATTAAAAAAAGGAGGAATTATTAAAAGCAAATAGCACAAGGTAAAGAAAAAGAAAATTTTTTTATAGAGAATATAATATGGGGAATATATATGGGGCTGCAACAGCTCCATATAGGTAAATCGTAAGCCAAATTCCTACCAAACATAAATCTTCCGTTAAAGTTTCGCCAGGGCAATGGGATTAGCTCAATGCTGCAATAGTTCAGTGATATGGCAATGCTAAATCAATGCTGTTTTGTACAGGCGCAGTACTGCGAACATTTGTTGACATAAACCTATAAAATATCTCTTTCTGTCTCCAAACGTATCTTTAGCGAACATCTTGACCAGAAAACGGGTCATTAAGTGTTCAACGACAAATGTGGCAGCAAAATATTCATCATCCATATTGAAATAAGTACAGTTCCAATGGGCAATGTTAACGAAAGATGCAAGAATGACGGATCGACTGAAAATTACGACGAAGAAAAGTGCAAAGCGGCCCAAAAGACATTAGACATTACATTACATTTGACGAACGCGAGGACATCCGTTTTACAAAACTCCTTACAGATGACAAACAGACTGTGGAATTGGATTTTCAGTAGACTACAGCTTTCACCAATTGAATTACAGAAACAAGACCTATCAGCAAGTATCTCCGGGGCACTGCTGAAGTGTTTTAAGGTTCGCTAGAGACTCATGGTTATTGGATAAGAATTGGAGAGAGCTGCGGGCTCTCTCCACTGTTTCCACAAAGCTGAAAACAAGCTTGCCGAGGTGACCACAGAAACGATCTTCCCAAGGATACAATGCCCGAATATGGGAACATGAATTCGCTGTTATTAAGACTCGCTGTTCTCTCAAAGTAGTACCTTGCAAATTGACATCGTCGCAGAGTTCAAGAGAATAATCGCACTTGGAAACCGCTGTTTCTTTGAGCTAAGAAGCAGGACTTGTTTGAAAGTGCAGTCCATGCCGAACTGTAGGCAGCTTTAAAGTGTAATATTTGCCAGTAGAATAGATGCTTCCATATTCAAAATATTTTTTCAGATAGCTTGACCTGCTTACAAACAAGTATTGATTCATTTATGCAGCCATCTTTAGTCGCTGGTACGATTATACTGCAACATTTTATGTAGATTCTTTGAAGGTATGAAAAAAAACTGCTGTTTGGTGGAATAGTTTCTAGTTGCATCTGTTTATTGGAATCCAGGCAATTGCATTAAAACAACTGAGCCAGTCAGATGAATAAGATCTGCCAAAGTTATCCAGAGAGACAGCAATTTCGCCGACGGGTTACATCTTTGTGGGAAAACTTTTAACCTTATGCTCTATGAATATTCACAAGTTGATTCGATTTAAGAGAAACATGCTGAAAACAATTCTCAACCAATGGTATTGCTTTGCTGGTGGGCAATGGGCGCATGCATGAGTGATGCGTTCTGTGCGCAGAATTCAAGAAAGTAAATTCTCTTCTGTTCTCCTGCACTCTTATCGAAGGAGATGGATTCACCAAGAGTTCCAAAATCTATTATTCGCATGTCAAGAATGAATTGTGGAACACAGCCTATACCTTTTCAAGAACTAGGTACTATTAATGTGCGAGATAAAATGCAAACGTTTTCGTATGCAAATGTCTGTTAAGTGGACTATAGTAACATCTAAGTGAGGTATCTCTCTAATTCTATAACCTATTTGATTGTTAATTGTATCACAGGAACAGGACAGCCGTCAGACTGCAGCGGAGGGCAATATCTAACTAAAATGCCTGAGCACGATTGTAACTATCAACTAGAAACACTTTTCCAACCGATAGAACATCGAATCGAACGAATTGTTAGTCCAGAATATCAAAAGATCCTAGTACATAGTCCCATTTTGTTGGAACGCCATGCAAACGCATGAAAGCATCTACATTTGGCCGTCCCATTGCGATAACAAATAACTTTACATTCTGCCAGAAGAGTGATTATGTACATTGCTTATGTTAATGTTTAGTTGGGAATAATTACAATTTGCACAGCACATAATAAAACAAAATGTTGCATAACACGGCAAAATAAAATGCTATGGCATAAATTTATCCGATGATGGTTTGCCGTAGTACTCTTACCCTTGCTGATTCCCAATTTGAGACGTTGCACAACCTCATCGGACACATCAATAACACCCGCGGGAGTTGGATTATCCATTGAAACACTTCGAGTTTCAGCCGAGGATTGATTTGCACCCATTTGTATAGTTCGTTCGCACTTTTTCACACCGCACCAGTTAGTTAATGGTTAGCCGGAATAAAATTTAATTTTTCCACAAAAAAAACGATGTGATGGAATTTTGACAGTTCTCTCAGCTGATTGGCATTCGATGTGCGCTAGCTATGTTCGTTTTAGTTACGGTAGAGTGGATTTGTTTTATTAAGCATTTTTATTTTTTAGTTCAGAGTAGAGGCAGAACTACTAAAAAAAGTTCGTGTTCATTTTTATAGTACATTTACACCTCACTTAAATTTAACATTTCAGCAAAATTTCGAAATCCAATTTTGCGTTCCCTCTAAAAATTCAACATTTCAAATGACAGCTAGATTCAGACATATTTTTCCTACTTTTTTAGCTTTTACAATCTAGTTTTACGGCGGTTTCTTTTTGTCAGTGAGCTCAAAAGTCATCAGAATTAAGTTTGTTTGATTTTGACTTTACAAATGCAGCGATGAAATCCAACATTTCGAAATGTTGCAAAATATATGGCGAAATATTGAGCATTTGACCTGAAATGCTGAATTTAGCCGAATTTATGTGCCGTGTAAACGTACTATTAGGTCTGAATTTTTATTTCTTTTTTCGCTCAGAATAAATTTATTTGGCAGGCTGAGTAAAAAGCGGATTACAAACTTACAGTCACTGGTTTACGCAAGGGTGCGACGGATTCTATGGGCTGGGCCCTTAAATTTCTAGCGAAAAAATTTCATTATTTGAATGTCAGGTTGTCAATAATAGTTTTTTTGTTTCAATGACTATATGTATTCTTGGCGGAAGAAACGATCCAATTGAACCGACAGATTCTGCGAGACGAAACTAATCTGCCCAGTAAAATGTCACATTTCTTTTACTTTAAAATTTGTTGAAAGTTTCCGGCTTAAATATGTACTTATTGTGTCAATTTTGATTGCGATCTGCAATTACTTACATTTTCTTTATAAGACGCCGAACAACATTTCTGCAATCAACTGGAAACATTTTTCTTGCTGATTTATAAGATAAATAAATTGGTTTCAGTAAATTTTACCTACCCTTTCGTTAATAAATTCATCGTTAAAACGTTCACTACTCCCGACTGATATAATTTTGTATTATATGAAACAAAAATTTGGTAGGCCATCGCTATAAAAGAAGCTTGCCATCCAGTAGCATTTATCATCCCTGTTATTTTATTTGATTCTTACTCTTGTCTTACTCAAATTAAAAATTTAATTCTTAGTTTTTCACTAATCAATCCTTCGTCAATTTTCGACCCTGGAAAATATTTTTTGAAATCAGTTGACATCGGCAAATGGATGAAATGGATGTTTTGTCGTAGCCCACTTCGCGTACTCTTCGGGAAACCGAGCGTACTTTATTCTTAAACAAACAGATCTTTACCAGAAATATTTACAAATAAACAAATCTTTTTAAAATTTGGTTTGCTTTTACTTTTCTTGGTTTTTTTTTTAATTTTTCTTTGAAAATATTGAATCTCGAATGAATTCTTAACCTTTCGATTGATATACATCATATGCTGCGTTGTGGTAAATGCTGATTAGTGCAGAGCCTAAACTAAATAAGTTCATAATTTATGTCCACACTCCAGAGATCATAATGTTTACAATGCAGCGAGTAGAAAATTAGTTATTGTTCTTCGAATTATGAAAACTCTCATTCCCATGTCCTCCAGGAAACAAATTTGGATCACCATCTAGCTATTTATCAACGTTTTGTCCTTTAATTTTGTAAGGCTACATATTTCACATTCATTCTCTGTGCTGCTAAAATGAAGTGGATAGGCCGATTCGTTTCAGGTTTGTTCGAACAGCTGGATACCTATGCAATCAAATCCGAATCCACCTGCAAAGAACTAACCTTTGGTATAGTTGAAGCTGAAGTATGTGCTCCAACGTGTGTGGGTGGCAAGAGCTCGTGCTATCAGAGATTTTTTTGGTTGGTAGAGAAATGGTTCGTTCTCACACTTACGTCGGTTAATTCAAGTGAGCACATCGGTTAATTCAATTGAGCACATCGGTTATTCCAACTGAGCACATCGGTTAATTTAAACGTACTTATGGATGAGTCTTTCAGTAGGGAAAGGCTTTTAAGAATAAAATTATTTTTTGGTTCAGATGAGCCATTTATTGTGTGTGTGCCCTCCCAGAGGCTAAAACAGGTGGAATAACTGGATCCATATTTCTGTATATAAGAAACGCTTACTCGACTATTAACAATTCTTTCTCGGGACATATTCCGGGACAAAGTATCGGAAACTTCGCATGCGCGTTCGTTTCGTAGACGACATGATCACATGGGAAAAATACAAAATCATTGTTATCGCACAGAACTAGGTCCATCTTCTTGATCATATCAAGATCAGATTCTTGATCAAGAAACGGTGACTTAACTAATGACAATTTGTTTGTACACGTATTTGCCGGTTATATCACTGATACTTATCCTGATTTCCTGGCTCTAAATTTTCCCAAAATTATTACGATTAATCGGTAATACAAAAAATCACGTCGTTTTTATTAGAACATCGACTGAATAAGTAACAACTTTATTAAAGCGGAAATGGAAAAAGATGGCAAGCTACAAATTACAAAGGTCGGTCGGAAGGAAACTTTTCGCTAGGCTGGTCGACAAACACAATTCCTAATTCTGCATGAGTTACCGGTATCGGTAAGCACTGATCCAAGAAGAATATTTTAAAAATAAAACTACTCGACAACATTTTGTTTAAATATATTTTTTTTTATTATATACCTTCTCTCATTTTTTTAATATATAAAAATGCATTTATACATACACCTCTATGTATCCTCTGTGTTCCTTTTTTTGTCATAAAAAGAATAAAAAAAAAAAAAAATAAACCGAGGTATAAACTCGTTAAAATAATGTTGTAAAAAAATGTATTTAAAGTACTAAAATTGTTTTTTGTTTTGTTTCTTGTCTTTTACAATAACATAAATTAAAATGTATACATAATCGTGTTATACAAGTGTTCACTTTTCAAAAAATTAATTAATTTTTCCCATTTGTTTATTTTTTTAATTTTTGTTGTTGTCTCTGTTTTGTTTTGTAAATATATAACTATATATTTATTTATCTCTTAACTATGTATATATATATAGAATTATATAATTCGGAATTGAAATAAAAAAATTATAAATTATTCACTTTAATAATAATATTAAATATAATACGTTAGCATTGTTCGTCTGCTGTTCACTTAATTTCTAATAATTTAACGACTAATTCTATAATTCAGATTTATTTTTTATCATTACTATTATTACTTCGGGACGCTGCTGTGTCTTTTAACTTAACATTGTTTTTCGCTTTAGAGATAGTTATTTTTCAATTTTATGTGAGAATGGAAATGATATCGGCAGTAATATTATGAACTAAACACTGGCAGTTTGAGTTTTTGTGTCTCTAAACTTTTAATTTACTTAAATTGTGTTGAGAAATTTGTTAAAATAAAAATACTGCTAATAATAATAATAATAATTTTTTTTTTTTTTTGTGAATTTGAGTGTTTTTTTAGTGTTGCCTCTAAGGGTATTCACTTAAACGCGTAAAAGCCTCATAAACTGCGTAAACCTTATAATTTTCCCCTACGAGTTAGGCTCGGAAATCAACCGCGGAAAGTTACGCAGGTCTCAAATGTCAAACAGTCGTATGAATTGTTTTACGCGATTTACGCAATGACATTTCCGAGGGGTGTCCACTTAAAGCGCTGCAAAAATGTATACATTTACGAGCTGCATAAATTTATCAGATTAAGTGAATACCCTTTCTATGTTACTATAAAATGTTATACATAGTACATCTACACCGCACCTAATCAACATGTCAGCAGACAAATTTTCAAAATCCAATTTCGCGTTCCCACTGAAACTTCAACATTTCAAATGGCAGCTAGTATCAGAATTGATTACCTAGAGAGAGTTTTTTGTGTTTCGAAATCAGTAGTGGTTTGTACCTAAATATTTCATTTTTTAGTTATATTAATCTAAACATGAATACAAGTGATGATTCACTATTCAGATATATTTTTCCTACTTTCTAACTCTTTTAGCTTTTACAATCTAGTTTTACAGCGGTTTTTTTTTGTCAGTGAGCTCAAGTCATCAGAATAAGTTTGTTCGATTTGACAAACTTACAAATGCAGCGATGAAATTCAACATTTCGCTGAAATCCAACATTTTGAAATGTTGGAAAATATATGTCGAAATGATTAACATTTGGCCTGAAATGCTGAATTTAGCAGAAATGATGAATTTAGGTGCGGTGTACACGTACAATTAGTCTTCTTGAGATTGCACAAGTCGGAAAAATAAACTGTTGCAAGGAATGTGTCTTTTCGCAACTGATTAGTAGAGTGTGGATTTTTGTTTTTGTTTCATATGGCTAATAGGACACTGGCTGGAAGTTTAATCCTTTTATGGTTTCCTATTTAGTTCGGTTAAATGTAATCTCTTGACTTGGTAGCCGGGTTAGGGACCGGCGTCAAAAGTGATTCAACATCAATACTTACTCTTTTTATTTGTCTATGGAGGTTAGAACATTTTTTAAGGTATTGCTGTGGAAATTAAATGTGTTTTGTTATTAAACATTTTACAAATTGTTGCTTTTTTAAACATTTTTCAAGAAAACTTAAAACAGGATCGGTGTTCACTAACTTTTGACGCTCACTGCACGTAGTACGTGATCAAACCATCGACGCATGGATCGTCCTCTCGACTAGGTAAGAAAATGTGCAATAAAACTGTCCCCCGTCACTTTTTACAGTCGATTTCACCGCTGAAATGTTCTTCGAGTTTGAGGTTAAGTTTTTTTATTAGTTCATATAATGCGGAAAATATTTACCGAAATAATTAGGGGTATCGCGAATAAATTCCGATGGAATTTTTTCCCTTGTCAGCAATGTAAATCAAATTGCTGAATGGGAGACATTCCGGGGGCCCCTGAAGCTTGGGCCCTTATTGTGATTGTCGATCAGCCATCGTTACGGCAATTGCCGATTGCGTCGATTGATTGGACAATTTTTTATTTTTTTTTAAATTCGCTACGGAGTGAGTTCGTAAAACTTTACCTCGACATTAAAAGTGATTATTAACACCGCGCAATATTTTCTTCCATGTGCTTGGCGTCGATTTGTATAAACGATGCCGCCACTAGTGCTCGCATTGTGCACATAATACGTCACGATATACGGAGAAAGATTTAAATAATCTTCATTTTCAGTATCTTATATTTTTTTCGTCCCTGGTTATACTAAAAAAGACCAAAAAGTCTATGTGTGAGTGCATATCCCAAGGTCTGACATTTCTATAATTATTAACCGTTCAAACTGCCTTCAAATACCCTTTCTCGAGGCCACATAAAAAAACCAAAAACCATAAAAAAAACACAATATTACTATATTACACCGGTACACTTAATTGATTATTATATATATAGTTATATAAATATAAAGTATGGCTTACTTAGAATATCGTATCGTCTTTTCTATATTATTTTGTTTCTACCATTATAAAATATTCTGTCAATTAAATTAAAAACTAAAAATATTCTTGCTTAATTCGTTTTCTTATTTTAAATTTAAATACTACATTATTAGATCTACCACGGATTAATTAAAGATTTTTGTTTTAAGTATAATTTGTTTTCATTTTAATTTGTATAACACATAGTTTCTATACACACCTATATACGTTTAAATATATATATATATATATATATATATATATAGCTTTTTATTTAACCAGTCTAAAAATGTTCATTATCGTTCAAAATGCGTTTTATTTTGTTCTGTGTATATATATAAATTTCTTTGTTTTTTTTTTTTTAATATATATACAATTTGTCTTTGAAGCATTTGGGACGAATACAGTATAGGAAATATTTCTCTGTCAAATTAAAACCAGCCAAAAATAGTTATATATAAGAAATTAACTCTTTTTCGAGGGGATTACACCGTGGCAAGAATTGTTGAAAACTCTTCTACTGCCCTTTCAGTTCTTCTGTATGTAAACAGTATTTTTATTCACTTTTCTTATATATAAATAAAATTTCATAAAAACTCGAGAATATTGCAACAACTAGGAGAGCAATTCCTATTTAAATAAAATGCAAAATCATGGTTCATTTAAAAGAGAAAATATTATGGGTGGCAATAAGTAGATTGTTTCAACAAAATTAAAAAAAAAAAGTATTTTGTTTACAAAAATATCACAATTCAATAAAATACAATGTAAAATGTGTAAAAATAGGATACATATAACAAAATTGCTATTAAAAAAAATGATACCATTAACGTTGTATTCGATACTGTTTTCTACTTATTCATGTTTATGGGTGTGTGTTTGTGGGGATTGTGTATGTATGCTTTGAATGAAATTATAGATAATATTGGGGTAAAAAATATCTTAAACATCTATATGTATATGCATTATAAAATTTAATGTTTTTTTTTTTAATTTTTTTTTTCTATCATAAACGAGAAGGATGCATCTGCGGTGAAGTTATGGTGATTAAAATTTTAAAACTAAACGTTTAAAATCGGCAGAAGTTCGTAATTGATCCTTTATGGCAACGGCAACTGCAACGTTAGACGACGTATTGTAATTATTATTGGTAGCTGCCATTAGTGGCGTTATCTCAATGACGCTGCTGTTGTTATTGTAAGCAAGATTTAAATCTATTCTATCACCTGTGGAATAGAGTTTCGTCAAAATGTCAAAACGACTTTAGAATATGTATTTCTTTGTGTTTTTGATTACACAAAATTTTTCTAGCTAGCAACTAAAGGGTGTCAAATAATTCACGCAAAATTTTGCGCCATTTAATAGTAAAGGGTGGGCCATTTAGTGGTTTCTTTTTAAACCATATGTTATTTTAACACTGACAGCTGTTTCCCGCTCGAAATCTTGACAGAAAGTCAGTATGATACCTCCGCGGAACGAAATGAGTTGCTTTGCGCTTGAACAACGCTGGGAAATGTTGGAAACTTATTTCCAAAGTGAGTGCTGTGTAGCCCAAAGAGTGCGTTTTTTGAAAATAAGTTTTGGCGGAAATGAAGCGCCTGCGCCTGCTGTACGCAAGTTTGTGCAAGAAGTTCGAGAGACTGGTATGCTGGTGGACAATACTCATGGTCCATATCATTTACTTCCTCAGCCCTGCAGAACGTGATCCACCGTGCGTCGGAGGGCAGGTAATCGTTTTAAATTTAAAAAATAATCGTGGGGTAACCAAAGGTGCGAGGAAAGCTGAAGATGGACTACAGCATACAAAATGTAAGCGAAGATTTCAATTTAGGGGTTATCATTAAAAACAATTGAGCGCGTGGCAACCACGATACCGTTCCTTGCAATAGGTATGTTAATAGGGGAGGGAGAGCTCGTCGGTATCAACGCTGACTGACTTTAGAGAGAAGGGTAGTGTAGTGCATCGCTTAATCATCTAAATAGGTGATTTTTATTCCCCTTCCCTTTACTTATTCCATTCTTGGTATTTTTTTTATAATATTTTCTTTTAATGAATAGATTAGCATGTATAACGTACGGTAGTCTGCTAGGCTAGCCCACCAACCTCGCAAAAGTCGAATGGACACCCTTCCACCCACTACATCTGTGGGTTCTTGGCTCATAGAGTGGAAGGGCATATTTTTTACCGTTAAAAATAAACTGAATACATTTTTTGACTCACCCGAATCATAAGTCTGATGTCAGCAGGCTGATGTCTCTTCTCCATCTAGCGTGCACGCAACATTCTCTAATTTATGGGCCAAGTGCATTTTTTTGCAGTTCACATCCACCTCCAGCGTATGCATTATCTGTTTGAAGAGAAAAATGTCCAAACGCTTAGTAAAACTGTATGCCAAGTACTTTGATGACACCTACCTGATCCCTGTACTTTGTGACGTATATGTAGAGCTCCTTTAACGCCGCTATCGTGTCAAACTCTTCACTCTGCTGCACTGATAGCTGCTGCATGGCTGTGTTCATCTCTTGATCACTGATCTGTGGCAATCTGGCAACCTCACGATAGAATTGCTTTACCATTTTACGATATTGTGGAATGTCCTGTGTATATACATACTGCCACTTGGCATCAAATTATTTAAGCAAAGAAAAATGTTATACAAACCTTTGCAAACAGGAGCTTATTCGAGGGCGAATCTTTACCCAAACGATGCTCTGTGGTCGAGCACGCATCAATGAACGTATGCGCGATCACACTAAGGCAGGAATCGACTGTTGTCGTTTTATTTACATCGAATATGAAATCGGGGTTCTTAATGAAATTCACCCAAAATCGTAGTGGCAAACTATTTGATTTCCACGCGTGCACGATCTCCTGATCGCTAATGTCGTGCCGGCGTGCAGCCTCATCCAGCAGATCGAAGAGCCACTTTACCGCCGGCGGTAATTCTTCATTGACTGTCAGTATTGTGGCAAAGAAATCGTCGACAAACTTCTGTATTGTACCCTTGGTGGCCAGCAAACGTGTCAGATATACCTCGGGAATGGTTTTGTGTGCGCGTTCGTTAGCCCCCGGGCCACCGCCACTACTGCCGCCACCGCCCGATATCGCCGAGTTCTTCATGTTCATGTAATGATCGGGCACCACCGGTTTCACCAGATGATAAAAACGTGGTTGATGCAGGCCCGACTCCAAGTCGCTATTGATGATTATATGTGATTGGGAATTGTTTATGTAATAAACTGTAAAGAGAATGTAAATGGAACTCTTAGAGGACCCACTCAGCCATAATGGCAAACAAAGAACTCACAATTATGGTAAGGCGGCTGCTGTTTACTGTAATTGATGTTGTAGCTGTCGTTCTGTCGCGCTATCAGTGACATCACTGCCGACTCTTTAACGCCATAGTGGGCCAACGTGTTGAGTCGCTTCCAACCGACGTTGGTCTTGGTCGTAAGATCCTCGTCCTGCAGCGTTAGGTGACCGCCACGGCCGTGGCGCCACTCCAAGTCGACTTCGTGCACCGATGGACGCATGGAAAATGGTGTATTCTTAAAGAGCGCATCCAAAATCTTCGACTTGACCTGCGAGATCGTGTCCCAATCCAGTACTTTACACTGGACCTTCTCGTCGAGATCATCTTGGACGATGTGCAACATTACCACCGAGTGATCTATCTGCTCGTGCAATAAATGCTCTTCGGACAGCGAGTAGCGTGCCGCATGTGTGACGGCGTCAACTAAACCTTTTTCGATTTGATGCTTAATTGCTTTGAATAGCAGGAACAGGCTGGAGCCTGCGTATTCCTTCAAGTAGTCGTACATACAAATTGCCATGTAGTTTGTGAGCATCTTCTCGACAACACTCTCCGTCCGTCGGAGCATCAATTGCGGATGCTTGCTCATCACAGATTTATCAATAAGGCGCAGTAGAAGGCATTTCAAAATCTCGGTTGCATATTCCATTTTGTTCATCAGGACAATCATCAGTAGTGACGCGACATTTACTCTATGAACGGCAAACATGTATGTATTTATAGAAAAAAAAAAAAAAAACACCAAATAACTTACTTATCACGAATGTTGAAGGACTTTTGTGCCTCCAAGGTTTCAATGAACGCCAAAACAAAATACTTATTACTAATCAGCTGTTCAAACTGTAACATCGCTGTGTCATAGTTTGTGTGCGGTGTATTCATCCGCAACTGTAAAGAGAGAGAGAGAATACATTTCTTAAGTGGTACACCAAAGAGGGGCAAGTGTCTGTATAGCAAACCTTAGGCGAATTCAGCACTGGATGATCGGACACTCCTGGGAAGAAAACTTTCATAATATAATTGACATGATCTAGAGTTGGTATGCCCGAGCTCTCCAAGTCTGCGGTGAGGTCAGTCATATCGGTCTGGAGCTCAGCAAATGCCTGCTTACATTCTAACCGAACGTTGCTCTCCAGAGTAATCATTTGAATTTGAATTCGCTTGTATTCGCGCTCTGCCTGGGTGCTCTTGCGACGGTAAATTATAATCACGACAAAGAATATCAGCACAACGATGAATGCAAAGGCGATTCCAAACATTGCGTGTGAGAAGGAGTAGGGCTTAAGTAGGTCGTACTTCAAGTAGCCTATGGGGAAGCGGAGGTTGCGGCCGACTTTGACCACAACGAGTGGCAAGTCGGTGTTTGTTTCGATGCCATTCTCATCTGTTGCCGCGGGCTGCTGTTCTGGTGGTATGCACACCAGTTGTGTCATTGCCAGGCTAGTGATGTTACACTGGGCAGTTCCGATGGTCACATTTACATCGTATTCGTCCGAAGCGATATTTAGTAGTTCCCCCTCGATGACCAGTGTGTCGCCCTTGTACAGCTTCTTGCCATCGGGGAACGAGAAGTAATTGGGATCGCCAACATAAACCATTGTACTGCGGATGTTTTGGAAATATTTGCTAAGGTCGCGGACACTCTGCACATTGTCCATGATGAAGCCAACTTGCAAACTCAGTTGGGTTTCATGGATTTTCAGAGCCGCCATATCACTGGCGCTACCACCGTAGTTGCTCGTGGTAAAGTACGAATTATCTTGGAGACTACGACGACGCCTCATATTATCGTAATTGTGATAAGATTGTCCCTGGTACGACGAATGTCCTTGGATCTTCTCTATGGACAGCTTGTAGGAGTTGAATTTCGCACTTACAGACGGCGACGGACACTCCATTTGACTAGGATTGATAACAGTACACGCAGTTTTGTTTACCCGCCCATCGTCGAAGAACACCTCGAGCTCGGGTCTCTGAATCGAATGCAGATTCGTTCCATGCACCGTCAACATTCGACCACCGCTTGCGAAGCTCCTCAGCGGTTTGATCTGCATGATCCCCGGGTCCTGTGTATAATTGTATATGGAACACTGTCCGTTGGGCCGGTATGCGAAGTTGCCCCTTTGGTCGTATGAGCTACACCTCTCGTAGGTGCGGTTGGCGCCGTCCACCACCAACTTTAGTCGACGAATTGGCTCTGGTTGTGTAGCCTCCGATGTGATGCAGGTGAGGCGGTTGCTCGATGCTTGGGTGACGTTTATGTGGCACTCATACTCGTCCAGAAAGGCTCGAATGTGCGATCCAATATTCAGATACCTCCCAATCAGGGTCACGTGAGTGCCGCCACTACGCGGGCCCATAGTCGGATGCAGCCCCTCCAATTGGATGTCTTTAAACTGAAACTGCACATTCGACTCGGCATAACCAGCTTCGTTGGCCACTTTGACTGGCGCAATCAGCTCGTGACCCACTGCACCAGTGCGACACTCTATCTTCACCGATATCTCGTAATTGACCAATTCACATGGCACGTTGCCTATGCTAACCTTGCCTCGAACATCCTCCTCCCGAATTCCTAGATTGCTACCTTCAATGGTCACCAGAGTTCCACCTTCAATTGGCCCGCTCATAGGTCTTATAATGTCAATACGCGGCCTCGGACATTCGTTGGTTCGCTCGATATTGCACGTCTCATTGTAGACGCACAACTCGCCACACCACGCACATTGATACTTGGCATCGCGGGTGACACATAAACTGCAGTCGGCATGTTCGCGATGCGATCCCAGGACATCGCACTTATAGAGAATAACCGTAGCGGTATCAATGTAGTGCAGCCGGTTCCAGGTAACGTCCACCTTCGCCTCATACTCATGAGCGTTGGTTTCATAAAAGTACTGTTCGTTGGGGGAGGAAAATTAAGCTAAAACCAAGACCCTAGGCAAAACAAACATCTACTTACCGGCGTCTTCTCACAGACGACAATTTTATTCGACTCGATCCTCGCGGGCAGAAGCATGTGCGCCTCCTCGATATGCACCGTGCAGAGGAAACCCGAATGCGCGCTTTTCGGTTTTGGCAGATTTTCAATCTCCAAGCGAATCTCCTTGGGCACACGAACCGGAAGAAGAATCGGATTGCGCTGGCGTTTCAGATGTGGACATACCTATACAAAGCACACCCCTATATAAACCACAACCCACAGAATACATGCATTCAAACTCACCTCAACAGTGCTGATGACGTTTTCCATATTGCGACACTGTTCGGTCCTGTGCACACACTTGTTATCGAAGATACACCAGTTGCAGCCCCACTGGGTTTTGACACACTTCTGACAAGTGTTGTGCTTCGAACAATCGAAAAAGGCAAAAGAACGCGACACAAAGTCCTTGTTTGTCTCGGAACTCCTCACCGATAATGGCACCAACACATGATCTTCATTTGGCTCTATTAGAGGCCTCTGATCAATGGGTGGGGTCATACACGCGAGGCCATTTTCCAGCACCTCCGCATCGATAGGTGTCGAGTTGCCAAATACACAACGATATTTCGCATTCAGCGGCTCGGGCAGAGTTCGAATTATTAATTGCACATGGCTTAGCTCTGTGATTGGGATCTTATCAGGCACAATCGACTCAAAGTCTATGCATTGTTGGCCACTTCCAAGCGATAGCCAACGAGCAGCGCTGGTGTCCTTCTGACACGCACTTCGAACTGTACAACGCTTCTCCAATGAACACCATCCACAGAAGGGATCTCGCGACTCTAAGCACGATGAGCAATTTGTGTAAACGGAGCAATGTTCCACCCGAAGTTTCGAGATCTAAATTAAAGCGGAAATAGAATCGGAACAGCTGGGCGCAACAACGTTTATACAAACCTTTTTCTTGGACAGCACATAGAGGAAGTCTTTCTTGGGTGACATCATGGTGTCCTGCAAAATTCGATTGCCCGGATCGACAAGAACTTCCTCATATTCGCCAGGCTGTTGGCCAGAGATTAGAACTTTCTTAACTGAACCCGATTCAGTGCCTAGGAATGCCAATGAATGCGGACCTGTTGTCGTAGCTGTTACCGATGTTATGGAAACATTGTCAAAGTGAAATAGGGCGTGCGCTGTGATTGGTGAGACGCCACTAATTTTTAAGCCCACCGTACAGAAACTATAGATGTTGCCCAGAGACTATGAAAGGGAATTTATTTATATAAGCCATCGAATTTCAATTTTAAACAAAAAAAAAACACATTCACACTTCAGTCTTCTAAAGGAGCAACCTTTCTCTTCGTTCACCAAGGTTGCGTCTAAAGAGTTGGCACAGTTCAACTCAATGAATACAAATTTCATCGCAAATTTCATTGAAATTTTTGAAAGAAACTACAGATTTGAGCTGTCGCAATCTATAAAAAGGACCTGTCCAAGTATCTAACGTCGTATGACGTCCATTTTACACCTGCAACAGCTGATAGACGGGACATTTACAAAATGAATAAAGCTATTTCAACGTTGCTAAGGCAAACTTTAAACACATTCACATAAAATCATTATCATACCAACACGAAACAAAGTACAGGCTATGACTCACCCCGACCATAGGGCAGCGTCCATCATTGATAGTCCCCGAGATGTAGCCCAAATTTCGATCCTTTATCGTACCATTGAAGCACATGTGAATATTTTCGATAAACACCTCTTCGATCTCCTTCAAACTATAAATGCACATGGCTGACTTGGCTTCCGGTTGATTGGTGATCTCCTTCGATGGAGAGAACACTGTCACCAGCACATGATCGTCCCTCTTGATGCCCAATTGCTGTGCCAACTTTTGTCCGGCTGGTGTGATTTTTGCGTCCCTCAGAATATTATAGTCTACATTGGCATGTGTCGCCTGACATTGTATCGTTATCTCTGTGTAACTGTCATAGTTGGAGTCGGTAATACAAATTCGCGCCAGCCGCGTCACAAAGCCCGCCTCCTCGGCCAAATGGGATTTCTTCTGTACTAACGCAAAGTATGCGTACTCCGACGAATTGAATCCATACACATAGTCCACCAAAAAGTGATCTCGATACTTGACATCGATATTTATTATCGACTGCTGAATAGAGAATTCAGCGTAGTTCAGATCGTCCAACTTCCGCGAACTAATTGCCGGAACATCGTGTCGATAGTCGCCGACATTGGTGAACGTCGTCCCGACATACAGAATGTCTTCTTTCTTCCACGACTGATACTGCGATGGACCGATAAATGCATATGTCGATGAAGACTCATCGTTTGCGGCCAATGGAATCGCTATAAACTGCGGCGCCTGCGGGAACTTGGACAAGTTGTAAATCTCGCAAGCTCCTTGTCTTATGCTGCCACACGCTATAAGAATATCGTCCACATAGTTGACTATCAGAATCTTGTTGTGATTGTTCATTTGTTGAGTTTCCACTTCCTCGGGACATCCGCCCGCATGGCACTGTGGACTGTCGTGCTTTGGCCCAGTTACAGCCTGTGTAAGCACTCGCAAGTTCTCATTCAGCTGGAGAATTTTATTTGTAGCTCCGGCATAGAATACGTTCCGCTTCTTGTCATATGATAAATGTGTAAAATAATTGGTGTACAAAAGTGAAGATGTCGTTGATGAGCTGTTCGCCAATGTTGCAGCTGTTGAGGTTGGCGAATTTCCTAAGCCACCAACACCACCGCCAGCTGACAGCGGTGACGTTGGCAAGCAAAACTGAGCAACAATGTCACTTTGAACATGGGTATCATTTATACAGGATAGAGATCCACTTGTTTTACTACGGCTATTACTTAGACTACTACTACTACTGCTAGACTTTTGTGCGCTCCACACACTGGCTGGTGATGTGATCAGTAGGACACACGCGATCACATGCAATTGCAGTAGTTTTCTTAGGACGGTTCTTGACATGTTTCTGTTTTTTTTTTTTCTACTGTTTGTCGGTTTTCAGGTTAATGAAACTTCTGTTTTATTTTTTTTTTTTCAGCGGTATTTCGATTCCGAGGCAGTAAAACGAGTTATTCTAGTCTAGTTGACTAACTTGGATTGCCTTAAATGGGCCATTTGTTAGTCGTTGCCGTTGTGTGAAATAAATTTGAATTTCCAACCTGTTACCGATATAAAATAACCAAAAGTCCTTGATTTGATCTGAAAGAAAATAAAAAAAACAGTATTTGAATTAAAATGACGTATTGTGGACTCATTCCCGCAACTAAAAATAAATTTAAAGATTAAACCATTTCAGCGGAAAAGGGGGAGAGTCAGAAATATTCATCTGCCTGAGGCTCTTTGTCTTTTACAACAACGGGTAGTAATTGTTATATTTACATTCGCCACCAGCGAAAACAAGCAAAAAACAAACCAAAAGTCAATAAACTCCAGTGTTAAAGTAAACTCTGTCAAATACACACAGCAGGGTTGAGATCAAACGAAAATCCTGTTGTTGCACTCCTCAATTATAGTAAATGAGACCGTTGGTCTCCGCTTACAACCTGTCAGAGGCAAATTAAAAGCTGAATATTGCCCACCTATCGGGGGCATTATATTTTTTTACTAGAACTCTAGTTGGGTGTACTTTAACAACATGTATAGTAGCAAAAATGCTTTGGGGTTTGATGAACTGCATTTTAAGCTTTTCTTACTCGTATGAAGCTGTAGAAATCTCACAGCTTGCGTAAAAAGAAGAGGTGAAGAAATCCGAGAGAACGGCAATAAACGCAAAAAAATACCTTCTTCTCCATCGTTCTAATCACCAGTTGGCGGACTTCTACCTATCGCTAAGATGGCGGAAGTTGTACTCACTTGGTCAATTGACAAATCGAAATGCAAGGTTCATTATCATTTCCTGACAAAGAGCAAAGCAGACATGTCTTCCCAAGTGGATGTATTGACTGTCACTATTCAAACTATTCGGATGAGATTAACATCATTTCCAGAATTCAGCGAGCTGTCACGGGCGCGGTCAAAATTGGTTTAGTTGTGAATATCCCTCATTCACGGATAAACTGTTTTTATTGACCAAAAGAATCGTACAAGAATCTGGCTGCAAACAGCGCCCTTCAGCCTGACGGGTCATGCACAAATACAAGGGGCATTAATGTGTACACGGACTACACTACTTCCCAGCTAGATTTTACTCAAGACCATTTACCTCGTGTTTTCCCAGAATGGACGAATGGCACGAAGATCAACTGACATCCATGGGATCAACCATACCTATCTACACGTATGGATCCAAAAAAAAAGAAAAAGTGAGGCAGGAAAAATCTAAGATCTGGGATCAAAACGGTAAAAGCCCAATGAAAATTGACATTAGTAATACGGGAACTCCTAGCGGAGTGAGTGAAAAAGTGTCTAGTATCTGCCCAAATCTATTTTTAAAAAATGATGCAGTAGCCACAACCTACATTTATGGTAATCGGCTGTATGCAAACTCTTGCCATTAAGTATAGGTACTAAGCCCTATTAAAGCTCTACAATCAATCAATAAAAAAAGTTAAAAAAAAAAAACATTTGGTACTGCGTTTTGTTTAAAAATGCTACATTTTAGTGGCTAACGTACTAGATTTGCTTTAGATTTCAGTGGCAACGCTGGCATGTCTCTCTATAAAAGGGCTTGATCGGCATTTCTGCAGTCAGTCGATTTTGAGGTGTGGAGTAGAGCACATCTAGTTGCTGCCGATCACAGGTAATTTAAATTTTAAATTAAATTAATATTAAAAATTAGAATTAAAATTTAAAAATAAAATTAAATTTAAGATTAAAATTCGAATTTAGAAATAAAAATAAAATTAAATTTAAAATTAAAAATAAAATTAAAAATAAAATTTAAAATAAAATTAAAATTAAAAATTAAATTAAATTTAAACTAAAATAAAATAAGAGTAAAATTAAAAATTAAAATTAAAATTAAAAACAAAATTACAATTAAAATTAAAAAAAAATTAAAACAAGATTAAACAAAACTGAGCGTGATGAAATGCATATAAGGACAAAAATTCCAATAAATTGTGAAAATTAAATGGGGCACATTAAATTGTGCAGTACAAAAATACGCACATTAAATTGTGAGCAAAGACATACATTAAATGATTAAATGAGTACCGCATTAATTACTTAGGTACAGGCGAGTCGGAAGTAGCATTCAATCGCGAAAATAGAAGCAAACAAGTAAATTTGTAAATTTCGAGAAGGTTTCAAAAAGGTTTAAATAAACAAAAAGAAGCATGAAATTGCTCAAAGAGAAAACGGTTAAATTCCGAGGAGAGAAATAAATTAAATAAAGCATTAAGAACAACATTAGCTTACGGCTGATGTGACGATATGAGAGAGCAAGAAATAACTATTAGGTTTCAAAATAATAATAAAGTAATCGGCACTTACAATTATTATAGATCGTGTTCAAAAAATGATCCTCTCAAACGGCAATTAAAAAAAAACACAAGTTTCTTTTACAACATTCAGTGTTCCATTTCCTCCATAACACATTTAGAGTAAAAAGTTAAAAATTAACCAAACTGTTGACAGTTTTTGACGCAACTTACACACCACCTTAGCAAATCAACACACCACATAAATTTACTCAAATAGGCCGCTTTGATGTTTGTTATAAAAAGTGGTTTAAACCGACCGACAGCAATTTGTTTATTTTGCCCGCGTATACAGTTGCTGGTATCAATTAACAGTATAATAAAATGTTAGCAATTAATTATAATGATCATTTAATGAGCACACAAAATCTCAACTTGCACCCACTCAGCACAAAGGCCAGAGATAGAATATTAACTTCTTTCAATCAATATTCGCGCAAAATATGCAAAAAATCCCAAACGAAGACGATACCGAACGCCGAACGCTTTTGGATTGAAATTGGAACTACCCTTCAATGATTGGTTCTTCTAACGGTGATATCAAATTGCATTTTCAAGAAATCAACCGCTGCCGGCCACGTCGTCGTTGTTGTTCTTATTTTTTTGTAGTCATCACAATAATGTGAATCATTGGTTACATTTCAATAATAGTAGAAGCCTTGTGCACCTTTTGCGCAAGGGTTTGCACAATTAACAGGTAAACAACTTAATTTGCGTAAACGACCAATGAAGCCAAAGAAAGTTTCTAAGACGAGAAACGAAGAAACTTAGTGCAACAGATTGACTAAGTTAATACATAGATAATTGGCTAAATGAATATTTTGACTAGTTTGTCGGCAAAGTACATTGTAGGGGACAGTGCGCGCGCTGTCAAACGAAATGTTGACATCAAGGAGGATTTCGGATTTCGGGTGTTGTGGGGGTGACATTTTATAATGAGCTTAGGAGCTGTATATACAATTAAGACAACGTACAAGGGGTGCGAAATGTCAAGTCGAGTGCGGATACTCGCATGTCGGCAGAAGGAAATTCGATATAGAAGGTGGGTTTGAGACGACATGTCTGCGTAATTTATCTCCTGCACTTTCGATGACTGCCACTGCAGTTTGTGCTGCGGGTATTTTTTTGTTATTGCCTATATTGCAGTACGCAACAACAGGACAATGTTTATCTTTTGTGTCCTTGTGCACAAGTTATATTTATTGTATTGATTTCAGTGATACTGTAGTTTCAAGCTTATGTCCGATTAGTCAGAAACAATTCTTATGGGGAATGCAGTGGAGATTGTGCGCACTTTTGCTTTATAGAAGTTTTTTTTTTAATTAATTGACATAAGAAACAAAGACTCGATTTTATTTCCAAAATCAGAGAGTCAAGTTTGACAATTTTGCAGAAGGTTTGGCACAGCCATCAATCGGAGTTGTCCGAATTTTCTACACCCTGTAATATGTCCATTAAACTACACGTATATGTAACCTTTATCACTCCATTTATTTTGATTGCTATCTTGCGAAAAATATACCCACTTCAATTTTATGACATTTAAATGCTTCACTTAACACTTTGACAGTTGACTCTACTGTCTTACTACAAGTTGCTGGGATCATTCTCATGAGAGTGATCGAACGAATTGCGAACAAAACACTTGTAATGCATTTATGAGCAGAAAATTGCACATTTTATTATTCCACGAGTAGGATAATTTATTACCCCATTAAAATGCAATAAGAAAACAGTTTAAACAACGAAATTTCGAATCCCAAACTTTTTGCCGCGACAGAAAACAATGCGAATTGTCAAAGTTTATTCGCAATACACATCATTAAACCGCGTTCCACAAACTAGCGAAATTCGTTCGTACTTAACCTTAAATGAGAAATTGCTGTTAGAAACCGATTACTGAAATTCGCGAACTGCATGCCGCAAACAAGAAGAGTTGTTCATGTAAATGGACAGCTATTTTTTTTATTGTAATTTGTTTTTACAAATGTCACTTGTTTTGGTTAGTGAAAGTATGTGTGAATCTGCAGTGATCTGAATCTTTTAAAAAAAGTGTTTTTTCCGCCAAATGGAAAACGAATTTGACAGACAGCTGATTGAAGCAGAAAAACTGCTCTGATTCTGAAAAAAAGTATTTTTTTTTTGCCAAATGGTAATCGACATAAAATTCACACATTTTGGGATTTACATAGGCGCCGAAAGCAGACATGAAGTTTGTCTGTTCACCAAATGTATAGTAAATTATGTAGATTAGAATCAAGTGGCTCTCCGCAAAAGCTGACACACATAGACTACAAACAAAAATCAGTTAAAGCACTCAAAATTTTCAAAAGAAAAATTTACTTTTATGTGAGAGTTCTCAGATTAGATCCCGAAAAAAACACAAACCACATCAAAGTTTATTTTGTTCCAGCACTGCACCACCTTTCGCGTACCTCTGACAAACATCCGCGATCATAACTGTCCTTATAAAGCTTCTCATAATTAGCCGTTTGTACTCGGCCGTACAAGGTTCCTCAAATTGTAAAGCAATTCCAGCAATAGGTATACTACTTACTGTAGAAAACACCAACAAAACACGAACTAAATCACTTGTTGTTCCAATAAGAATCTTTTTCAAATTAATGGTGAACACTTTTTGGAAAACACGACGAGTATAGCCTACAAACCAAGTCAATCGACACACGCAACAACGTTTTAAAAACTAATCGCAACTGTTGAAAATTATTCCACTTTAAATTTACGAAATGTTTCAAACGCTTGTGACACTTTGTTTTAGACACTAGTGCCACCACAATTCAATACAATGTATCCGCTATAGAGTATCCCGTTGCAGAGAATATTGGAGTGAGCCACGTCTTCACGAGGCAGCAGTTGCCACTGCACTATTTCTAATGGTGTGCAATAACGCACAGGCGGTAGATGTACATAACCCTTCCGCCGAGTATGATACTGATACCAATGATGGCGTACTCGTCCTCCGAACAACGATGTGCCAATTTTCAATGAAGGCAGCATTGCATCAAATAAAAACTGTTTCGATATTTCGGCACAACCCCCCCGCAGGCAATACTAATTATCCGGAACGCAAATTTGTCTGTCTCTGTGAAGGTATCTCTGACATGTCATGTTCTATTGAATAAAAGGAATATCCTTCTCCGAATCTACAAACGACACTGTTGCATTCTCTGAAAATGCGGAACTCATATTTCGGCGGAAAATAATGGCACACATATTTTTAATGAAGAAGATTTTCCTTTTGAAATCAATGGAATCGAACGCATCTGGATATGAAAGCTCACAACTTACGAGCACATACATTTATGCAAGGAGGTAACACTTCCTTTATCATAACGGAGTGGCAAAGGTAAATGCGTTACGCGTTAAATTGATATTGATTTTGATTTTGAAATATCTCTAACAAGAGCATCCGATATGGCAGAGTACTTTGACAGAGTATTGTGTCATCGGCAAAAGCAGTGCAAACTTCATTGATACAGTTGAGATGTTGCACCTTTTAGGTTAACAAGTCGCACTTAATTTTGATTTGAGATGCAAGTGCAAAGATATTGGATGAGGAAGTGAAGTGCTGTAAGAATAACGCACTTAAGGTTTCTTCTTTCCATTTATTGAGTCCTTTGACAAAATTAAATTGAAAGGCACTGCAAAGTAGATTTAATAAAAAAAAATCTCTAAGAGAACATCCAGTTGTTTCTTAACCTAACGCACGTAGAATTGATAAAAGAGGTATTAGGAGCCACTTCCACTATACCGTCACCTTAGTAAATAATAAACCCTCCTTTGTATTTCGTTCCGAAAGTGAAAATCGAATCAAATTTCAAACCTATTTCGAAATGAATAGAAAAAATGTAAATTTTGAAGCATTGGGAAATTCGACACATGCGATAACGTTTTTAAAAATCATCCCAACCGACAACGTTAAAAGTTATTCCACTTCACACTGACGAAATAATCGAAACGCAAAAACAACGACAACAAAACGCACTTTATTGTTTTAAACACTTGTGCCACCACAATTCAATGTATTCCCTATAGAATATAGACATATTCAAAATATCCTATTGGAACGAGCCACGTCTTCACGAAACACCGGTTGGCAATGCACTATAGTTCAAATGGCGTGCAATAATGCACAGACAGTACTGTCTGTCATATTCAACAGTAGGTCTACAAGTACATAGGCACGTAACCCTTCCGTCGAGTATGATACTCGTCCTTCGAACCGCGATGTGCCAATATCGAAACTCAATGGAGGCAACATTGCATCAAATGAAAACTCTTTTGATATTTTGCCACAATACTAATTATGCCGAACACAAATTTGTTGGTTTCTGTGAAGGTTGTCAATTGAATCAAATGAATATCCTTTTCCAAATTTTGTTTAACTTTCGAAAGCAATGCCTCATTGAATGGGATCGAACAATCCTTTATAAAAGGAGGTAACATTTATAACTACGGAATGACAGAGGTAAATGCATTTCGCGTTGAATGCACAAAAGCGTCCCCCGACGAGTCGCACTTGTGAATGCCAAACAATGAAATTCGAATGTATTTGATTTACTAGTGGATATAATTCGATTTATTTTTTTTTTTAGTTTGGTGTTTGATTTCCATCTGTATAACTTAGCCAAAGCGATTTCCGACCTTGACAGTATAATCACATGTGGGGTGTGTGCACACGAAAGAGGGTGAAATTTAAATCCTCCGTTATTTTCTATAATTAAAAGCGAAACATAAGCTAAGTACTAAGAAATTATCCACAAAAGGGCATTTACATCGATGAGTTTTCATATTGGATATACTCGTAACTCGTGTGTTTGTTTGCCCATACACGGCATTTCTCCCTCCTGATTGGGTATATACTAACACTACACCATGGTGCGAAATATTTTCGTATGCATAGTGGACAAGTAAGAAAGTCAAGTTTTAATACGTTGTTCTTACTATTTTCGCTGTAGTTGTACAGGGTGCGCTCCCCCAAAAACCCAACCGCAGGGTAATTAGTTGTGCCATTCAGAATGGTATACAATCTTGGAAGGAAGTGCATTGTAATCGGCTTTGCGACTTATACATCGGACCAGGAAATCACAAAATTTCCCAAACACACAAGTCTTTGTAATTAATGAACAAACGAAGAGTACTCGTACATTATTTGTTGAATTTAAATTTTGCAACTTTTACTGAAAGGATGCTGGTGCTTCCAATAAGAGCATTGAAGTTAGCTAACATAATTAATAATTCCATTATTTAGAAAAAAAAAACAAACAAAAACAAATGGTTAATAAGCTATATTTCTATGGCATATAAAGGGACCGCCAAATAACTTTTTTTTTTTGAAAATGCTATAAAAAAAAAACTACTGAATATTTTCTCAAATTTCTTTTTTTATTAGAAAGTACAATCCTTCCGGTTAATAATGGAAAATAATTTCATTCAAATGGCTGCCTCGGCTGGCCATGCAGTAGCCTACACGATCGGTCCAATTTTTAAGCACATTATCGATTGTGTGCAGCTGTATTTCACCAATGGCTTCACGAATATTGTCCTTTATAGCGTCAATTGTCTCTGGCATGTCGGCGTTACACTTATCTTTTACGGCACCCCACAAATAATAGTCCAACGGTGTCAAATCGCAGCTCCGAGGTGGCCAAACGACATCAGCTCTGCGGCTGATAATGCGATCTTCAAAAACAGGGCGCAAAACATCGAGTGTAGCTTCGGCTGTGTGGCACGTAGCGCCGTCCTGTTGAAACCAAATGTTGCCAATATCCTCCTCTTTCAATTTTTCTAAGAAAAATTGCCCAATTATGCCTCTGGATTAAAATCCGCACCAAACAGTGACTCGTTTTGGGTAGATCGGCTTTTCAATGTATGCGTGCGGGTTTTCTGTGCCCTAAATGCGACAATTTTGCTTGTTTACATACCCGTCAAGATCAAAATGAGCTTCATCTGAAAATATGATTTTTTTTGGCAAAATCGGCATCTTCTCTAAGTCGAACGCAGGCCCACTTAGCGAAGCGAAAACGCATTGGATGGTCAGTTGGCTTCAACTCCTGAACCAATTGGACTTTGTATGGCGTCATACCAAGGTCTTTATGCAAAATTCGTCTCAATGATGTCTCCGAAATGTTCAATTGTTGAGAACGACGGTGAATTGATGTTGATGGCGCTTCACGCACACTTTCTGCCACAGCAGCAATTTTCTCGGGTGTACGCAATGTTTTTGGCTTTTCACGCTTTGGTTTATCGATGAGGATGCCAGTTTCTTTCACTTTTTTCACAAGATAACAAACATACGGAGCTGACGGTGCTTCTCTTCTTCCAAAATCCGTACGCAATTTTCGCACACATTCTGCAACATTACCATGATTTTCAAAGTAATGTCGCAATATTTTCCAGCGTTGTTCAAGCGTATACACAACCTTATTCGTTCAGCGGAAGGATAAAACTAATTATCTGTCAAATCAGACATGAGCTAAGTGTTACCATTCGCACTAGTTGAAAAAAAAAAACGTTAGATGGCGGACCCTTTATATGGATATGGACATGATGCGTTAACTATTTATTTATTATTTTTTGGTGTCCTGTGTGCAATTGATTGGAGATATTTTAAATGGGATTGATGAGAGATGAATAATGTAGTATATGGCTCTGAAAACTTCAAATCGACTCCAAATATTGCAGTCGATGACAAGACGTATTTTAACTGGACCCCACTTGTCTCTGCCCATATCCTTTCTTTAGCTCTTTCAAAGCTATTATGAGGAACAATCGCAGGCGTTTGTTGCCAGCAAATTCTAAAATGTTTATAATAGTTGTACCGTTGTTATTAAAAGGCTTAAAACCGTTTTCTTTTTTACAAAATGTATTTATGCTTTTTTACAGTTTAGATTCATCTTTTTTTTTTTTAATTTTTACGTCAACAAAATCAGTTCTCTGACTGTCACATTTTACTAGTTAGTATAGTAGGAGTATGCAATGAAAATTATGCGGCTGTCATGTTTTTCATTAACTCTAAAAATATGCAATGAAAAAAGTGTATGCTTATGTTGTGCATGACATTTTTGTAGCTATTAAGTTCCCAAAAAAATGGTCAAGGGCCGCTCCCCAATATTTAAGCGAGACCATTCAAATGAGAGCGACCAACAATAGAACGAATATTCGCAATTTTTGACAGCCCATTTACATAAACAACTTTTCTTAATTGCGGCAGTTCGCGAATTTTAGCCATCGGTTTCTAACAGCAATTTCTCATTTGAGGTTGCGTCCGAACGAAATTTTTATTCGCTAGTTTGTGGAACGCGGTTTAATGATGTTTGACAATTCGTGTTGTTTTCGGTCGCGGCAAAAAGTTTGGAATTCGAAATTTCGTTGTTTAAACTGTTTTTTTTATTGCATTTTCATGGGATAATTAATTACCCTACTGGTGGAATAATAAAATGTGCAATTTTTTGTTCATAAATGCATTAAAACAAAAGTGATTTGTTGACATTTCAGCAATTCGTTTGTTCGCTCTCATGTGAATGATTCTTTACTCCTTCACTTGTTGGTGATGTTTTTTTTTTAGTGGGAAATTGTGATGATATGATGCTTCGGGAATAGGCTTACGCTTAGCTTTCAGAACGATGATCTGGCTATATTGGATAAAGGCAACTTAAACCGTTTTTCTTGTTTATTTAGTCACCATTTGTAACCTGCGGCAGCTTTTGGTAATAATGTCAATAAAATTTATCGACACGTATGTTTTAAGTAAGTAAAATCTCAGACTACCGATGCCAACGAAACTACCCACACTTGCTTCTATTTTAACTGTCACAACTGTCAGTTAATTTTTAAGACATTTTCACTTGAAATTCGTTATTTTGCTAACTGAATTCGTTTTCTCTGTTAAGTCTTGTATGTAGCTGGACTCCCCTGGTGAAAAATTGCTAAGGTTTTCGCAGTTGCCTTAAAAGTTGTCTGCAAATTGTGACATTTATCGGCAGACTACTAGAAATCCTGATCACAAAATCAAGAAATGTTCAACAAACCAATTTGGCTTCAAAGTCACTTATTTTACGATTTACACACTTCTGAAGCTTCACGCCATCGTACTCCGTCTACTTGACATTGAAATGGTAACGACGAGTCAAAAAAATATCCAGAAATTTGTAAATTAAAATAAATTCCTCTGGAACGGAGCTTATATCTTTAAGCCGTAGATATCATTTCATCGAGTTTAATCACAAAACCAAATCACCCTGTAGCCATTGTAACAACGTGCACCAAAATCATTCGCAAAATATTATCAAAAGTTCGTGTTTTGATGCCTAACCATAACGTATCAACGTCCAGTGTGTTAACCTCAGCCAAAGCAATTTGAAATTCGATGCCAGAAACAGAAATTAACTGTTCATCGGTATAAATTCGACAAAATTTGTTTTGTTTTTCCAGCATAGTCCCTTGGCGATGGCGATCGCCCGATTGGAGTATGGAAAGTTGAAACTATGACAAATTGCCTGTACACAGGATAAGTTTCAAAGTGAAAAACAATTTCCGGGATGTTCAGTTGCACATGATTGTGGGCAATAGTTTTTGAGATTTCGCTGGGCGGAAGATTAACAAAGGTCGTCAACGTCGTTACTAACTCATTACCTAAAGTTTACATTGATGTACAATCGGCAGAGAGAGTTGACAAGACTTTGTGGGTATTACCTTGACAGAATAAACGAAGTCTGCATCCGAGATGTTGTCGACAAAATTTACGGAACAACTATTAACTGTTAGATCCCTGCTGCTACATCTATTAGAAAACTACTGCCCGAATTAGTTTGTGCATTGCCAGGTATGTGAATGTGACTGATAAAAGTTAACCGGGTTTGCGTTATGCGTTACCATATCGTAGCCCTTTTTTAGGATTCACGAAAATATAGCGTTTTGACTTTCTATGTTGATTGGAAGCGTGCCAATGGAATTGTCGACACAAAAAGCGTTTGTAGGCTTGAATTAAGCTGACCATAGGGTTTTTTTTTCTATACACACCTGTGATGGTGGAATTGGGCGAAGAAACTATAACTCACCGGGTGAACATAGAGCTCGTAACATTAAACAAGATGCAAGCCTGCCGCATTAAGCAACTTGTGGCAGTAACATATGGAATGTGTCAAGTCAAGCAATTTCTAATTCGGGAAACAGGGCGACATTCTTAACTCTGGCTGAATGAACAACAACATTCACAGACCCAAACCTGTCTCTAGCCAAATGAGCAAAATCAAAGTCGCCATTTGAAAAGGAATCGAATAATTTTGAAAAAAATAAAATAAAATTAAAACATTAATTCGAACGACACAACTCCTATGCCTATGCCGAATCGTACATCGTACAAAAACAAGATGTACTCAAATAGCGCTTTTCAAAAAAGGTCATTAACATACAATGATGGTCATCCTCATCTACACAGGGAATTCTACACAACACAGGATTGGATTTGTGAACACGGCTATGGTAGGTAAGCGGGGAGGCGGCATTCGGGTTGTAGCAACTCCTTACTACTTTCAAGTAACTTGAACAGTTATTATTTTATTTTAATTTCAATTTAGAAAAGCATATATATGTATATATTGAACATACCTCAAGTTTGTAGATTTCGAATTCAGCAAACCGAAAAAATACACTAGAGTCCAGATACAATTCTTATTTTTTTTTTTTTTTTCAAATTTTTTTCATTAACAAATTATCACACAAAATCCCTTACTAAGGAATGTAGCTGTCAGTGATCCTTTCATGCCCGACTTCGGACTCTCGGGTTCGTTTCCAATACCACTTATGACCAAACTCTAAGAGTGTGCACTCGGGTTTCATTCATTTCGATTATTCGAATTCGAGCGAAATAATAACAAAACTTTAAAAAAATAAAACAACTCGGAAATTGTTAAATCTTAAACTCGGTAGGTAACTAAATTTATATTCTAGCGAGTAAGGAAAAAAAACACTTAAAGATCGAGTAAAAAAAACAAACAGAAAAACAAAAGAAAAGTTGTTTTCATTTGTTATCTCACTCTGGCACTTGGGTTGTGTGTGTCAGTTTTGTTCCATTTGTTTGGTAGTTTCTTTTATTCGTATTGTATTTTTTTTTTCGTTCTATACACACATACGCGCGCACACGATATACAAATTTACAACTTGGGCTACAAACTTGGCATTTGAGATGTAAATTGTTTTTTTTTCCGTCGAAACAAAGCGGTTTCACAATCAATGGTTATGCTTCACTTTTCACTAGTAATTTATGGACCGCATTACGATGAGATCTATTTATGAGATGAAATTAAATTTAGTTAATTATTAAATTAAGGAAATTCGAAGGAGAGAGACGGCACACATAACACACCACAGAAGGCAGCCATTTTCGAAATTTTGTGTGTAGTAGCCAAGAGTTCACATAAATGAATTCTCGGCGACGACAAGTATTATGTTCCCTTGCACAAGTTGTTCGTTGGAGTGAAGGAGAAAATGCGAAACATAATTGCGCGAAGAGGAAAATCATAGTTTCATTGGGGGATGAAAATTTATTCAGCCAGTTGAAGTGAATTGTGCTGATATCAGCCGAAATGGTCCACTCACAGGGATGTGCTAATGAGTGGAATTTGTGCCAGTTCCGAAATGGTCCGTATGGTTTGAGCTTGCAAACGAGACTCGCTTTTGGAGAGGAATACTTTTGTGTTAGATTTTTTTCTTTCAATATGGATTCCAATACCTTTTACCAAATATAAGTTTGATTTAAACAGTCAATGGGGTTGGTTTTATGAAGTTTTTCATTGAGCATCATAGGGAATCTGTTCTACTCAAGGAAATTCACTGGATTGTGGTAGACACCATATAGCTATCGTATGACAGATTTGGAACACTTGTCGAGTTTTTAACTGATATGTTGTTTGACAAAACAACAACTGTGTTAACAAACTCTTCGGTTGTAATTATAACTATTTGAAGTCTCCAAATTCTTTAAATGAATTGTTTAAACGGTTGACATTTCAATCTAACATTTGTCAAGTAGTGTGAAATGTTGAGTTTAAAGCGATTTTGTTTTTAAATATGTCCAAACTTGTCTTTTGTCTTAAGAATTGGAATAGTTTTTCAGGGAAATATTGAAAACATAGACCAACGCTGTCGATATGGCAATATGTCTTAAATTGAAACGCCTTGAGTGGAATTTTTTAACAGCTATCAGCAAAATGCAACCGTTTGTTTTGCTTTTTTTGAAGGACCTAAAAATAATTGTTGAACTCAATCTTGGTCTTAAAATTAATGTAGCTTTGGAATTATAAAGTCAGTTATAAGCAATTGATCTACAACTTTTCTGGAAAATGAATTTATTAATTTTTTCCGTATGAAAAACTTTTTCTGTTCAACTTCTCAACCAGTTTCACGAAGTATTCCACTGAATTCCTATGATACGCTAACTTTAAATGTGTCAGTTTTGTTCTGTTTCATGTTTTTACGCATGGACTTTTCTGATTCCTATGACCGACCTAGGGTTGCCAGATTAAAAGCTACGAATAGGGAAACATCGTTAGTTTTCTAGGGGGAACAAGTGTTCAAAGGGGGTCAACATTTTTTTTTATTTTTGAATACCAGAAAAAGCTCAACATTATTTATGTACATACTTTATTTAAGAGAAACAAAAGAAAATAAAAAGTAATTAATAAGCATTCAACTAAAAAAAAAATTAAATAAAACAAAAACAACAAAAATAAAGAACAATTTACTAAAAACGAATGAGAATCATTTTATTAAAGTTATTTTCTTTTATTGAGTTTTGACTTAATAAGGGGGAAGGTGGTTTGTATTAGGGGGGTAAACAGCGTTTTTGTATGAAAAAGGGGGACTGCCCCCCCTAAAGGGACCGATCCCATATTTAAACACAAAACAGCTGCCAATAAAACAAATATTTTTTTTTTACTCTTTTGTTAATCTGTCAAAATAGTTGTATATTCCAAGACGATTTTAACCTTTTTCAGTTCGACAATTCTTCTAAAGATTGGTTTTGGAAGCACAGTTTATCATTATTTATTTCAATGTAAATCTGTGGTAAAATTGTTGATTACTGCAGAAATTCACAACCTCGTAACTGAACTGTCAGATTTCAAATTGATAGCAGAAAAAATATGTTCTATGCCAAAGTGAATACGTATAATATGCGAGTACAAAGTCGTCATGTTTACAAACGTTGATCCGTTCGGGAGTCAATGAATAGAAAGGATTTACTTTGCTAAACAATAAACTGAAAATACTGTGACTAAAATCAATTTCATTCGATTCCCAGAATAATATTAACAAAATTTTACACATTCAATGCCATCCCTGTTCTTTGTTTATTCCAAAAAATGGCACATCCACTGAAATTCATTCCGATGTTGGCATTTAGTTCAACTTATTCCGTCGGGTAGATAGTGTCTGTGTGGGATATTTTTTTTATCCCCATCGTTGTGAGAATTACACATTTTCACAGCATTACATATTAACCGATTGGCTTAACCCAAACAAACGGTATTTCCACGGTCAAATGAACGTCTGAAATCGTCAACATTTCGGCCACAAACGATTTATTGTGGAAAAACAATGATGACTGCTCGCATTGGGGATGTGTATTCGTGAGAATTTCATTCATACAAAAATTACTCAATACCAGAATCATAACACCATACAACATCCAACCAACAACAAAAGTGTAGTAGCTGAAGCTGCCATTATATTCCTTTTTCATCTACGCTTGCTAGTCTACACGTTTGAATGAGACAGCAGAGTATGCTGTTCGATAAATTTCGATAAGCATAAAAAAAAGAAAAAAAAAATCGTAACGAAGAGTCCATTACATGCGGTGTGGTGTAAAGTTTGTGTATACCGTTCGTCGTGGTAAAGAAGCACGTTCTTGCTTTGCATACTCAGCCAGTTGTCTCGTTTAATTCAGCTGGCATTCAGCTGATTTGGCCTTTGTTTTGATAGTAGTCAGAGTGAGAGATATCGTCTACCACACGAGGGGGTGTTGTGAGTGCGTGTGTGAAAAAAAGAGAACACCCACTCTGGCATGTCTACATGAAAGAACGAGAGAACTTGATAGTAGTAAAATGGCAAATATTCTTGTGAGGCCAAATTTTCTACGCTAGAAAAATGTATTTTAACTGACGGAAAATAAGGTGCGCAGGGTTACGGACTAACAATTTGGAAGTTTTCATTGGTGAAAAGCGACGCAAAGTTGGTAAGTTCAATATCTGCAAACGGATTTTGCCAAAAGTAAAAATTTCGTGTTGAAAAGAGAGTTCATGCAAGAGCGGGCCAGACTGACATATTTTCTTTTCGATGAATTTCGTATGTCGAAATGGGTGGTAAATGAATTACCAAATGAACGTTGTCTGCCCGGTATTCATTCCATCATGAATATTATTTTAGTTTAGTTTCAAGAGTTTTTTGTTTTAGATTTTTTTTTTGAAAATGATACTACCAATAATAACAAAATGAAAGTGTGCAAGAAAATCAAAAATACTGTGGCAAGTGCATTCGAATTAAGTATAAAAAAGAACTGATTGAAGATGTCACTGGGTTTGCCTGGAGAGTGGTCAAGTGCTAGGACTAATCCAAAATGAACAGCTGACAGCAACGCTGTAATAATGATAATTTTTTTTACTAATCGATTGTTGCAATCATTTTGTTAATTTTGTAATTCATAAATAAAAATTTTAGTTTTCAATGAATTCAAGTCATCTAAAATTTAGTTTACACTTACAATTGATTGGCCAAGCGGTTATATTTTAAATGCCCAAACATAAATTTTCTTTCATTAATAATGTTAGATTGGTTTCTAATAAATGTGTGCATTATTAGGAATAATTAGAAAAAAATATTGCTACAATTCAAGCAATTGCTACAGGAGTACCTATACCTACATACGTTGCACGGTGGATACATTAGATAGGTACACGGTACACCCCCAATTGCATTGAATGTTAAGGCATTGGGTACTTTTTTTTTTATTTCTTTGTAAACCCTAAAGAAAGTGTATTTCTTTAGGATAGAGAATGGAAATGTCTAGTCTATGAAAGGTAGGTAGGTAATCGTCAAATCAAAATTGGTATGCAAATGTCAGTAATTTCTCTGGCTGATGACGCAAAATCGATGAAAATGTGTACAGCGTTCATTTTATTAGGAAAATAGGATACAATAATTATTTCTTGTAGATATGTAAGGCCATAAGTGGGTTATCAAACTAGTATTGGACTGGGACTCTTTCTGCGACTAAAAGTTGCATAAATCTTAACTAATCCCATAAAATATTACAATCAGAATAGTGGCGGTGGTGGCCTGACTGTTGCGAGTGTTTGCTTGTGATCCAAGTGTCATAGATTTTAGCCCCAGTAGGAAAACAACGATGCACTTTCACTGACAATAATCAGAAAAAAATAATGTTCAAGCTTCTTTGACACTAAGCTTAGTAAATAGTACAATGGTCCGAGTTAAATTGTTCCTTGGAGTCCTCTGAAAGAAAATATAACATGTAACAGGGATGGATGAGAGATTCGGCCCTAGCGAGGTATCCGTCGGAACGGAAAATTCGTCGGCATATGTTTTCATTTCTTGTACGCGTTTAGTAAATGCATCTGTAAAAATTGCCCAATCTTCCGTTCGCTGCATTTTTCACTTCGGCCGTCCCTGTTTCAATACTCCTTGATATTTTCTTATCACTAAGACACTAATTGTCACTTGGTCCACAATCATCAAACATTGCACTCATGTACACATGAACTTTTTGCTCCTTACCTGTGCTCTAGATCTGGATATTCATCTCATCTATATTTTCAACAAAGAAACTGCTCTACAGTATAGACAACACCAGGAACGGTGATCTTTACAACAGTCGTTGCTACTGCTGGTAAGGATGTACATCGAGAAATGTAAAATATCATTCTTCACTCATACATGAATGGGATGCACAAAAAGTACAAAGAAGTTAATTGAACGACAGGTATCTGCTTAGAGTTTTGCGTTCTTCATGCTTTAGAAAGGTGGGACTGGTAGTCGTCGTCGTATAATGTCCCTTATTCATTGAGGTGTTGTCTAAGAGAACAACTACTTTTTTTTTGTTAAATTCTCTATCTCCAGTATGTATTCCGCAAAAGTGTGTTCCTCGAATACAGGGGGTAACATTGATAGCGTCCACCTTTTATATACACAAATTGTATCGTGTAAACGATTGCAAGGCTTTCGATGTAGTTATGACGTGTCTGTGAATGTAGAGTTGGGTTGGGTTGTAGGGTTCCCCGGCCTGCAGTATCATGTGGAGAGACAATGCTAATCACTCTTATAAAAAACTGCTCGTTTTGGTAAATTTAAAGGCTCATGTGATTAAGCTGGCCAATCATGCTGATATAAGGCGTATTTTCCAGGCGAATCCATTGCTACCTCACTTTTGGTTTTACATGCAAAATTGTTATACTCACTTTTGGTTTTGTTATACATACTCACTTCCCAAAAAAATACGCCAAATCTTAGGGACAATCGTAAGGGGGCCATTAGCGTTGACTACTTTCGCGGAAACTGTCTGCCGATTGTGTCGCTCAATGTCCGTAGAGGTTTTCACCGAACCTTACGAGAGTCCTTCAGCTTTTTGGAGGACAAACAAACGTCTAGCTGCCATCAAACAACGAATATAACTCCTAACAACCACATTAGCTAAAAATGCAACCGTATTGTACAGCCTGCTCCCGAATGACTAAGGAGGCTGTATATTTATATAACACCGAAAGTTTAGCTACAGTTCGGGTGGACTTTATCATCCAACTAACTTATATATGACTTTTAAAATCTCTCCAATAAATGATCCTTCCATTTCTTCAGATGTGCCAATTGAAATAATTTTGAAAACGATCTAGTCATATGTTAAGCAAATCTAGTATTCAATCTTTTTAAAGGCTTTTACTTAACTTCGTGAAAAATTTGTTGTGTCAAAATCTTGCAAGTCAAATTTGAACCACTTTGTCTAAACTTAGAACTTTGAAATGTTCCATGCTGGTTGGGTTGTGAAGACAATGCAATATTTATAAAGAATTTTTGGATTTTGACTACCCCTGCCCCTTTAAGGAAGGCTTTTTCATAACACATGATCCATTAGCCGTATTAACTTGAAACTTTATATGTCAATAGATAAGTCAAAACTATTACATACCTAATTGATACTTTGTACCGATTCGACCTATAAGGGTTGAAAAAAAGGGGTGTAAACTTTTCTATTTTTACCTTACTACGCTCAACTTGCCATTATACTCATAAATATAAATGTAGGCCAACTCAAAAAAACCTTTTAATTGTTAGGCAATATTTCACCAACTATTTTGAGCTAACATTCATCTTTCTAGTCCATCCAGAGGGCAAGATATAATAAATAGAAAATAGATCTTATTCGGCCAAATGCGAAAAAAATTGCTATCTTGATTGCAGTTGTGCTTAGGAAGGGTAGTTTTATTTGCGTTCTAAAAATAGAATTGTCATTGCGGCTGCGGCGGGCATTCAGAATGTATGCTCATATGTATGGCGTAGTTGAATTTGATGTAGGGAATGGATATGGATAAAATGCGTAAATATAGGTAGATTATGCACAATCGTACATACTTATATTTGAGATCTGCAGCTATGGAAATTGTATAGGTAGGTACGCGTAGTAAAATCAATCAAACCATAGGAATAGGAATACATGCCTATTATGTCCATTTAGGACTTTGAAATTTTGCATGCTGATGTTTCAGTTTTGATGATAATACAATAAACTAATAGTAAAAAAAAGCTTTTGTAAGTTGTATTAGGTAGATATTAAACTATGCCCTAAAAAGCAAAAAATAAAATAATAGTTTAAAAAACTAAAAAAAACGCTTTTATAAGTAGGTACTGCACTAAAAGCTAAAAAATAAAAATTAACCAATCTATTTTTAAGGTTTATCCTGGAAGGGGCTTAGTGTAAGCCATGTTTGTAGTTATGGTTTGTATTATTTGAGTGTAAACTACACAAACATGGCTTACACTAAGCCCCTTCCAGGATAAACCTTCAAAATAGATTGGTTAATTTTTATTTTTTAGCTTTTAGTGCAGTACCTACTTATAAAAGCGTTTTTTTTAGTTTTTTAAACTATTATTTTATTATTCATTCATTCATTCTTTTTATTTCATTTAAAATTCATGCACAGCATAAAAAAAAACAAACTAAAAAAAAAAGAAAGGAAATAACTTTCATAAAATATATGCAACAAAGAACTAATTAATAAAAGATAAATATTTTAATTTAAAACAGAATGTTCATTTTGTACCTCATGAAGATACTTTGGTTGAGACAAGTTTTAAGGTTTTGTTTATCACATTTTTTTCTTTTGGCTGCTGCGTTCGTGCATTTCCTTCCATAGTTCAGGCATTTTATTAAAAATGCACTTGCAACATACAAAAAAAGAAACCTTAACACAATTACAAAACTATTAACGTATAACCTACCCAATTACGTACAACGAATAAATAGTTAGTAAAAGATAAAAAAATGCATTTATGAAGAGTCTCCATTTGTTATTTCAGCCACCTTTTGTTTGATAAAAGTTTTAGTCTCGGTGTCAAGCATCAACATCTCTGTGTTCGTCAGTTCTTCAGATAATAGCATTGACTCGAAAAATTTTGAGAGCCTGATGGACATTATTTCGATCTTCTCTACTTTCATTTCGCACTCTGCAATATCACATTTTGCTCTTATGTTAAGTGCTGAGTTTTTGCATTTCTGGCATAATTCCGGACAAGAGTTCTCGATAGGTTCACTTTCATGCTCAGCCTAAGAAGCTTCACTTTCCCGCTCGGCCTGAGAAGGCTCACTTTCCTGCTCGGCCGGACAAGCTTTACTTTCCTGCATGTCCCGAAGAGATTCTGTCAAATCTTTCAGTGTCGTGAAATAAGATTCATTGTGAAAATCTTTGCAATTTATCATATTAAAAAATGCCTGCTTGTCCGAATAAGCCTCACTATTCTGCAGGTCGGGAGTAGGTTCTTTCAAACAAGGCATTAACGCCAAATGAGTTACATTGTGAGGTTCATCGGTTATGAACAAATTATCCATCAACGGAGTAGGCTGGCTTTCCTGCTCGGCCGAAGAAGGCTCACCGTTCTGCAGGTTCGGAGTAGGTTCTTTCAAACAACGCATTAACGCCAAATGAGCTACATTTTGAGGTTCATCAGTAACGAACAAATTATCCATCAACGGAGTAGGCTGGCTTTCCTGCTCGGCCGAAGAAGGCTCACCGTTCTGCAGGTTCGGAGTAGGTTTTTCAAAACAAGGCATTAACATGAAATTATTTACATTTTGAGAATCATCGGTACCGAAAAATTCATCAATCAAATCCTGCTCTATTTCGTGGTCGGCCGAAGAAGGCTTACCGTTCTGCAGGTGTGGAGTAGGTACTTCCATACAAGGCATTAACGCCAAGTCATTTTCATTTTGAGGTTCATCGGTACCTAACAATTTATCAATCCAATTCAGGTTGCACGAAGTAGGCTGACTTGCCTGCTCGGCCGGAAAAGGTTGGTCCAATACATGGGCCAATGATTTAGGAAGATCACTAACGACATTCAGCAATTCGTTCGAGATGATTTTGGTTTTGCACGAGAACCTGTCATATTAAAAGTATATTTTAAGATTTTTATCTATTAAATCTGTGGCCACAAACCTTAACTTAGACATTTCGCAGCATTGCTTGTGACTTCATGTAAATGGTCGTTCCAACGAAGGTTGTCATGAACATACATACCCAAAATGGAAAATCGGTTTCGGTTTCGGTGATGCAAGTGATGGTTAATGGCTAGAAGTTTAGATTACGCTTTAGAGACAGCTAACAGCATTGCGTTTTGGAAGCGTTAATCCTATTCCACTCTATTGGCTTGACCCGATTTTATAAATGCTGTCAAGGTATTGGAATGTAATGACCTAAACATACGTTGGCGTTCCAGTTTTACGGCCGAAGAGCAGCAGGGACGTCAGTCCTGGAATGAATATGAGAAGCTAAGGGTGATGTCATCAGCGAAGCAATGAATTGAATTTTTATTTTTTTTTTAAACATTTTGACTCGCCATGGGCGATATAGAGGGAGCACTTCGACCTGTAAGGTCTTTTGTGCTAGAAGCGTCAGAAATTGGTTAGGAGAGTAGCGTTTCTACTTTCTTAATGTAGCTGATAATACATTCAGCATAGGTCGTCCTTAGGACATTGGTACTTATAGTTTCCTTGAAAAATGACTTCCTTCTGATGCCACAGAGGGCTGGGCATTCACACATGATATGCTCAGCTGTTTCGTCTGCATATTTTTTAGGTGATATAGTAAACCATGGTGGCCTGTAAGGTAGCCTACTAAATTTTTGATATCATGCCTGCGTAGATTTAGGATCTTTTTGGCATCCTTTTTGAAAGGTTCTATCGCTTTTTTGGCTTGTCTAAGTCCAGGGATGTCCTCCCAATGTGAAATGCATTTATTGCGTTCCCAGCTTTTTATGGCCGCGTTTATAGCTGATTTAGAGATTGAACAAAATGGTTCTGGTCCTATAAAAGGGGATACCGAGCCCTTTCTGGCTAGTTCATTAGCATTTTCATTTCCTACAATACCATCATGGCTAGGAACCCAACATAACCTGATTTTATTTCTGGTACTGAGTGTCTGGAGGGTGTTGAAGCAGTGAAGCACTGATAAGGTTTTTGGTATGCGGTCAGTGACCTCGCAGATCATTTCAAGTTCAGGAATTTCCGAAAGAAGTGCCATTAGTTCCGGGTGGTACTTGTGACTTAACTCTTTCGCTTGTAACAAACTTACCGAACTGCGAATTGCCACTTTGTTGATATATATGTGGAGAGGTGTTAGTCCTATAATGGCTTCTATAGCAGCCGTAGGACAGGTGCGCATGGCGCCTGATATACCCAGACATGCTAGGCGTTGTACCTTCTTGAGCTTTGAGATGGCGGTTATCTGTTTGACTTTGTTCCACCATACTACAGAAGCATATGTTATAATGGGCCTTATCATCACTGTATAGATCCAGTAAGTGATTTTTGGGGAAATCCCCCAGGTTTTGCCATACATTCGTCGGCAAACCCATAAAGCGTTTGTTGCTTTTGTTATTTTATTGTTGATGTGGGAGTTCCAGTTAAGTCTTTTGTCTAGGATCACTCCTAGATATTTGACTTCATCGGAGTACTCAATGATTGTGTCATTTATTGAAATTTGACCTAAGTTTGGATTTCTTCTTTTCGTAAAAGGAACTATGACAGCCTTACTGGGATTTATTGACAAATTTTCGTCGTTGCACCATCTAAGTACTGTCCTAAGGGCTCGTTGCATACGTGAAGTAACTTCGTTTGCCTCAGTGCCCGTAATGATGATGACTAGGTCATCGGCGTATCCAATAATATCGTAGCCTAAATTGCTTAACTTGTATAGCAGGTCATCAATAACCAAAGACCACAGAAGAGGTGAGAGTACTCCTCCTTGGGGGCAGCCTTTAACGGCTGTTACAGATACTGAGGTTTGTCCTGAGGACGCGGTTATTTTGCGACTTTCCAGCATCGTTCTGATCCAGTTTATTGTGTGGTGGTCTATGTTTCTTTGGTGCAGAGCATTTGATATGGAGTTATATCCAGTATTGTCAAAAGCACCCTCTATATCCAGAAAGGCACATAGTGCGATCTCTTTCTTGCAGAAGGCTTTGTTAATCCGTGTAACTAGGTTCAACCGTGCACCTTCCGTTGATTTACCTTTTTGGTACGCAAATTGATAGGGGTGTAGAGGAATGCTACTGGTTAGACATTATGAACTGATATGAACGTCAATTATTCTTTCCATTGTTTTTAAGAAAAATGATGTCAAGCTAATGGGACGGTATGATTTAGGTAGTTCACTAGGCTTGTTGCCTGGTTTGGGGATAAATACTACGTTGACCTCCCTCCGGTTTCACTTACGTTATTCACTTGTCATTCAAGTTGAATCCGGTACCGGTTCCGGCTTAAGCTTGTTTCTGTGTGAGTTTGTTATTGTTCCGAATGGACTAGCCATTTACCTTTTCCAATGACAACGACAGGTATATATATCAATCGCGATTCAATAAATCCTAAAACGCGTATCGAAAATAAGTCCTTCTCAGGTAATTTTGTCTTTCGGATAGAATGTGTGGTTCTATTAAATTAAACTCATGAAAATGGAAAATACAAGCGAAATGTGAGGTGAATTGTAAGCAAAAACATAAAGACTCGGGATTAAACCGACTTTCAACGTTTTCGTTGAGCAATTCTGGGTTAATAAATACGTGCGTGTGCATAAGTACTCTTAAATGGCAAAATTCGAAAAGTATCTTTTTAGTTTCACATGTCCGGGCCAAGGATTTACAATACTGAATAGGTACCAAAATTCTCGATTCAAATCTGCACCTAAACATTCGTGATAGACCTTGATAAGTCGTTCAGTTTTTAAGGTATAAATCGTCCCACATAGTGAACTTGCCTATAAAGTAAATCATACTGATTCCTCGGAAAATAAATTGGAGGTTGGAAATTGGGTGTCAACCAATGAATTTTTCAATCGATTTTCAATCGTACAAATATTGATACGTGTCATTAAAATCATTTCTCTTTCTATTTCCAGGTGTTTGTGATTACCTATGAGCCAAGTTAAACGGGCTGCCGAAAAGCACTTTGTGATATCAATGAAAACTTACAAAGGGTTAACCAGAAACTTTACAGTCACCTTAAATTGAGGAAAGTAAAAAAAAAACAACAAAAAACAAACCAACAAGGAAAAAGAAACAAGAAGGAAAAAAAAAAAAAAAATACCATCTCCTAGATAAATTAATTCATACACCTGCAAAGTAAACAATAAGACTATCAAAATAGGTAGAAAACAAGCAACCCGGAAAACAATAAAAACTCGGCAACCACGAGGTAACTCTTAAGCATCACACGTTTCTCATTCAGTTGCGCATAAACTAATTCTGTTCTTATTTCTCAGGCAAAATGGCAAGCTTCATGATGTCGGTGGGGGATAGCGGCAGCAGTAACAGCAGCAGCTGCCATACTAGTTCCAGTAAAAACGAAACGTTTCAATACTCCAGCACTTCGTGTCCGCCCACATCGACTGGCTCATTGGGAGGTAACAATGGTGGCGGTGGTAGTCTAGCAGATAACACAAATCCACCGTTTTCATCGCATTATCGTTCCTCCAATGCGACGACATTTGATATCCTACTCGGGAATCCGCTGGCAGCTGTAAAAGGCCAGAAATGGAGCAAATTAATTGATTTCGAGACGCTTGTCTCACAGTTGAAACGACATCATGAAGGTATTGGCAGCACGACAGTGTCTAGTGGTGGTGGTGCGGCTAGTTCGTCGTCGGCACATAAGGGATCTACCAGCCCGGTTAAGGATCTGAAAAGTGCTCGGTATAAGGGCGAAGTGCTCAAGCTGAACGGAGCTGATATGCATCATTATGGTGTGGCCCCAAAAACTGAACCGTTCGTCGTGTCGATATGTAATATCTGCAATGCGATACTAAAAGCGCCTGGCTTGGAGCGACATATGCGGGCTCAGCATCGTTCCAGTTTGCGTGGTGCGATGGCAGCAGTAGCATCGACAAGTTCTTCATCGCAACAGCATACGGTAGCTGAACGTGATGTGTTTGCTGGGATTGGAGCGGCCACAACTAAATTGTCGTCATCGACTGGGATTGCATCAGTATCGCAGGAGCGAGCGGCTCATTCTTCAGCAGGAGCATCGCAATCGTCTACCCGTTCACCGGCAGCCTCAGCGTCCACTCGATCGCCTGCGTCCGTATCGAATCGATCACCCGCAGCGTCACGGTCACGTGCAGCCTCCCGATCTCCGGCAGCCGCACCTTCACCAGCCGTCGCCGCCGCCACTGCTTCGGCGTCAACGACAACAAGCACCACACGAACACCAACAGCAACAGCAGCAGCTATTGCACCAACACCAAAGCCAAAAGGTCGAGGCGTCGGACGGTCGCGGTCAAAAAATGGGAAAAGTATCAAAAGAAAGGCATCAGTGTCATCAGCGATACCACCTTCGACGGCGTCCGCACACGCAGTAGTTACAACCGCCGCCCCCGTCGTAGTTGCACCATCAGTACCAAGCGGGATAACCATATCCACTAATTCCAACAACAATAGTCCAACTTTAATCAACAGTCAAGGTTCAAGTTCCTGTTCGATGATTTCTTCGTCATTTCCATCGCCCTTGTCAGTGTGTTCCTTATCGGCTTCGCCCTCGGCAGCGTCGTCAATTACGCTAAGTCCGTCTGGCAGCTCGAACGCGACCATCATCGTAGATATGGCAACAACAGCGGTTCAAACTTCACCCACTGCTACACCAACTCCCAGCCATTGTGCAACTCCAGTCACACTGGCCTCACTAATATCGTCCTCATCGTCTTCGTCGTCTTCGTCGTCTTCATCGTCGTCGTCGTCGTCGTCATCATCTTCATCTTCATCCTCATCGTCTTGCTCGTCATCGGCTTCGGGATCATCTCACTCCTCTACGTCCATGAGTTTGCTGTCCACAACAGTTGTGGTGGCCCCATCGCCATCGCCAACGATTGTATCATCGCCCGTGACATTCTCCAACCCGATTGTGGGCACTGCAGCTGCAACTCCCACCCACATGGTCTCTTCTACTGGCATCAAAAATGGAATCGCTGCCGGCAAGGGGACACAATCAAAGAATCCGTCTGCATGCGGCTACAAAACCACCACCACCACTACCACCAACCAAAAGGTCAGTACAAACAAATTTGTTTCCCAAAGTAGATCCTATTGTGTTTGGTTAGATATATATTATGTCCAGAAGTAAAACAGAATAAAAGTTTACTCAGTACCAGAAATGAGATAATATCACATATTAACCGATTTATTAGCATAACAAGTGGCTGCGACAGTCTAGACTATAAGGTAAGTCCATAGGCCATCAATTCTGTAAGCACAGCACATCCTATGGCTGCACGTTATTATCACAGACGATACCACTTGTAACTTGTCCGCCATTCGATTATCTGGTACTGTTTAGCATATAGTTTGTAGAGTATCATCGTAACCATAGAATGCGTAATTGTATCAATAAATTCGTGTTAACATTATAAGCAAAAAACCAAAATGCAACACTTTCCCTCTTCTTATACAAAATATTATATCACATACAGAAGGAGATAATCAATACCAACAACCAGAACAAACTATACAACACAACTCAAATGAAAAACAAAGAGCATCAAATTCAGCCGCAGCAGCATGTTCTTGAAATAAAAAGCATTGTAGCGTCTCGAACACCATCTGTATCGCCATCGTCATCGCCATCGCCGGCGGCGTTACGTCAGCGTCAATATGATTCAACAAAACACTGTGGCGTTGCTAATGGACAACTAATGCAGCCCTGCAAGAGATCAATAATGTCCTGCAAAATGCATACAATGTCAATGCGTCGACAGGTACAAGGTCGCACGAAACCATTTGAAAAAATCTACGCAGATCACCAGACCAACAAAGAGGCCTCAAAACATGCCCGTCGTTTTGATATCAATCGGGTGGGTGTGGTATTCATTTACGTATAGTATGCAAATATTTATTGACAAAAAAAAAAAAAAAACAACCCCAACGTACACGTATTTTTGTTATTCATTTACCATCTGTACGGGACTCCATATTTTACGTATGATTATGATTAGGCGTAGAGAGCATTTCGCTCTTAGAACACTGTATAAACTACAGATAGCATCGAGAAAAATTACTCAGAATTTCTATTTTTAACTTGGACAAAACATCTGGCAACCTCTCACCAACTAAAAGTTCTTCTGCTTGTACTGATGCATTTTTCGCTTGTCCGTTCGTCTGGCATCATGTAATGTAAAATGGATTCTTGTACAGAAAAAGCGCGTTTTGAACGAACAACTGACACATGCCCCAGTCTATTCAGAGCAGAAAAAGTTAGAAACAAAACCGATAGTAAGTAGTAGACTACACGAGTGGTTCTATAGGTATCACAATTTCGAGAAGTAGTGTGTTAACAATGAAAAAAAAAAAAGTTCTGATATAAGTATAACCTTACATTTAGTGATTTCTGGTGTTTTACCTTAAAGCTAACGTTGAAATCTTCCATTTTCAGGTAATACCCGAGTTCGAGTCATCAAATTCGGCGTCCAGCATCGAATTGGATAGGCGTGGGAATAACAATCAAGCGCAACAAATGGCCTATGGTAATGCGCCGGCGTCACATTTGGAGTCGAATCTCTTGCAATCGACATTTTCTTTGCTAGCGTCGGACTCAAATCTGTCGGAAGCAATGGGTACTGCGTCTACAACGTGTATGATGGGTAATAATAGTGGCATGGTGATTTCTCCTGTTACTTCTGGTTCTGTTAGCAATATTGCTGCGAATATATTGCCGAATATAAGCCTAATTCATTTGGGTGCTGCGCAGCCACAACAACAGCTTCATCACCATCATCATCAACAACAACAACAACAACAACAACAACAACAGCAGCAGCAGCAGCCGCTTCATCAACAACAACAGCAGCAGTCACATCACCAACAACAGCAGCAGCCGCATCATCAACAACAGCCGTCACATCATCAGCAACAGCAGCAGCAACATCATCAACAGCAGCAGCATCAGCAACAGCAACAGCAGCAACAGCATCATCAACAACAACAACAACAGCAACAGCAACAGCAGCATCTTCATCAACATCAACAACAGCAGACACAGCACCAGCTTTCTGGCATTATGGATTCCAATACGTCGTCATCCTTGCTTATGACAGGTTTAAATAATCAACAACAGCAACAACAACAGCAGCAGCAGCAACAGCACTTATTGCATTTATCGCAGCAGAGTCTAATGGAAATGAATTCGCAAACATACCAGCAGCAGCCGTCAGCTTCATCGATGCAATTCGATCCCAGCGCCGCCTACCAACAGCAATCCAACTCGTCCAGCTCTGTGGACGCAAATTCCATTCTCACCTTAGTCGATGGCTATTTCGATCAGAATGCACAGCTGGACTTTTTGAATGACACGAAATTTCTCAACGAGATCCTTAACACTCCCGATGCTGAAATTAACTTCGATGATAGCACCCTCGGATCAAATAGTAACAGTGGACAGCCATCCTTAAAGAAACAGCGATTAGACGATGATTTGAGTAGTTTGACAGCAACCCTAGCGGTGGAAAATGTTTGCCAGAATATACAGCAACAGCAGATGGCGATGCAACAGCAACAACTGGCTCCTCATTCACAATTGCGAAACGTTGTCACTGAGTCGACGTCATCGTCGTCTTCATCGTCGTCGTCGTCCTCAACATCGAGTTCATCGTCGTCGTCATCGTCATCATCTTCGCAGATAATACCAACTCTGCAAGTTCCTCCGTCGGCACAACAGTCGCTGGAGAACCTGCAAGCCAGTTCAATGCTAGGTGACATCAGTTCCCTATTAGGTGCGGCCACCGGTAATGTTGATAACAATCAAAACATGTCCATGCTGCCAGGAGGTATATTCGGCAATGACTTGCCTCTCATCGACTGTCAGGCGGCCGGTGAAATTGGTGGTTCGAATGTCATGACGTCGACATCACAAGTTGACATGAGCGGATTGGGAGACTTTTCCAACTTGGACGCCACACAATTCCAACAGATTATCTACCAGCACCAGCAACAGCAGAGCGGCGGCGCAACTCACAACTTGGACGATGTCCTAGGCAACGGATATCAGATCTACAATTTGCCAGCACTTGCTGATGACCAGTATTCGCAGCAAAATGTCATTGTACTACCTGGCGGCAATAACAGCAACGGTTTGATTGACACCTCGGGCCTGAACCAGCATCATCAGCAGATTATCTACGAGATCACCAACAATAGCAACGACAACTCAACAGCTGGACTCTTTGATCTGTTCCAGACAGCTGGATCCAATGGCATGCAGCCGCAGGATGTATTCGCTGTGCAGTATCCAAGAACGTTGCTAAGTGACGACAATGTGAGCATCAGTTTGAGCGATATCGAGATGCTGAGTGGCTCGAACAGCTGCGATCTAAGGGTTCTGGACAGTCTTGCTGCAGTCATTTCGCCTGAGGACTTGATAGCAGCCGAAATTCCAATTCAGGAGGTGCCAATAGAAGTTACGCCAATACAAATGCCAATTGAAGTGCCGGCTAACGACACGCAAGCCAATGAGCAACCTAGGGAGACACCACCCAAAGAAACCCCACTCAAGCCGGATCCCGAAGTAACTACAGTCGTAAAGGGAGAGGTGACGCTTTTCGATTCCGCCGGCAAATACACGAAAGCATTGTCCTTCGAGCTTGAAGATCTAGATGATGACTCCCAGGGCGGCGAAAAGGTGGAAAAAAGTGAGAAACCCGAGCCAGAGAAGGAGAACGATGATGCCGTGCACTCACCTATCTCTTCTCCCGGACTAGGTCTCGGAATGGGCTTGGGAGTAGCTCGCAGCTTCCATTCAACTGTTCCAAAGCCGGTTACAATGAACGGCTATGGCATGGTGAGAACACAAAATGACGTAACATTGTTTCGCAAAGACGTTCTTTGCACAAGAAAGACAAATAATTCGATCCCATCGTTCAATGGTAGTCTAGCCGGTCGCATTTTATCCAGTAGTCGTTTGTCAGCAAATCCACTAAATCGTCACAGCATTGTTACTGAGAATGGTGATGTGTCCATCATCAACACATCACTAGCGTCGCTGGCACACAAATTCGAGATCGGCAACAACAACAACAATAATAATAACGCTGCTAACAATAACAACTTCAAGCCGAACAACATTCCTAGTCGGGCAGCAACAATTCGAGCTATAAACACAAATGCACCCGTCATAAGTCAATTCACTAAGCCGCAGCCACGACGAATAGTCGCTTTGAATTCTCTAAATAGTGCCACTGCGCCCAAATGTCGTCAGATTGCCATTGGCAGTACAGCCGGAGGGGTTACAATAACTGCAACAACAGTCATAGCGCCGCCTGTCAACGTTGTTGGCAATAACAATGGCGGTGGACCTGGCAGTGGAATTGTTCGCACTGGACCGAACAACTCGACATCGGCGAACCTCTATTACAAGTCAACTGTTGGTGGCGTTGGCGTGATCACCACTAACAATAACAACAACAACATCTGTATGGTGAATAATAACGCCAGCGATCGAATTAAGCTGCACAAACGATCGCTAATCATGGGTACTGGCCAGCAACCACAGACAGTTTGTGGTAACACAGTGACAACAAAAACTATCAACTTGAGCAGTGAGGTTGTCGCTGAACTCTTGGATTCGGCAAGAAACCGCAGTTTGACTATAACATCCAGCAGCGGTTCATCCAACTCGTCATCATCCTCATCATCACCATCATCAAATGGCGGCAACGGCAGCAGTGGTAACCTACATGGCTTGGGTAAGATTAATTCATCGAATTCTTCTTCCTCGTCATCATCGTCTTCGTCATCTACATCGTCGTCCGCACCGTCGGTGTCAATAATTAGACGTGGTAAGAGGCAGTAGTTTTTTTTTGTTGTTGTATATATTAAGTCTGTAAAAATCCGTCAGCATTGCTAAGCATTTAACTTATTTTCGTATAATTATCTCTTAGTCTATATTTTGTACATTATTTTTATTTTTATTTTTTATTTTTTTTTTTTAGAAAAAGGGCATGTCCGTCCGTTGTACGCATTTTATTCCTTTCAATTTTCATTCAGTATTTCGCAGAATGAAAATTGTTTTTCGTTGACTCACTAACCTTCTCTGATTGATTGATTGCATAGCGCTCTCACTACCTGTCTTATATACTCGTTTCACATTTAAATACCATTTGCCACTGCAAAGAATAGTTGTTGTTCGCTATTGAGATCGAGATGTCGTTGTCTTCTAGGCTAACTCTTCAACGTCTCTTTAACCCTATTAATAAGGTAATTTTAATCAATGATTAGGTAATAAAGAAAAGAAAACACAAAATTTATAATGTAATATCGATGTTGTGTGCACGTCTCATTATGTTGTCGATGCTCCGCATAGAGCTGTTTGTCAGAAATGTTACCCAAGACCACTGTTCACTTTGTAAGAATTATTAATTTTTTGCGATTTTGTTGGAATTTCGTTGAGTCGACGCTTTTATTGAAACAGCTAGTGTGCTTCCGATCGTCAACTATAGATGACCGATCTTTTTGAGAAATTATTGCTAAAAATCGATCGATGTAGGACAGGTGATCGGTCACCTGTTTTAAATATTTTGATATGTTTGGTAACTAGTTCAGAACGCACATTATGTCGTTTTCGGTTGGTCGTCCAGAACCGTCCAAGATTCTGAATTCAAATCCAGAAGCAAATTTCTCTTCTTTTCAGTAGAAGAACTGTCAGTCAGAACGCTTTCAGCAGCGTTCGGATTGCTTCCGAACAGTTCTGGACGACCAACCGAAAAGACATTAATTTTCACACACTTGCCCTATTATCGTTCGCGAATCGAACGAAACCGGCTGGCTATTGGGTTTAGTTTACATTATGTGAAAAAATATTATTTTCACTAATTGTCAGACGAAGGAAATCGTAATACAAAGCGGATTAAGTGAAAATTATTCGTCTCGAATGTCAAAATCAGGTGAACAAAAGTTTTCAAAATGTTGTGTGACTAGGAAGACGACTAAAATCTAGTGTTTTCGAATTAAAAAAATTAAAGGAAATAATGAAAAGTGACAAATACCCTTAATCTGCTGTCTGTTACGGTGTTGCAAACTGTGACCAACCAAAAGTCAGAAAAAATACTCAACGTTTTTGTTAATTAAAAAATAGTTTAAATTAACTTAAGGGACTTACTTTACAGCAACGTTTCGGAAAATTCTATCGTGAGATCCGTCGGAATTGAGTTTCATTTCACCTATTCGATTCCCTTTCACCTTCTACTGCTATCGTGAAATCCGTCGGCAATGTTTTTTTATCGACACGTTTTTGTGCAAGGCAGTTTCACTGTCAAACGGCTGTCTTTCATTTGTCAATACAAATCTGTGTAGCTGCATTCATCGGAGGCATATGAAGTTTGTTTTAAAAGTGATTTAAATAAAAATAATAACTGCTAGGTTCAACATTTCACTTTCACTCGAAATGAAATCGGAAATGAATTTTTGTGTTCTACATTATTTACTGTATTCGATTTCGATTTCGATTTCAAAATTTTCGGAATTGAGATAAAGTGAAATTATGACTTCGAAAAAATTCCCGAGTTTACGACTCACTCGAAATGCAGAACACTGAAAACGAATTTATTCGATTTCTGGAACATAGCTGTAAGTGTTTAATATAATAATGGATACGATAGCTCAATTTTTGGAAGCATAAGAGGAAGAACGAAATGAGCGGTGTTCTCAGAGAAGAATTCGAGACAGGTTAAGAGGAGTAGTGAATGATTTCATGGAACTTCCGGATGAAATGTGTTTTTAGAATGTTTTAAGAAAAATGTGTTTTTATCTCGGCAAAATCTTTTATTCTGTTATGAATTTTCTGTTATGAATCATAAAAGATTTCGACCATAAAAGATCTTTTATAAATGGTATTCGGGGTTTCGAACTTTTATGAAATTCTGTTATGGAACTTCGAAAATTGAAAATCTGTTACGAAGCTGTCAAAACAAACCACAGAGTTTTTTTTATTCATAGTCGGTAGGCACCTGGCCAAATTTGTGCACAAAACATATTAAAATGCGGGCTGATATGAATAAGTTATGAATTACTACAAACTAAATAATTGTGTAATAAACAGTGGAATATCTTTTTAGGAAAAAGACAACAAAAAACCACGACCGAGCTAAAGCAAATATATTGCTCTTATATGGAGCTAAATCCAATTAGAAAACACTGTTTAAATCAGTAAACAGCTGAATGAATCTGGATGTACTGGGCGATAAGTGCGATAAGTAAACCAAAAATGGCCTACTTTGTGATGATTGTTAAGGATGTGATCCGGTCGGTACCTATAGCTAGTCTGTAGAAGAATAGTTGGTTCAGTGCGCGCAGTCTGGCTTGGTCTGGCTCTTGCTAGAGCTGATGTTGAACATTTGCAGAGGAAATGAGAGAGAGAGAGTTTCTTTCTCATTTGTATTTCCGCTATTGCGGCAATGAGGGTTGTATTTTGTATTTGTATGGGATACTTAGTTTGGCCGCATGGTATCTAATTGGCCAATGCCCCGTGGTTTTTGCTGTGATTTTAGCGATATCTGGGCGGGTTCTGTTTAGTAGGTTCTTTGTTTGCTTTCTATTGATGCCTTATATGAACCGTATCCGTAAAAATGTCGCCAGAAACTTGAAATAAATATCCAACTCGTTGTTTAGTACATTATTAGAAATGCACTTGACCTGAATTTGAAAGGAAATGTTTGTATTCGTGAATTGCGTAAATTGTTCCAATTTGTTCATTAGAACTCTAGCATTTACCGTATCCAATCTAAAGAGCTGAATAATACGCACATCAGGAAGATCAAATGGATCACTATTTAATCTTAGTTAGTGGTTGGTGTGTTCGTCTAAACCAAAAATATAGATTGATAAATTATTTTCAATTACATACCAACTTGTTTATACACATATATTACATTTGTCTTCTTTTGTAAACATTTCGTTGACGAAAAATTGTATAGATATCCATTTCAATCCAAAACTTTCTAATTAATAAAAATCTTTTATGATAAAAGTCACAAAATTCTGTCTTTTATTCTGTTATGATTTATAACAGATTTTATAAAAGATTTTTGCACGCGGAATACCAATTTTGGAGATCGTAAAAGATTTTTTGATAGTTCAAACTTTTGTATGGAAATTCATAACAGAATAACAGGAAAAATGGATAAAAGATTTTGCCGATTAGGCCTGAATGTTGGTTTTAAATGCGTCTAGAGTTCGGAGATTATTAGCGTAAACACGGTCTTTTGAGTAGCCCTACAGAAACAAATCTAACCGTGTGAAATCGCATGATTTTATGGCCAATTGACGTCGCCAAAACGTAAAATTACGCGACCACGAAACTTTTCGCGCAATAAAATCATAATTGGTCGTGTTGTGTGGCTGGTTGCCCCGTCTTGTTGGAATCACATATCGTCCAAGTCATGATCTTCAATCGCCGCACCGGTCAAAAAAATCGGTAATCATTTGACCATATCACTTCGAATTGACTGTAACCGTCTGCCCATTGGCATTTTCGAAGAAATACGGACCAATGACACCTTCATCGTCACTTTGTCTGAATGCAAGGGCACCGCCTCAATCACTTGTGGGTTTTTTGTTGGCAAATTTCTTTTCGATATGGTCCATCAAAAACTGGTCGTCAGAATATGTTTTAGATTAGTGTTGAAAACCAACTTACTTACTTACTTATCGGGCTCCCGACCCGTGAAGAGTCTCTGCCTGAGACACTGCAGCCTTCCATCCTCTACGATCCCGTGCACGCTGCTTCCAATTGTCCAGACCAAGCGCTCTGGCATCCGCGATGGCTTGGTCTTTGAAACGGAGGTTCGGTCTTCCTTGTCTTCTCGAACCTGGGGGCTGGGATTCGAAGACCCTCTTAGCTGGAGCATTATTGTCCATTCGCTCGATGTGGCCGAGCCAATGTAGTCGACGTGTTTTGGCTTTTTGGACTACATCCACATCTTGGTACAGATGGAGCCCAGTATCAGCTCTCCCTTCTTGCTTATCGTCCAGCACTTGGCGACATAAAGCAGAACTGGCAGGATAAGGGTTTTGTAGAGCACACATTTCGTCCTTCGAGTTAGGAGTTTTGAACCCAGTTGATTTGCCAAACCGAAGTAGCAACGGTTTCCTAGGGTAATTTTTCGCCGGGTCTCCACTAGGGTGTCATTCGTGGAGTTTACGTTTACCTCGGAGTAAACGTAAAGGTGAACTCCTTAGCTACCTCGAAATTGTTGCTATCAATAGTGACGTTTTGTCCTAGGCGGTGGACAGATGATTGTTTGTTTCTTGATAGCATGTACTTAGTCTTGTCCTCATTTACTTCAAGCCCAACGGATTTCGCCTGTTCTTCAATCGCCGTGAACGCTTCTATCACGGCACGCTGGGAGCGACCGATGATGTCAATATCGTCCGCATAGCCAAGCAGCTGGAGACCTGTTGAAGATAGTGCCTTCCGTGTTGACACCTGCCCTGCGCAATATCTGCTCCAGTGCGAGATTGAAGAAGTCGCATGATAGAGCGTCTCCTTGCCGAAATCCGGTGCATGTTTGAAAAAGTTCGGAAGAGCTGCTTCCAAACTGCACGTTGCAGCGCGTGTTTTCCAGCGTCACGCGACACAGCTGAATCAGTTTTGCCGGGATTCCAAATTCGGCCGTCGCCATATAGAGCTCCTGACGATGTATGCTATCATACGCGGCTTTGAAGTCGATGAATAGGTGGTAAGTTTCGACTTGAAATTCGTTGGTCTTTTCCAAGATTTGCCTCAGTGTGAAAATTTGGTCTATAGTCGATCTGCCGGGCCGGAAGCCACACTGGTACGTGCCGATTAGTGTGTTGCAGAACGGTTTTAGACGTTCACACAGTACGTTGAATAGGATCTTGTATGCGACATTTAGCAAGGATATGCCTCGATAGTTCTTGCAAGACATAGGATCGCCTTTTTTGTAGATGGGGCATATGGAGCTGATAGTCCCGTCATCGGGCATGTTTTCTTCCACCCATACTTGCTTGATGATCCGGTGCATGCTCCCTACCAAAACATCACCACCGTATTTAAAGAGCTCCGCTGGTAGCCCATCAGAGCCTGCGGCCTTGTTGTTCTTAAGCTTTTTTATAGCTAAGCCAACTTCTTCTATACTAGGTGGTGGAACTAGTTCTTCATTGACTGGACGTGGGTTCTCTTCTTGCCCTATCACTCTTTACATGATGCCCATTAAGCAGCTGCTGGAAATGCTGCTTAAACACGTCTACTATTCCCTGCGCTACGGTGACTAAGTTTCCTTCGCTGTCTCGAAGAGCCTGCGTTCCGGTTTTGTAGCCAGCAGCCAGTCGCTTAGCTTTTTTATAAAACCTCCGGATGTTATTACGATCGCGCGACTCTTCGATCTCCTTGAGCTAGGAAGCTGCGTAAGCCCTCTTCCTTCTACGCAGGATCTTCTTTTCCTCCCTTCTCCTGGCTCGATATTCTTCTCTTGCTGCCCTTGTTTTGCGCTGCAGCGCTTTCTTGAAACTAAACCTGACATTAATTTATCATTATACATATATTTTGAAAACATTTTACGTACTACTACTACTACTCTTTTTTTTATTACTTGAAACTAAAAATGTATAGACTCTGATCGTTATCCTGGCAATAGGGAAAACAAAATGATAAAACTTTATATTGTATAGACTAATCTTTTTTTCTGAATATTATGAGGAGAATGAAAAACAAAAAAAAAAACATAAAAACAAACGTGCAATATAATAACACGTACTATATATTTAGCTATTTACAATTTACTAATATTGAAACTGAAACTGAAAGAAGCTACATAAAACTAAATAATTTTGTCGTTTATTTGTTTATTAAGAGGACAAAACTTAGATAGATCCATGATCACACTTGACACACAAATTTACACTTTTTTTCCTTTCGTCTTTATAGAGTTGATTTTCGAGGAAATGTTGGTTTTGTCGAAATAATTTACGAGTTTTATTTTTGTTAGCAACGTGTTCTTTGGTAATACAGGTTGTCTTAGTTCAAAGCATTCGAATTTTTAATAGAACAAACCCAAATTCCCCGTCACCAATATCCTGTTCAATGTTCGCGTATTTGTTTCTTTTTTTTCTTTTTTTTTTTTGTGAGATAAAAATGTTGGTCTGTCCACCTTTGACTGCTATTGTCGATCAAAGAACTTGACATAAGATGAAACCAAAAATTCAGAAACGATTCCATGGTATATGAAGTAAGAGCGAATAAAACAAAAAAAAAAAAAGTTCATACGCCTTACGTCAATTTTACATGGCCCTGTAGCGCCAACCGTTGCCCGAAACTTTGTTCCCAGCTTCATTTTCGAAGAAAAATGGTCCAATTATGTCACTGTCACTTTCTGTGGATGCATTGACTTCTCGACAATAACGTGCGGGTTTTTCAAGCCCAGATGCGGCAATTTTGTTTGTTAACGTAGCCGCCGAGATAAAAATGCGCCCCGTCGTTGTCCAATTCAAGCTGCTCTAAGGTCCAAACTGCGAAGCAATAATTGCTGAGTCAATTGGACCTTTTAAGCGAATAGTCCAAGATCTTTTGTGCAGAATTCTTTCCTCAGGCTAGTGCGTAAAATGTCGATCTGTTGAAATCGATGGCGAGCTGATGTTCGTGAATTCAGTCTCTCACGTACGACGACATGAGTGTTGTCCACTAGCATACTAGTCTAATGAACTTCTTGCACAAACTTGCAAACAACAGGCGCGATGGGTGATTCATTTCGGCCAAAACTTCTTTAAAGAAAGCGCACTGTTTACACACTCAATTTGGAAATATGTTTTCAATATTTCCCAACGTTGTTTAAGCGTTAAGCGACTCATTTCATTCCGCGGAGGTATGATACTGACTTTCTGTCAAGATTTCGAGCGGAAAACAGCTGTCGGTGTCAAAATAACCTTTGATTTAAAAAGAAACCACTAGATGGCCCACCCTGTATATGTAAATTTTGTAGATAATCTGTGTTACTGATTTTCTTGATTATTTTTTTTCATTGGCCATTGCACACTCATTTCTTAATCTCTGCGATAAAGAACACTTCCAGGAGATGTGATGTCAATTGGATGCGTAAATTGACATTTTGTAAGACTAAGTTGAGCCTGAATCACGAATTCCGTTCAGTCACTAGTGTGCTTTACGCTTTCCACTGGTTTGATTGCAATCAAAAACTCGATTTATTGTCTGATTTCTTTGAAACGCACCAGCGTTGGAATTCATCCCTTTGAGCGTCCCTTGGCATTGTTGTGCCAAGTATTTTTTTTTTCTTTTTAACAATATTTGATCGGTTAGGGTCTGAAAACCGCCCTAATAAGGGCATGGGGGGAATATTCACAAATGCGGATCGTAGTGAAAGCGATACTTCGATTTCGACCGTCTTCGCTTTTGCTTATTCTCAAATTCGAACTGTGCTTTTCAGTTTTTTTTTTTTCCAATTAGACTTCCAATTTTCCATTTATTTTCCCAATAGTTTGACAGCTTTTTCCCATCATAAGATTTTAGTTTATTTTGTATTCGCAAACCAGCCAGCAATCCGTCACCTAAATAGCTATCGCGTTTGAATGGATCGAATCGCTTTTGGAAATACAAAAATCCCAATCCGCCATGAAAAGCTACCCGCCGCGCATTTTGGAATAAGCCAAACTCTCCTGAAAACTATATTACTTCGCAATCAGTGCAAACTTGGCTTTGAACTAAGACACCCTGTTCCGCTTGATGCGTGTATTTTGCCCATCCCTTCAACGGGCTGTAAACAATATTGACATTTTTGTGTATATATTTTAATTTTTTTTATTTTAGATTCACGTTTTCTCCGATTGATCCCGCGTTACACGCATAATAACGATGTTTATAACGGCCTTAATTTAAAAGTCTAGTGAACATTTTTTTTAAGACGAGCACAGAGGACAAAATTTAACACAAACCTAACCAAACCTTAAAAAATAACAAAACCCTTTATCTTTTGAGTAAAAGCCGCAAGATTTCTTTTCACTGATCACACACTTTACAGTTGTTGTAGAAAATGTATGACTTTGAGTTTCGTATGTACTATAATTATATAGTAAATAGTTTCTTGTATTTGTTTTAAGTGCGTCATGGTTATTTGTAAATACATAATTATATTTAAAAAAAAGTATACTATAAACCTATACTCAATGATTTTGTTTTATTTTTTCTACAAATGAACTTAGTTTTTAAATAATTTTTAACTTTAATTAAGAACAAACAGAAATGTATTTTTTTTAATATATTATAAACGGATTCGTATTTAGTTATATAGATTATTTTATGAAAAAGTATAAAACGTCTTGGGGTATTCAATTAATTTCATTTCGGTGATCAGATGAGTACCCATTCCAAGCAAAACGAAATTCGATAAATAAAAAGGATTTTTTTTTTAATGTGATACCAAAAATTATGTAAAAAATATCGGAAACAAATACATATATATGCAAATATTTTTTTTAATGTTTATTTTATAGTTTGAATGTAATTTATCATTCGATTTGAATTTAAAACAAAATATTTCAGTTTTTGCTATATACCATCTCATCCTACATCAGTTAAAACACGATATGTTTATGAAATAAGAAATAAATTGAAAGATTCTTAAACTAAGTAAAGTATTCAAAGCTGATTATATAAAAAAATATATAACAAAAAATTAAATAAAAAATAGTGTAACATTGTGATAAGAAATATGTTTTTTTACGTGTACTATAATATTAATACTATACTATACTATAAACTAGTAAAAACAATTTTGAATATAACGCAACGAATGATTTTTTTTAAGCTTTGTAAATTATTCATTCTCTATGTTCTTTATATAATATATACTTTATTTTTTTCAGTTTAAATTAATTTATTTATTCAAGTGATACAAACATTGTCTTATTTATATTTTATTTTTTTATCGTTTATATTAGCAACACAAAGGAAAATAGAAACAAGTTTAATTTGAATTAAGTTTTGTAATCGAACTAAGGATTAATAATAATACGACTGGCTTTCAAGATTGAACAAAACCAAAATCTATATATACAGCGAGTGTTTCAGGTTGTACGGGTAAAGAGTGAGAGGTCTCTTTTGTCTAATGGACACAACAATGTTGCCTTCTTTAGCCGTATCCATGAAACATGTCGTTTATAAATGTTAAACTATAAGCATACATTGAAAGAGAAATATGAAAATAAAGACAATATAAAAAGTATATGAGGGGAGTAATGGAAGTTGCTTTATAACATATGATTCAATAAAAAAGAGTCCCAATGGGGTATGCGCCAAACAGGGGACTGTTTTTTTTATTGAATACAATTCGACATTAACTGGGATAATCGTAAGTAAAAGTTGATGTCTTTGCGAGGTAACAGGTAACAGGTAATCATTCATCTTTATTGTTGTCGTCGTCCACTACTCTAAAAAAAAAACGACGCAACCGTTTGGTATTGGCGACGAAAAATAAACGACGATTCCTAAATGCGCTGCGGATCGTATTAAAAGCGATACCTCCATTTAGACCGTCTTCGCTTTTAGGTATTCTCAAATGCGAACGAGGGCAAACATGATATTTCAAGTGCTTCCATTTCTTTCTATTCTGAGTTGCTATTTTCCATTTATTTTTCCAAAACTTTGACAGCTTTTTCCTGTCACAAGAATTTAGTTTATTTTTATCCGCAAACAATCCGGCAGCAATCCGTCACCTTTCACATGTCGGTTAATTGACAAAGTTTGACAGGTGTCGCGTTTATGCCATTGAACGACACCACCGACAGTTCATTTCCACTTATGTCAATTATTTGACAAAAAATCGTTGGTCAGTTGATTGACCAACTTATGTACTTGATGCCAATTAATTTTCACTGTTAATTATAGACAAAGTGACATTTTTTTGACAATTCAGCTGTTAAGCAATTCATTGACAAACAAATTTTCGCTTTTTCCAACTGCCAATTATTTAATTGGCATACAAATACGACAAGTGGAAACCCAGGATTAGAGATACCGCTTTTAAATGGATCAAAATGCTTTTGGAAATATGTACATAAATACAAATCTGGCATGAAAAGCGATCCGCCGCGCATTTGGAAATAAGCGCCCCTGTTGTGGGAGCAAAATGTCGTCTGAAATTTCAAAGAATGTGCATTGTATTGGTATTGGTATTGCGTGAGAAGTTTTGTGACGCGCCGTTTGTCGTAAAAATGACCAACTACCTACGAACGAACGAATATTCGGAAGTTTTGACAGCCCGTTCACGTGAATAATTTCTTTGTCGAATTACAGCCAATCACCCCTATTTACGTTGTCGTTTACGACTCTAAAAAAAAACGACACGACTATTTGGCATTGGCGACAAAAAATAATGTCGCGGCAACGATCGACAAATGGGCCCTAAAATGTCAAAAAATGTGGATTGTATTTTTCGACGACGAACGTCGGTATTGCGTAAGGCATTTTGTGACAACTTTTGTCGTGGAAATCACACATTTCTGTCGTCGACTATTTTGCGGACGACTGTGTAATAATGTGTTAAAAAATAGTATGTGTACTTAATTTTTAACTAACTAAAAGACAATTATAGTTATTTTACACAAGTGAGATAGATAACAAGTAAAATACAATTTCTACATTTAGTGAACGAAATGCAGAAAAATATTCCTTTGGCAAAATCATTCACGAAGGCCGATGTTAATCGGCAATGGGACGACATAACCTTATCTCTGAATTGTCTTGAACCACCTTTGACTTTGATAGTCTAAAATACTTTTTAAATCTGAAAATAATTAGTTTTATTAAAACAGTTTGGAATTTAAATTATTATTTCTACCACCTACTTAACGTCGGGCAAATCCAATGGCTTGGATTTGGTTCGAATTTCCTTCCTTAACTTTACCATCTCTTTTTTTCTGGTTTTCTTCTTCGTCACTGCTTTTATAAAACATCTCAACACTATTCGTTTTGATTTGTTTTATTAATTAATTAACCAACTCACAGACAACACACCAGACAAAATATAAATTCTTCGACTGAAATGTCAAACCGCATTTGTCATAGTTTGAGGAATTTCATCATTTGTTCGCATTTCATTAATTCGTACCTTCGCTCCCATGTGAACGATCCTTTACAAATAGAAAATTAATATATGCAATTTAAGCATAAAAACCGCCTCATGCGGCTGCTTCCAAGCGACTTTTAAATCTTTTTATTTAATGTTGTCTTATTAGCAATGTGCCAATGGCTCACGTTCAAAGGTTCCCCAGTGTCCCCTATTAATTTTGGTTGTCAAATTAACGTTATTTATGACACAATCGATAGCACTTTCGATAACATTTAAAGCAATCGTAGATTGGTAGTTTTTATCTGGGCTAAAGCGTAAGCCCCGATGATAGTCCGGGCTAACGATTTGTATGGAAAATTTGCTAAGCCCATATAGGAATGCGAAAAAAAAACGCATATTATTGCAGTGATTTAAATTTAACGATCCTCTGTCACAAGATGGTGACCATACCTGCGGGTGTCCAAGAAAAGAGGGCGTTCGGCATAGATAGTTTGCAGAACTGCATATGGTGTCGATAAAGTAGTGAGCCGACTTCTTTGTCCGCCAATTCGAATCAAGAGTTACTAACTTCGTTTGATGTGTATAAAATTTGCAACTTATTTTTTATTTTTACTAAACAATTTCGTGCTACTCAACTTGGCTTCATGTGTGTCTACGTTTGAAGCTGACCTACCCCAGTTACTGATAGATCCACAATGGAGCTACCAGGTAAATTATCAATAATCATGTATGAAGTGATAGTCGCTTGTGTATGTATATTTTTTTTTTCATAAGTATAACTTATTGCATAATTTATTTTCTTGTTGGTTGGTTAAGCAATTACAGAGCGTTGTTATTTACATTTTGAACACACTTATGCAATTGAAGTCTTGTTTTTGCATGGAGGCAAAAAAAGTGATCACGCGTTAGAAGAGAATTAGAAAGGAGTCAAACCAATTGCACAATGAAACATCTCTTTTCAGTAGATAGGCAACAAAAAAAGAATTCTTAACCAGATTCTCTACATGACGCTCCTTTCTATTCGCGGTCTTTCTTAAAACGATTCCCTAATATTTTTCCCCTATGAAGTCCACCTCAAGCAAGGAATAGCTGTTATAGACTTTCCCTTCATTCATTGACTTTTTACAGGTTTTGTCGACTGTTAGGTCTCCACTCGATTCAAAACCAGAGGAACAATCGCCTTAGGTTGCTCGCTCAAGTGGAAGAGGCCTCCAACTGGATCGGCGCGCATTCATTATTCGTTAAGGCACAGTTCAACCTCATGGACTTAATAAGTTTGTGTATGTGTCTCTGAATTAATAGCAGAGCTCAAGTAAACGACCTACTTTCGTTTTCCATTGGTACATCCGGTCGATGATGGAAAAACGTTTTAAGGCCTCACCTTCCATAAATTTGCCTCATTCTCATCATCTCTGCAGGATCAAAGCAACTAAATTCAATGCCAGAAAGAATAAGTACAAAAAACAAAAACGCTTTCAACATGTTTTACGGTTTTTTTGTTTGTTTTTATTTCACACAATAATGCACTATTATGCATGTTTTAGTAGACACATATATGTATAATCGTATGTAGTTTATTTTTGGTGCAAGGTTAAATGCATTCTACTTGTTAGACATCTTTCAGCGTCCTTGTTCGGATATATTTTTTTTAAATGCATGACTGGGCAAACTTCGTGTCTAACGAATCGAATGCATTCAACGTTTCGTTTAGCTTAATGCGTATAATATAGACATGGATAATTTTAGTATTTTTATTATGATTATGATAATAATGTAGTGATTCGTTTTTATTTCTTTAACTTAGTCTGATTTTATAAAATTATGTTAGGTATAGTGAGCTGCTATAACTGGTTTTGTTTGTGGCTATATCGTTGTATATTGTTTTTTATTTTCTGTGTTGACTGTGTTGACGTTTGCCAACAAACGGTGTGAATATTAGATCAGACTTGATGCAACCATTTTCGTGGGATACATTAATATGTTCTAAATATACGAATGGGTAGTTATTAGAACACACTTTTAGATGGTGCCAGTTGCATGCGAGAGGACAAAGGTTTGTATGTTAGTCGCACACTTTTGGTCTGCCATTGAACGGGCTAGGCTAAAGGCACATTGAACACCATAACGTACGAACAGAGATTGCGCAAACTGTTTTATTAGTTGGATTGTTGTAAGTAAAATGAAGTCGAGCGTCTGAAATTACGAATAAAATGACAGTTTGATCTCCTCGCAGCCCGATTATGTTATGTTTTCTTGCGTGCTCTCAAGATTGGTTACAATGTGGCTGCCGCGCTTAGAACAAGGGTCTATATGCACGTTGCGTACCCGAAGACAAATAAAACGGACATTCCTTGGATCTAGGCACCAGCGAAAGCAGTACTTTCGCTGAGCCAAATAAGCCTAAATTCACGCAACGTGATTTTCTTTTTCTGGTTACGCAACGAGAAGGAATTGAAACCCTCTGCGAAGTCCACCCTGGAGTGTAGCGAGACCAAGACACCTCCTACAATCTATCCCTCTAAAATGTACGTTTCATGAAACTAAAACCAACAGACTCCGTTTATTAAATTTTAAATTCTTGTGAGGAAATTGTAAAAAGCTGCAAGCTACCCACCAAAGGCGAAACTATTTACACAGATGATGGGTGTGTGGGAGTTTGGGGCATGAATCGCACGAATTGCAATGGCATTTGGTGGATACTCGTACAGCAACAACTTTCTGTCTACTCAATTTAGCAATTTACTGAACGGATTTAAACAAACGACAGCAGTTTTGATTCCTCTGTAGACCATTGAATGGTAGTACCGTATAAACAGGGGAATCAAAACAACAGTTTTATCAGTTTGTTACCCAAGCTGAATCATGAAAGTTAGGTAACGAAGCGAGAAACTGCGAAAACTTTTCAAGGAACATTTTGTGCAGGTGCAAGCAATTTTGAATAAATCCGGAAAGAATGTAGGACCCGTCGAAGTCAAATATGAAGGAAAATGGATCACCGATTGGTCGTGTAAAATAAAATGCAATTTCTGTCGCGACTCAGCTAAAAATGCAACAACTAAAAAATGTTTTCATACCCAAAAGGAGAAAAGCTTCTCAAGTCGGTTTTACGGAACTGTCGGCAACAACAATTCAAAAGACATACTATCGAACTAAAATGTATAATGAAAGCCTTCACCAATATTGAGAGCCAAATGTGCAACCACTAAGTGAGACAGTATCACCACCTTCTTACCACTTTGCCCTTTGATAAATTGTCCACTTCTTCACAATGGTTACAGCCAAAGTGTAGATATCTCGGTACGACGAATGTTGTTTATCTTAAGATATAGGTGTATGTAAAGTAAATATTTTACTGGGTATAAAAATAAAATCTACAGAAATTCAGTGTTATCTGTGGTGATCGCTTACAAAATAGATCTTGACAGACGAGGTGTTCGAAAATACTAAAAAAAAATTACAAACGATTCAGTATCAGTAGCTTTTATCTCTCCCATGAAAAAAAAATCCTCTCCCCTACCTCGAGCTGTCGAAAATGTTCACGTTCACCACGCAGCCTTACCAGTTATTTAAAAAATCAAATCCTTTTCGCAGACCGTCATTGTCGAGTAATAACTTCAAATCTTCACAGAGGGTTTTTTCATCGTCCTCGGACGGTGCTGACGAAGATGATGTTGTCATTCCACCGGCCGACTGATTGCAGCAGTTCATCATCAGGTTGACTCGTTCGTACTCGTCATCGTCGTCGGCGGCATCGCCTTCGTAACCGTACTTGGAATGGTGAAATTTTGCTGCCGCTGACTTGCCATTCTTTGAGATCAGCTTGAGCAGACTCAACTCGTTGTGATTGGGTGTTTGATGTCCAACTGGTGCAACTGAAGCCACCTGTGACTCGTCGTAGAAACGTGAATACTTTGTGTCAATCTTATCGAATGACTTGAGATCCTGCGCGATGTCGGTGGTGTTGACAGACACGTTTTCAGCCTTGTTGCGATTGGAGAGATTTGTGGCGAGCTCGGTTTGAAGTTTTTTATATGCCTCAGCGGGTATTTGCAGGGTTTCGTTGTCGGCGGCTACCTTAGGCTCTTTTATTTTAACAGGCTTGAGAAAACCCTCTGTATTGCGTGTCGGCTGCTTAGCCTGCGAACGGCGGTTGTTTTCCTCGTCCTGAAACAGTCTCAGGTTGATCTGTGATTTAGTCTTATAGCTGAATGGCATGGAATGACCATCACGAAATGTGCCCAAGATTTCGTCATGAATTACCTTAAGGCCAATCTTTTGTTCGGCATAGGTCGAGAGATTACGCCCATCATAGTCGTAGAAACGCCGCGTTGCTAAATGATGGTGATGATGAAGCGGCTGCCGTGAAGGCTTTGTATTGTTTACCTCCTGTTCACCTTGAGTTGGTGTGGCAATCGATGAAAACGATAGTGAAGATGCTGATGTGGTGATGGAGAAATTATCAAAATACCTCAGTGAGATTTCCGGCTTCATGAGGGTCTCATTGATTATTTCATTGTGCTCGTTGGGATTTAATTTTGCCCAGATGTGCTCGTACGCAGACTTTGTGTCATCGATGTCTAGAGATATCTTCGTTGCGATAGGATTTAGTTTAGTGAAGTAGTCGTTGATGGTATCAATTGAAAATTCAGTAGGCATGATGGGTGTACGGATGGGAAAATGAAAATAACTTAAATGATAAAGTTTAGTTAATCCTCGTCGTCCAGGTCGATGTCACCATCGTCTTAAAGGAATAAATAAAACAAAGAAAAAAAAATCAACAAATTAATACAATAAAACACTTTTTTCTCACAATGTAATTAATTATAAACAAATGAAATGAGTTGTCTTTGTCTTTTGCTATGTTTATATTTGTATTACTAACCTATGTCCTGGATATTGACAATTGGAGGCGGTGAAACGTTCACAATTTTTGGCAAGTCCTCCTTTAATTGATGCAGCTTGGAGGCAGTTGATGTACTCTTGTCACAAACTGAAATGTCACAAAACACAAAAACATTTTATTGATGTATTTTCGATTTGTAAAACTATTAAAATTAAAAAAAAAACGTCTGCACAAATAACACTTGCCTTGTTTTAGAGCCATTAACATCGATTTATGGGAGCGGCGAATTTTTCATTCGCCTATGAGTGCATTCAGTGTAAAATACTAAGCGCTAGCTAGCGAGAGTGTTGAACATTTATTCCATGTTTTTGTTTTGTTTGCTTTAGGTCGTATGTCAATTGGGCTAAATTATTCTCGGATAATTTTCTGACACAATCGTGGTGAAAATAAATAAATTTTCAGTTGTCAAAAAATTATACTATAGGCGAATTTGTTCACGTTTTCGTTTACTTGAGTTTTGCTAGACTGTTAAAGACGAAAAATAAAACACTGAATTTCAATTAGTTAACAGGGTGAAATTAAAGAAATCTCTGTTCAATGATTGGAGTTTGGTGACATTTATTTGTCATTTACCAAAACATATTATTGTATGTTATTTATCATACCGCTTTGACATTCTATTTAAGAGAAAAATAACATTTCAGTAAGAACTACGAAGATAAATAATTTTTATATGACCTCTGAAATGGACTAGGCGCAGTTCCAACAAGTCTAAAGAAGTATTAATCTCTTTTAACCCTCACATGGACAGTATCTACCCGGGTAGATATTTAAATTTTCGTCCCCAAATATCTCTTCGGTTTCTTATTAGATTTTAGTGCAGTTTCGAATCAGTGACTAAATTATTGTTTTATTGAAGATAATTTTGAAAAAGTGCTGTGAGATAATGTCCTCTCTTTTTTTTAAGTTTTGTCTTTTTTTTTGTCTTACATGGACAGTATCTACCCAGGTAGACATTAGTTGAATTTGCATCCAATTTTCGATACAAACATTCATGTGTGTACCAAGTAGAGCTTAAAAGTAAACTAAGTATATTGTATGTGACGTACAAATATGCGTTGCAAATAAAATAATAAAATACGATTTATTGCGAAATTGCTTTGAAGCCCCTCACAGACATCCTTGCTTGACAAAAGGGCAAGAAAGAAAAGCTGTTATCTGGAAAATATGCACAATCAAACGTAAACGAGAAAGTTAAAAATTAAAGAGAATGAATGCAAAAGGTTAATATTAAAAGAAAAACTATAATCTAGTGAAAAAAACTCACACCCGGGTAGATACTGTCCATATAAGTACTTTTAAATTTCCGTCCATGTGAGGGTTAAACCATTTATAAAAGTCAATTAAAGATGAGGCAATATACAAACTTTGTTATGAGAGACAAACGTCTAAGATTATAACTATGTTTCCGGAAAATGCTTTCCAATTGATCTATTCAGATTTGGCATAAAAGTCAGCATAAAAAAAACTCACACCAACGTTCATAGTTTTGAGAAATTAGCCCTAGGGTCATTTATTTATTTTTCTCTACGTTTGTGGTTATCATAGTATAGAAGGCACGCAATCTTGAATTTCATCTATTTCGATAGCTTAACAGCTTCAACAGTACTGTGTCTATAAAATACACAAGCGAATGTACAAATATATAATTCCCAATGTCCTCAATAGCACCCGTCATCACCATCATCTTTTTTCATTTACCCACCACTCAAACCATTCTCTTCCAATTAATATTCCCCTGGAAACTACCACGTACCACATTGTAGGTAGAATCTATATTCATTCATTCTCTGTGTGTGGTGTGGAAATGCTTGCTATCATTTCTGCTTGCCTGGTTTTCATACTACGAGATGTGTAAATGTGACTCATTATTTCTAAAATCTTAGAGCGGTACGTCATCTGAAAACACCGGTAGACGAGTACTAACTGAATTTCAGCCATTTGCATTATTATGAACGAAGAAATCCGCTTTTTCTTTTTTAAAGAATCTCCAATAACTTCAATTCAATCTGCTCTCAATTTGTATAAACTTTCGGGAGAGGATTTCATCAGAAAAGAACTCCCACGTGCCACCCCGACCCCACACACGATGTGAATTTTCCAGGGTAGGGGAAGATGTTGGGCTGTTATATCGGCTGCCTACAATTCTTTAATATACCGAGTGGTTGCTTCTTTCGAAAGCTGGGTATACTTACGATTTACGAAGCAACACCCCTGACAACTCTCCCCTCCCACATTGTGCTAAGTTTGACATATTTTCCATACAATCAAGATATTGCTAAAAATCGAGTTGTCAGGTGCTCATGAAAATATAGCAAGCAACTGACGTCTAATACGCAAGCGTCACTCTCCGTATTTCTCCAATGTTCTCCCACTATACTCCTACCTGTTGGTATCAAAAATCTAAAAATTGTCTTCATTTTCAACTGGTTGGCAACCGTAATCATCATTATTAGGAAATATTTAGCCATCTACATAATTCCTGTATGTTTGGGGGGTTGACAGCGACACCACTTTCATCCACCTATATTTTGTGTGGATAACAAATGACAGGCATATACATTTTAAATAACTGCTTTTATTGATTTTTCATCATGTGGGAGATGTGCCATCCCATTCTTCTAACATCTTTAATGTCCCACGCGTACTTTACCTTATGGCAGACATTCTGTCACATTTTATTGATTTTTCTCTATATAAAAAAGGATGGCTGCGCGTTTCCTTTACCACACATTCAAACTCCTACGCACAACAATATGTGGGAGGAAATCTGTCAAAGTCTAAAATAGCATCGGCACTGTTGCTGGGGAATGACTTTTAAATACACATACATTCCATTTGTATAAGCTTACAAGTATGATATGGTCTTGCGCATAAGCGTCCACATCAGTAGCTATGTCAGAAATAAATTTGTCAGAGGAAATTAATTTGAAACGAAAATGACAGAAAAATATAATTATGTTCCTCTTGACAAGTGCTTTGCCATGAAATTTTAGCTTGATAGACAATTTGGATGGATAATATAGTTTTTTCTTAACTGCGTAGTAAAATCTCCTAACGAAGTCTCCCAATCGATTTTGCCTGAGATCAAGGTTTGGAGACTGATAAACATTTTGTTTTCTTGTAACTGCGTTTTAGGTTATAGGAGTTAGATGATACACATAATTATCTGATAAATGAGAGTGGCATCTCTGTTTAAGAGTTTCGTTTGTGTTGTTAGCGAACTGCGTAGCAAATTGCAATTGGTTGGAAATTGGAAACACAAAATGGGATTCGAAGGGTAAATGTATAGTTAACGAGCAGCATTGCCAGGTAGGAGCGTTGCTTACAATCTCTTAAAAGAATTTTATTTGAAATTCAAAAGCGTAGTGTGCAGCTCACTTGAAGTCAACGTTGCCGCAAAGAAAAAAAAAGTGCGGGCCTTTTTGAGGGCCATTTGCAAATAGCTGGGGCCACCGCCACATTTCATCAAAGAAAATTACCTATTCAAAAAACTAAACTCAAATTTAATAATAAGACAACATACAGGGTCTCCCAGTTAAGCGGTATAATCCTTTAAGGGAAGATTCCTGAAGTACTGCTGAACAAAATTGTGTGGCAGGGGGGGGGGGGGGTTATTCTCACCGAGGTGTTACCACTTAAAACGCTATAACTTCTAAAGTATTATAGGTCCATAAATTGTTTTGTACATTTTGAAGACAATGCAATTTTAAACCTACAATTTGAAAATGTTTTCTTTCATTTTTTTTACTTAAAATGCTTTTTCTCTAAATGTTTACTTAATAAAATTTTATTTTTTATGAAATGTTTATCCTTGAATAATTTCCTAAAAACTATGTTAAGCAGCTCTTTTACGTACGATCAACAGAAGTTGTAGTAAAAGCCATTTTTTGTCAGATAAAAATTGTCAAACAAAATTAAGTCAGAATAATAAACTAACGTATCTACCTATGAGCCGTGGTTGACAGTTAATTGTAGAATATGAGAAAAAAGCTTTTAATTCGCAGATACTTTAAGTACAAAAATATAGTATTCATTATACATATATGAAATTTTCTGAGCTTTCATAAAAATAGTTTTAGAACAAAAATTTGGCCCCATGAATAAAAACTTTGAACCTGAACTTTAGAAATCGAGTTCCCAACAACTTAAAAAAAATAGAACTCAGCCGACGAAATGTTATTCAAAATCGGCTCTCTTTAAATTTCTACAATAAATGAGTTGTAGGTAAATTAATTTAAGCCCTGCATAAATTATGCCCACAAAAATCTTCCAAAAAAAAAAAATATATTCATTTCGATTACACATTGGAGAAAAGGGAAGATTTCATTTCACTCGGCTTCTTTTCGCCGAGCCGCTGTACCTCACCAATTTTGAAATGACTGGAATTCTGTGATTCATTTCAAGGAAATCCTTGTCTGGCAGTGCCGAAAGAAAAAACATAGAATTCCAGTTTTGGAGATTTTCTTCTCTCCAAATGCAACTCGAGTGAATTTTCTTTGCGCAATATTCTCATATCAAAAACTAAAGTCTACTCAATCGGAAGTTTTTCTGTATACTTCCAGCAAGTTAAATGAAAATTGAAAATACTTTTTTATTTTATTACAAAAAGAAACTATAAAATTATACTAAAGTCTTCCATTCAGTGTATTAGGTTCTTTCTAGTTTTGTCTGAAAAACAAACATTAATTTAGTTTTTATCACTCAATCTGGACAAGTGCGTCGTAGTAGTGTATTAAAGTGCAACGCAGCACAGCAATTGGCGAGAATCTTTGGTGAGTAAATAAAATGATTTGAAATTTATATCTAAATTTGCAATGCAAAAATGCAACTATTTATTTTGTTGTTTTACTAAAAAATAACATTTAATTTAAATGTATGGTTGGTAGTATTAAATAGAAAACGATACATTATATACGTATATAGTAGACACTTGGATTTAGTTATCATGCGCTTTACGAAGCTTCCCTTGCAATCTTCACAGTAGCTCAGCGATAAGAATAAGAAATACAAATCATTGTACTATCAACGCTTCAAGGGATCGGTTCTCCTATCTCTGCCCTACGCAACGTAAAGATAATTTTAATAATGCAAGTTCATATGTGTGTGTTAGTGAATTAAACAAACAACAAATAGAATATTGTGTACTTGAAAGTCAAGCTGGCAGTTAGTACGTCGTCTAGTGTGTGGTCGCCGTGTCATATTCTTTAATAGTGCGACGCAGACAATTTTATCAGAGCGGTTCTATTGAAATATGGATTTCCATCGCGATGCCACTGGCAGAGGAGGCAATCTACGTTTCAATCTACTGATGTTAGCCGTTGAGGTATTTTTCAAATGGTATGTACCTATTACATTGTTTCTATAGATTTCCTCACTGGTCTTGGAAGCACTCCCCCACAAATATGGAACGTTATCAATGAGTGTAATGGCGTCGTACTATACTTTTCTACAAGTTTCGCAGGATACATCCTGATCCTAGGCATGTATCTATTAGTTTTATCGGAAACATATGTTTACGTACATATGTTTTGCACTCATAATTTTACGGTGTACCTGCTATAATGCAACAAATGTACGCAAATTAAGACGGGGTGTAGTCCCGACGTCGACGCACAGGCACAGCTTCCTAAAGTAAAATCATGGTGGGCCACTGAGTAGCGTATGGTCGGTAGATGATGGACCACCATCAAGGCCCAGCGTCGTCGTGTTTGTTTTTTTAAATGGAAATTTCATTGAATCTACCTACACGTTGGGGTTGGCCACCCAAATTGTTTATCTGAATGCCGGCCCTTGTTTGTTTGTTCTTTCTCCTGTTCTTTGTCTGTACTAATTTTGCAATTTTCCGTTTGAGCAGACAGTGTAATTGGCTTCGCATTTGTCCGTATGTTTGTGAACAAACACCATACGGTTAAAAATTGTTCATCCTTTTGCTTATATTGGACTAAAGCACTCGTAGGTGTATCTGGAAAGTTCGTTTTGGATGCGCTTTTTCCCGTACTGCACTCTGAATGTGTATCTATTAGTTATCTATTATTATTAGGAAAACTTCTGTTTTCGGAGAAGTTTTCGATTGTTTTCGCGAAAACCCAGTTTTCGGCTTGTTGTGAATAGGGTATTACCACCCCACCTACCCTTAGGAAAATACGATTGCAGTTATTATTATTCCTGTGTAGAAGATACCTGATGCTGATAGCATGCAACAAATGTCTGAATTCGACAAGGTAATGGGATGGGATGGTGTTGTTTATGTTGAGCTGACGTCGACGCACAAACATCAGTGTGGGTTGTAGGATGGATCCTGGATGGATATGGAACATTCTCTTTGCGTGTTTCATTCTTTTCCCCTTCTGTATTGTGTATGTTTTGCACGGTACTTTTATGTATCTATAGTCTCAGACTTGTAGTTTTTCCTGTGTATCGGTAGAACGCAACAAATATGTAAATTCATCTTAAGATGCCAGTACACGGCATGTAGCAACGTATGTAGCACTGACGTAATTTGTACGTCAGCGTATGGTCCCAATGTCGACATACCGTGTACAAGCTCGCTCTCTGTTGACGTCAGAGCTACATACGTAGCCACAAGCACATTTAGACAGGACACAGAGGTAGAGAGAGGGTGGTTGTTGTCCCTTCGTCAGAACACAGCAACAGCATCCATAAGGGAAATTATTGTCTAACACCGAGAATCATTATACTGTGGGACGTTGTCAGGCACAGTTTTTTTTTATATATATTTTTTGGACGCACATCCTGTTAACCATCCATATTGAAGGTATGTATGTATTTCCCACAGCAGGTAGCTATTCAAACATTGTTCGCTCTTAGTAACAACTTTTTACTCCTACTTGGGTAGGCAATGTGCTTGCGGCTAGTTTGACGTCAAGGGTGAGATATTTTTTGTCAGCAAACATCCATAACGCAACAGTTTGGAAAATAAAAACAACATTTGATGGTGAATTCCATTGAATATGTTGAAAGCTGCGTGGGTGGCAGTGGCAGCAGTGTTACTGGCTTCAACCTACCTGAAAGCTTTGCTCCTGTAGAATCGTAAACCACCCACATCTGCTTTGAATAGAGTCGCAATATTGCGACGCACTTGCGATCCTGTATTTGGTTTGAATACTCATTGTGAATCGTGCCTACGCAATGTAGATGTAACCATCTCGACAAACAGCAGCTAAAATGTGAGAGAATTGGGCTGCTGGGATGAGTTTTCATATTCAAAATGTCTGAATACGCGGTCGGATGGAATTGTTTTGTCAGAACTGAACTGTAAACCTAGACATTTGTTCTCATTGAGTGAAAACAAGGAGCAGCATTTGAAAAATTGTTCGGTTTCTGAAGATAGTAAAGATGCGAAACGCGACGGAGAGACAAAAAAATATTATCCGCTTTTGATAGCGTCCATGCCTCTGCAACATAGAGAAGGAATCGGATGATTAGGGTGTTATAAAGGGTCACATTAGTTGTTCGAGAGATGCCTTTTGCTACTCATTTGCTTTCTTAGCCCAAAGAAACAGCGATTGGCAAGAGTTATTCTTCGTTTAATCTTAGCGCTGGCGTTGGTGTCATTGTCTGAGTTCATAGCGGAGCCTAGGTGGACAAAGTATCCTTAACAACCTCAAAATTATATCTGTCTGTAGTGACATTCTGTCCGAGACGTCGGTCGGTGTTGGGTGTTTCGTTCTTGTTGACTGCATGTAATTCGCCGCTTCCGTCTCAATACTCACGAACGCGTCAGTGACATCACGCTGCGTTATGTCGCTGTCGTCAGCGCAGGCGATTAGATTGGACGGACTTTTGAGAGATAGTGCCTCTGTCTCTTTTCTTTTTTTTTTTTTGACATCAAAGGTCTCGGTGAGTTCTTTACCGACCTTAATGGAGCAGCGTGTATTCTGTCATCTTGCACAGATGGACGAGTTTGGCATTGATGCTAAAACTAGACATTGCTCTGTATAGCTCGTCTCTATGAATGTTGTCATAGGCGGCCTTAAAATCGATGCAAAGGTAGTGGGTGGGCTCTACTCTGTATTTCGTCGCGAATGTAAAATTTTCCAAAACCGAATAGTTGGTACATACTCTCTGTTTCGAATGAGGAATGAAATCTCCAAATGTCGAACGCATTGATATACGGAAAATCGAAAGTGTTACGCAGGTACCAATTCAAAAGCGGAACGAAAAGCTATTCTTATTAGGATTGACTCTCGAAACGAAATACAGAATAGGGCCGCTGATTTAATTGTCGCTTTTATGTGTATTTGGTTTTGACAGTGTCGTGACCATCACCACATTAACCACTCCAGCCACTACGCCCTTTACAACAGACATTTCCTGTGTAACAAGGAAAAGGCATTTCGTAAAATGCTAGCACCTATTTTGAGGTCAAAATAAATTTGTTTGAAATCCAACACATCCATATTGCCAGACATCGAACAGTCAGTCGCTTCTTACATATCGTGACCTGCATAATTTTGTTGTACATATTAATCAATTTCCATTTTGCTGACTGTGTTGTACGGTTCAGCAGGGGCGGGGCGGGTTGCATAGTTTTATATTCTTCTTCTTGATTCTAGAGTCTCTCATTTGTGTCGTTTGCGGTGGAATTTATTTTCGATTTAAATTGAATTTGTAATCATCCGAGCGTGAATAACAACAAGCAGTAAATGCACATAAATTTGAATACGAATCAAAAGTATGGCCACGTTAATGGGGTCGCTGGGTAGGTAAAATTAGATGGCTGAGAGAATTCGAACGCGAAAATGATAAATCTGTTTGAATTATTTATAAATGTTTTGGCTAATTGTTCTTCGTTGTGATTTGTTGTTTTCGGATGGAAAAAGAAATTGCAATTAATTTTCATTATGCAAATTTGACCGTTTTGAATATTTTTTTTCGGGATAGGTCGTGATGAAAAAGTGACCTCTGTTCACTATTGGTTAAATCATTGAACTGTGAAGTGAGCAAAAATTTTAAAACCTCGTTTTGGATGGAAGCAAAAGTTGTGAGAAGACGAGATGACATTTTTTTTTAAAGGCCTAATCGGCCTAATTTTATGTGCTCTGTCAAGGGTTTTAGAGTGTCGGGCGATATATCTAAAGGAACATATTAAATGCGGTGACATGAAATAAGGCCCCTGTCACTGATTTTTGGAGAAGTTAGGCTGGGTTAGTTCGGTTACGTGAAATATAAGGCCAAATTTTTAATTTGTTTCTTTATTTCGTTGGGCCTTATTTCACGTCATCCATTTTACAGTACGCGCATTGAATACGTGTTTATTAAGCTAGTTGGTGATAAAGGTAAACACTTTTGTTGGGTAGAATTTATCGGCCCAATAGTAACATGGATATTCGTCTCTTCATATCTCTGATCGTACATTGGGAAATATATTTTTTTATAGAAATAACAGAAAGACAAATAAAAAAATATTGAACAAACAAAATTTAAATAATTCGTCGTCTTCGTGGCTTGACAATAGAACATAAAGTTCAAGATGCTGTACTCCTTGCTCCGCTTCTGTAGTATTAGTAGAAGAACTTGGCTTCAAAAAATTCTGTCAGTGTGGTTTGAGAAGCGTTTAACTTCATATTTTTGTATATCATGATATATTTTCAGAGATGAGACCTTCTCGCTTCTCTCTTGATCTGGATAATTTTTATACCCTCCACAGGAAGGTATATTCACTTTGTCATTATGTTTGTAACGCCAAGAAGGATTCACCGGAGACCATATATTCTGAATCAGGATCACATTCTGAATCGATGTCATGTCCGTCTGTCTGTCTGTCTGTCTGTTGAAAGCACGATAGCGTCCAAATTTGTGAGACGATTTCTTTTCACCGTCGGTTGGTATTGAAAATGGGCTATGTCGGTCAAGTAGTTCTGGGACCTCCCATACAAAACCACGTCCGAACGAATCGACTTAGGCTACTGAAATTTTATGAGATGTTTTATATTTATGGCCTTCAGGTTTGTATTAAAAATGGTCCATGTCGGTCAAGTAGTTCTGTTTAGACACATATTAACTCGCATGGCAAACATTTTGCATGACTTTCACTTTTCGTTCGTTGCGTACTTTTCAAACTGATCTCCATGTTGCGTTTGTCAGAGCGTTGGTTGTCAAGTTTTTTTCAAAGGCAGTAGAAGCAAGTTGATGTTGACTATAATTTCACCCCCTATAACTCTGGTCTCAATTCAAGCCAAGGATTAGATTGTGCTGAGCTTTTCTTAGCGCCCTGCCTGGGACATGTAACTTTATGAGGTTTAGATGACGTATTAGTTGTGATAGAGTCAGGATACGAGTGCTGTGCTGATCTACCCGTGATGTGGATCCATGAGCTAAATGCTATGATTCTAGTAGATTCTTCTCCTCTCCTTCGAAATTTTACTAAAAGTTGACTAAAGTACCGAAGTTTGACGTTTAGTTGATTCCGCTTGGTAGGTACATCTGATTGTTGCTTAATCATTTGATGTCTACATTGAATTGTTCAGCTTGCTCCCGATTTACTATTCCAAAACAATTTGTAAGCCACTGTACCGATTATATCAAACGGTGATCGACGATTTCGCTCTTTGTTTTGCAGGCGCCATTACGTCGTTCATTTGAATCGCATTTTGGTATTCTGCTTCGGCTCATCAGGCAGTGGACTTCTCACTGTCTCGACTGGTTCTTGGTCTCTGCTATGACATGAAAGTAGATAAAACATAAATGAAATATGTAGTTGGTAAAAAAAAAAACTAAAAAGGGGAAACCTAGTGTATTTTTTTAAGAATTCACTTTCATTGTGAATAGTACCGAAAACGTGTTGTAATAAGGGTAGAAGGCAGAGGTGCGTTATTGATCTTCAGCCAATAGATCAACGATTTGGCAACGAGCAGCGCCAAGACCAGTGTAGCTGATGCTAGTTATCATTTTTAAGATGCACTCTAATTCGCATTCGGACTTGCAAAAATGGCGACACATTGCAAAGCAGTCATATTTTTTTTGATTGCATTCATTGACTTAATTTCTTACGCGACCGCACTTATTATCGCTTGAACTTCACAATTCCAATTACTGTCCATCTTTTGCGTTGTATATCCCTTTTGTTTAGTAGTTGTATCCTTGTTTTATATTATTTTCTTTTTATTTTTTATTTTATTTTTATTTTTATTTTATTTTTTTTGTTGTTTTCATTCATTCAAGTGCAGCGCGATGGAAAGATGAAACATGAAACAAATTGTGATTCACATGAATACCTCTTTGTGCCAGACACCATGAAATAGAAAAGGAATTGGTTTGAACCAATGTACAGTCAAACAAGTGAAGAAGAAAATCATTTAGAATGGACGATGATATCCTAAAGACAGTTCATTCACTTTTTGGCAAAAGTGTCCAAATAGTCGACTGTGAGAAGACCTCATCAGTTCGACAAGAAGAAGTACTTCTGATCAATGGCATTCCAGTCACCTTAGCAGGACATGATGGCGACGCAATAAAAAGTGCACTCCTTACAGGCCAAGTGCCGTCTGTTGAACTATTGAATCAATTGCTCTATCAAGCTGGAATCTTGAGGCAACCAGTACAACTGGAGACATCTCTATCGGTTAAATCGTCGATGGTGACCACAGAAGAGGTTTCGGTGACACGTGATGGTCAAATACTGGATGGTCATACCAGCGAAACAAAAGAAGATCATGTGTACAATAGTTCGAAGAAGGAAATTTGGAAGCCTGCCATTGTGAAGCCAGACATTGAGAAAATTCCCTATCATGTAGTGCAGTCCGCAGAGGGTACTGCAAATGAAGAGGGTACTGCAGTCATTCCAAGTTGTAGCCCCATGAGAGGTCTAACATTTACAATAACAGATCAAATCATGAGTGGTGATTGTAGGATGAGTCCAGATAATTACTACAACTACAAGGGCAACGAACGTGTGGCAAATGAGGAGGAGGAGGATGACGACGATGGCGATGATGACGATGAATACGGTGAGCTGTATGTGTTGAATGCGCAACTGACACCATCATCGCCATTTGCAAATAGATTGCCTCCGATTAGAAATGCCACGACAATCATTAACAGTGACGGTGCGGTGAAAGCGAATTCGAAATCACTTGTATCTGCAAAGAATTCTAGTGCTTTGAGCTTTGATTCTGGTCACGATGGTGTGTTTAACAGTCCATCAGAACAAACGGCCCCAATACCAATACAACAGTCGATCAAAAACAACACAATGCACTCATCATCGTCGTGTTATGATTTCATAAGCGCAGACGAAGCCGATTTTCTAACCGTTAGAAATCTTGCCACGACAAAGGAGCAGAACTATGCAGATTTAAAAAATCGGGTAAGGAGCATCTTTTTATTATGTTTTTCTTTTTTCAATTTTTAGTTTGTATCTATATGATTTGCATCAACCCATCCCACTTCCCAACGAAATGCAACAGTAACAAAAACGCAACATGACTCTTGCCACCTTAAATAGCCACAGACTTTCTCATAGCGCGCTCAATTTGTTCTCTCTTTCAGGAACCGTCACAAATTTCTAAGTCATCCAATAATAAAAATGTAAAAAGTCCCAATTTGGGTAAAAAACCATCAATGTCATCCAGTAGTTGTGTATCAGCAGCAGCAAATGCCTCATCGTCATCAGCACACCAACATGCCTCTGATGTTGCGGCTGCTGTTCCACCATCAACCACGACAACGACAACGACAACTTCGGCAATCTCAATAACATCTGTCGAGAATGGTTTGGTATTTCGCGATGGCAATCTCATTTCTGGACTGTTGGACTCTCTCATAGCGCACATGGTGCCATCGAGTCAATACTATCCAGATCGTTCGTTTACATTCTCATTTCTGTTGAGTGCTCGTCTGTTTATACGGCCGCATGAGTTGCTCGCTAGAATATCTGAAATTTGGGAAGGCCAACAGCAATTGCAGCATCACAAGATAGTACCGCCACTTGACGTTGTTGACGACAGTTCTGTACAAGAAGCGAACCTTAGCTATCACGGCCGATCACAACAGATGTACCCACCGCAATTTGCCGACGAACAGAGTCGTCAAAAAGCAATCAAATCGGCTCAAAATTGCATAAGGCTCTTGGCCGAATGGATTGATACGTTCCCCTATGATTTTCGTGACGAACGTTTGATGCAACACGTGCGGGTATTGGCCAGAAAATGCGTCTACATCGATAACAGTTTGGGAAAGACGGTTTCGAATATTCTGCAAAGTCTAGTGCAACGACTGACGGTGTTGGAGAAATACGAGGAGTTTTTGCAAACACTTGCCGCCCAGGAGAACAACGAATCATGTACTACGACAGAAGATTTGGCCACGCATTTTAGGATGTTTTCATCGGAAGCGTCGTCGCCTGAATGCCATACGAATGTGAATGCTGCCGGTTCGACATCATCGAATGAACGAGAAGATGCTGTGGAGTCGTCTGTTGCTGTTGCTGGAATGGTTGGTATGCCTCATAGGTCATTGTCTTCTTCGTATACCACTGCGCCTGGACAATCGATTCATGTTCATTCACATCAGAATAGTCATCACCAAAGTGATAGTTCATCGAATTCAGTAAATACTCTTGGTCCAGGTGGTAGCGGCGGCGGAGGTATTAGCATTGGAAGTTGCACGAGCTCTGGTGGCGTTAGTAATGGCGTCGAAATAAGCGGCATTTGCGATCTGTGTCCAAATGCAGCTTTACTAGCCCATCAGCTGACGCACATCGAACTGGAGCGGTTGTCGCACATCGGGCCGGAGGAGTTTGTGCAGGCATTCGCCAAGGAGAATCACTTGGAGTCGTTTAGCGACATGAAAAAGACAAGAAACTTGGAGTCCTACGTGCAGTGGTTCAACAGGCTCAGCTACCTCACTGCAACGGAAATTGTCAAGGTTGGTTTTTGTCGCACTTACTACATGTGATTGGTGGCAATTTAATTTTTTTTTTTTGCTTTTCAGTATCCCAAGAAGAAGCAACGTGTTCGGATAATTGAGTTTTGGATTGAAACGGCACGCGAGTGCTTCAATATTGGAAACTTCAACAGTCTGATGGCGATCATAGCCGGTTTGAATCTCTCACCGATATCAAGGCTCAAAAAGACAGTAAGTGATAAAGTTTTTGTTTATTCATTCATTTTTAATGTCCTCATGTACTCGCAGTGGTCCAAGGTGCAGTTGGCAAAGTTTTCCGTGCTCGAACACCAAATGGATCCAACGAGTAACTTCAACAGCTACAGGTCGACCCTAAAGGCAGCTATGTGGCGCTCTGAAGGAGCAACCAACGAACGCGAACGCATCATCATTCCATTCTTTAGCTTATTGGTTAAGGATTTGTACTTTTTGAACGAGGGATGTTCGAATAGGTGAGTAGGACAGTTTAGCTTTTTAAAATTTAATAGCATCTCTTGATAGGAATATCTTATTTAAAACATTCTTTTCTTTTATTTTTCTTTGATCTCTTTAAAGACTACCAAACGGACATATAAATTTTGAAAAATTTTGGCAGCTAGCTAAACAAGTTATGCAATTTAATACGTGGAAAAAAGTCACCTGTCCATTTGAGAAACTTCCCAAAGTTATTATGTTCCTACAGATGAGTCCAGTACTTGACGAGAATACACTGTCGGTGGCATCGTTTGAATGTGAGCCGCCGGAAAACAATCAGGAAAGGGGCCGCTACAAGACGCTAAAATCTGAAACAAGACAACAAACGTAGTAAGCATTGCTGAATTGAATATCCATTGAGGTGCCATAATGATAAAAGACACACAAACAGAAGAACTATCAACGTACATATGGGGTATGTAAATATATATTTGTTTTTGATGATCTAGAGTTGTAGATTTATATGCACAATCAGTAGGTTAATTTATATTTAAGACAAAACTAGTCAAACACAATATACTGCGAAATTAAGGAATACCCAACGAATCGTGTCTAGGCCCATCGCCGTTGACTCTCGAAGAACACAGCCACCAAGTTGCTGTGTCAGCCGAAACTCCCTAGGTGTCCAGAACATCATACCAAGCCCAGGCGCGGGATATCCATTTGACGATCATTCCCCAGCCTGCCAAAATAAACAATACAGTACGACGATCCATTCCTTATCTTCGGTTGTATCTGTCTTATGGCCCCATTGCCGTGGTTGTACGAGTATTTAGTCGCCAGTGAATAGATAATGACTCGCGGCTGTATACAAAGCCTAAAAGGCAAAACTGCATGCTCTTAAATGAACCCATAGAAGTCATCATAAGCTTTTTTCTTATGTATTTATGATGAGTTATAATCCTGGTTTAGGTGTTGTACTTTTTCTCTTTTATACTGAGAGGTACTACTCTCAGTTGGGTCTTACCTTTTGTCGTGTTATTTTATGTGTTTCTTGGTATGTCCAAAACAATGAAACGCACAATTTCAATCGTATATTTAATTTTATTAATTTTAGTTCTTAAGTGGTATGTCTTAGAATGATTAACTGTATTATTAATTAACTAAAAATGATTTACAATAATTTTAAAGGATTTAGAACTATTTGTATTAACTTATTTAGTGTAGTAGGATGACGCACTGAATTTAGAAGGATTAGAATTATTTTGCATTAACTTATTTAGTGTAGTAGAAGACGTACTCGATTGTGGAACGGATAGAGTGACGATGTTGATGACTGCTAAGAACTGAGTCGATTCGCTGTGTGTAACCGAATCCCGCGTCACTGCCCAGTGACCAATATAAATAGCCTCGAATTGAATGATTCCATTTCCTTCCAAGAGTTATACTTTTCTGACCATCGTAAACATTCAGCTGTAAGTATATATATATATTTAACTCTTTATTTTATTTGTTTCTCTGCCATCACTCTAACACGGCCACCCTGACCTATTCATCGTCCTCGATGAATTCCTCACCCTGTTTCTCGGTGGCTTGTCCTTCGACAGTCGCAATAGTCTCTGTAACGAAGATAAGCAGAAACGAATACCATCAGAGAATAACATCTCAAGGCTATCAGAAATCAGTCTCATCAGAGAATCACATCTCAAGACTATCAAAAATCAGTCACATCTCTTGGGGACAGAAATCAGTCCCCAACACGCTGGGCAGACCACTGCCGGTATCACCAATTCACCAATATCAAAAGGACAGATGCGTGAACGTGAAGTTGAATCTTAAACACACAGACGCGACGATCAAGGGCAATATTTTTTTTTTTTTTTTTTTTTTTTTCAAACAAGCTTGTGCGCGTAACGCAACGAACACTGCACACTTTATTATTATTATTATTCAATATTCAAAGGACAGCTGCGTGTACGTGAAGTTGAATTCTAAACCAACAGAAGTCAGGCACAAACGCGACGATCAAGGGCAACTTTTTTTTTTTTTTTTTTTTAACGCAACGAACACTGCATGTGCACTTTGTTATTATTATTATTATTATATTGCTTTTCTTCTCTTTTTTTTTCACTTAAAGGAGGTAGGGTTTATACCACTTCTGATAATATAATTAAGCAAAAAAAAAACACCTCACAAGTAACCACGACGACAACTGCTAAGCTCGGCGGATTCTGCGTAACTGCCTTTGGTCCTAGTCATTACCAGAATAACTCGCAAAAGCGCAGATTCCCCTCCTTTAAAAAAAGGAGACTACATTCTCTCTTCTTCTCTTTGACCAGCTTACCTTAATTCAGCATACCAATACACAGTCAACCTTCCATTGGTTATACCATGACCATGTCCTTTATACCCTAAGGAAATCGAAAAGAGGAAGAGAACGTACATAATTTTAATTTTAATTTTATTTTATTTAACTCTTTATTTTATTTGTTTCTCTGCCATCACTCTAACATATATGTTAAAACCCCCATAATAAAAAATTAAAGAAGTTTTATATTAATATATACTTACAGTTATCCGGTATTTTCCAACTGGTTCCGTCAACCCATAGTTCCCTAGTCTCCCATTTTGAAAGAAAGAAATAGTGGAGAACATGGAGCCAATCGACTCTGGTGAACTGCCACACAGGCTTGTTATATCGCCTAATAGGTCTGAATTGTCCGTACTGTTGGAGCTCGTTTCGGAATCTGTCTCTGCAACTTTTGGTGCTGTAGGAACAATCGTGGATAATGTGGACATGATCTCGTTCACTAGAGTACCCGAACAATCCGTTTCGTCTATTCGTTCCGTAATTATGCAAAGCTTGAATAACTTTAGGAAGAGACTGGTCGTCTTTTGGTTCGAAGACGTCTGTAAGGTATCTCCTAGAGCTGTCTTTGCAAACATTTGCAAGTCGTCCGAAGACTCCACTTTCCACTTTGTCTGCTTCTTCCACCAAATTTGTAAGAAGCGCATTAGATGATTGCACAATTCTGTCATGTGACCCTTTTGCTTCTCCGGAATGTCCACTCTCTGACTTACTGCTTTCACTAAGAGAATCCACCAAGCTGGATTCAATATCAAAGAATTTTCCGAATTGTCTGTCCATATCGTAGTTAATAGAGTATCTAATGACATTATTAATTAGAGCTCGAAGAGTCTACAAATTCAAAAGGGTTATTTCTTTTTCTATAAAATCTATGTATAACATAAGTGTTATAATCAGGAGAACTATTGTAAAACTCCTTGACTTCTTTTTCCAATTCTTTTACACTTTTATTTTTAAATGTTTTTTTCACACCTAATGTTAAGTTAACAATTCCTTCAATACCTATATGTACCTTTAGAATATCAAAATCAATGATATCGTCTATTTCATAGTATCTAATGCAATACTCTGTTGTTACAACTTCAAATATTATATTTCTATATAACACAAATATCTCTGAAGAATTTAATACAGATATTATCAAAACCGCTAACAGTCTTTTCGTTTATTATCGCTTTTACAATTGACTCTGCCGACACTTGCACTAAACTTGGAACTTGAAACTTCGCTGTGGCTTGAAACCACATTTATTTTATTATTCTGCTTGTTTAAAGTCTTTTGACAGAGAACTTCCAATTTGTCTGGGCTTTTATACACTTCTCTAACCATGTCGATACGATTAATAATATCTACACATAATCTTATCGCTGTTTTATACTGTCGAACTGATTAATTAAGTATTCAATACCTGTTTGAATGATCAAGTATTCAATACCTGTTTGAATGATCAAAACAAAACTATTAACATAAATTAAATTGGCTGATGCAATACTACCACAGATGGCGTAATCATTAATACTGAACACTTATACACAGCCGGAGAGAGGCGGTGGGACGTTCCACGAGGGACCCGCAAGCCGATCGCAGGCAAATATCGCTAGCTGGGTACTTGCTTAACCTTTCTTATAAAGGTTCACCAACAACATCAACCTACAACATGCGTCTTTAAATGGGATATTTACCAAGTGCGAAAGAGAAATATATACTTTTTAATAGCCTATTGTAGCCGCCCCTAAAATACAGTCCTTCGGATTATAAGTAAACCGTTATTGTCAAATTGGCGGCTACAATAGGCTATTAAAAAGTATATATTTCTCTTTCGCACTTGGTAAATATCCCATAAGTGATTCAATTCGAGGTTCGACGAACGAAGAAAAGGAAATAAAAAGAAAAGGAAAATCCGGAAGGGAATTCCCGGACAATTGTAGTGGCTCATGTTGCTTGTCGCGCATACGATCGCTCGTATAGTAAAAGAAATGCAACCACAGCATAATGAGTTGGTTGACTTGTGTTAATTGGTTTGTGTACTTAGTTACACAAGGGAATGGAAAATAAATGAAATGAATGAAATTAAAAATGATGAGTGACAATAAATAAACATTGTTTATTTAGGTCGGAAGTGTTGGGCATTGACGCTGGAAGTGGCAAGCTGAAATAGCAGTTTGGGAGGATGTTTATTTGGGACAATCAATATGTTGTTACAAAATTGCAACATTGATCGTAGGGTTAAACATCTGCATACAAAGTAAGAAATGGTAAAGAGGTTGTAAAGTGCTTGGTATGCATCAAGTGGTGCACTTTACAACATAGTTGCTGATGGTTGAGTTCACTTATAGTCTTTTGACCGAGTCAGCGCAGAGGCGTGAATAAGAGTGTCGCGTAACAAAGTTTGTTTTGACCAAACTTGGCGCGAATAACTCTCCTGGGATTTTCAAAAGGTTTTGTGGCCTCGGTCTCGAGACTCACATCGTAGAGGATCCATCTGTGGTCTGAGAGTGACTCCAGTTTATAAACTCTCTAGTTTTCGACCCTAAATTTATTATTGTTTGTTTTTAGTGTGATATCTAGGACCTCTTCCGATTCCGACAAAGGTGGAGGTGGCGCCTTTATTAAAGAAAGATAGAAAATCAAAAAGTGACTCAACTCTTTTATTATCTTCTGAGCTCCCCCATACTGTATGCCTCGCGTTGGCGTCGCAACCCATCAATAGGTTGTCCTTTCCTCTTATTGTGGCTGTAAGTTGCTCTACTTTCACTGGCGGTGCTGGCTTCTCATATGGGTCATATTCGCAGTACATATTAGTGCAACTGGACTCAGTGGAATTTTCTTAGCAACTCGACAGTAAGGAATTTTCATCGATAACTGGTAGAAGGTGCCGATGACCTGGGAATAAAATAAGTTAAACAAAAAGGAAAAAAGACTTTCTTAAATGGAATGCTGTCATTTCTACATGTATACGGATGTAATGTACGTTGTCTGGTTCGTTAACTCTAGTTTAACCACTGTTAAATCGTCTGAGCTAAGATTTTGACTTAAAAAAACCGTTAAGATGTTTCTTAGCGAGTGTGAGAGTTCTAGGCTTACCTGCTGTGGCTTGTTATTTGTAAAAGAGGTCGTATTGTTTGTCTTGAAGCTCCTTTATGGACAAGTCTCACAGCAGGGCTCCTGAATAATGCCGATGTTCAGCAGATTATCGGATGCACGCCTTGAGTGCCTCAGGTTAATCTGGATGACTTTCTGTTCATGTTGATGGGGTCTTGTCGCTCTAAGGAGCATAACAAAAACATTACAATTAAAAATATAATATAAAGATTGAAAAGAATAAAATGCAAAATTTGACTTTTGCACTTCTTTATAGGACTTTTTGCATAATTAAATGTTAAAAATTAACAATATCAATTTAATTGTCATGCCAACTGACAAAACATTTTTTTTGACGCTCTCTGCTACGTATTGATGATGTTTTCTAAATATTGTAACATTTTTCTGCACAGATTCTATTGTACGATAGTTCCAGCGAAGCTCCATGGGCTTCTGTATCTCCTCAATTATGTTAGCTGGCTTTAACTGAGTCTCCACAGCATCACAAAAGGATTTCACCATATAACTGCATTTTGCTAGGATTTCTCCTTGTGTGTCTATGCTGTTTGTATATATTTTGTATTCTTTCTGTCTTGTTGAGCATCCTTTTCTTAATATTTGTGTCAGTGTCCAGAGCGCAATCAGGTTGTTTGCTTTCTTCTAGAATATTATGTCTCTTGTTTTCATACCTCTCCTTTATCAATTTCCAAGCCACGCTTAGTTATGGCTGCTGACCTCCAGGTGGCTTAAAAGTTTGGCATCTTTATCAGACATCAGACAACCTTTGGTTGTGTGGAATAGCTGAGTAAATAATTCTTCGAACTCTACCCACGTATTGAACTTTTCTTCGAACGTGTGTATTTGTAGGGGCTCAGCCTCTTGGGAAGGAATATCTAGCTCTGGTCCTTCTTGCGCAGACCACCAAATATAATTTATAAAAGACCAATGTGATGATTATACATAAACTCATTATCAGGCATGGAAGGATATTTTCCCAATAAATCAGTACATTTTTTTAATGCATTCAAAGTGATTATTTTGTGCATGCTTTGTATTCTGGAAAAGAAAATTCCATCGTTTCCACATTTATTTCGGTCGTGCTTTCAAGAATACTATATTTTTATAATTACTATATTCTCTTCTGACAAGTTTGCCATAACAGTTTCCTACACTATCGGAACTTCCTACTACTACTACACCAGAAGTATGTAAGGTATATTGACAAATTCCCCTTCCATATTGTGTAATGTCATACACTGGGACAAGGTACTCTAATTAGAGAATTCATTTCTTAAAAATTTTGCAGGTTTGTAATTACAATCATATAAAATTTCTATAACGTATTCATCCGTTAATAGTCCCGTCTTCTCGGGCGTCGTGAGCTAGACTTGTTGTGCTATTATGTTTCGACTGAGAAGCACTACTCTCAGTTGGGTCTCACCTTTTTCTCGTGTTATGTGGTATGTCCAAACAATAAAACACAATGGAATACTTTGTTTATTTGTGGTTTGTTGTTTCCTTCACATACAACAATTGGGCGTTCTCTTTTTTTCCATTATTAACTATGAACAAAATCTTGGTCAAAATGTTGCTTTTGAATAAATTAAATACAAATCTTATATAGGGTAGTTCGCGACGTCAGTGTCAACTCCCACACGCAGTGTGTGGTGTGTTGTGTGTCGCTATTTGTATCGTCGAGTTCTTATAAGAAAATCGATGATGGGTTTTATGAATTGGATAGTTTCCGTATGCATAATATGTCCGACTATGATTTTAAACGTGGAGTCACAAGGGACATGACATGAATATAGCTGTGGATATATGGATATGAATACCTTTGCTCGTGTGCCTCTTATATCCTGAATTGAATGTGATCTATTTGTGGACTATTTTATTAATGTTTGTTCTTGGACACATTAGTAGATAGTAAAATAGCCGTTCATACTTTACCACTTGTTAATTCATATCTGAGAAAATGTATTACATTTCAACAATTTTGCAAGAGCGACTTTGTCTTTGAACTTATCTTCACTCTGCTCCGCTTACAGTGAGTTAGTTTCTCCAAAGAAACGCACATTACCTTGCAAGTACCAAACACTTCACTGCAAATAGGTTAAACGTTAAAAAATGTTTTATTTATCGCCTAGGCCTTTTTACTTTTATTTTTATTCTGAGAGGTACGGCTCTCAGTTGGATCTTACCTGTGTTGGATTTTTCATTGAAAGCTGGTTGAAAATTTAGTTTGAATCTACTTACTGCACTACAATTTCTTAATTTTGAACAATTTCGAATTAAATTTAATTTAAACACATGTGAAATAAGTCCGATCTGTATCAAGAATGGGGGAAAAAACCCCCGACTATATTTAATGTTCGCCCTTGAGGACTACCATTACTTACTGTCGATGGTCACTAACGATACATCCTCATACCTGCATTTGAAACTTTTGTTATATTACATTGCGATTGAATATTGTTCCTGAGCAAGTTCGCCTGTTTTGTCGCAAATTGACGACAGTTGGATTTTATTTCCTAAACATTTTCCAATGATTAATCAAAGTTTAGTAGGTGTAGTTCAGTAAACCGGGTGACCAAATATATGTAGGATCTTCAACTCAATCTCCACTGAAAATAAAACGTAAACTTTACTGAGAGTCTTTAGCGAGACTTTATTTCAAACAAAAATTAATTTATTATAAATTCAATCAACTTTAATTAAAAATGTCTTAATGAGATCTTAGTTGTGCGAAAAAACAAAACGGGGTTAACCCACTGTGTGTACAGTATAAACCGGAACTTTGTTTTGATTCCAGAATGTGCACAGGGTGCCCCACAGCGAATTAAATTCATTTCTCTGTGGGTTTATAGCAGATGCAAATATGAGGGACGCAAATTCCCTCATTTTCTGTTATCTTGTTTGTGGTGGTGTTATTTTTTTTTATAGGGTGATGCTTTGCTAGTTAGGCCCCATCCCACATATAAGATAGCAGCAATGAAAACATACTAAAATCAGACTCGTCGCTTATCTCTTGGTCTGTTTGGAGCTATAGGGTCATTTCGCCCAATTTGCATATCTTTAGTTAGTGATAGTAGGTAACCATATAAAAAGCCAAGTGCTGGAGAACTATGCATATCCGTGCACACTTCACCACTGTTTTTTCAATATGGCATCACTTGAATCTTGTACCGAGTGGCCAAAAGCACTCAATGAAGTTGCTTCGACGTAAACTGAATACGAACTTTTTTTCTTCGCACTCGCACTATTTTGTTAATTAAAACAACTTTTTTAAGTTTGCAATTTTGATTTAATTATGCCAACTTAGAGGCCTCGTGACTTGTTCATTCCGACAGATATCAAAAAAAAAAAAAAAAAAAAAACTTTAAGTTAGTCGTGGATTTAATTTCTGACATTAGATTTAATTTATTATTCATATAATTATTATAAATAAATTCACACAATTGCGTGATATAGCGAGTTCGCAAAGGTGATTAATGAAAAGATGTTCTACTATCGCTCTTCTGAAGTCTGGTTGGCAAAGGGTAATTCCTGATTCAATTGCGTTAGTGCAAACCATTATTCCTGTTTCCACTTCGTTGAATCCGTTTATAGTTCCAAATCCACTTTTGCATGTTTACTGTAATATGTAAAAAAACATCGACGCTCGGTAGTAATATTGATTTACATGCAATGGCTGCTTCTTCGCATTTGTTTTTATTTGGTAAAAGTGTTTGGTGCCATGTTTTACTTCTCTTTTATCTATGAAAATAAAGAATTTGTCAATTAGGCATACATATCTACCACTATATGGCTGGCTTTTGTGATTTCTTGCAAGCCAGATCGTCAGCTACGGTAGAGGTGTCGCTGTCGCCACTATTCTCATATTCTCGAACTTTTTATGTATTATTTAAATGTTTGGGTGTGTAATTCGTCAAGAATTTAATATTTAGGAGTAATCCATCTTACATCCGCAATGTTCTTTCCATAAGTTGTAAATAGACTTATGCCGTGAGGCTTCGAAAATTGATGGAACATCTCTGCTAGAAGATCTATTATCGACTGAAGCTTATTTACATAAAACAGCTTAGTCCGTTCTTACTTTACCATTATCTTAATGCCAATAACTGTTGTACCACAGAATCGTATATTCGTTCGATTATCACTGAATGAGTACTAGCCGCCCGGCCGGCCCCCCGGGCATTAGATTTTCTTTAAAACTCTTTCTTATTCTTTTACAGGGGGGCGGCGGGGCATCGGCCGAGTGTCGATTTATTTACCCAAAAAGAAGTCTATACCAGACCAGGCATACCCTTCATCGTTTAAAATTGATGGGTCTTTGGAAGGTTATGAGCTAGGTTGGAATTAAAGGACCATCGTGTCGTGGTAGTTGTTATACTTTTTAATTTGGCTTTTACTTCCGGATTGCAGTGCCAAGCATTTCGTCATATTCATACAACATTTACGCCGACCTCATACTCCACCGTGGCCTGTATTCGCATAAGAGTGATGAGTCGACGTAATATAGGAATTATACCTTTATATGGTTGGGTTACGCTTTGTTTTGGTGTTATCGTTCGCATTGACATTGCAGTTCGGAAAACCTTGAATGAGGGCACATTCTTTCTCTTTCTAAAACGTATTCAATTTCTTTAAATCGCTCCAGCTCACCAAATTGTTTGGAAAAGTCTGATTTCTTCATTAAAATGCTGCTTATTAAAGTGGAGAACCGAGAATAAGTACCAGGCCCACTACAACTTTTTTACCATAACTCATGTTCAAATGAATTTTTTAAACAAGTACCTACGTTCTTTCGGCCTGTGAAGGTTTGCAATAGCCTGTCTGCGGCGCACTTTTCTTCCTTTTCTTGGTTTCTTTATTTATCTGCACTTGGGGTTTGATTTGGCAATACTGCAAGCAGTCATATTGACATTTGTGTCAACATTTCCGGCGGTTTTGATGACTTCTCAAATCGATGTTTAGATTTTCCAATCATTAGAACTTCTTTCTTTTTTCCCTTGAATGTTTACCTCCGAAAAACTTTCTTTGCCCAAGCAATTCAGGATTTGGGGTTTGATTTCGCAATACTGCAGTCAGTTTTAAAGTTGACGCTGGTGCACAATACACTTATTGTTGTTCAACAGTTTAGAGCTTGATATCAGCTCCTTTGCCGCTGAAACTTTAAAATATTAAATAATTGTTTAGTCCCATTATGCGGGCCCTATTGTGAATCTTCTCTAAAGCCATAATTTGATTTGATTGCCCGTCATAATATTATGTGCTTGCCCGCCATAATTAGCTTTGATTGTAACGTTTACGCCATAAGCTGCAAACCTTGCCTCTATATAGAAGCTATCTGTGCCCGTAAGTTGCAGTAACTGGTGATTCGATTCTATTCCAAATATTTAGTCAAAGATTGGGATTGATATATTGTATTGCTCTGTGCTTATCGCTGCTAGAGGATCTATTATCGACTGAAGCTTATTTACATAAAACAGCTTTGTCCGTTCTTACTTTACCATTTAATGCAATTCCGACTTCGGGATTGGACTTAGCAATACTGCACGCAGTCGTATTGACATTTGTGTCAACATTTCCGGCGGATTTGATGACTTTTCAAATCGATGTTTAGTTTTCCAATCACTAGAACTTTTTTCTTTTTTCCCTTGAATGTTTACCTCCGAAAAACTTTCTTTGCCCAAGGAATTCAGGATTTGGGGTTTGATTTCGCAATACTGCAGTCAGTTTTAAAGTTGACGCTCGTTCACAGCACACTAATTGTTGTTCAACGGTTTCGAGCTTGATATCAGCTCCTTCGCCGCTGAAACTTTAAAATATTAAATAATTGTTTAGTCCCATTATGCGGGCCCTATTGTGAATCTTCTCTAAAGCCATAATTTGATTTGATTGCCCGTCATAATATTATATGCTTGCCCGCCATAATTAGCTTTGATTGTAACGTTTACGCCATAAGCTGCAAACCTTGCCTCTATATAGAAGCTATCTGTGCCCGTAAGTTGCAGTAACTGGTGATTCGATTCTATTCCAAATATTTAGTCAAAGATTGGGATTGATATATTGTATTGCTCTGTGCTTATCGCTGCTAGAGGATCTATTATCGACTGAAGTTCATTTACATAAAACAGCTTGTCCGTTCTTACTTTACCATTTAATGCAATTCCGCCTTCGGGATTAGACTTAGCAATACTGCACGCAGTCGTATTGACATTTGTGTCAACATTTCCGGCGGATTTGATGACTTTTCAAATCGATGTTTAGTTTTCCAATCACTAGAACTTTTTTCTTTTTTCCCTTGAATGTTTACCTCCGAAAAACTTTCTTTGCCCAAGGAATTCAGGATTTGGGGTTTGATTTCGCAATACTGCAGTCAGTTTTAAAGTTGACGCTCGTTCACAGCACACTAATTGTTGTTCAACGGTTTCGAGCTTGATATCAGCTCCTTCGCCGCTGAAACTTTAAAATATTAAATAATTGTTTAGTCCCATTATGCGGGCCCTATTGTGAATCTTCTCTAAAGCCATAATTTGATTTGATTGCCCGTCATAATATTATATGCTTGCCCGCCATAATTAGCTTTGATTGTAACGTTTACGCCATAAGCTGCAAACCTTGCCTCTATATAGAAGCTATCTGTGCCCGTAAGTTGCAGTAACTGGTGATTCGATTCTATTCCAAATATTTAGTCAAAGATTGGGATTGATATATTGTATTGCTCTGTGCTTATCGCTGCTAGAGGATCTATTATCGACTGAAGTTCATTTACATAAAACAGCTTGTCCGTTCTTACTTTACCATTTAATGCAATTCCGACTTCGGGATTAGACTTAGCAATACTGCACGCAGTCGTATTGACATTTGTGTCAACATTTCCGGCGGATTTGATGACTTTTCAAATCGATGTTTAGTTTTCCAATCACTAGAACTTTTTTCTTTTTTCCCTTGAATGTTTACCTCCGAAAAACTTTCTTTGCCCAAGGAATTCAGGATTTGGGGTTTGATTTCGCAATACTGCAGTCAGTTTTAAAGTTGACGCTCGTTCACAGCACACTAATTGTTGTTCAACGGTTTCGAGCTTGATATCAGCTCCTTCGCCGCTGAAACTTTAAAATATTAAATAATTGTTTAGTCCCATTATGCGGGCCCAATTGTGAATCTTCTCTAAAGCCATAATTTGATTTGATTGCCCGTCATAATATTATATGCTTGCCCGCCATAATTAGCTTTGATTGTAACGTTTACGCCATAAGCTGCAAACCTTGCCTCTATATAGAAGCTATCTGTGCCCGTAAGTTGCAGTAACTGGTGATTCGATTCTATTCCAAATATTTAGTCAAAGATTGGGATTGATATATTGTATTGCTCTGTGCTTATCGCTGCTAGAGGATCTATTATCGACTGAAGCTTATTTACATAAAACAGCTTTGTCCGTTCTTACTTTACCATTTAATGCAATTCCGACTTCGGGATTGGACTTAGCAATACTGCACGCAGTCGTATTGACATTTGTGTCAACATTTCCGGCGGATTTGATGACTTTTCAAATCAATGTTTAGTTTTCCAATCACTAGAACTTTTTTCTTTTTTCCCTTGAATGTTTACCTCCGAAAAACTTTCTTTGCCCAAGGAATTCAGGATTTGGGGTTTGATTTCGCAATACTGCAGTCAGTTTTAAAGTTGACGCTGGTGTACAACACACTTTGTTGTTCAACAGTTTAGAGCTTGATATCAGCTCCTTTGCCGCTGAAACTTTAAAATATTAAATAATTGTTTAGTCCCATTATGCGGGCCCAATTGTGAATCTTCTCTAAAGCCATAATTTGATTTGATTGCCCGTCATAATATTATATGCTTGCCCGCCATAATTAGCTTTGATTGTAACGTTTACGCCATAAGCTGCAAACCTTGCCTCTATATAGAAGCTATCTGTGCCCGTAAGTTGCAGTAACTGGTGATTCGATTCTATTCCAAATATTTAGTCAAAGATTGGGATTGATATATTGTATTGCTCTGTGCTTATCGCTGCTAGAGGATCTATTATCGACTGAAGCTTATTTACATAAAACAGCTTTGTCCGTTCTTACTTTACCATTTAATGCAATTCCGACTTCGGGATTGGACTTAGCAATACTGCACGCAGTCGTATTGACATTTGTGTCAACATTTCCGGCGGATTTGATGACTTTTCAAATCGATGTTTAGTTTTCCAATCACTAGAACTTTTTTCTTTTTTCCCTTGAATGTTTACCTCCGAAAAACTTTCTTTGCCCAAGGAATTCAGGATTTGGGGTTTGATTTCGCAATACTGCAGTCAGTTTTAAAGTTGACGCTGGTGCACAATACACTTATTGTTGTTCAACAGTTTAGAGCTTGATATCAGCTCCTTTGCCGCTGAAACTTTAAAATATTAAATAATTGTTTAGTCCCATTATGCGGGCCCTATTGTGAATCTTCTCTAAAGCCATAATTTGATTTGATTGCCCGTCATAATATTATATGCTTGCCCGCCATAATTAGCTTTGATTGTAACGTTTACGCCATAAGCTGCAAACCTTGCCTCTATATAGAAGCTATCTGTGCCCGTAAGTTGCAGTAACTGGTGATTCGATTCTATTCCAAATATTTAGTCAAAGATTGGGATTGATATATTGTATTGCTCTGTGCTTATCGCTGCTAGAGGATCTATTATCGACTGAAGTTCATTTACATAAAACAGCTTGTCCGTTCTTACTTTACCATTTAATGCAATTCCGCCTTCGGGATTCGACTTAGCAATACTGCACGCAGTCGTATTGACATTTGTGTCAACATTTCCGGCGGATTTGATGACTTTTCAAATCGATGTTTAGTTTTCCAATCACTAGAACTTTTTTCTTTTTTCCCTTGAATGTTTACCTCCGAAAAACTTTCTTTGCCCAAGGAATTCAGGATTTGGGGTTTGATTTCGCAATACTGCAGTCAGTTTTAAAGTTGACGCTGGTGCACAATACACTTATTGTTGTTCAACAGTTTAGAGCTTGATATCAGCTCCTTTGCCGCTGAAACTTTAAAATATTAAATAATTGTTTAGTCCCATTATGCGGGCCCTATTGTGAATCTTCTCTAAAGCCATAATTTGATTTGATTGCCCGTCATAATATTATATGCTTGCCCGCCATAATTAGCTTTGATTGTAACGTTTACGCCATAAGCTGCAAACCTTGCCTCTATATAGAAGCTATCTGTGCCCGTAAGTTGCAGTAACTGGTGATTCGATTCTATTCCAAATATTTAGTCAAAGATTGGGATTGATATATTGTATTGCTCTGTGCTTATCGCTGCTAGAGGATCTATTATCGACTGAAGTTCATTTACATAAAACAGCTTGTCCGTTCTTACTTTACCATTTAATGCAATTCCGCCTTCGGGATTAGACTTAGCAATACTGCACGCAGTCGTATTGACATTTGTGTCAACATTTCCGGCGGATTTGATGACTTTTCAAATCGATGTTTAGTTTTCCAATCACTAGAACTTTTTTCTTTTTTCCCTTGAATGTTTACCTCCGAAAAACTTTCTTTGCCCAAGGAATTCAGGATTTGGGGTTTGATTTCGCAATACTGCAGTCAGTTTTAAAGTTGACGCTGGTGCACAATACACTTATTGTTGTTCAACAGTTTAGAGCTTGATATCAGCTCCTTCGCCGCTGAAACTTTAAAATATTAAATAATTGTTTAGTCCCATTATGCGGGCCCTATTGTGAATCTTCTCTAAAGCCATAATTTGATTTGATTGCCCGTCATAATATTATATGCTTGCCCGCCATAATTAGCTTTGATTGTAACGTTTACGCCATAAGCTGCAAACCTTGCCTCTATATAGAAGCTATCTGTGCCCGTAAGTTGCAGTAACTGGTGATTCGATTCTATTCCAAATATTTAGTCAAAGATTGGGATTGATATATTGTATTGCTCTGTGCTTATCGCTGCTAGAGGATCTATTATCGACTGAAGTTCATTTACATAAAACAGCTTGTCCGTTCTTACTTTACCATTTAATGCAATTCCGCCTTCGGGATTAGACTTAGCAATACTGCACGCAGTCGTATTGACATTTGTGTCAACATTTCCGGCGGATTTGATGACTTTTCAAATCGATGTTTAGTTTTCCAATCACTAGAACTTTTTTCTTTTTTCCCTTGAATGTTTACCTCCGAAAAACTTTCTTTGCCCAAGGAATTCAGGATTTGGGGTTTGATTTCGCAATACTGCAGTCAGTTTTAAAGTTGACGCTGGTGTACAACACACTTTGTTGTTCAACAGTTTAGAGCTTGATATCAGCTCCTTTGCCGCTGAAACTTTAAAATATTAAATAATTGTTTAGTCCCATTATGCGGGCCCAATTGTGAATCTTCTCTAAAGCCATAATTTGATTTGATTGCCCGTCATAATATTATATGCTTGCCCGCCATAATTAGCTTTGATTGTAACGTTTACGCCATAAGCTGCAAACCTTGCCTCTATATAGAAGCTATCTGTGCCCGTAAGTTGCAGTAACTGGTGATTCGATTCTATTCCAAATATTTAGTCAAAGATTGGGATTGATATATTGTATTGCTCTGTGCTTATCGCTGCTAGAGGATCTATTATCGACTGAAGTTCATTTACATAAAACAGCTTGTCCGTTCTTACTTTACCATTAAATGCAATTCCGCCTTCGGGATTAGACTTAGCAATACTGCACGCAGTCGTATTGACATTTGTGTCAACATTTCCGGCGGATTTGATGACTTTTCAAATCGATGTTTAGTTTTCCAATCACTAGAACTTTTTTCTTTTTTCCCTTGAATGTTTACCTCCGAAAAACTTTCTTTGCCCAAGGAATTCAGGATTTGGGGTTTGATTTCGCAATACTGCAGTCAGTTTTAAAGTTGACGCTCGTTCACAGCACACTAATTGTTGTTCAACGGTTTCGAGCTTGATATCAGCTCCTTCGCCGCTGAAACTTTAAAATATTAAATAATTGTTTAGTCCCATTATGCGGGCCCTATTGTGAATCTTCTCTAAAGCCATAATTTGATTTGATTGCCCGTCATAATATTATATGCTTGCCCGCCATAATTAGCTTTGATTGTAACGTTTACGCCATAAGCTGCAAACCTTGCCTCTATATAGAAGCTATCTGTGCCCGTAAGTTGCAGTAACTGGTGATTCGATTCTATTCCAAATATTTAGTCAAAGATTGGGATTGATATATTGTATTGCTCTGTGCTTATCGCTGCTAGAGGATCTATTATCGACTGAAGTTCATTTACATAAAACAGCTTGTCCGTTCTTACTTTACCATTTAATGCAATTCCGCCTTCGGGATTAGACTTAGCAATACTGCACGCAGTCGTATTGACATTTGTGTCAACATTTCCGGCGGATTTGATGACTTTTCAAATCGATGTTTAGTTTTCCAATCACTAGAACTTTTTTCTTTTTTCCCTTGAATGTTTACCTCCGAAAAACTTTCTTTGCCCAAGGAATTCAGGATTTGGGGTTTGATTTCGCAATACTGCAGTCAGTTTTAAAGTTGACGCTGGTGTACAACACACTTTGTTGTTCAACAGTTTAGAGCTTGATATCAGCTCCTTTGCCGCTGAAACTTTAAAATATTAAATAATTGTTTAGTCCCATTATGCGGGCCCAATTGTGAATCTTCTCTAAAGCCATAATTTGATTTGATTGCCCGTCATAATATTATATGCTTGCCCGCCATAATTAGCATTGATTGTAACGTTTACGCCATAAGCTGCAAACCTTGCCTCTATATAGAAGCTATCTGTGCCCGTAAGTTGCAGTAACTGGTGATTCGATTCTATTCCAAATATTTAGTCAAAGATTGGGATTGATATATTGTATTGCTCTGTGCTTATCGCTGCTAGAGGATCTATTATCGACTGAAGCTTATTTACATAAAACAGCTTTGTCCGTTCTTACTTTACCATTTAATGCAATTCCGACTTCGGGATTGGACTTAGCAATACTGCACGCAGTCGTATTGACATTTGTGTCAACATTTCCGGCGGATTTGATGACTTTTCAAATCGATGTTTAGTTTTCCAATCACTAGAACTTTTTTCTTTTTTCCCTTGAATGTTTACCTCCGAAAAACTTTCTTTGCCCAAGGAATTCAGGATTTGGGGTTTGATTTCGCAATACTGCAGTCAGTTTTAAAGTTGACGCTGGTGTACAACACACTTTGTTGTTCAACAGTTTAGAGCTTGATATCAGCTCCTTTGCCGCTGAAACTTTAAAATATTAAATAATTGTTTAGTCGCATTATGCGGGCCCTATTGTGAATCTTCTCTAAAGCCATAATTTGATTTGATTGCCCGTCATAATATTATATGCTTGCCCGCCATAATTAGCTTTGATTGTAACGTTTACGCCATAAGCTGCAAACCTTGCCTCTATATAGAAGCTATCTGTGCCCGTAAGTTGCAGTAACTGGTGATTCGATTCTATTCCAAATATTTAGTCAAAGATTGGGATTGATATATTGTATTGCTCTGTGCTTATCGCTGCTAGAGGATCTATTATCGACTGAAGTTCATTTACATAAAACAGCTTGTCCGTTCTTACTTTACCATTTAATGCAATTCCGCCTTCGGGATTCGACTTAGCAATACTGCACGCAGTCGTATTGACATTTGTGTCAACATTTCCGGCGGATTTGATGACTTTTCAAATCGATGTTTAGTTTTCCAATCACTAGAACTTTTTTCTTTTTTCCCTTGAATGTTTACCTCCGAAAAACTTTCTTTGCCCAAGGAATTCAGGATTTGGGGTTTGATTTCGCAATACTGCAGTCAGTTTTAAAGTTGACGCTGGTGCACAATACACTTATTGTTGTTCAACAGTTTAGAGCTTGATATCAGCTCCTTTGCCGCTGAAACTTTAAAATATTAAATAATTGTTTAGTCCCATTATGCGGGCCCTATTGTGAATCTTCTCTAAAGCCATAATTTGATTTGATTGCCCGTCATAATATTATATGCTTGCCCGCCATAATTAGCTTTGATTGTAACGTTTACGCCATAAGCTGCAAACCTTGCCTCTATATAGAAGCTATCTGTGCCCGTAAGTTGCAGTAACTGGTGATTCGATTCTATTCCAAAAATTTAGTCAAAGATTGGGATTGATATATTGTATTGCTCTGTGCTTATCGCTGCTAGAGGATCTATTATCGACTGAAGTTCATTTACATAAAACAGCTTGTCCGTTCTTACTTTACCATTTAATGCAATTCCGCCTTCGGGATTAGACTTAGCAATACTGCACGCAGTCGTATTGACATTTGTGTCAACATTTCCGGCGGATTTGATGACTTTTCAAATCGATGTTTAGTTTTCCAATCACTAGAACTTTTTTCTTTTTTCCCTTGAATGTTTACCTCCGAAGAGCTTCCTTTGCACAACACATTAATTATTGCTCAAAGGAAGTAATTCCGGATGGAAGGAAGCAACTTGTCTTAAAAGTGTCTTAAAATATCTTACTTTTTTTAAAGAGGCTCCTTGTTGTAGTTTCTGCTGAGGCTGATGGTATTACCAGGCAGGCTTCGCGCCCTATATTTGCCTCCGCGTCTTATTTTCTTGGGACTTTTTCACTAAACTTTAAACTTTCACCTTTTCACTAAACTAACTGCTTGTGTTTGGCCCCCAGAACGCCTCGAGATAATAATTGATTCTCGTTGGATTGGATGCTTGATGCGTGTGCAGTGGATTCGGTGAATACCGAACAATTGGTATGGTAGTTGGGACCTCTATTGGTATCCTATACCGCTGCCACCGAACTGTAGTACGATTTGCACCGTGCTTACTTGTTACCAAGGCAAGAGTACAACTTGGGGAGTAAGAGAGAAGAAAAGAATAGAAATTTGTGTTTACTTAAGCAATGCTGCGACCAAATTGATATTTTTTTAAGGCTATGTTGTCCTTGCTCTTGGTAATTTTAGTCTGCCTCTGCCTCTGGACTTTGTACTTTGGTATGGTCATAACTTGAAGCAAATGTTGATCCGTTCTTTGCACTTGAAGACGTTAAATTAAATTCCCCTCTTTTTACTGCACGTCAACTTGATTTTCTTTGCGGTACACTGAACTGCATTGATTTTAGGGAGCGTTCTGAAAGGCTGCCTTCAGTTTTACTACTTTTAGGAAGTGCTCTGAAAGACTGCGTTCAGTGCCATTACATTTTTTTAATGCGCTGTGTGTTGTACAAACTACTTAAACATAAAGCACTATCTGTAGTGTTGGGTCTAGTCACGAACTTGGATTTCCATCCATTTGCCTGTCACCAAAACTTATGTTCTGGGCTAAAGTTGGATGATCTGGGCATTCACATCAGCAATCGCGGCTTCTTCATGAATGTCAATCCCGGATGAGGCGACGCTTTCACACATAGCACCCCATGTCTCGATACTGGTGACCATGTTCTCTATGTTCTCTATTGCCGGAACTGTCAATATTTCTTGTCGTTAAGCTCGACATCAGAATCCGAGCGTTTGACAGGAAAGGACCGGTTGTTTACGCGAGTATCACGTATGTCTAATTGTAACTTGCCGGTTGTCCCTTGCACGTAGCACTTCAGAGTCACGTTTCGGTAAACCCATGAGGCGACGTTTTGCTTACTGATTTTGTTGATGAATCACACTGGGATAGGTTTTCCCTACCTTGCATGTTGTTCTGTCAAACGCTAGTAAAGTTCTTGTGCCCCAGCCAATGTCGGCGGGTTCCCATTGCCTTTGCCAATGCGGATAAACGTCCAAAGCGAATTTTTCGCAAAGTTGCATACATAGTTCAACATTTGTCTTGCCAATTTCCCCTTGTCAAACTAGCTTCTTCGGTTTTTATTATCATTGGTACCGAAATTCGCATCTCGCACCCAACATAGTTAAATCTTGTTGTATATCAATTTTGAAGAGAGGTTTCTCTGGCTACTCCAGTCAACATAATCGTAAGTACATTAAATTTGTCTGGTTTAATAGCAGGGTCTCGGGTTATGCAAGGGTGGCTGCTAGCAATTACGGCCCGGACCCGGTGTTGATGGTTTCTTGCTTGCTTTCGCTGCCTCCCACTGGAGTGGTTCTCTTTTCTTTTCTTCTTTAGTGTGGCTTCGGCGCGTTGTTCTCGTCGTAATTAACTGAGCTGTTTCACGAAGTTGTTCGGCACAGCAGCGGGTTGTCGTGGTATGCCGGCTAACCTCTTTAGCTCGATCTATCGCAACCTTCGTCGGTGTAGTACGTCTCCCCGTCTTTTTTGTTTGGGGGCTTCCGACTGCTGGGGCTGTGGCTATTTTTCCTTTGCTGGTATTGGGCAATGGCTAGGGTTCAGCAGTTTTCGCTGTAGTTTCGTACACTGGAACTGCATAGGTGAGGTTACCCTCAGGGACGCATTCTTCTATTGCGCCTCAGCTCAACTCTCAGCCCGTATGCGGTTAGAGTGGGTATATGTAGCTTGAAGAGGATTTGGGCTGCATAGCCAGTAAAACACAGTTCAGCGTGACTCTCGTTTGGAAAGTAATTTGATTATTAAAAATTCTGTTTTTTGGTTCTTAAAATCCATACCTACTTCGATTCTTGAACCCTTAAACCATTAACCATTGTAATAGACTTTAAGCAAGTGACCTTGGTGAATACGGGGTCTTAATTTCGCAGCACGAACTTTATTTTTATAGAAGGATACAAATTGACACAATTCCAACGTCAATTTTTAAAATAAATTGTTTTTATTTAATATTCTATGATTGTGCATATAAAAACTATAGATTTGCTAAATTAAATATAAAACACAACTTACATAAAAATAAATTAAAAATAAAAGAATACCCTTTATACATTGATATTTGTTCAATTAATTTACCTCCGAGTTCAACTTGTGTTGTTTCCGGTGTAAAAGATCGTAAATTTGTTTATTTTCGTTTCCAATGTAATATTCCTTGCCAGACTTACTTGTAAATAATTGTATAATTAGATGTAAAAAGAAAAAAAACTATTCAAAGACTGTTCAGATGTATCTAACTCAAAATGTATGTTTATACTGAGATATCAACTATGCCTCAAGTTGTAATTCAAATCTTTTTTAAGATATATATGTAATATATTTTTTTTAATATAGGTAATTTTTTCTTATTATTATTTATTTAATTTTTTTTTCTTTAACATTTCAAATAAGTCATACATCGAGTTAAAATTGATTTTAAAACTAAATAAAAATCGAATATACATACTTGGCAAAAAATGAATGAATGAAAAATAATTTTAAAAATGTTCATGCACATTCCACAAGTTTTGATTTTGTAAAACATTTTATTTATATACATAACATTAATATATATATAAATTTTTTTTATATACAATTAAATAAATAGAAGGCCTCTCTCCAATGTTATGTGTATATACATGTATTTAGGTTTTGTAAAGCTATAAATTGGATAACTCATTTAATAAAATTTTAAATAAAAAAAAAAGAAAAAAGAAAAAAAAGTGTTGTTTTATTTTTGTAAAAGAATTGAATTTTCAGTGTTTTTTCAGTTCGTCCCTGAACAAAAAGGTGAGGCCCTTATTGTGATTGTCGATCAGCGATCGTCACGACAATCGTTGATTGCGTCGATTGATTTTAGCTTTTCGTACGCACATTTTTTACTTTCAAGAGAAAGCATCGATCATACATTTGTAATCGACTACAAGCGACTGTCAAATCGACAAATATCGACAATCACAGTTCTCGATCGATTGACAGTTGTCGATCAACGATTAACAATCGACACTCAGAATAGGGACCTGAATCTTCTTCGCCCACCAATTCGCAATCCATAGCACTTATGTCCGTTTATTATATCCGAGGTCATGGAAACGCTGTTAATTCATCAGGTTATGAAATATCATGAAACTCCTCAATGACTGACAGTACGCAAGGAATCTACTGGGGGGGTTTTTCCCAACTTCGCTTTTGCTTATTCTCAAATCTGAACTGTGCTTTCCAGGTTTTTCCAATTAGATTTCCAATTTTCCATTTATTTTCCCACAAGTTTGACAGCTTTTTCCCGTCACAAAAATTTAGTTTATTTTTTATCATCAATAAGCCGCCAGCAATCCGTCACCTAAATAGCTATCGCTTTTGAATGGAAATAAAAAATAATAGCAATCCGCCATTAAAAGCGATCTGCCGCGCATTTGGGAATAAGCCCCCTGTTGTTCATTTTTATAAATGTCCTATCCGCAACTTCTAATCCAATTCATTCTTCTGATCTGGCTACAATCGGCCCTAGCGAGGTATCCGTCGGAACGGAAAATTCTCCGATTTCATACGAATCGGAGGATTTTTGCTTCGAGGTATACTTCGGAACAGCTTTTCGGAACTTTGTTCCGACAAATATGCAACGCACACTGGCGTTTTGCGTTTCAGTGCGATCAATTGCGTTTTTACTGATATTTTTGACAGCTTCATACAAATTTTCTTCCTATATGCTCCGACAGGAATTTGTTGCGGAATTTGTTTACAATTTGCAGTGAGGTGTTGATAAATAGAAATAATAAAAAAAAAACATTTTAGCGAAGTAATTGATTGTATTTGTTGCTTACATTTGTGTTTCCAGGGCAAAAACAAACTAAAAAAAAAATTATATAGAAAAACCCCGATGTACCACGAAACAACATCATGTCAAATTTCAAATAGCGCGTCTCTGAGTCTCCGACGGAGTATGCGTTGCGCAGAATTCTCCGTTCCGACGGATACCTCGCTAGGGCCGAATATATTATAAAAGGCTTTAATTCACCCCAAACTCGAGTACAACTCATGATATGGACTAGTGCGTTGAAAAAAACATTGGAACCATGAGATGGGAGGCAAAATCGAGCCTTAAGACTAATTGGTGACAGGAATATCGCGAATTCAATTAGCAGAAATGTAGCAGAGCTACTCTAATTTTAAAATCTACGCATATAAAAAAATATGCCATTCATTCTTGTAGATCATAGGATCTTAATCTAGACAAAATCGTCTTTCATTTGACACCCGACACGTTAAAATCTGTCAACAAATGAAAAAGTTACAAAGAAGTAGGTATAAGCAACTTATTCGCCGTGTCGTATTATATAAAGTAGTAGCACTGTTTGAACATGCTGAGGATGGTGTCAATGCTAATGACAGGGTAAGTGGATTCGCTAATGTGGGGGAAACATTTTTCAATCATCTAGTACAAATAGCTGATACTCTTAGTAGAACAGTTTGAGATCGGATGCCACTTTCATCGGTGTACTTGCTGAGAGTGGTGAAAATGTGTGGCAATGACAGGGTAAGTGCATTCGCTAATGTGGGGAAACATTTTTCAATCATCTAGTACAAATAGCTGATACTCTTAGTAGAACAGTTTGAGATCGGATGCCCTTTCATCGGTGTACTTGCTGAGAGTGGTGAAAATGTGTGCCAATGACAGGGTTAGTGCATTCGCTAATGTGGTGCACACATTTTTCAATAATCTAGTACAAATAGCTGGTACTCTCACTCTCAGTAGAACAGTTTGAGATCGGATGCATGATACATGATAAAGTGTTCCAATTGAGAGAGCGAAATGAAATAGAAACCAAAATGTCCGCCAGAGTGTCTGGAGAGAAAAACAATCATCAGCTGATACACCTGCTACTCTCAGTACATTTCTGAGCGCCTGGTGTTTCGATGAATTTTCAGTTTGAGGTCGTTTTTTTTTTTTTGTTGTTGTTGTTGTTGACATAACATTACAGCGAATTTCTCTGGTTCTAGATGAGCTAGCGAAATGAAATAAAAACCAAAATAGAAATTAGAAATAGACAGTGATTTAGGAGGACATTTTTGGAAAAATGGAGTGACCACTTTTCTGGATTGCTCATCCATTCCAGGGCATTGAGGATGGATGGACATCGCCTTTTAAGTAGGGTGGAAAATAGTAGTTCCATGCTGGCAAATCTGCCGCAGTGAATGAAATCGCGCAAGAAATTCTCAGGGGACTAGTTTATGAGGCTTTTATAGTTAAGGTTCGCTCGTGTCATTAAAGTGGCCTCAGAATGCGTCGAAACACCCAGCGATTGGCAGATTTGATTGAACCTCCTCAGCGCGGATTTGAGAAGTTTGTAGACAGTTTGCATTGAAGCTAAGAAAAAGGTTAAACATCAACTAGCGGTATTGACTAGTTTGGAGGTTTAGGAGTTCGCCAAGAAGGTGATTTATGGTTTTTTTTTGTTATCAGGATTAAAGTAATAGTAGTAACAATTGTGTCGACAAATAATTCGCTCGCTATCATCTACCAAATTTGACAATGTAATTGCGATATATGGAAGTAATTGAACAGACTTGCTTAAAATATCGTGCTTTCTGTTGTACTGACTGTGGGTTTCGACCAATTCTTTCAAGTATGATGTTCAAGAAGTTACATGACAAATTATGTTGACAGGAATGCCCAAAATCGGTGATTTGAATGTTTGCGCAATCTACCACCTTTTACAGAGAGGTATACTCGTAGCATTGCTATTTGCACAACTTAATGGCCCATATTGTATTTTCTCAATAAACTGAAATGGATATTAAGCCGTTTTTCTTGTATGACTGCGACAAAGAATTGTTCATGAAGTAAGCATACTGTTTGAGGGTAGCATTTAATTTCGCATGTGTCGCCACCCTTCTTCGTTGCCATATGTCGCTGGGGGACATATAAAAAAAAGAAAAACCATCACAAAAATTATGCAAAATTCACTAAGTCCGAAATTCATCTGCAAATGTGCAGACAAAAGAAAATCCATTATATAACAGCCACGCCACATATGCACAAGCACATCCATATCACTCACATGTAAACTGACTGACTGCTGCGCGGTTCAATCGACGATGTTTTCACAGGAGCCAGTTCAATTTCCACTACGTCAGCGTGATATCAGGCGACCATGGCCGTATGCAGTGGTGTCTGGAAAAAGTTTTCGTCGATTTTTTTTGCAACTCTCCCACGTGGAAAGCTGCACAAGGCCATTGAAAATGCATTCTGAATGCAGTTTCATTTTATTGTGTATACCAACCACCCCCAGCTAGGCGGACGACCAAGAACACAGGCCCACGTTGCACCTTATCAAAGAGCCATACTCTGGTTTCCACCAGGCGCTCAGAATAATGCGTCACAGCCATGAGAGGTACATTACTATATATTAACTCTCGAAGGGGTAATCCCGTCTGCCTGTGTATAGGGTGGAACATTTTCAAATCAAAATCATGGCTCGCTTTAGATTGGGACGAGTTTACTCGTTTAGTGGAATGAAAATTGTGACGCGAGGGACAGAAATTGAAAGACGACATTTATGAAAGCTATGTGGCAAGGCAATGACCATGACATTGAACAAACCACAAAGTAGCTGTCACCTGTCAAATAGGTTGTCTATAGAAAAGGAGTTGCTAATTTGAAAAACAAACGTCTAAAGAAAAAACCTCCCTTTTGGCTACTAGTTAACTGAGTTGACTTACTTAGTAGCAGCTGTAAGTGTAACCCCCAATTCGCTGAATAGGTTAATTTAAAGTGTTGCTGCTCTTATACTATGAGAATATTAGTTGAACTGCTGAAAATTGCTGAAAAATCATGCAACTGACAAGTGACAACCGACTATAAGCAGTAAATTAATGTCGTTTTCGATTGGTCGTCCAGAAGAGTCCGGAAGCTTCTGTAAGCGTTGAATTGGCACTCAACTGACAATTCTTTTCCTAAAAAAAAGAGAAATTTGCTTCTGGATTTGAATTCAGAGTCGGGGAGAGTTCTTCCGGACGGTTCTGAAGGACCAACCGAAAACGACATAAGATATGCAAGAAGCTACGTGTGTGTGAACGTATCACTTTCTGACACAACAATGGGTGGAATTGGGTTGACAGTTTTCTTCAAAGTCAATATGATTTGTGGAGAAATAGATTCGTCGCATTGTAGCCCTGTTACTTTTTATGATGACCTGATTATTAGAGGCCGAATTGTATAGAGAAATTGCTGCCTCTGCGCATGACACACAACACTCCCCCTCTTTACTGAGTGGGAAGTAAGGAGTAGCGTTTGGGTTTTACCCAGACAATTTCTGTTGAAAAATTATTGTCGAATTGCAGTCTTGTTGAGAGAACATTAGAACAACTCATAGACAGAGTCACACTGCAGATACCAGTGACATAGTATAGTAAAATGGGTTCAGTAGTATTTACAGGGTGGGCCAAATATAAGTTTCTTTTTAAAAATGCAACGAAATGAACAAAATTATATTTTTTTTCATTCATCATGGCTTTAATAGAAAGAGGAAACATTCCCATTAATTATGGAATACAACGTCGTAAGTGGCACATTCTGTCACTCCAATTTTCCAAGACCTTGTTAATGGTTTCTGACTGTAGCTTGGATGATATTGGTCTTAAGTATTTGAATCGTTTCCGGATTGTTGGCATAATAGCCGTTTTTTATTATCAGCTGTGATCCATATAGATCATCGATTTACTGGCACTTACAACAACAACATGTGATCCTGCTTTTCATCGAGATCACGACATATGATCTAAAAATTAATTCAACTACTGCTCGTTGTTGTTTCGTGGCGTTGTTTATTTCATTCACTAAATGTTGGTATCCCTGTAAATTATAGCCACACAGTAATGTTGCCAGACTTAAATATGGAACACAATTAACAACACATAAAATCAATTAGCATTTTTCAAATTCGAATAAGTCGCTACTCTGACTTTCGAGATGCTTTGTTTCGCTATATAGCATAGAAATATAAATGGAAATATTATCAGTACAATACGGTTAATTGATGCACCTAACCTAATCTAACATAGTTTCCCACAAAAAATATTGAATGCAAAATGTATGCATATTTGTATTCATATGGTAACAACCCCGACGCAACAAGGGAAATGTCAAACTCAAATATGAGCAAGTGCAGTGGAGAAATCATCACAAATTGTGACGTCACATTGTACCGTGTGGCTGCAATATGGCTGGTGGCAACACGAAATTTGTCATAATTGGTATTGGATTTTATATGTGAAAAACAACTGTTGCCACAACTTAAATGTAAAATCTTTTAATGATCCAGTTTGTTTTATTTTCATGATTTGATCCTGATCAGATCACGCTGATAATAAAAAAAAACGGCTAATATCGGTCCTTCACGGTTCTCCACACAAAAAAAAGTCCAAAGGGGTCAAATTGCAGCTCGGAGGCGGCCAATTGACATCGCCAAGACGGCTGATGACACGATTTGGGAATTTTGTGCGCAAAAGATCGATTGTGCGGTATGGGCTGTGTGGCCTGGCGCGCCATCCTACATGAATCAGAGGTAGTTCAAATCCATGTCTTCAATTTCAGTAAAAAAAATCAAACCGTTTTCCGAAACGTGGAAACTGTGAAGCGATAACGAAGCGGATGGTCGTGCGCCTTCCATTGCTGAGTTAATTGGACCTTTGTAAGCGAATAGTCCGAGATCATTGTGCAGAATTCTTACCAGCTAGTGAATGAAATGTTGAGCTGTTGAGATCGACGGTGAGTTGATGTTTGTGAATTGAGTCTCACATTCTCGGCTACAGCAGCCACATTCTAGTTTGTGAATGTTTTCCACTAGAATACCAGTCTCACGACCTTTTTGCATACGGCAGGTGTGGTGGGTGCTTCATTTCGGTCAAAACTTCTTTGCAACGCACTTTCAAAATATGTTTTCAATATTTCCCAACGTTGTTCAGCGTAAAGTGACTCATTTCGTTCCGCGGATGTATGATACTGACTTTCTGTCAAGATTTCGAGCGGGAAACAGCAGGGCACAAATTACCGAATCCGTATACGAGTTCCCACGTGAATAACCAGCATCGAAGGCAAATGAAAAACCATTTGTCAAAATTTCGACGTTTACATCAAATCATTTCAAATACAAACAGGAGAGCAGAAATCACAGCAGCAAGCCAACTAGAATTTATCATTTGCTCTCCAACACACATGCAGAATATGAGTAACGATATGGATAGCAAAAATAGCACTAATTTCCTCGCCAATTCATTGGCCTCCCCCAACAATATTCTGCAGGACGGGCTATACAATACTTATCAGTTCGGTGGGGTTAGGGTGAATTCTTCACTAAAATTTTGCGTACATGCGCAGTCACTCCGTACACATACTGCCTCTCATGATATCCTGATTGCAGCATTTTAAAAATCATAGCTAGTGACTAACTTATGCTATGCCGCTGATGGCAACAGTGACAGTGGGTTAAGGCAACCCAGGTTGGTGCGGAGTATTTTACTCTGCTTAATTTTGATGATATCCTGGCGGGGGCATTTTACGAATCACAGCTTCTAAATATAATCCTGTCCAAAAGAATGTGTGTTTTTACTACTGGCGCTCTAGTAAGTCCGTCTGGAGTAAAATTTGGAATATTTTCCTAGGTATTCCTTTTTCAGGACCTACTGCCTTTTATGATAGCCTGATGGGAAATTTTTTAAACTCATAGCTTCTAAATTTTAACGTAACTTTTTGATATTCTTCGAACGTTTGCGTATATACGTCCTTCGCATGTGAATTTTCTAATGCGACTGAATTCTATTTTGCCTGCCAATAATGTTTACCTACCCCAATTTTTATTTCATGGGGTAAACTCCTCTTTACAAAGGGATGTGCGGTGCCCTCTGTGCTGGGCTGCAGACATTTTTACTCGCACCTGCGCCATTCTAGGTTTTATGGTATCCTAATAGGAAAGTTTTAAAAATCATAGCTTGTGAATTTGTTCAGCCGCAGGAACGTTGTTTACTCTATGGATAAAGTCTTTCTCCTGCTCCTACTGCTCCTCCTGCTCCTGCTCAGACTGTAATATTAGAAAATTAGACTGACAAAGCTGAACCATTTGAATTGTTATTTTACTGATGGCAGTTCTAAGACGGTATCTGCCGGTTAAACTTAAAATAACCCTCCTGTCTTTTATGGTAGCCTGGTTGCGAACTTTTACAATTCATAGCTTCCGAGTGTAAGTTTGTCTCAATGAAATATTTAAAAAAAAAACAATGCAAAATGGGGCTGAAAAAAAATTCGATACGTTTCTGTCTGAATGTACACAAGCTTTTATGGCCTCTCGATGGAAGGATTTTGTAAAATTCAAGAGCATGCTCTGCTCATTCACAAGTTCTCGTTGCCTCCACATGAGATGTATCCAACTCGCATGTGGTGTATCCTAACATTGTAGCCGTACTAGCTATTATGACAACCTGATGATGCGACGTTCGAAAAATCTTGCTTTCTAAATATTTGAAATTCCTGAAAGCTAAAATGACGACATTCCTACTTCATTGCTATTGCTAATGGTACTGACTGTGATATTTCTATGATGGCAATTTTTAAATTATCTCATAGTTTGCAGACCGCTTCTCCGACTTCACTGTCTCCCAATGAACCAAGTTTGCGCTGTTTTACAAACCCCTTCGATTGATGATTTGCAACCCCTCCGATTGATGATTTACCAGCGTATAAGCACATTTTGAAGGACAATTTGAATATTCAAATAAGACAAGGGGAATTCTGTTATCATCTTTATAAAGTCCAATTTTGTCTCCCATCCTCGAGGGACACATTCAGCTATCGAATTTATTTGACGTTTCTGGGGAAAGTTATGACGCAGTACGCAGAAGGGAACCAACCCTCTGTTTCGTTGAGGAATATTGAGGAATTCAAGTTACCTTCTCGGTTGCCTGCATCCCTGATAGACGAATGTGGATAGGAGTGGGTTTTAACGTCAAATTTGGCTATTACACATTTTGGAACATAAGCGCTCTCACCCTTTTTCTCACTCAAAATATTAGACACTCACTTTTCGATATTTCAGAGTTTTTGGCACGAATTCGCTACATTCTCGACTGGAAGCAGGTCTTTGTGCGGTGACCCCTCCTCTTGTGCGGTGACCCCCCGCCCCCGCCACCGCCCCTGAAGTACCATCGAAGGAGTAATTTAGTGTGTAACCAACTCGTCGTAATTTAATTGCCAAAATACAGTCGCTGGTGTGGCTATTGTGTAAACAATATGTGTCTAACTAAAAATTGACTGAGAATCCTGCTACCAAGCATGAGTGCCAAGTTTGTTTTTAGTTAGCCATAGCAACAAGCAAGGACGAATAGGAAGTCCAAAATAGCATGTGGAATATTTTACTGAAAGTCCTTTTGGTATAGTCTTTTTTGGGGACGTTTTTTCAGCGCTTTGTGGGGTCGTTTCTTGTTGCGTTTTGGGTTAATTTTGGAACGTTTTTCGGGTGAAATAAGTAGACGAAGTGAAGAGATATTTTACGGGTTCATTTTTAGGAGGTCTTTGATTTTTTTTGCGCTTTTTTAACCTTTTACCAGGAAAGTTTTTGTGTAGGCGTTTTTTGTAAGGTTTTTTTCTGGCCGTTTTTCGGGTGGTTTCTAGAGTTCATATTGGAGAATTTTTCAGGGCGAAATAAGGTTTTTTTGGGATCGTTTTTTTTTTTTTGCCTTTTTTCAGGACGTTTCTTGGGTTCATATTGGATAAGTTTTCGGGGAAAGAAGGGTTTTTTCAACTTCTTTTTCGGCAGTTTTTGGGTCGTTTCTAGGGTTCACATGGGAAAATTTGTCTGCGGAAACATTTTTATTTTTTTTAAGCATTTGTCGATGAATTTTTGGAGGAAAAAAATGTTGGAACGACTATTGAATGGAATAACTAATTACTAGATATCTCAAAATAGACCCAAACCGACCAATTCCATACAAAACAAATTGGATTATTTTAAATACTTGAAATTTTGCACCCATTTACATTGAATTGGCCGTTTTCGAGTATAATCATTTTAGATTTGTTCATATTTAACTTTATATATCAGTTACGACTTCCAAGTGCCTGTTGTATTCGCTGCCAATAATAATACTGCTGCCATGGTCATCGCCGCATCATTATAACCACGATAGATACCCAACTGGGATTTAAATTGTCTACAGAAAAAATATCATTGAGAAACGGATTTTCTTATATGAAAAGTATGTCTAAAAAGGCGGAGACATCGAGACTCAGCTTGTCGCTACGAAGACTCGCGTCCCTGTATAGAACCAACTGGAATTCAAATGATAGGGGAATACTGCCAGGTTTAATTTATTGCTATCTATCAGAAAAGAATCGGGAACCCAAAGGAAGGAGTCGATATTTGTCTGCAAAATATATGAGAGGACTTTTTAAATGAAGGAGAATACTCTGACAACATTTTTAGCTTTGAAAACCCCTGATAAGTGCGTACTGTATACAAATTCAGCGGTAATGAGTTCAATATTTTGCAGGTAGTATTGCTACTCTCGCTATCTCGATTTCCAACAGAAGAAGGCGGAAATCGGCATAAGCATCATAATCCTTGGTCATGCTACCCTGATACCCCAATAATACAGGCGATAGCTATTAACGCGAAACTATTAAACTCCTCGAAAAGGCTGAGCAATGAGCAGTTGAATAATTTTTCGATTCAGCAACTGCCGGCAAGACTTACTGCATTGTTGGCAAAGTTGTTCTTTCTATTCGTCGACATTAATGTTTCCATTGTTCCCATCGAAGTAATTGTTATATAGAAGGTTCACCAGCATGCGAATGGAGTAGAGCAAAGCACACTCTCCTTGAATCCTTATAAAAAGCACAGTAGCAATCTGTTCAAAATTTAAGGGGATGGCCATGGCCAATGCCGTTCCAGAGATGATTTATTTTTTAAATACAACGACGAATGGAGGTGGACACGGGGTTGCAGTCTTATTACTAACTGCCGTGTACAGCGCGGAATTGATGGGGAATCCATTTAAGGAGATTTATGAGGCAAATCTGAAGTGTTCCCCTGCTCGATATGTGTTTTACCAGCTATCATACCGAAAAGGCAGCCAACCAAATGCAATATTTCGCACGTGGGGTAGGTCAGTACGAGTACGAGTACCTACTTCTCTTCTTCCGCTCCTAGACGATAGGAAATCCAAGCGCAAATTACACACATACATGCACTCTTCATCATGCGATCCTGATATACGATTATTGCAAAATATACTGGCACACTCGTTCTATGCATTTTGACGTAATTACAGCGAGCGTTAGAAATGGAATTCTGAGAAAATAAATATTTGGTACGGTACACCCTTTGAGGTATAGTAGGCATGGAACTACTTTTATATGTTGCTATTTGTTGCCGTACCCGAACTGATAAGTGTACTGTCGGATTGTGTCAGACTTTCGTGAGGCAACAACTTTTTCGGGGGTTAAATCGGGTACATTACGCACTAACCACTGCATGGTTATGTTTATAATTATAAGATGCCGGGATTTTATAAAAGCCAGATTCAAATCAGTTGAATTCTTGCTGCCTTGCAGCAAGTCTCGCGACTAGCATACAAGCAGGGCATTTTTTTTATTTGAATTTGATTCCCGTATGAGAGGAAAGCTGGATGCGCGATGTACACATACGAGGTAGGTATGTGTACATCGCGCTGTGAAGCGTGGTATTGCTTTCATTGGTTGTGAAATTCATACAAACTTGGATTTCATATTTAATAGCAGGGCTCCCTTTGCAAGAATGTGCTCCATTGCCATTGGAAAAATACCATTCGTTATGATAATGACTGCGAATAGAAACCGAAATTCTTTAAACCCCTGCAGTCCGTATTGGAAATAGATATCGAGGAGAAAAGCGCTAATCCTGCCCCTTCCGTGAAATACTTGTTTCCCCATTTCAACTGCTGAATCATTCCTGCAGAGCACATCAAAGGGGTTGCCTCGTACAACGAAGCATGCACTTGGCTTTCATATTTGGTAGTAGGATTATTTCTTACGACTTCGTTCAGAAAACTACTGTCCTTGAATTTTCACGGGAAGCCGCGACATGACACAGTCCAGTCGAGTTCAGTCAGCGCAGCCACCGCGGTGCTGCAACGGCGAGAGTTTTGATTTTAGCTGACCAATTTTAATTCACCTGCAGAATACTGTACTGGTTGCTCTGTACTCTGCAACACCCCTTAATTGGCCATTTTCTTAGGTACTCGTTCTGTGCACGACTGCAATTAATTATTCCAGCAGATTTCATCCTTAATACGACATCCGCCAAGGATTCCCCTTCAGTGATAGACTGCGCTGTGCGTGGGATGTGCCTAAAGGAACTGAATGCAAAAACAATCAAATATTTCAGGGGTTAAAGCACATGTCCTTCATATTCAGTAGCAGTATTGATTATAAACAAAATTGGATAACAGTGGCACTGCCAACTTCATACCGAACAGGAGGCTTTATGCTCCCTATTGTTCAAAGTTGATCACGAAGTTTTGCGTTCCACGGAAATAATTCAAGTTTCGGTAGCAGAGTATCATAAAAGCCAGAATGGCTACCATGCAACCCCACAGGTCCACACCACCTTGCACACATTTTGATTGGCTCTATTAATATTACTTTTGAATTATGACAGTCGCTCAGTCACTGGCACATATCAAAAACACTTTTAAAAGGTACGATTTTTAAAAGCCCACTATCAGGCTATCATAAAATTCAGCACGGCTACTATTTGTTGCACAACTTACACACCAAACTATTTTACACTACATCGATTCAACTCCTTCATTGCTTAGTAATACGGAGGGTGAGGTGGGTGCCGCGTTTGTTTACCGTCGACAACAAACGGATTGGAATGACCACTTCACAGCAGAATTTAGACCTTTTTAAGCGCAATCCGAAGGAATTTCTGCACCGCTATGTGACTGTTGATGAGACTTGGATTCATTAGTATATGCCTGAAATGAAACAACAGTCAAAATAGAAGGCGAAAACAGTCCCGGAAAGGTCATGGCCACCGATTTTTTTTTTGGGATTTTCAGGCCATAATCTACGTCGATCATTTGCAAAAGGGAATAACGATTACAGGACAATATTGTGCTGAATTATTGAGCAAATTTAATGACTCATTGAGGCCCCACTTGGCAAAGAAAAACTTTCTATTCCATCACGACAATGCACCGGTTTACTCGTGCCACGTCGCGGCGGAGAAATTGATGGAATTACGGGCCAAATCTGGAGAATACGGTGGATGCGGCTGTAATTGGCATCCACCGTATTCTCCAGATTTGGCCCCATTCTGTTTCGAAAGATGAAAAAATGCCTTGGCGGAAAGAGCTTCACAACAAACGAGGATGTCATTGCCGAAACTGAGGCATATTTTGCAGAGTTCGACAAAACCTATTTTTCGGAGGGCTTAAAAAAGTGGGAATATCGTTGGGCTAGGTGTAGATTTAAAAGGAGACTATGTCGAAAAATTAAATAAAATTGTTTAAAAAAAAATGTTGTTTCTTGCCTAACACATGTACTTGCCAATTACTCCTCGTAAGTCATCGTACATTGGCCATTCGCAACTGAATCCATCGGTAGAGGTAGTGCATAGTCTCTTAACGAATGAAATAGGAGCCCATTCTCGTCTTTAGAAAAAAGGTCGTTCCTTGATCAAGTCTGGAATTTTGGCCAACAAGTGAATTCAAATTTTAGAAACAATCGTGGTGAGTGGCATATTCCAAGTAAATTTCTTCCACCTTCATGACTTGAGACTATTTTCACAAAGTTTTGTCATCATTCGATTTGAAAGTGGGAAAGTGCCCTAATATAAATTGAAATGCATTTTTCAACGCTGGCGAAGTCACTGTTAGAAAGGGCTCAGTGGTTACTGTACCTAATTTTCTCGGTTCAACCCCCGAAAAAGTTGTTGCCTCACAAACGTCTGACACAATCCGAGAGTACACTTAGCAATTCCATTCGTTGAAAAACGAAAGTCACATATAAGAGTAGTTGCGCTTCCGAGAAGTTAGAGCCCTTCTATGCCTATACCTCAAAGGGTGTACCGTACCAAATATTTATTTTCTCAGAATTCCATTTCTAACGCTCGCTGTAATTACGTCAAAATGCATAGAACGAGTGTGCCAGTATATTTTGCAATAATCGTATATCAGGATCGCATGATGAAGAGTGCATGTATGTGTGTAATTTGCGCTTGGATTTCCTATCGTCTAGGAACGGAAGAAGAGAAGTAGGTACTCGTACTCGTACTGACCTACCCCACGTGCGAAATATTGCATTTGGTTGGCTGCCTTTTCGGTATGATAGCTGGTAAAACACATATCGAGCAGGGGAACACTTCAGATTTGCCTCATAAATCTCCTTAAATGGATTCCCCATCAATTCCGCGCTGTACACGGCAGTTAGTAATAAGACTGCAACCCCGTTTCCACCTCCATTCGTCGTTGTATTTAAAAAATAAATCATCTCTGGAACGGCATTGGCCATGGCCATCCCCTTAAATTTTGAACAGATTGCTACTGTGCTTTTTATAAGGATTCAAGGAGAGTGTGCTTTGCTCTACTCCATTCGCATGCTGGTGCACCTTCTATATAACAATTACTTCGATGGGAACAATGGAAACATTAATGTCGACGAATAGAAAGAACAACTTTGCCAACAATGCAGTAAGTCTTGCCGGCAGTTTCTGAATCGAAAAATTATTCAACTGCTCGCTCAGCCTTTTCGAGGAGTTTACTAGTTTCGCGTTAATAGCTATCGCCTGTATTATTCGGGTATCAGGGTAGCATGACCAAGGATTATGATGCTTATGCCGATTTCCGCCTTCTTCTGTTGGAAATCGAGATAGCGAGAGTAGCAATACTACCTGCAAAATATTGAACTCATTACCGCTGAATTTGTATACAGTACGCACTTATCAGGGGTTTTCAAAGCTAAAAATGTTGTCAGAGTATTCTCCTTCATTTAAAAAGTCCTCTCATATATTTTGCAGACAAATATCGACTCCTTCCCTTGGGTTCCCGATTCTTTTCTGATAGATAGCAATAAATTAAACCTGGCAGTATTCCCCTATCATTTGAATTCCAGTTGGTTCTATACAGGGACGCGAGTCCTCGTAGCGACAAGTTGAGTATCGATGTCTCCGCATTTTTAGACATACTAAAAGCGTACGAATTATATCATGAAAATCCATTTCCCAATTTTTTTTCTGATATTTTTTTCTGTAGACAATATGAATCCCAGTTGGGTATCTATTGTTGTTAACATGACAGTTCAAAAAAATAAATAGTCGGCGCAGCAGGCGAGTATACCTACACCCTAGGCCTAGCTTCTAACAATCATTCGTTTGTGTTTTTTTTTATTTTGGGACCGAATCCGAACGGCAGAATTGAGAAGCCTTTTCAGGACAGCTATACTCTCGGATGTTTGTCGGATGTTCGCCAGAGGTGGCGCAGTGGAAAGAACCTTAAAATGTGTGTTTTTCTGGGGTTCGAACCTGGGACCCCTCGCACAGTAGTCCAGCACACTAATGAATGCGCCACTGCGCCCACCGTTCATCAACTTATCCCAGATAAATTGGCTTTTATTTTTGAAAAAAAAAACTATCAGGAAATACAATAACATTTAAATATTGACACTGACATTGCTCCTCTGCATCCGGTAAGGAACAAAATGACATACAGATTTGTTTGCATACTCAGATAATGACCAACTACAACTTTCGAAAATTGTGTCAAGTCTCCAGTTAAGCATTAGGCGAGCAGCATCTCGTAAGTGTCATCGTAACATTTGTCAATGGCGAGTATGATGCATGCGCATTTTCCTCTTATTGGCCACCAAGTGAATTTGTTCGAAATTTCTTCTGAACCATCACGAGCATGACCCTCCTCACAGGCAAATTTCTATTCAACTATCGACTGGAGATAAATTTGCTGAAAAGTGACCTGTTGTTGTGCTGTGTTCGAGTGTGTTTGAAAACATGCGCAGAAATTTAAATATTTACAGCCCTACTTTAATTTTTGGTCACCTAGTCCTTTCGTTTGAATTGCCACTGAATTTTTGCGTTTGTCAGTCGTCAATATCATTTTCGAACACAGCCCTCCATTGTGGATAATTTTATTTCCCACTGGAACACGATAAGGAATTCTACTCCTCAAGCTTGCCTTCTAAGGATTAGGCCGTTTCTTCAATTTATGCTGACCTAGTTGTTTGTTTCATATGCCATCGAACACTGGAATGGATTTTTATGTTCCAGTTGCCGACCGGCGGCGAGCACAACCCTCTTTCGTATGGCGTGTTATATATATCTGACTGGCATGGCGGTAGAAGTAAATTTCAACAGCAAGTGCCATGGCCATCCCCATCCCCATCACATCACCTCGTGCTCCTGCTGTCTGTTGTGGGTTGCATTGGGGGATTGGGATGGAGTGTCAGTATCATAATGAATGATGATTTTGAGGGCATGCGCAGTACCTGGCACAGCTCAGTATCTATTTGATACAGCTACTGCCATTTATGATTGCCTGATGTGATAATATTCGAAAAATGAATTTTTGTATTCTTGTAGACTGAGGAACGACGTGCGTAGTCCCCACTTGCTGGTTGTGAGCCTGATAGCAGACTGTCCTCATTCCGGGATGTGGAACGTTCCTGCAGTGGGCTACATTGGTCGGTTATATAGAGCAGCTTGCAGCCCCATTAGAGTCTCTTTTTGCAGACGAACTAGATTCAATGAGAGTATTCGAATTTCGGGGTGGGTTTCGCGCAACACTGAGCAATTACAAAGGAACAATCAAAAACATAAACATCAGAAGAGGGTAGTTCTACTTAAAATATATATATATTTTTTACAGTTGAAACTGTTGCAGGATGATGCAAATTTCGACCTCTGAATGAGGTAAAAATTGATTGCTGTTAATGCTCATGGTCGCCGGATAGATTTTCGGACATTCAGACTCCATTGTGAATATGATGATGAAAATGCTCTCACAAAGGATACAGACCTCATAAATGAAACTGGCTGCTATACGGTACTCAGTTTTAATGTGCTTTTTTCATATTTTTCCAACTGCATCCTTTTATTTTTCATGATTTCCGGTTATTGGTTGGGGCAGCACTTTGTGCGTTAGGGGTGAAGACTTGAATAGGTCTCAGAATTCATTCAAACGACACCCACATTACCAGACATTTTTAGCCAAAGAGGGATTCAAAGGATTCAAGAAAAAGGAACTAAAAATTAGATTATCTGTGTTAACGCCGGCACCAAGCAAAAGCGCTTAAAAAGAGCTGTCGTATCGATGAGGATTGGGCAAAGTTTAGGCAGATTTGCCAATGCTGGATGGGCAACTTCTTTCGGAAGAAGAGTTTAGTGAGTGTAGCAAATTCTTGGCCGAAGCCGAAGAGGAGGATTTAGCTTATAAATAGAAACTTCGGGAACAACTGCTTTCAGCCGATCTGAACTTGCAAGGAGAAACCACCTTTTTTGCCAAGCAATTGGCAGCAATGGGAAGAAAACTGCAAGCAATACGGTAACGAATACAATACTATTCGTGCTCATTTGCAAACGTTGTCGGCCTTAATACTACTCATGTGATAACATGCGAAAGATGCTTAATGCTGCATTTATTGTTGAACCCTGTAGCAGAACCCTCATGCTGCTTTACCAATTCGAGTCGTGTCGTGTGCAGTGGTTGGGACGTCGATCAAGCTGAGGATTTGCCAACACTCGACGGAATGTTTCGCTTTTTAGAATTGCGAGCTAGTTTGCGGTCCCAGCAACAGATCCGAGCAGCAGCGCTCAGTGGGCCAACCGGACCAACTCAAAAGGCAGTGGAGCAGCGAATATGTTAAATGACGAGCCACTTGCGGTCTGTGCTCAGGACAGCGACATTGGCCATTCCACTGTGTCCAGTTTAAGGTATTGCCAATGGCTGAGCGTTTTTCGTAAGGCGCTATATAAATTGCTTCAACTCCGACATTAATCTGTGAAGTGTCCGGAAAAAGCATGTCTGCGTTGTAAGGTCAAGCGTGCTTTAAAAAATGGGTGGTAGACGACGAACGTATTTTGTATGATGGTGGCTAGGTGTTGAGCATTGAGTTTGAGAACTCTTAGGTTAGGTTGGATTAGAGGTTAGGTTAGGTTAGCTCCTGCTGGTTCAACAACTACCCGTTGAACCAGCAGGAGCTGAGAATGAAGCATTAGAGGCAACTTATGCATGCACTAGCGAGATTGACGAAGAAGTATTCTCCGAGTTATAGTTCTCTACGAGCTGAGAGGCCTAAGCGCGTGCATAGGAGGTGAAGAATTGTCTCTTCCTCCTCCTCGTCCACGCAGCTTCTACAGAAATCGTTGGAAGAAGGGGCCCAGCCTGAGAGCATGTGTCCCGTAATGACATCTACTAATGTAGTGGATCTGTTTTTATACAACATTGTTGGAGTTCTTGAGATCCAGCATGGGCCAGATCTGATAGAGCGCGTTGTGCAGTTTGATCACCTGCGATTAGTAGCGCCTCGTTTGATTAGAAGTTTATACGTAGCGAGAGGTATAGAGAGATTCTCATTTTTCGGTAGAATCGACAAAGTCCCAGGGATTTCGTCGGCCTGGCAAATGTCTCTGCTGCCCGGCACTCATATAAGGTGAATTTTGAATTGTTCCGCCGTCTCGGAAATTAACTTACAGCAACACGAAAAAGACAGAAATAAAGAAGGAAACCTTGTCCGGAAAAACACTGTTTCGGTATTGGTAGTCATATCTTCAATCGAATTGAAATGAGCGAACTATTTAAATCGTTCCGGCCAAATTAAATCAGTAACCAGGCGGTGAATAATTTTCCATTGTTGCAACTTCCTTAAAGCGCCAACTCACACCCACTAGAATATTTCTCGTAAAAACAAATCCCGCCCACCCCTACATGTGTGTGTAGCACATGGTCTTATAAATATTTGCAAACATTTTATATCGCAGTTTGCTGTTTAGTATTTCTGCTGGCCTGGTGTCCGTACTACGAGATTTGTGTGTAAAATTGACTCATTGAATTTCAAAGAGCCCATACAAGAGACACGCAGACACCACCCTCTGAAAGCACCGTCAGTCAACGACTGACTGGATTTTGCCGGTGCATAGGCTAAAACATTGAGTTCCGCTTGTACAAGAACCATAATAACGAATGTATTGCTATTGCTACTGCTAACCATACATTTGTGCTTTTCGTCTAACTTATTATTCTCTGAAAAAATCTCCACTAGATGGTACGGAAGACGCGCGCAATGCATGGCAGACCTATTTAAGATCTGAGAGAGAACCATATTGAGGGGAATTTTTACTGGAAAGTATTTTATGTCGCGTTTGCTTTCTGTTTGCTTCTGGGCGCCTATTATTCTATCGATTCCAGTCGGATTTTTGGTGAAAGTCGTCTTAAACTTGGCACTTTTTGGGTACACTTGGTTCAGGAGAAATGTTATTTACCCCTTTCAGCAAAGGGGTGATAGCCCCCCCCCCCCCTTCAGCAAAGGGGAAATAGTCCGCTTTCAGCAAAGGGGAAATATTCCCCCTTTCAGCAAAGGGGAGATAGTCCCCCTTTCAGCGCAGGGGAAACACCCCTTTCTGCAAAGGGGAAGTGCCTCTCTTTCTGCAAAAGAGAGAGAGAACATTTTCCACTTTGAGTCATGCTTTACCAAAGATAGCAAATTTACCCCAATTTCCATATAAAAGGTGTTTTTCGGAAAATTGAGCCATCAGGCGACCAGAAAAATACAGTAGGCAACGTTAACTAATGCGCATGCTCTAATCCAAATATTTGCTCTTATTTTTGGCGCCACAAATCTCTCTGCTAACTTAGATGTCACTCTTTTATACCATTCGTTCTCTTCGTTGGCACTATGTGTAAGTGTCTCTTTTAATTTTTTTCGCGAATACATTCTCCAGACGTCGCACTGTCAATTTTTCTCCACATGCGTCACATGCGAAACGAAAACGAAAGTAGTCACTATTTAAGCTTTCTGATACAGAAGAACGTTCTTTTGTGAGCATGAGTACGTGTTTCGCAATCTTAAGGAATTTGCTGAGGCAAATAAAACTCTTTCCTTAATTTTGTCCAATCGGGAACTTGCATGCGCGTAAAAATGTATTGAATAGGCGAGCAGCAGCAATCAAAGGGCTTTCGAATTCGAATTTCACAAAAAATGCATTTGATCCTACAACGGCAATTGGTTTCTTAATTTTTGTTGCATGGTTTTTCTCAAGAGTGAGTAAAGAGTAGAAATCGACCAAAAAAAGGATAGCTTTTAGTAAACAACGGAAAGTGTTGGTACTACCTACTATCATCGCATAAGTCATCCCAAAAGGTGGGTATGAGGAAAGTGCACCTTCGCTTCTGGTTACACATCTTTTTTACTTGCATTGTCCGAAACTAGCCAACTGCAGTATTCTTGCTGGATTTTCTGAAATCCCATCAATAAATAATGCTACGTGCAATTTATTGTTAGTTCGGATGACATAAACTATAAAATTAATAAACAAATAATTATTGTTGCAGCGATAGTGGGATGGGATGCAACTCGTCGTTTTGTAGTCGATTGGAGGAGGCCACTGCAGTTTGAGAGTATTTTCGAACGCTCACATAGTGATTTGTGGGTGTTTTTTTTTTGAGGGTTTGGAGGTCATTTTCATAATGATAAAAAACACCAATGAATTTGACGGGATTAACGTTTGCTTATTTATAATGTACGTACAAGTATGTTGACTCGAGTAGCTAAATATCACAATTTGCTGGTTGTGGCCAACCCAACCGTGAAATCTAAGACAATGGACCGCAAAGTCCGTTCGTATGAATGACGAAAATCAAAATACTTGGCGTTACATTGTATTTCCGATTGCGCCATAAATACTTTGTATTTTCTTGTAGTCTACGTCACAATATAAGAACTAACTACGTTACAATGAAGCTTGCTTAACGTTTCGGCTTTCGGCAAAGACAAGCTGTAAAATTTGGCAGTAACAACAAGGAATCATTCAAAAATGTCGTAGTTTTGGATTCTTTTCATTTAAGGTCCATTAAAACGGACATCATGGGATATTCATTTAGGGGGACTTTAAGCCAACTACAAGATGATTTTGCGAAGAAATTTTTGAGAGTTTTCAAGAGTTGTTTTTAAATATTTTTAAGGTGGTTTTAAGGTGACTATAGGCCGGATCTAGAATCGACATGGCAGGCCCTTTTTGTTTTAATATTTTTCACCTGAAAACTTGTTTTTTAATCAGCTTACATCATTCTACGAATCAACCACAGTTAAATGGAAAACGATTCACATACGAACAAGTTTCGTCATATTTTATGAATGGAATTTGACCACCCACCCTCTGCTATCAACAAAAAATACAGCTTCAACTCAGTCGAGAGTAAAATTGTGTATCCTTTCGAATTTTGCTTCTTTCCTGGTAGTTTGTATTAAAGGGAAAGTGCTTCTGACAGGATGTACAACATAAACAAACGTAGCAAAAGTGAAAGTAAGGAATTTTGTAGAAAAATATCCTCGTTGCTTTCATGTTCGCCTGGTGGCAACTATGGTACTCGCGGGATAACCTTTGTGCAGAGAAGCCATTCACAATCAGAGAGACAAATTGTATTTATTTAACAGTAGAATTTCCAAAATGCACCACTTAACAGTCCAGTTTCAAATTGGACTGATGAATGCACCAACAACATTGGCATCCGGTAGTCCTTTCATATATGTTCGCCTGCTACTCAAATCGCGAAACTTTAACCTTTCGATGGTGTGTGAAATTTTGAGAAGGTTCTTGCTAGCCAACCATTTACTTTGCAAGTTATGCAGAGACTAAAATTTGGACAAGGATATCAATATTATTTTTACTGTGAGATTACACTGTGTGCTTGCGTACATGCGTATTAGATCGCTTGATAATACTAAAAGTAAGGCAGCTACATCTCACTGTATTCTCAACTTTGGATGCGTGTGTTTTCAACATATGAAGCATTTGTAATCTCACAAGTACAGGGTTAAGTTGTTGAATTTGAGTTTCATGTAAAAGTTCTTAACTTACACCAAAGCTCCAAAAAGCATTTTCAAGTTTCGAAAAGCTAGTTAGAAAAGCCCAAATGGTTGTTTTCAATTCGAAAAAGACGTTTTGTCCTGTTCCCCGCTAACTTTTTACTATTTTTAAGGCAATATAGTGTAATGTAGCATGAAACTTATTGTATTGCTGTGATAAATATGTCATTCTCAAAATTTTGTATAAAAATTCGATACCTCTAGATGTAGCATGCGATGACAAATGTGTCATGCTAAAATTTTGTTTGTATCCGATACAGCTTATCTTTTATCCAAAAAAAAAAATCAGTAGCTAGCGATATAGTAGATAGATACTCCTCTAAAACAGTATTTCCTTTGTCGGTTTTGAAATATTAGCTTTTACTAACTAGAAAACATGCTATTTGCATTCTGCTATAAAGTAGCATGCAACTTTTGTCGTTGCCAACGCGCGTTTTTTAAACCCAAATCAGACAAAGATGTAGCTACATTTTGTTACATGCAACAAAATCTCTATTTCACTAAAGTTGCAAGAAAGTTACATAATGTCATGTAATATATATATCGCTATACCTTTTCTAGATAGATGTTAAAATAGCAAAAACCACTGTTTGCTATTTGAGCTTTACCTATATATTGCTAGAAATAAGTTACCCTTGCAGCGGTAATTAGGGACACAGAAACAAAATATCAGACATAATGTGCAAAGTTTCCAACTGTAAAGTTTTTTGTAATGTCTATAGCTCCCTTGTGTTTTGAAACGAGCGACTGTTTAGACTGGAAAGGAAAGTTCATTACAGGTTATTGTCTGTCATTGCGATATCTCGACTATAGAAAGCACAGACTTATTTTCCAGCTTGTATACATTTTTCTCCCTTAAGCTAGTCGCATGAGAGTTGGATGTGCATGGGGTATGTTTTCAAAAAGGCTTCCTTACCGTTTTTTTGTTTTCCTCCCTTAGAACTTTATTTGCAATTTTTGTGCATGATGACTTGTTGGGATAGCTTTTAACCTAAAAATGTAAAAAGTCGTAGATATTCTTGTTCTATTTCATGTTAGCCTGCTAACAAAATGTTGTGTGAAAGTTTAAGCCGAACTAGAGAAAGTGGTATCTGCCGGTTGACAGTTCTACACAGCCAACTTCATTTCATTTGGGGGATAGAGGCTCCCGAATTAGTCCTCTGCGCACCTTACAAGTTAAAAAAGTTAACTCCCAAACAAAATGTCTCACCAACAAGTGACTTTTGTGTCTAAAAATACCCATAATCGTCAGTCGAAAACGAAAAACCCTCTAGGATAAGTTACATTCACTAGGGAGGAACTAAGGGCAATCGGTTCTCCATTTTATCCTGCATTTATAAGCACAAATAGTGTTACTCTTTCAGTGTCCTTGTGCTTCTATCTGAACGCCGCGTTCTAAAAGCACACGTTCCATGGGGGTTGGTTTTTAAATTACAAAAAATATCCCGATGCGTTTTTGTGTCAACACATTGGCTGCAAAATATAAGGAGCTTATTGTATGCACACCATAACCAGCATAACCTTGTTTATCCTTATTTCTCTTATATATCTCTGATATCTTCGATTGTGAAGGAAATTGTTTGTGATGAACTCTGCGCAAAGCTTTTTGGCTTGTGGCTGGACAAGGAGGAGTTGGGGATTGCGAACAAAAGTCAAAATAGTACAAATTGCAACAAAAAGTGTGTCAAAATTTGGATAGAAACCAAGAAAAAAAAATTAACATGCGGTCTCGTAACACGTCTTAAAATGTGGTAAAAAATTGTCAAATTAATTGCAAAAAAAAAGTACGGAAAAGTACTCGCCGTTGGTTGAGGTCCCCTTCAACTAGTCTAGTCTACCTCTACTGCTACAAGTCCCAGGCCCAGCCATCTTAAGGAATTGATGTGCAATTTTTGTCGATATAGTTTGTCGATAAGTCTTTACCTACAAAGACCGCCAATGTAGATGGAAGCGAAGGTTAAGTTTGTGGGTTGGCGGGAATTTCTTCGTGCCACACACAGGTCAATACTGACCCATTGTGATGTGAGACGGGATGTAGCGGGACCAAAAATCTAACGAATAAATTTTCTCTCGAAGCTAATGAGTCCAAGCTTCACCGTCATAAAGCAGGACTGGGACAATAAAGGTCTTATATACGAGTAGAATCTCCTTAGTTCTTCGGAATAGGGCTCTATTACGCAGTTGCTCCTCAGCTCAAAGAAACAGAGTTTGGCAAGTCTTATCCATCGCATCGTTTAACTTCCGAGACGTTAGCCGAGCTACTTGTATACAAAGTTTCTCACTACCTCAAACTTATATAGTTGTCAATAAATTGTAAGGTTTCTAGTGACAGCTCTTTGTGCCCTACCAATTATGTCAATATCATCGGCGTATGCAATTTGACAGATTTTTGAAAGATCCTGCCTTGTGTGTTGGCCTGTGAGACGTCAGTCTCGGACAATTCTTTCAAGTTTATGATGTTGAAGAAGTCGCATGGCAGCGCGTCAACTTGTCTAAATCCTCTTTGACATGAAAGGTTTCGGTAGGGTCATTATCCACCTTGATGCAGCGGCGAACTTTCTCCGTCATCACCCTACACAAGTGACCTACTTTTGCAGGGATACCAAAACTATACATGGCAGACTCTGTATAGCTCGTCTCTACATTGATGAAAAGGTGGCGAGTATGGAATTGGACTTTACGACTTTACGACGGTAGACTTTACTGACCTAAAACCACACTGATAAGGATCAATCAGATTGCCGAGCCGTCTATATTGAATGGTATACGCTCTACCAAACAGCGGGATTCTGGTGTTCGTCGATATGGTAAGCATTTTCCTTTATTATTGTAAAAATGAAGAAACTTTTGAAACTGAAAACTGAAACTGATTATTATAGTTACAGTCAACAAAAATAGTTTTCCACATTCTCAGCACCGACTGTGATTCTATTCCAATGGCGTCTCTGATTCTGTACGAGATTTTTTGCCCTGGTACGTTCTTTTCATTTTTTGGTAAGACTTCCGTACATTGTTTCTGGAATAGCTTCTCGTGCTCTTTCTTTTTCTTCCTGAAGATCCGATGTACCTCCCGTATCTAGCTCTGGGTCAGCCTAGTCCTCCTTGGCACTGCCGCTTTCAGTGTTGTCACTGAATTCCTTATGAATATTGAGATATGGATTAGGAAATTGATGTCTATTGTCAGCTTTGTTGCGGATAATCATAAGTCGTTCACTAAAGTGACAATACCTCTAGACTTTTTGCCGAGGTCTGCCACGTATGACAAACCCACATCCAAAACCACATGTCTTACTGCCACTTGTTACCAATTAAGAAATTAAATTAGGACATATTATTGATAAAAAAAAACACAAAAATTGAATTCTCTTAAAGGGGAAAGTTAAAGAGCCTGCTCCCTGTACTCGTTGACATATCTACATAATTGACTACGTGTCCATCTCAATCAATGCAAAAACTTTTAAAATTTGCTTTATAAGCGTTATCAGGTGAACAGCAAGTTACACAAGATGCCAAGTTTGCACAGGCCTATCTATTGTCGTCGTAAACACTTTAAAGAGTTTTGGGTTTTACCCTCTTATAATGCAATTGCGTTATACCAAGAGCATAGGTGAACATCGAAGAGTCATTAAACTTTATCCAGACGTGCGTATTGATAAACTGAAATTAACCCCAATGCCAAATTGATGAGGTAGGACTTTCTCTTTTTGCTGTCCACACACACGGATACACCAATTCACTTTTCGGTCAATATTACTATACCAGGCGAACATGATAAGTCGGCGGGCTGAGAAGTTTATCTTTCGCATTGCTGTGAACAGTACAGCCCAGGGGTAGCTGCGAAAGGGGACGACGTTGTATTTGTTTGCATGGCAAGGACCAGGACCATCTAAAACGTCGCCAGTTGCGGACGTCAATAGCGGAAATAAGTCAGAGAAATTCCCGACAAATGTGTTGGCAATTGAATACCTGTAATGTATAACACTGGGAACCAGGATGTCATGCTAACCAGTAGGAATACTCTTCTGCTGCGAAAGAGGAAAAGGACACTAGCAATATATCTTTTGTAGATTGCGTTGAATGGAAACACAAACATAATTCAAGCAATTAGGACAGGCAGAAAAAGCTTGTTTCTAAATTTCTTCAAAATCCTCGAAGAAGTTACTACCAAGGATTTCATTTCTTATGTGGCAGAGCGTTCGGCAGTGACAAAAAAAGTGTGGGTTGTCCTCATGCACCTCCTCATCACCGCATCCTCTGTCCGGTGATAATACCCACAATCGAGGATAATTTTTATTTTAGATTGGACACATTTTCCTGGCTATGCCACAGGAGTCGAGTTTCCACCTTTCATTTGTCGCTATAAGTATTTTGTTCCCAATCGCCTGTTTGAGATTTGGCCTGGTTTAGTTCAAGGGAGGACGCTTTTCTTGCCAGCTCATATTTTAGTATTAATATGCATAGTATTACGTTGTGCTGCGCGCCAAGAACCCGCAGCTTTAATGTTAACTCATCGGCTAAGATCGCTTTTATTACCGCCTGACTGTCAATGAAAAAGGTAATATCTGCATGAGGTATTGTCATCATTGCAACCTGTTTAGCAGCTGTTATCACTGACAGTACCTCGGCTTGGAATACGCTGCTGTAATCAGGAAGCCTGATTGAACTGGATAGTCCGAGACGTTCCGAGCATAGAAACTTGTGTTCTTTTTTAAATTTCCGTTTGAAAGATTAATTTTTGAATACGATCTAAGTAACGATTAATTTATTATTATTTTGAAGGGGAGTGGGCCATAATTCTGGATTTCAAAATACTGTATCGACAAAATTCTGTATTTTTTTTTTTGAAAATACTGTATGAACAAAATTCTGTTTTCCGAATTGCTGCTTATTATTAGTGTTTGCATAAGAAAAATCAAGCTGTAATATAAGTTTTTAAATTTATTGAGAAAAAAAAAATATATAGAAACAAAAATTGGAAAACAATTAGGAACATAATTTAACAAAAACATAACAGTAAACTTAATACTTCAAAGAAATTTAATAAACAATAAACATAAAAATAACAAAATAGCATAACAGAATTGTTTTTATAAATCTATGTAGATATGCAAGGAGACAGGAAAATATAAAAAAAGAAGTGGTATGTAAGAGTTCTGTATTAAAAAAAAATGGTTTTGATAATGTTAAAAAGTGCGCACCCATTTTGAAGACGTAAAAAATGTGCTTCATTTGCGGATTGTCTACTTAATCACGTTTTAATTTATTTTTGTAATTTGTATTTTGTTTTATTTTGTATTTTGTACATATTTTGTATTGGTATTTGTATTTGTATTTGTATTGGTATTTGTATTTGGATTTGGATTTGTATTTGTATTTGTTTTGTATTAATATTTGTATTTGTACTTATATTTGTATTTGTATTTATATTTTATTTATAATTTAATTTTTAATTTTTAATTCTTTATTCTTAATTCTTAATTCTTAATTCTTAATTCTTAATTCTTAATTCTTAATTCTTAATTCTTAATTCTTAATTCTTAATTCTTAATTCTTAATTCTTAATTCTTAATTCTTAATTCTTAATTCTTAATTCTTAATTCTTAATTCTTAATTTTTAATTTTTAATTTTTAATTTTTAATTGTTAATTTTTAATTTTTAATTTTTAATTTTTAATTTTTAATTTTTAATTTTTAATTTTTAATTTTTAATTTTTAATTTTTAATTTTTAATTTTTAATTTTTAATTTTTAATTTTTAATTTTTAATTTTTAATTTTTAATTTTTAATTTTTAATTTTTAATTTTTAATTTTTAATTTTTAATTTTTAATTTTTAATTTTTAATTTTTAATTTTTAATTTTTAATTTTTAATTTTTAATTTTTAATTTTTAATTTTTAATTTTTAATTTTTAATTTTTAATTTTTAATTTTTAATTTTTAATTTTTAATTTTTAATTTTTAATTTTTAATTTTTAATTTTTAATTTTTAATTTTTAATTTTTAATTTTTAATTTTTAATTTTTAATTTTTAATTTTTAATTTTTAATTTTTAATTTTTAATTTTTAATTTTTAATTTTTAATTTTTAATTTTTAATTTTTAATTTTTAATTTTTAATTTTTAATTTTTAATTTTTAATTTTTAATTTTTAATTTTTAATTTTTAATTTTTAATTTTTAATTTTTAATTTTTAATTTTTAATTTTTAATTTTTAATTTTTAATTTTTAATTTTTAATTTTTAAATTTTAATTTTTAATTTTTAATTTTTAATTTTTAATTTTAACTTAAACTTAAACTTTAATCTTAAACCTTTTATTTAAATCTTAAATTACCTGTGATCGGCAGCAACTAGATGTGCACTGATCCACATCTCAGAATCGACTGACTGCAGAAATGTGGATCAAGCCCTTTTATAGAGAGAGAGACAAGCCAGAGTTGCCACTGAAATCTAAAGCAAATCTAGTACGTTAGCCACTAAAATGTAGCATTTTTAAGCAAAATGTAGCATTTAAAAAAAAAACAACCAAATGTTTTTTTTTACTTTTTTTTATTGATTGATTGTAGATCTTTAATAGAGCTTTGTACCTACACTTAATGGCAAGAGTTTGCATGCAGCCTATGAACATAAATGTAGGTTGTTAGTAACGCATCCTTTTTCAAAAATAGATTTGGGCAGATATTGGACACTTTTTCACTCACTCCGCTAGGACGCTTGGGCTTTTACCGTTTTGATCTCAGATCTCAGATTTTTCCTGCCCCACTGGAACATGAAATGAGACTACTTTTTTTTTGCATTTGTGTTGGTGTGTTATTTGACAGTCAGCTATTTTTTTTAATTGCAATTTGTGTTTACAAATGTCTCTTGTTTCGCTTTTGGTGAAAATGTCACTGCAACATGTTTAGCAGCTGTTATAACTGACAGTACCTCAGCTTGGCATACGCTGCTGTAATCAGGAAGCCTAATTGAACTGGATAGTCCGAAACGTTCCAAATAGAAACCCGCGCCAACGCCAATTTCCATCTTTGATCCATCCGTGTATGGTTAAATTAATGGATGTTGGTTGATCTTCATACCATTCGTCCCGGCTGGGAAAATGGTCTTGCGAAATCTAGCCGGGGAGTAGTATGGCCCATGCATACATTATTGCCCGTGTATTTGTTCAGAATTTGTGCAGTATTTCCAGTTTTTGGTCTGGCTTAACCAAACGTACTCCCCCAAAAGAACGTACCAGGAATTTCAATGTCAAATAATCTAATAAGCGCCAGTGACGTGAAATTGCAGCTGAAAATATTGAAAAATATTTCTGAAAATGGTTTCGCGATTGTGTAACCATTTTGGAGTTTTTGAAACTCAGAATCAGGCGACGACTTGGCAAAATCGGTCATGAAGGGTAAATTGGTGGAAACTCGTGCCACTTTTGACTTTAACGCGTTATAGGTTAGAGGAAAAAGAAAAGCAAAGAATTTCTCCTTTTACCTATAAAATCGCTTAAAATGAAATCAGCGCCCACAATACTTATCGCTTTGGTTTTCAACAGATTTAGCTTATCTACAACGGAAAGCTACACAACCCTTATCCTTGATAAACTGTATCACGTCATTGAATAGATAAAAACCACTACTTACTTGACCACAACAATGCCCAATCCGACAGCTGCTTAACGAGTAATTTATTGTTCACCCCAAATTGCACGCAACGTAGGTACGAGAAAGTGCACCCACACTGAGAGAGAATTACTGTTTACACCTTATCAACGAGTGAATGTCAAACCTAAGTCGTGTATCTGGTGTGTGCAGTGTTAACCAGGGCAGCAGAAAAATAACAACTACATCCAGGGTGCAGTGCAATACTCGCTTCGATGCCAAGTAGCAGATTCCGCTTGCAGTTGGCTCTGCATAGTCATCCCCCCAAGTCCCTGTCTGATGCATATCAACTTACAGATGAATATACGTCGAATTCCTGTACACACGTACGTGGCGATTGACTTAGCTACCTATATAAATGAAGAGAACTTGCAGATTAAATCTGCTGTACAGCTGTCAGGGTTAGCTGCCTCCTGTTGTATACGAAGGTATTTGGTTTTCTCGACAATCTGCAAACCTGTAGTGATTTAAAAGCGGCTAACATACGACTTAGTAGGTACTGTCAATAATTTAAAATAACCGCCAAGTAGTGCTGTCCCGTGTCGTCACTGTATAAAGTTAGTAAATTCGCTCTTAGTCCTCGCCAAGAGCGTTCTTTTGCAGGATTTATTATTTACGATGCAATATGGTGTACAGAAACTTTTTGCTGCAAAAAGGAGCCAGCCCGCCGCAGCATGCCACTAAATGTTAAGCTGAAGATAATTAGGATATGAGCAGAGCTTTCTATACGAATTTGTAGGATTTAAAAAAATTTTGGAAAGGACACTTCAATTGTTGGTGCAGCTTAATTATTATGAGGAAATATTTGCTCAACAGTGGGACACTCCTATCAGTAGTATTTTTAGCTTTTGCTTCAAATAGTTTGTAGACTGTTTTTATTAGTTCGTACGAGACCTAGTCGTGGGATGATAGGAAAGGGTGGTTCCATTCTATGATCTCCTCGAAAGGACCTGTGATAGGCGTCCGAAGTACGACGAACTAACGATCGAAATTTCTACTAGAAGGTAAATTGATCTTTCCAAGAATAGAAGTTTCAAATAGAAACCTGCAAAGACGAGCTTGGAAATACGTAAGCATATTCACAGTCGATGATGAAGTTAGGAAAAAAACACGTTAAACCGTGGGGTAGCCAACAATCTGTCAAACCTGGATGGTGATATTCAAGACTTCCGTCCACCCAACTATAACGAAAGTGCTCTCGAACTTAAGTCCAACAAGGTTGCAAAAATGGGAAGCCTTCCGTTTTTTGGGTAGCGCGTTCTTTGGGGTGTTTTTTGTTTTTCAGAAGCCTTTTGTAGCGTTTTTCTATTCGTTTTTGAGGTGATTTTGGAAGTGACATTTTTTAAGAGTTTTTTTGGGGTACTTTTCAGAGCGCTTTGTAGAATTCTTTGAGCGTTTTGTTTTTGCATTTATCGGCGCTTTTTGTGCGATTTTTTGTAGCACTTTTTGGGGCTTTTTTTTTGGCATTTCTGGTGCGTTTTTTATGTTTTTTTTAAGCATCTTTGTAACGTTTTTCTCGCGTTTTTCAAGCGTTTCTTATAACATTTTTCGTTGTGTTTCTTGAGGCGCATTTAGGGTAACTTTTCTGGGTCGTTAGTTTTTTCGTTTTTGAGATGTTTTTCAAAGAAATTGTGCTGCATTTTTCGGTCGTATTTTTGGAAACGAAACACTTTCTTAAGCTTTTTTTTTTTCTGTTTTGAGCTTTTTTTCGAAGTATTTTGCAGCATATTTCGATAGTTTTTTGTTGTAATTTTCGATGGAATTTTTGGGGCATTTTTTTTTTGCGTTTTTGATGTGTTTTTCGAATCAAATTGTGCACCCTATTTTGTGTGTTTTTTGTAGAACTTTTCGCACTTTTCAATGCGCTTTACGGAACTTATTTCGAGCATAATTTACCCGTTCGTCACATTTTATGAGGCGTCTTTAGTGAAGCTTTCTTCGGCGTTTTTTTATTGTTTTTTGAGCTGTATTTCGAAACATTTTTACGGCCTATTTTTAAGAAATTTTTCTATCCTATTAACGTGTTCTTCATATCATTTTTAAGGCATCTTTTCGTTTTTTCTTGTATTTTCTAAGTATTTTCCGAAGCGTTTTTGCGACATATCTCGGTAATTTTTTTATTGGGTTTTTCAGGCGTTTTTTGTGGAATTTTCGGACCAATTTTTAGCGTTCTTTTTTTTAAGCCGTTCTTTGATACATTTTTGATGAATTTTTGGTCGTTTATTGTGGCGATTTGGACGATTTTTTGTTTATTGTAATGAAGATTGTAACGAAATTAAAGAAACCAGTACCGAAAAGATACTTGTAGGGATGACTAAGGAAACAAGTTCCACTTAAAAATAAATAAATAGGTGGCGCAACAGGAGGGTAGACACCATAGGCCTAGCTTCCCGCAACCATTCGTTTGTGTGAGTTTTTATTTTTGGGACGAATGGAAGGGACCTACAATTTTATGCCGAGTCCGAACGGCTGAATTGAATCCGAGGTCATACTCTCGGATGTTTGTCAGACGTTCGCGAGAGGTGGCGCTGTAGAAAAAACCTTAAAACCTTTTTGTTTTTCCGAAGATCGAACCTGGGATCCCTCGCACAGTAGTCCAGCACACTAACCACTGCGCTGCTGCGCCCACAAGCTCCCCTTGGATATATTTATTCACTCTATTCATTGGATTCAATTTGTATAGTTTTGCCCAAGGCATATGTAACCTTCTAATCTATAATCATTTTACTACTCGCATAATATTACATTAACTTGATGTATTTGGGAGCAATTCATTGAAAATAATCCCAAAAATACAAAACTGTCCTTAGTAAGCGAGCTGAAACTAACAGGGGTAAGTTAAGCCGGCAGAAGTTCACTCTCATCTGCCTGAGAATATAACTGAGATGTCAGATAAAGTCTCCTATTACCGTAATGTGCATTTATATCATTTTGTCCATCGTGTACAAGTGTTAGCCCCTTTATAGGTCAGGGTTATAATAAATCAATAACTGATTCTTTTTTTTGTTCTTGCACATCCATTCGATTGCGCTGTCAATATGACGAAATGGCAAGAACTTTGTGCATCTATCTACAAATTTATGATGAACTGATAAAATGTCATTGCCTACTTGACACAGACTTCGTGGCAATAAATCACCTTTTGACATCCATAGGTTACAACCATCCATAAAAAGCGAAAGCATTGAGTCAATGATAAGATGGTGTTGTCAACACAACAGGGACTTTGTGCAGCCAACCTTAAAAATCGATTGAATGCCTAGTGACAACATTGTGTGTGTTTGTGTGTGAAGAAAGTCGTTGCGTACAAATTTCCAGGAACTCATCGACGCAGATGTAGATGTGTTCCGACGACGGCCTATTCACAAATTCACAATTCAAACCACAACCTACCTCCCTACGAGGCACAAGTCAAATTCCTTCATTGCTGTGATGCTAAATCAATAATCCCATCAGTGTTTAAGTAAATAATTCATTTCGTTGAAATTCCCTTGTACTATCCACAGAAGCAAATTTAATACCATGTCCAATTTACAGCTGAACCTTTATAGCCAACGAGTTATTGCAGACTAAAATTGGTATTCAATTGGATGGGAAACAACACCCACTATGCTGTTACTTTGCAGAGCGCGCAATTGCATGTATTGCACATCATCCTTATAACTACTATCGTTTCACTATTTCTACGATTGTGTGCAGCGGCAAAGTGCATATCCTTGTAGGGATACCAAAAGCGGTTGGATTTCTCATTTCAACCCTAAAATATACTCTTGCAGAGGCCGCGCCTCTAAAACATGACTAGCAGAGCAGCAAGGGAAATAGTTTTTTTTTATTCAAAATAAGACGAACCCCGCCCTTTTCTGGCATTTTTCTAACCGTGTTGGTTGTAAGATGTAGGAGGACATCGTTTTGGGAATAATTTATTTTTTTGAATAGGTTACCAACTCTCAAATGTTTTGGCGGGGGCGGGTGGTGACATTTCCCTATAAATTGCAATCCTGAAAATAGTGTTGTCTGTCTGTGACAGTTTTGATGTCAGAACTTGTCAATAAAAAGGCTCTAATCTAGGATTTTTTGAGGCTTTGTGTATCTGTTACTTGAAAAATCAATTGAGAGTGGATCTTCTGCCGGCTTAACTCTGTTAGTTACAGCTCGCTTACTAAGGACAGTTTTGTATTTTTGGGATCATTTTCAAGTCTTTCAACAAGAATGGTGTCCCGTTTACATTTCTTCTGCAAACTTCTTGTAGCCCCTTACACGATGTAAGTAGTTGGTCTATTTGAGGTTTTACCATATATTTTAGGTGCCGTCCCTGGTAGGGTGCTAGAGACATCTTTTTACTCCGAAGACAGTCAGGAAGACAACTACCTTCTCTGGGAGTAGATCAGCAAGTTTTGCTGTGGTAACGATTTTTTTGAGAATGAGAAAAGAGGATTCGTCACTCTCCAGACAAAGTCTACATTTAAGGTCCGGTGAAACTCCAATTCGGTGAAGATGTTTTTTTCATAAGGCCATATGGCCAGTAATTATACCTGTCAGGATTCTTAGGGTATTTTTGTCCAGATTTGTAAGAAAATAGGATTTCCAGGGGGAGAAACTGTTTGATATTGGTGTCTTCGATTTGAGCTAAGCACCTAATGTATTGCCTGAAAAATCCCTTACTGACACCACAAAAGGGTTCAGGTCCGACAAATGCTATTGTCGCCCCAACTTTAACCTGTTAGTCAACTGTTTCGTTTCCAGCAAAGCCCCTCTGTGGGCTGGAATCTAGTGTAGGATGACAAGGTTTTCCTTGGAAAGTTCTTAGATGGCCACGTAAGTTTCCAGGACCAGTTTCGATTTTATGACAGATAAATCCAGAGAACTTGGCTGTCTGAGAAAATAAATATAATTTTACCACGTGTACTAGAACTTAAATTTATTCTAGCGCATTGGTTAATGGCAAGAGCTTCAACGATATGGACGAGTGCTTGCTGAATAGTTCGCTTGAGGCGATTCTCCATTTAAATGCCAGCTTCCGAGTCATATTTATTTAAGTCTTTCTAGCTGGGTATACAGACATTTGGACATTATTCGATTAAGGAACTCTGTCGTCGTCGACGAGTGGCAGCTCTCGGTGAAAATGAACACACACTTCACGGACCAATCCGAAGTGGACGCATTTTTAAGCCGTGCAAATTAAACAATTTTAAAATACACCCCACACACAAAAAACTACTGTCAAATCAATTTGATCGTAATAAAATTACATAAAAAGTCATTCGTTGTTGTTTTTAACAAATTCCTAAGAGCTTATGCCCGCCAACCCTTTGGCGGGAGTTCTGTGCATTTGTTTACGATAAGACGGATCATACTTTTTCACTAATAGCGCATTTTTTTGGCCTGACAACGCTTCTGTCAAAATATTTTTTCATGGGCTTGTGGCTCAGTGGTTAGTGTGCTGGACTACTGTGCGAAGGGTACTAAGTTCGATCCCTGAAAAAACACACATTTTAAGGTTTTTTTTCCATTGCGTCATCTCTTGCGAACGTCTGACAAACATCCGAGGGTATAACTGTCCTGAAAATGCTTCTCAATTCAGCCGTACGGATTCGGCCTAAAATTGTAGGTCCCTTACATTCCGTCCCAAAAATAAAAAAAAAACCCACACAAACGAATGATGTTGTGAGAAGTTAGGGCTAGAGTGTCTACACTCTATTTCTAAAAAGCTTGAGACTGCTTTTGATTTACACGCTTGAACGTCTTTTTAGGACCACAAAAAAGGTAGGGTAGTCTCACAAATTTGGAAAATCCATCTATAGGACGTACTTTTTACAGTTCTTGACGTAAGAATCTACCAGTCTAACCTGAAATAGTGTATCATTCTTTGGTATAATGTGTAGAAAACTTAATTCACGACCTTGTTCAGATAAAAAATGGCTCTACACTTGAGGCAGTTGCTTCATACTTTCTTTTAGCTAAGCCCTTTTATGTAGGTAGAAATCTATAGGTTTGTTTAGTCTTCCATGTCTTTAGGTGCGGAAAGTAAAGCTTTTTCGAGACACAGCCTTGTTGTCACTTTCTTTATATTTCTTATACGAAAAAAGTAACCCTCCATTTTTTTTGCATCCATTGAAAGACCAGACCTGGTAAAAACCCCCTTGTACATACCTACACTCATACTTATATCTCTAAATGTCATTCAGACAAGTCTGTGATGAATAATTTCAACTACTAGTATAAATTGGAAAGATATAATTTTAAGATGCTGATGCAATTTTAAGCAATCATTGGAAAGAAACTAATTTTCTGCCTTAAAGCGTTTAACAAAAACAACCTTATGTAGATATATCTCTTAAAGTCGGTGAATTGTATATATATATGTTGCCACTAGCCATTTATTTAATTAATAAAAATATAAGTCGGCTGACAATCAAAAGACAGACAATTAAAGTTGAGCCGATTTTTAAGGAGTTATCGATTTTTCTAGGGGTAGGTATCACTGTAGTATTAACATGGTTTAGTTTAAAGGTTTCTTGCCAATTTATCAAGAACTAGTTCACGACAGAAAACTTGATCTCTAGAAAAGAGATAGCTTTAATGTCCGCTTGACTGTCAATAGCTGTCAAGATTATCTTAAGCTGTTGTCATCACTGTACCTCTTGTACCTCAGCTTGGAACTCGCTGATTGAACATTTGGAGTAAAAATCTCGCGACAACGCTCCCGTCAATCTGTATAAGTATCTTTAGTTGACCTGATGTATGTGGTTTGGTCTTATTCTCATTAATCCCTAGTGGGGGAAAAGAAGTCACAAATGGTCTTACGAAATCTAGACGGGAATTTATACATTTATACATTGTTGCCCGTGTATTTATTCAGAATTGTCGCTTGATTCGTCAGACTGTGCCTATAAAATAAATAGGTGGCGCAACAGGCGGGTGACACCCAAGGCCTAGCTTCTCGCAACCATTCCTTTTTGTGTGAGTTTCTATTTTTGGGACGAATGGAAGGGACCTACAATTTTATGCCGAGTCCGAACGGCTGAATTGAGAAGCTTTTTCATGATAGTCATACTCTCGGATGTTTGTCAGACGTTCGCGAGAGGTGGCGCAGTAGAAAAAACTTTCATTCATTCATTCATTTTCAATGGTCCGCTTGTCCATTAAGTGGGTCGCGGGTGTAGGTTGCTCAAGTGGACCCTCCATAGCTCTCGATCCTCCGCCATCGACTCTAAATCATCAAGGGCAATCCCCATACGGGTAGAGGAGAGATTATGAATTTGATCTAACCATCTCATCCTGGGTTTACCTAGGGGACGCCTGCCCGATGGTACGGATTCCATAGCACGTCGTGGAATCCTGGTCGGGGACATGCGTTTAACATGCCCAAACCACCGAAGCATGGATCGCTCCGTTCGGAGAAGTAGCTGCTCGACATTGAGTTCCTCACGTATTCTAGTAAGATGTAATTTGTCTTTTTCCGGGGATTGAACCTGGGATCCCTCGCACAGTAGTCCAGCACACTAACCACTGCGCTACTGCGCCCACGTCAGACTGTGCTTACAGTAAGGTGAATATTCTGGCTTTATGGAGGAGCACTGATTCCCTCATGAAAAAGTTTAAGGGCTAAAAATTGTGTATTGTTGACCAAGTGTAGTGCCAATGATGGCCATTCTTCGTCATAGTTCAAAATGGCTGGAGGCTTTTAACAGTCCAGGGTGGACCTAGGAATCAACCAACAGTCGTCTCCAGTTTCGCACACCAAGTTGGTTGAGGTCGCTCTACAATTGTGCACGCCAGATGAGGTGTTGTCTTCCTTCGCCTTGCTGGTACTCGGGTTTGGAGTCAAAGACTTGCCCTCCACACTCCATCGATACAAACTAGACCGAAAATAACTCGAAGTGTCTTTCTCGGGTGTGAATCCGAAAATCTCTCAGGCCGAAGCATTCACATCCATTCGTTCTACATGACCCAGCCACTGGCTAGGTTGATGTCCCCCAGCACATCCTGGACGAATAGTTCGTCGTCAATTCGCCGTTTATACAGAGGGGTCTGAAAATTACTCGAAGAATTTTCCTCTCGAAACAACCAAGGATAACTTTATCCGCTTTTGATAGAGGCTATGCCTTTCCGACATAGAAAATGACTGGGACTATTAGGGTCTTATGTTATCTGTCCGTCTGTCAAGCCAATTTTTGAACCTAGGTCTATCTCAAAAACTAATTGACGTAGAAGGTTTAAATTTGTACACAGCATCAGGTATAACCTCTAGTTCTCTTTTTCCTTTGTCCTTTGTAATTTCCAATCACAACCCTGCTATAAACTTCCTTTCAAAAATAAATAAATTAATTTTAAATGTACAGCAATTATTTTTGAAAAAAAATTACGTATACGCCACAGTTTACCAAGTTTTAATATTTTTCTTTTAAAACAAAATGTTTGCACTTAATAATATTTTTTTTCAAATAATTTTTATTTATTGCATAATTATTTTGCTATAATAACTATTATTGTTAACACTCGTCGTATATTCAGTATTAAATTTCGACTGAGAAATGCAAACGCTTAGAACCGAGAAATTCTAAAATGAACGGGTAAGTGACACACGATAAAATAAAAACAGTAATTTACAAATCGTTAAATGGAAGATGGACGCATCGTCCCATACCAATTATTATTGATGAATGCATTAAACGAACACATTGCGAAGCAAACTTCTATCTGACCGTAAGACTAAGACCCTATTGATGGGCTCTGGCTGTTACAGAGAATATATCTTTCTATGGGGAAATAAAACAATCCCGAAATGGCCGAAAAATGCGAAACACGTATTCCTCCATTATCCTTACTTTTGATGGCATAGTCCGGGACGAACCACGACACGTCATTCTAGCCAGTTAGCTCCCTAACTCTAAAATACAAATTTCACGACAAACTATTGACAAGAACCTGACATAAGAACTGATCTATAAACTGACAAAATATCCGTAGTTTGGAATAGTGGTTTTAGAATAAATGCCGGACAAACAAAAACGAAAAATTTTTGAAAAGGGGATAAAACCAAAATTGTTTCCAAATTACCCATATCCGATCGTAACCTTTACTTTTCACAAGAATATTCTTACTTGAGCCCTTTTTATCTGAGCGGTTTCTTGCATTTTCAGGACGCATGAAAGGGACCTACAACTTTGTGCTGCACTCCAACGCCTAAAATTCTCTTTTGACCGGTAAGATTGTTACTGACCTTGATCCAGTAGCGAACTTTCTTCATCGTCATCCTACAAAATCGAACGAGTTTTCCAGGGATGCCAAAGTTAGACGTGGCTCTATATAGCTCGTCTCTATAGATGTTGTCATAGGCGGTTTTGAAATCTATGAAAAGATGATGGGTATTGATTTAGACTTCTTTTTTCCAGGATCTCTGCCTAAGTGTGAAAATTTGATCACCGGTGGCCTAAAACTGCAATAATGCAGGCCAATCAGGTTATTTAGGAAGGGTTTAAGGCGTTCACACAATATAGCCGTAGTTTGGATATTGTTATCCGTACTTCGTGTTGATCAGGTGGCTGGAAGTTTTATCTACTATATAGAGAAAAGCTTAATATTTAAATCATCTAAAGCCACACGGGTTGCCACTAATTCCAAAAAATTTACAATCATTCCCTTTTGTTTAAACATAATTTAATTCTCATTATCCACCCAGAATAGAGTCCTGCGCTATACACGGTCTTGTATGCCTCAATAAAGCAATGCCATAGCTTATTCATTATCGAGTGTTACATCCACGATATGGGATTAAAAATGCATACCTATCCCATGCCCATCTCTAGCCCCCATCCAATAATGTCAACTAGAGCAAACCTGTCATCCTGAATATTTAATAATAAATTTTGTTTATAATTGCTTTTCTCTGTCTACTTCTTCCTACACCCACCCGCATCCACTCGGTCCTACTATCCATAATGACTGTTGTTGCATTTCCAATTTCCTGGCTTTCTTTTGAACTAAAGTCTCCTCCTTCCATTGGCGCTATAAAATAGAAAGAAAAAAAAATAATCAATACTCCCATTCTAACTGACAACAATGTCCATGTGAATTGTTTTATACCACCGTCAAGCTATAATAAAAAAAGAACTAAGAACAATCAACAAAAGTAGAAAATATAACAATAGTAGGAAGGGCGTACATAAAATCTAAGAACTCTCTAGCTCGCTCTCTCTCTGTTTCATTCGCACAGCATAAACACTAAAGCTTCTTCTATATATGCATATACAACAACACAAAACATCACAGCATAAGCATAGTCAAGTCGAGGATGCAGTTTGGCTAGAAAACTTTAACAAAAGGCAAAACAACAAAGAATCGCTTGACGGAACACACACACAACCCACACTACCAACTGTTAATTATTATTTGTCAGTGTATATAACACAGAATATTTTGTGTGCAATAATAATAACAGCTATACACAGCATCGCTACACTAAAATCGCACACATATGCAGATGTGCACTAGGCGCAGGCAGATATTGCCGCTGGCCCCCCTGAAGTTGGGTTAGGTTGCACTGCGCGTTGCACTACAACTGGCTGGGGCCTGGGATGTTTGTACTTCTATACTGCTGTTGATGTGTTGTGTTACTCTGTTATCCTTATTGTTTTTTTATATGCATTTGTATACGTGTGTGTGTGAATGGGTGTGCTTCTTATGGGCATTTATATTCCTTACCCCAGTTTTTGCATGGAGCTCTCTCCCTTCGTGCTGTTTATCTCTTTCTCACTTGAATTCCTTGGCGGTTTGGTTTTTGTACTTTTGCACTAGATAGGAAGTTGTTGCAACTTTTTTTGCGCCTTATTTTTGTGGGTGAAAAAGTTCCAAAATCGACTTTGCATAGGTATGGCGGTGACAGCGTAGTCTGCAGAAAGGATTACAGTGACGGTTGGTCCAAAAGCAACATTTTTGCCTAAAATTTGCCTCGGCCGACCAAATATTGACAACTTATAAGAAGAAGAAAGATTTTACAAAATTATTAAAAAACATTTTGGTACAATTTTGCACTTTAATTTTTGATTTTGTTAAAAAAAAAAATGTGCTCAAAAGTATTCATTAAAAAAAAGACAGAAAATTCATAAGAAACACCAGGTGCCCAGAAATTCGCTGAGAGCACCAAATGATTGCATTTTTTTCCACCACGTTAGCGATGGTACGTAGCTTAAGCATGTACACCAAAGAGGGCGTCATAAACGTTATTAAATACTGCTACTACGCCGATGACCACCAATTGCAACTCGCACGCAATGCACATCGTGAAGCAAGAACCCGTTTTAAAAAAATCAATTAAGTCTAGTAAGCGTCTTTGTTTTAAGAACCTTTGCGAAGAACTTAATAAAGACGTTTGGGGTAAAGCTTACGAAATCGTATCGATGAAGCTAAAAGTTCGCCAACGTGTCCAGTATTGTTGCGGCAAATAGTTGAAACTCTAAGAAAATAGGGGACTAGGTAATCCAAGCGATAACGAGATAGGACCTACACCCATTATTACACACCAAAAATTATTCGAAGCATGTAAGAGGGTACGCAATAAGAAGGCTCCGGGACTGGATGGATAGAGCCCTAAAAATCTCAATCAAAGAACGGCCCGACTTATTCTCCGAAATGTTTAACGCGTGTCTCCATGGCGTCTTTCCTGAGCCTTGGAAGCGTCAACGACTTGTCCTACTGCCGAAAGGAAAGGTTAAAACAAACGAGCCATCCTCTTATCGCCGTATTTGTTTACTAGACACAATTGGTAAAATTTTTGAGTGGAATTTAACCTAGAAATGGTTATTCATGCTCGTCAAAGCTTCAAATACCATCTAGAGCATGTAGGCAATAAGTCTGCCAAAACTGTTAGTATGCACTTTCGAGGTTGATGAGTAACATCGGGGGCTCGAAACAGAATAAGAAAATACTTCTTGCAGGAGCTGTATCGGTTAAACACTCATGTACGCAGCCGGAATATGGTCAAGTGCCACGAAAGTTAAGTCTTATGGACGCGGAACTAAATCCGTCAGAACTGTTTCAAACGATGCTATACTCGTCATATCTTCAATGCTACCTATCGATCTACTTGCTGAAGAAATGAAAACGCTAAGAACCGAGCGAGTTCGAAATGGTCGCGTGGACGACGTTAAAAGAAGGTACGAAAAAAATCGCAGTATCGCAACCTGACAACTACAATGGAATGAATCGTTGAAGGGAATATGGACACATCGTCTCATACCAGTGATTGATGCATTGATTAAACGAACTCATTTCTATCTCTGAAACCATCCCAAACTGTTCACATTGCGAAGTACGTGTTCTTCCACTGCCCACGGTATGAAACCGAGAGGATTGCCTGAGGGCATCAATTTGGGGAATGGGCCACTCCCGATAACATCGTAGATTACATGTTGCTTAAAGACGAAATTTGAACTATTTTAAGCATTATGACGTGCGAATTCTCAGCGATCTCAGGCGTTTAGTGCGCCAACGAAAATTGAAAAGCTCAAATAAATAGAGCGATCCATTATGGCCTTATACCGACCCCCGCGAAGTAATGTCTTACGGCGGTACAAATATCGGTCTGTTCAGGAAGGGAGGCGGTCTTAGCCAGTAAGAATCTTGGAAGATCGTAAAATTTAGGGTTTTCAAATTTACGAAAATGTGGTTAAATTTTTTTCAATATTTTGACAATTTCCTCAGAGAAAATATTTCGTAAGCTTTGCCGCACTTTGGTAAAATTTTAGACCCAATTTTGTTGCTAATTTTATACTGAGATTTTGTAGCTAAAATGTTTACTGCATTTGTGGTATAATTGGAGAAAATTATTAGAAAAATCGATTCAAAACTATTGACACTTTTTGGTTAAATTTTGTTCCTAATTTTCTACTTAAATTGTTTACTTTGACTTTCTTAACAATTTTCAAGTCTTATGATTTTTTTTTTTTTACTTTTTTTCATCAAATCTGACTTGATAATTCTACATTTTCCAAAGAATTAAGTCAGATTTTGACTTAATTTTTTTACAGTTCTGATTGACTGTTTTTTCTATAATGATTCGTAAAAATTTCGATTAGGAGACTAAATTTTGAACCAAATTCTGAGAGATTTTATTAAAAGTTAATTTTCACTGCTATGCTAGTTTTTCTGACATAATTTCGTAGTATTTTGTCAACGGGATATTTGGTCCCAAAACTTGAAGGACTTCTGAACGTCTCTGTATCTTGAACGAAAAATGTATCTCCCAACAAGCTCAGTTGGTTGTGTGGCAATTTTGTATGTGTCATTTATAAAAATGCACCCCTAAACTAAAAATTTCGTTCCTTAAGACAGTCAGTATTTTTTCTGCGGGCTTTCATAAAGATATTCGCACTAAATTTCAAGAAACTTTATCAAACCTTTGTCCAATTCGTCACACCAGACTGTATGTTTGCATTCGAATTAAGATTCCTTACCCCGTCTGCCGATTGCCGATTCCCAACCCCAACTGTCTACACAATGGTGGTGTTATTTTACAATAGCTCCCACCCTCCACACTGCAAGGACAACCGCACATGCATTCACATCAACAGCAAGAGACACAGCAGAAGGAGGGAACAGCAATAGCAGTAGAACTTACAATCGAGCTCTAAACACGAAAGCAATAGCCAAAGTATGGATGGGGACGCGCAACGCAGTCCATACAATACATACCGTGTATACTGTTACTGTGGGGATACAAAGCAAAAGCACCCACACAAATACATCGGACTTTATACCTGCTATGCTACTGACTTGAATTGCTTGCACTGCTCCTGGTTCGTGGTGTACTAAGATGCAAGCAACTCGCAAAATAGTTTACGAATGTGTGCGGCTGTATGGCATCGACCATAGTCCTTGTTTTTTATGTATCGTTATTTCTTGTATACAATAATAGTTATTTCCTAGAGAAAATGCATGTGCTCTTGTATATGCATATAAACAAACCGTGAAACTAATAGTTCCCAGAAGGATAATCCTTCCTTGTTGCACCCTTGCGAAAGAAGGGGAATCTATGGTAGAGGCAAAGGTACATCTTCTTGGATCGTCCGTCGTCGTCGTAGTTATTGCGCATGAATTTGTGTACATGCAGTGCAACAACAATAAACATAAATACAAAATACATAAAGCAGAGCACTAGCAGATACAAGAAACAAGAAAGCACTGGATGGTGGGGGTGTAATAGAGTATCCTCTGCCCACATGCAATCCCATACACACAGAATCCGATTACTGTGGAGGGTTAATTGCTTTCTTGGATAGGGTACAGTAGATTATGTTGCGGAAGGTGGTTGAAAGTACCTACATATTTTGGTCCTTGTCACGGTCCGCAGTGTATCAGTTTATCAACACTGATCGAGCCGAAGATCGGGTGTTCGGAAGACAGAGCTTTAAAATGAGAAATTTTAAGATTGCGAACTCTACAGTCTTTGTCCTTGAAATTCGCGACCCATCTTCACACTTATCACCTCTCTAAAAGATCTGAATGTTTTCTTACTCCTTCTTCGGACCGAAGATCGAGCCTTAAAATGCGACATTTGAGGATTGCGATCTCGAAAGCCTTTGTCCTTGAAATTCTCGACCTATCTTTACCTATATCACTTCCCTAAAGACTCTGAATGTTTTCTTACTCCTTATTCGGACCGAAGACCGATGAACGAAGACCGAAGATCGAGCCTTAAAATGCGATATTTGAGGATCGCGATCTCGAAAGTCTTTTTCCTTGAAATTCGCGACATATCTTCACCCGTATCACTTCTCTAAAAGATCTGAATGTTTTCTTACTCCTTCTTCAGACCGAAGATCGAGCCTTAAAGTGCGACATTTGAGGATCGCGATCTCGAAAGTCTTTTTCCTTGAAATTTGCGACCTATTTTCACCCGTGTCACCTCTCTAAAGGCTCTGAATGTTTTTTTAACTTCTACTTTGGACTGAAGACCGATGAACGAAGACCGAAGATCGAGCGTTAAAATGCGACATTTGAGGATTGCGATCTCTACTCTTTTTGTCTGAATGTTTTTTTTACAGTTCACGTTAAAAAAAACAGCAAGTTACTGGTGGAATCTTTGATAGCTTGTACGTCAATGGTCTTGTTAATTTTCTGTCGTTTATGTGCACCTTTTGTCGAGGCTAAGGACACACCAAAGGGTCTTTCAGTTGTAATCGCATGCAGTTCATAGCTTTCGATCTTCTGACTCTAAAGTCTGCGGTTGATGTCCACCTTTCGTCGAGGTTAAGGTCTTCCATTTGTAAACACAGGCTCTTCATAAGTTTTACCAAAACCTGCCTTGCAAATTCCATTAATAGGGCATTTTACAAAAGTCCAACATTTTGCAGCAGTCTTCCCTTGAAGCTGTTCTTTATACTATGTGTTATTATTCTATTTTGGTTATCGCCATGCAACATTGTTTTGCTAAACTTATTTTTTAGGATAGGTACAGCGACTTTACTGTCTGAGTATGGGTCCTATCTATTCTATTGTGCATATGTGCCATTCTTCTACCCCTCCCCCCAATCCTCCACCATCTCCACAATAGTTTCTGCCTGCATGTTAAATTTCTCCTTTAGCAATTGTACTGTATTTGTTTTTGATGTTTTTGCCTTCAATATGAGACACTGAATCTGCGTCTGGATGTATATGTGTCTATTGTGTGTTGGGGTATTAATTTGCAACCCCCAGAATCGCAGGCAACTCTGAATGCAAAGTTTGGTTCGGTTATATTGCATATATAAAATATTTTATTCGTTTTATTATTTCAATCCTTCTCCTCTCTCTTGTTCGTTTCTGTGTTTCTCATGGTCTCATGGAATTTTCAATTTTCTACACAATGGATGACAGCAGCAGGGTTGAGTGTGGGGTGGGTATTGTGGATCTTACTTTGTTTATTAAGCATACACTGGGGTTTAGCAAGCAATATCCGACAAAGGGGTCAATCGAGTTTTTTTTAGTGGGAGAAAGCAAGTGTTTTTTTCAGACCTTTTTTCAAACCTACAAGACTTTTAAAACATACTTATCTGACGCGTTTTTTTAAGACATTTTTTCAAAGCTACAAGACTTTGAAAAAATACTGATTTGGCGCATTTTTTCAGACCTTTTTTCAAACCTAAAAGTCTTTAAAAAAATAGTTCTGATTTGGCGCGTTTTTTTCAGACCTTTTTTCAAACCTACAAGACTGTGAGAGTTGATTTCTAAATCGACTTGTATTTATGTTATTTTTTGGAAGAATGAATGGTTACAAAATCGGTCAACGGGTATGTGTCCAGGGGGTATATGCATATCTCTAATGGATTGAAGAGACATCCAAAATGATACCGATTTCAACTTCGGAGGGAAGAAAATACAAAATCGACCAGGGACCAATCACTGCTAAGCTTATGGGTCAAAATCAAGACGTCTGACATGGGACTGATTTTCTATATTTTTGATAGATTTTCTATATAAGGGGGATGCTAAAAAAAAACTGCCTACATGATAACTACAATTGAACAACCACTGATCGACAGCACAGTGCTATGCAGCTTGTTGCATTTTTTTTCTGCTCGTTTTTTGCTCTGCTGCCAAATAAGTATTGAACTGAAAAACGGATTTTGACACAACTCCACAGAGAAACCAATACTTATTCAAAACTGAACTCGATAATATTTCCTAGATGGGTGTGGGTGGTGCAATGCAATGCGGTGGGTGGCATGGTTGTGTGAAGTGTGGTGGGCTCTGTGAGAAATTCAGCTTCAATGGCAGGATGGCTCTTACCAAGGAAGAAGCACCACCAAACTTATACCTATCCTGCCGAAAAGTGGTTGTGCATACACAATTTTCTTTATCGCTATTCGTTGTGTTGTGTCTTACTGGTTTTTAGTTTCCTTGTTTTCGTGCTCTTCGTCCTCGCCTCTGTTTTTAGTTTGGGGATTTTTGGGCAGTCCTATATATATGAGTGTGTTCTGTGTTAGTTTCCGCTCGATGCGGTGGGCATCGACAAAGTGTGTGTGCTGAGAGGGAGACGGGACAGACCGCCTCCCCCTAAATTGCAATATAACCGCTACATTTCGATGGTAATGGTGACGGTGCTCGGGAGTTGTTAGTATTGTAGCAGGAGGCAGTCCTGTTTATGTTGCTGCTTCAGCTATAGCAAACTTTTGCGGAGGATGAAGCGACGACGGCGGCGGCGGCAATGGCAACGACAACGACAACGACATCGACGGCAGCAGCTATATCTACTCGAACCAACACGAAAACTGTTATGCACTGGATGCAGACGCAGAGCAGGGAGGTGGATAAGTTAAATGCTGAAGCAACATAATAAAACAAGCGGGGGAAGCACCGCGCCGCGCCGAGCGCCACTGTGCGAGCAAAAATAAACGATAAAAAGAGGTAAAGGAAAACAGTCAAGGCAGCAGAAGGAGAAACAACAAGTAATAACGATGACGAGGCCGGGGGGAAATTCGCACATACTATGCAACGGAACTGCTGCTGCACACCCTGTTTATACTGTGCAAAGTCCCAGTCCCAGTGCCAGACCCTTTCTAACTTCTTCGTCTTTTTTTTTTGTTTTTTCATTTTTGTTGTGAACGATGTTTTCTCGTGTTTTTTTTTTTGTTTCTTGTTCCGTATACTGATAAAGTTGTGCTCTAGTAAAGAGGAACGATGCACTCTTCTTGCTTCGGTAGTGTACTGGTATATCGCTCGCGCGACGCGCTCCTACGTGTAGTTTAGTTTATTGCTCCAACATCCCAACAAGGATATCAAGAAAACATATAAATAAAAAATAACAAAAGCAAAATATATATATCTACACTAACGAAGAGAATTTATTATATATAAAAAAGGGATATATATTTTTTTTTATATTACATAAATATTTACAAAAAGAAGTACACCCGATCCTGCACCCCCACCATCATCGCATCCTGTATACTGTTTCGTTTGGTGCTTGTACATAGATCTGCATTTTTTGTGCATCCCTTGTGCCGACTCTCTCCGAATAGTATCGCCGCTGCAATCGAAACGTAACGAAATTTAAACCTATAACAATAATATAATAAAACAAAAACAAAAGGATATAAATAAACGAACAAAAAAAAATAATACACCCAAGGATACACATTTAAAAAAAAAAAATATATATATATATATATATATATATTAAAACAAACTAGTGCGAGCTGACGGGATTTTTTATTTTTTATTTTTTTATTTTTTGCTGTTTTATTTATTTTTTTGTTGTACACCATAACAGAAAGTAGTCCTTGCGCCTCGTCGCACACCAGTTGGAACACAGAGTGTTTTTGAATATTTCTTGGCAATGTTGTCCACTTTCGGTGCAGTCAATAAATAATAATATTTTTTCCTTAATGGCGCGGTGAAAAAAAAAATTATATATAAAATATAAATAAATTAAATTAGCTTCCCAAAAGTAACAAGAGTATAATCAAAAATTGCTCCAAAGCAATAAATAATAATAAAAAAAATGTGTTAAGCCGAAAATATCTCAATGGAACTGCTAATTGGCTTTAAGAAGAGGTGAGTGAATGAATTAAAATTAAAAACAAAAATAAAAAAAAAATTATAAAAAAAGTCCTGCTGCCGAAATTTTGATTTTCCGTCGGGAATTTTCTTTGGCGAAAAATTAAGAAAATTTTTGAAAGTCTATATTTATTATTATTATTAAATTGGCAAAATATAAAAATAAAAATGCGTTAATTTTAAAATTTGTTTAAAAAACGTTTCTAATAGTTGACGGTAGTGTAGAAATTTTGTGTTTGTAATTCGCTGGCGCCGAAATTAATGTGCGGGACAAAGTCAAGCAGATTTTAGTTTTATACAAAATTTAGTCCTTCATTTATTATTAAATGTGGTCTTGGGCTTGTTGTGGTGTAAAGAGGAAAGAAAAATATTGATTAAAAATCCATTTTCAGTCGAAACTTATTGATGTTTGGTTTCTCAAAAGGTTAGGCTATGATGGGGTGTGTAACAGAAGCAAACTCATCATCATACTCATACTCGGAGATCTAAAATAGGTCCACTATAAAGGCCCCTTTTTGAGACTAAAAAAGATGGAAACCTATTACAAAAAAAGAAACCCAGCTTTGGAATCACTTTTTGCTAAGGATCTGATATCTAAAAGCCTGCTAAGTGCTAACCTGTATCCTAGGGTACGTCGACGTCATTTTTTCAGGATAGGACAGTGGTCCAACATTTTACTCCTCAATGCCGATACAATATTTCCTTAACGCTTTTGATGTGATTGTACGAATTTTATTCGGTTTTATGGGGTGGGATTGATTGGCAACGAAGAATGAGGCAAGTTGCAGCTTTTTTTAATTGCAATACTCCACACGCTTCTTTTAAAAGACTCCTAGTTTTGCAGTTCCACTGAGTAAGAAACTGTTCCCGTTCCGATCTCGATTTCTGAGACATAAGTTTGAGATTTCCACTCAGCCCGGCTTAAGAACAGTATTGGAATATCAAGATTAAAGTCATTTTAGGAAATTCTATAGCTTGATATTTTTATCCTTTTTTTTCTATTATTCTTCATCACTTAAAGATTTCGAAACTCACTAATGGAGAGAAAGCAAAGGGGATAGCGAATAGTTACAGATTTGAGTTGAAAAGCAAGATAGTGAGGTGTCTACTGATGTCATAGGACTCTGGAAAGGCAAATTAAAAACGACCTTCTGTATTTAATTGCGATCAAACAGAACTGTGCAGAAAGCAGGTTAGAAAAAAAATTGACAGAAATTGCAGCATGTGTGCTTTGAATAAAAGAGCAAGACGGGCGGGACACAACTAAGGGTGGGCATCACAAATTTTTAAATTTGAGTTGGCCTCGACTCCAGTGATGCGTTTCGCCCCGATGTTTTGGGTGGGCTCAATAGTAGTAATGGGCCATCTAGTGGTTTCGTTTTAAATCATATGTTATCTTGACACTGACAGCTGTTTCCCGCTCGAAATCTTGACAGAAAGTCAGTATCGTACCTACGCGGAACGAAATTTTTGGCCGAATTTTGGCGCCTTCTGTACGCAAGTATGTGCAAAAAGTTCATGAGACTGGTATGCTAGTGGACAACACTCATGGTCCCCGTACACAGTGCATACAGACGAAAATGTGACTGCTGAAGACAACAACATTGTCCGACATGCTTGTAAAAGGATTTAAAATCCAAGCCGGTATGTCGATTGACAAAATGTCGTCAAAACCGTGTACATATGTCAGTTTTTAAGTGGGCACAGTAATCAAGTCAGTGTCTTGATCGGTAGTTGGTGTTTGTCAAAGATTTCTTTTCCATAAGATCAGCTTAGCAGTTATTTCGTTATTTTCGTTAATGCAGACAAAACACTTTTTGCAAATTGACATCATTGAACTTGTTGAAAAAGTCGGTCAAAAAGGCGACATCACTTGCAGCACTCAGAAGTGCTTTCCTTCAAGAAATTCCACGACAGAACTTTGTAAATTGTTGGATTGTTTTTAGGCAAGCATCGTCATTTTCTATGCATCCAAAAACTTGTACTATAAAAGACTACCTTGTTTTATTTGTACTGTCCTTTATAAATAAATTGAATTGAATTGAATTGAATTGAATTGAGTTGTTTGAACAATCGATCATTTTTAAATCACTGCTCCATATTTTATTCACAGTTGTGTAAACTAACTGCAGATACTTGTGAAGTCTTTCACTCGAATTTCTAGCAACCAGACCTTGGCGATGGATTTTTCCTTTTAATATGAGCTATGAGACCTTTGTATCGACCAACCATAGCTGGGGTGGGGCTCCATGCGTAGCTATAGCCAAAATGTTGGACCATGGTATACCTTTTTGTGTAAGGAAGTCTTCCAACGTTTAAAACATATCTTCACCTTTCGTGTCCGTTTTCATTGTTCTATCATAAACAGTTTTTCGTGAGAATTTCCGTCCTTTACAAAACGAACATAAGACAAAAGCATAGACTCATTTCCCGGTAGTATTGACTCATCGAATTGCAATACAAATTGAAATGTTTTCAAGCACCTACAAAGAGATTTTTCAAGCATTTTTTAATCGCTGACTCGATTTCGGTGAGTGTACCTTTTCACTATGTGCAGTGTGACCTGTTTTCCTTCTTTGGAAATTGTTTTATGGTTTGGTTTTCTGTTTAGGAAATTACACCTAATACTTAAAAATATCCCAAAATACATTCAGCGTCCACTTAATTCCTTCATTCGTCTATGCAAATTTGAAAACTACTCAGAACGCCAAAGTACGCCCTCTAGTTGGCGCTATCGCCCAGTTTTAGAATGGCTGGTCTTAATAGATAGCTTAGCTTTGAAGACGCCAATCTTGCTTTACTCTCGGATATTTGTCCCACGTTCCCGAGAACAAGGATCAACAAAAAACAATTTAAAAAGCTAACAATATTCGTCCCACAAATGTGTGTGTCGCCTACACCCGCCTCGACCAATATCCTTTGGAAACAGTCGAAATGTATCCCTGCCAACATAATTCCCATACCAAATGTAAAGTTCAATAAACAAAAAAATTTATTTGGTTATGTATCTATCACCATACGGTAAAAAAAAAAGGCGGCAACATTTAGCATTAGCAATAACAACACCTCAAAAATTATGAAATATCTAAGCGATGATGATTTATCCGAAAGAAAATAATATGCGCCAAGAGTGCGCGATTGTGTTTGCCCACACATCTGCGTGCGGCTGTTATGTGAAAATAAATTATTTGAACAACAATCTAACAGCAATAAATAAAGGCGCGAGGAAACAAAACAACGCGAAGGAGAGAGCGAATGTTTCCCGTTTTTTTTTTTTTACTTCACATTCTTGTTTTTTTTTTTTTTTTAAGAATTATGGAAAACAAACAAAATGTCTCTTGCGGGTTGTGGTAAGCAAACAAATATGAAAACAATTACTACACGATGTTCCGTCAACAACAATTACATATTTGCATTAATGCAAATGTCATGCGAATAGATAACGCTATAGTGGTATGCGGTGCGATTTTTATTGACTTTTATTGACCCTTAAGTGTGGACTGTCATTAGCAGTCGGAAATCTGGTTCGGGATGTTACCTTTAGATGCCCGATTGCCAGTGTCACACTGTACCTAGTTGTGTGTGCTTGTTTATTTGTGTTTACATGCTGGATTGGAGTTTTTATTGATTTTTTTTTAGCCAGAGCTGGTAAACAAAAGGCGCAAATACATAGAGCTTTAAAGAAGAAACGTCTGTGGACAGTTGAGAATACATTGTTGCTGTTGTTGATCTAATTCGAAAGAGGATCATTCCAGCTTTAAATGAGACTTGAACCAAATGCCGACGTTTATAGCCTTCCGAAAAACATACTCGATATGGGTCTTGAGGGTATAGCAGAATTCGGTTTACAAGAAAAGTTTTCTTGGGATCATTTTAAAATCCTGCGAACTTAGGCCATGTTTATAGGGAAGGTATAGATGAGCAGTTGTATACACACATGTGTCCTAAATAATATTTAAGTACTGACCGAAGATCATTAACGAAACTCATAAAAAGAACTTACTTACTTTACTTTTGGTGGCGCTTACAGTCCGGGGTGGACCACGACCTCAACCAACAAGCCCCTCCAGCCAGCTCGGTCCCTCACCAGCTGCCTCCAGTTACGCACACCAAGTTGGTTGAGGTCGTTCTCCAATTGTGCGCGCCACCTAAGGTGGGGTCTTCCTCTGCTGCGTTGTCCCTCAGGGGTGGATTCGAAGACTCGTCGGGCTGGTGCGTTGTTGTCCATACGCTCCACGTGTCCCAGCCATCTCAGCCGTTGTATTTTCAGCTTTTTGACCAGGTCAGCGTCGCTGTATAGCCCGTATAGTTCGTCATTGAATCTTCTTCTCCACACTCCATCGTCACAAACTGGACCAAATAGAAGAATTTTTCTCTCAAAGCATCCCAGAAGGTTTTCATCCACTTTTGACAGGGTCCATGCTTCTGCACCATACAGCAGAACCGGGATGATTAAGGTCTTATATAATATCTCCTTGGTTCTATGAGAGATGACTTTACTTCTTAGATGCCTTCTTAGCCCGAAGAAACAGCGATTGGCAAGAGCGATTCTTCGCTTGATCTCTGCGCCGATGTCATTTTGCGAAGTGATAGTGGAGCCCAGGTAGACAAAGTCTTTAACGACTTCGAAGTTGTATCTGTCCATCGTGACGTTTTGTCCGAGTCGTCGATGTATGAGAGCATGCCTCTGTTTTTCAAGATCTATGCTTTCCTAATGGCTGACGAATATAATAGAGGAAGAAGAAAAAGAAATCAAAGCTTCGCTTAAGGCCTTGCTCAACCTTGTAACCCGTTCCAAAATAGTTCGGGAATGCAAAATTGAACTCGGTCGCAAGGCTAAACTCTTTGACTCTTGTCTGGACTCCAGATCACACTGCGATTGCTGGAAATGAGATATCCGATGAGATTGCTAAGCAAGTCTCAGAGGATATTTTCTCGGGACCAAATACTGTGATAGGTCTTCCTGCGTCCCCCGTCATGGCATCCATTAACGATTGTGTCTCAAACCAACACAAATGTTTATGGCAAAGACCTACAGGATTTAAGCAGATTAAACGCATGAGAAAGTCTGAGACATTTCTTCTGCAGTAAACTTATTGGCTTTCTGACGGGACACTTTGCTTTTGCTAAGCATCTTAGTGTGCTGGGCTTAAGCTAAACAACTGCCTGCCACGCTTGTGGAGAGGGCGATGATTTCTTCAATTTATTTGCTGAATTAAGTCCTCAATTGTTATAAAGAAAGTAACTCGTAACTAAATTCTGATTGCCAACAAAACCATTTTAAGGTCCTTTCTAGTAACTACATCCCTTGTCACTTTGATTCATCTTTTAAAGGACTCTGCAAAACCGAGCTATTTCCTTTTGGTGCACTTGTCCAAAGAGCCCAGTGTGCAATTGTGCACACCTCTGCAATTGTCAATGTCATGCAAATTGATTCAAGAGGTAGCTAGGGAAGACATCGATTTCCATCCAATAAAAAGTAGCACATAGGGGCAGGCTGGAGCGGTCTGGGGGCTGCATGGCATTTTACCATTTTCCACCTCGCGCATTACTCGCATATACGAGTACACACATATTTATAATCTCTGGCAGTTGTTGTTATAACCCCGTGTCGTCTTATATTTGGTTAACTCGAAGTGAAAATAAATTTGTTTGCTGTTTTGTTTACCATCATCGGTGTGAGTGTTTTGTATTTACTGTTTATTTTTTGTTATTTCTTTTTTGTTTTTTAAAGACACAACACATATACCGTATAGGTTCCTATCCAACCGTATATACGGTGTATTCCGGCAGCAAACAGACAAGACGTGGTGTGTCGCAAAGAACTGCGCTCTCTTGTAAGAGAGGCTTTAAAAACTAACACGCGCGCGTATTTGTTAACTATGATGACTTTTGTTTTACCTATTTTTTTTTGGTAAACAAAATGTTTGTCGGAAATAAAGGTGGTTTGTTAGCAAATAGTGTTTTTCTTACGTGATGTTGTTTTGCATCGAGAAATTTTTGTGTATTTTTTTTTTTTTGGTATTGTGGCCTTAATTTTTGATCTTCTTGTGAAATGTCAATTGTTGTCAGTTGAAGGTGGATGTCAATTCAAATCGAAAGAAATTATTCACAAATTCACAACAGCAACATTCAATCTGGTAAGATTTTGGACCACCATCTCGTTGAGAGGTAACTGTTAATTTAGGGCAGTTATGTGCCCGAATCCAGGGTCCTAACCATGGTGGTGTGCTTTGCAAATGTTACACTACCCCGCAGCCATCAAAGGGCCTCCTTAAAATGCCATGAATTTCTGCCGGGAACACCCTAAAGTGAGATTTTTCAGTTTAGATCTTGAAATTTTTTTTGATCGTCTGGATCGACAGTTTTGACGTCAAAGTCTGACGGATTATAGGTAGGTAGGTAGGTAAACGGGTGTTCTAGTAGCGGTTGCCAGAGCTTCGCATAGACCGTCAGTTGTGTCCATTGTGACAGATCAATACTGTCTGACCGTCTGACAATGGATTCGAAAAGCCCCTTATTCCTCCTTTCCTGTTTCCTCGTAGAGCTTTGAAGCAGGTCTTACAGACTTGTCTTGATTGACAAGTTGTAAGAAAAGTCTCTAACTATTGGCTAGATCTGCACGATCGAATCGTGTAAATTCATATTTCTTGACTTTAGTTGGATCGCTGTCAATTATACACAAACTATCAGATAACTTTTTTGTTCTTTCATGGCTTCCCTGCCAAAAATTGGATTTATTGACAATAGAATCTTCAATCGATCTCCAACCGATCTTTACTACAAAATCACTCGACGTCTCTATGCTTCGCTGCCAAAAATTGAATTTATTTCCAATTGATCGGAGCACTGATCTTCAACCGATCTGCAACTGATCTTCAACTCATCTTCAACCGATCTTTACCCGATCTAGTTCGAAAAGCAATTACAAAATCACTCAGCGCCTATATGCATTCAACGGGTTTCGGGTTGCCCTCTATCGGCAACTTTGATAGGCCACGACATGGATTTTGTGATGTTCCTGACAGTGGAACGCAAATAATTATACGAAGCATACAAGACGCTACGAAATTGCATTCCAATTAGATCTTTAAAAGTGTTTAACGCTTGCCTTCATTAAGGAGGAACCAATTTTGACTGCCAAAAATGTAGGAAATTATGACATTGAATTACAAAATGACAAAAAAAATGACACGAAATGACAAAAACTGAATCATTATCAATGATCTTATTTATTTCGAGAGCGACAAAGCAAAGCGAAAAGTTGTGTGAGCGCCAGTGGCTCAGTAATCTGTGTCCGGCTCAACTCCCAATAAAAACCAATCTACACCTTGAGGTTTTTCACAGTCCGCATACGTCTGATAACCATCCGAGAGTAGAACTGTGCTGGATATGATTCTCAATTGACTGTTGACACTGCAATAACTAAAGAAACTTCACAAAAAAAGTCTGACTTGAGGCGCAGGCTACAAATGCAACTATCTACCCACATTTGAAGGGGCATCCTTACCCTTTAAGAAAGGACATCATCCGAATCGATGGATGTACATAAATTGAATTCTCAAAACTGACTTCATCTACTCATAGTACGACAAAAACTAAGAGTTACAAATCATCTCCGATTCTAATGATAATGACATTCGCTCAATAATAGATATTAGATACATTTCCACCTCACATTAGCCTTTCTTAAAACGAAGTCCTTCTAAATAAAATTCCTACAGACAGACTACTAACTTCCTATCATTTGTCGTATGGGTCAGTGTGAAATCTGCACCTCCCTTGGACTATACAACATTTTTTGGGGGTGGCAGTCTAACGTCTATTCCTGTTTCTCTTCTAACCGTTCTTATATTTTCTTATATTTTCTACACATTATTGCTTACTACAGATACACAATAAAAGAAACACAAATTGCTCTGCCACCATCAGCATTCCCATGGGCAAAAATGAGCAGCAATCTTTGATGCTGCTGCCGCTGCACCTGTGTCTGCGCGCCCCCCACTCGTCCATGTGGATGGTATACATGTGCGGTTTTTGTTTACCCACACAGATAAACAAGACACGAGTGGAGAAAGAAACACACATCTATTTCGGTTCAATTGACGATCGTACGAGCAACCAACCGAACGTGCGGCATTCGTCGTACAGTGTGCGAGTTGCGTTCGAACATTGTCGAGAGTGTGCCGGTGCGTCTCCTTTTGCAAGCAATCGCAAATCAATTGGCGCGCGTAAACCGTCGACGAAAGTGCATAGCATACGCGAACGTGTACACGTTTCCACAAAAAAAAAGTTCTTTTAATCGGACATTCTAATCCTTCGCGCTAAATCCATCTAACGAAAGGCTATTGACTTCGGTTCAGACGTTCGTCCGTGTCTCGTCGGGAGAGAGATGTGTCCAACCCCAATCTGACTCGCACAACACTTCTTCTAGTAAAAATCCTACCCCAAAAAAGGATACTTGTTGTTGTTCGACAAAAAAAACCCCATTGCGTCGTCGGTCGTTTGGTTTTTATACCCTCTTGTGGGGGGATGATTAAATTCGTCGCTGTTGTGTGGTTTCCTCCGAAGAAGGATACACTTTGGAAAGGACGATGTGTTACTAAACGTGCCGCGTGTTGTTGTGTTTTATTTTTGATTTAGCCCAGTGGGTGGGTGGGGTGTCGTCGTCGTCGCGTCATTGTCGTCTGAGCTCATACCCAACTCCCTCTATACACACACACACATATCGAGTCGAATCACTTCCATTGTTTCGTCCTGCGTGCATGTGTATGAGTCTAGACACTTGTTAGTAGAGTAAAGAATATCTATTTTGCAAAACAAACAAACAGTGCATACCTCTACTACTTATATACGAGGCTGTTGTCCTTTCTCTTTGTTATTGTTGTGTTTTGTATTAAAATTTTGTGTCGGAGGTTGGTTACCTTTAAATTATTTGTTTTATATACAAAGTGTCAGTGGTTTCAAGTGTAATAGAAGTTTAATCTCCTACCAACAAGGATGTTCTGTAGAGATTTGTGTTGATTTTTATTTTAATTTTGAATTTATTTTGAAAAAGAAAAAAAAATTCTGTGTGGTTGCAAAAGTCCTGGAAATTTTCGAAGGAATATTGTTCGTGATTAGGGTAAGTTGAGGGGAATTCCATTTCTTTTTAGTGAATTGTATTAAAATTAGAAAAGTATCTATCAGAGCAATTGTCTGCAATGAGTTCTGAGAATTATTAAAATTTATTGAAAATGTGGAAAAAGTTTGTTAAAGGATAATAATTGCACTCAGCATTGTATTATGAATGATAGCAACTGTCACCATCGTTGACGTTTAATTTTACATCCGGTGTAAACTTTGGCATGGTATACAAATTCGCTGCATCCCGTCGGTATTGTGTTTCCTTTTTCGAAATAGGCAATTCTCTGGGATAAGGCGAACGTAGAGCTTGTTGGTTGATGTTAGTTCTGAACTTAAATTTAGTAAGTAGCAATCTAGTGGAAATTTGTTAAAAGGAAGCGAATTGCAAATTTTGCTTGCATTAGTTTTTGAAAGATGTCAAAATGGATTGACTGTATCACTGGACGAAAATGACATAGGAAAGTCAGCTTTTTACGACTTTTCCATTAAGAACTCGTGGTCTGGCTTCTTACGTCGGTGTTCTTCTTCATGTTTTTCGACGATGTTTCCTTTTTCTGGGCCCTACTCTGTATCTCGCTCCGAAAGTTCAAATTTCCGAAACCGATTTGGTACTCTTTATTTCGAAAGCAAAATGAAATCGAAAGTGTTATAGAGGGCGAATTCAAAAGCGTAGCGAAAAGTAATTTCGTTTAGGATTGACTTTCGGAACGATATAGAGAGTAGGACCTCTGGATGAGAATTAAAACGTTTCCATTTTGCTTAATATTTTTTCGTGGGAAGGTAGAAATCTTCTAAAAAAAGTAACTGACCCTGGGGCATCGTACTGACTTGAAACCCAACAAAGGGTGACGTGTTAATCTTCTGGTGGTTATGAGCACAATTGCTGTTTTGTGCTATCTACGCTAGAGATAGATCAACGTTTTAATATTGTTAATCTTAGCCAATTTATTCCATACTACATATAGTAATTTAGCAGTGATGATAATGTCATTCTCAAAAATGCACAATCTTGAAGTCTACAGCTTGAAGTTCTTAAGACAAAAGTGATACCAGTGTGAATTGGATCCCTGGGTACACCACGCGGAGGTATGAAACTGACTTTTTGTAAAGATTTCGAGCGGGAAACAGCTGTCAGCGACAAAATAACCTATGATTTAAAAAGAAACCACTAAATGGCCCACCCTGTAGCTTCAATTTGTGCATAAATATGTTGTTGGACTAAGAGGGGTCCCAGGTTCGATCCCCGGAAATACACAAATTACACCTTAAGGTTTTTTTCCACTGCGCCACATCTCGCGAAGTTCTGACAATCATGCGAGAGTAAAACTGGAAGGTCGGCCTTGGGGTCTACATGCCTGTTGCGGCACCTATTTATTTATTTATTTATAAATGGAACCATCATATATCGCCAAAATTAGGCTACAGTTGAAGACTTGGGCTGGGCATTGACTTAGCAAATAGGTTATGATGTGCTTATAAGAACTCCCTCATCAACGCAGCCTCAGCAAAATTCTTCTACAGTCAAGTGTAGACACATGGGACTCTGGCACTGCCGCATATTTTAGGTTAGGTTAGGTGGCAATTATCCATTACATACGGAGTAATTCACTTAGACCAAATAAGGTCCATTGTGATACCACAAGCAGAGTCGGTTATTTCCGCTACTCTTGGAACCATTTTGAATTTTAGAGAAATTTTCATATATCCGTTTCCGAGAGTTTGTTTTTTAATCGAGGATAGCGCCGGGCAGTTGCTATATAGTAGGCGGAAGGGTGTTTCCTTCTCCTACTCCAAGCCTTGCGGCATGTCTTCTTAGTACACTAGGAAGGCCACTTGTTAGTACTCCGACAATAGTTCCGATATGAGTGTTCTACTGACGTTTGACAGGATTAGCAGTTCAGCGGTTTCACGAATAGAATTAAATTCTGCCTGAAAGACACTACAGTTATTTGGTAGCCTAAAAGACTAGTTTCGGGAGAATGGAACTGAGAAAATCCTGACCGTACATTCTCTTCCCATTGCTGTCGATGGTCTTGTACTTAATATTGAAGTCCAGGACCGTGGTTACGTATAGTCTGTAACTTTTGTTTTAACATTATTAGCATTTAAAATATTGACATGCACTGTATCATTACACCTCCACTGCAATCATTTCCTCAGACGCAATGCTGCCTTTTTTTAAGAAGTCTATTGGGCCTTCGCTGATGAGGTCTTACAGCCATCTTTTCACTCCGAAGGCAGTCAGGAAGACAAAAATCTTCTCTGGGGTAAGAGAATGTCAGTAAGATTTGTCAGTAAAATTTACTGAAGTAATGATTTCACCGCCAAGGATATTCTTTCTGAGCCGAAAGAGAACCGGACATTCCACCAATATGTGAAATTGTGAAGAGAGGAGTCATCAGATCAGAGTCTGGTATGTCGGGTGAGTCTCAAATGCCAGTGAGGTATATTTTCCTCATAAGGTACCGTCCAGTATTGTGAGCTTGAAAACGGGCCTTACATCCTTCCTCTCGCTCCAGGCTTCGTTAGATGACTGCTCTAGTTTTTCGGTGAAAGGACAATTATCTAATTGCCGTCCATTTTGTGGCTTTTTTCCCCACTTCAAGCTTGACGAGATATTCTAAAAAGAATCGGCTTATTTTTAGACAGTATTTTAATTTGTGTTTTGAGGTGGGTCGAAAATGTTTTCAAAACTTTTTCTAATCGCGTCTAGTGGAACTTCTCAGAGTTGACTACCATGCACTCCCGATTTGTTTTGACGAAAAGTTTTAAGGTTCATTGATAGGTTTCATTGAGTTGTGGTTGGGGAATAATTGTTCAGTACTCTCTTATGTGATTCCTAAAAGCTTATAAAAGTCGTTTACGTATGCAGAATGTCGGTAAAGTCAAATAGAGAAAGAAGCGTTGGTATACTCATAGAGTTTTACGTCGGAATTATTGAACTGAAATTTTACGATAAATGCTGCCATCGACTTGGCACTACCACTGCCACTACCACAGTTTTAGAGCTACAACATATTTAAAGGGTTTACTTTGTAAAGTCTTGATTTCCAAGGAACTTCAAACTGATCCCAATAATGGAGCTTATCCCAATATTACCGGTCAACATTTCGTTAAATTGTTTTTATTTTATATGTATCTCTTTTTAATATTTAACTTTATATCTAATGAACAAATAAGTTAATCTAAGATCTTTATTGTCTCAAATACCTAAAATTCCATTTTTAGTAAATATTACAAAAGAAAATCAATTTTTAAAAATTTAACAAATAATACCTACAGCCATATAGCAATTCCCTACTAACACTAAACCTTAACTCGTTTTCAGAACACGGAATGAAACGACTGCATTCACAACAAATTGAACCGAAATTTTCCAAGAAATCCCAAAAACGCAATCGTATTCGTCGCGAGCCTTCATATCGACAGCAGAGACAACAACAACAACAACACAATAAGCTAACACGAGCCAAGCAACATTCGAGGTCGTTTTTTCACAATACCCCAGTATCGTCTAGATCATCGCAACCGTCGCCATCATTGTCGCCATTTTATTTCCATTTAAGTGGCGAACAATTTCAAATTACTTTGCAACAATTGCAGGAACGTCTTCAGTTGAATTTACTGCAGCAAGCTCACTTGCTGAAGGCACACAGGGCTGGTAAGGGAAATTTTTATAAATTTGAAGAGCCTAAGAAGGCGCCAGTCACAACAAATCTGGACAGCAAGACTGATGCAAGTGATTGTCTGATAAAAATAGAGGTCGATAGTGATTCGGAGAATAATTGCGGAAAAACTTCGACGAGGATTAAGGACGAATTTATTGACAGCATCTTAGATGGTTATAATGACAGTTCTGCTTCAGGTGGTTTCTACCAACGAAATCTTATGGATTGTGACAACGATTACAAGGATTTCGAGAAAAGCTTAAGCAGTAATTTCTATCAGCAAAATCACTTTCAACTGCAGGCTTTCGCTCAGTTCCAACAGCAGCAGACGAATATCTCCACCATGCAACTGCAACATCACTTGAGTATACAGCAGCAGGAGCTTATACAGCAGCTGCAGTTGGTGCAGAGGCAATATCTGATACATCAGGGTGAGTTTTTAGTTGCTAGAAGGCCTGTTGGTGATTGTAATTGTGTCTACTTTATTTTCTTTTATTCGGAAGGGTTTGTAAAGCCTTTGCAATTAGATTTTCAGTCACAAATCCACCGATCGATGTCGCCAATCAATCCTATGTCAGCAATTGTGCAAAATCATCATGGTAGCCAGCAAGGTGGTGCGCATCATCAACACTCTAGTCATCATCATCACCACCATCAGCAGCAACAACAACAACAACAACAGCAGCAGCAGCAACAACATCCACAACAACAACAGCAGCACCATCATCAACAACAACAACAACAGCAACACCAGCAACAGCATAATCAGGTGCCACCGCATCATCACATACAACAGCATCCCAGCCATGGAGGTCATGCTACCAATCCACATTCCTCGCATCATCTGCATCACCAGCATCATAACCATCATCAACACCAGCAACAGCAACAACAACAACTCTCACCGAAATCATCAACGTCATCAACACAACAACACCATTCGATCGATGATTTAAGTATGATGATGATAAACTCACACGAAGATGGCCAAAGACTGTCGCCCCATGATGCTGGGAGTCCTGTTGGCAACAGCAACAATAATAACAACAACAATAGCCAAACAGCTCCCAACAACAACATACCAAATATCAACAACAATGTCACAAATATCAACAATAACAACAACGAAGCCGATGATCTCAAATGCAAAAGCAACAGCAGTAGTGACTTTGTTCGCTGCAATAGTCCGCCGGAAATTAAAGCCGACATTGATCGCGACCAGCAGCACACGCCCTCGAGCAATGGTCATGCGGCGTCAGCTGCCGCAGGCAACGGCGACTCAACATGGTCAACGGAAACACCAACCAGCGACATCATCGCGTCTAGTAATTCAATTTATCAACCGCTGCCAACATTTCGTCTTACCTTCTATTTCCAGGCAATCACCATTCGGCAGCATTCGCGCCATCACCACTGCAGCAACACCAACATCAGCAACAACAGCAACACCAGCAACATCAACATCAGCAACACCAACAACATCATCTGCATTCGAGTGCAGCGAATCAGTCTGGTTGTATGGTGGGTCTCGGCGGTATCATCGATGCCATTGGCAATATGGGTTCTAGCGGTACTGCATCAAGGAATCACCTGATCGATGACTACAACGCGAAGAAATATTATCATCCGTTGTATGCCCACGGAGTGTGCCGTTGGCCCGGTTGTGAGCTGGTGCTCGATGATGTGCCCTCGTTTATCAAGTAAGTATGTCTGCCGGAAAAAAGGTACATTCTTCGAACTGTGTTCTTTTGTGTGGTATTGTTTTGAGAGAGATAGAGTTGCCAGTGTGGTGGTAGTTTCTTTTTTTTTTTTTTGCTAACTTTCTACTCTGCAGGATTGTACTAACAACTTGGCCTACTCATGTGGGATGTCCACCGGAATTGCTGGAGGTCCTAATACTAATCATTTTTTAGGCACTCTTAACCGTCATATGTAGTCGCATAAATATTGTCACAATTCTGAGTGTAACGTTACTTTAATTTGACATTAGGCGTATTTTTTTGAGAATCTGTAGCTAGCTCACTTTTACTTTTACATGCAAAACTTTTATACTCACTTTTGGTTTTGTTATACTCACTTTTGGTTTTACATGCAAAATTGTTATACTCACTTTTGGTTTTGTTATACTCACTTGCCAAAAAAATACGCCAATTGAATTCTTTCATATCTGTCGGAAACTAGAGAACCGTCACTGAAAGACTCATAAGCAATTTGTGACTGAATGTCGCACAAATACTAACAACGACATCATTGCATCTACATCTAGTATCGCGAACTTTTTTGGTCACATTAACGTTGTTTCTACTTTATTTGACAGATCTGTCAGTACACAGTTATCTGATCTGCCACTTCGGAAGAGTTTATAAAAAAAGATGCGACTGATTAGTGGCATATTTTATCATTTCGCTACGCGATTGATATCAGGTTGATAGTTCTCATTCACGAATTCTTTTAGATCTGTCAAAACACAAATGACACCTGTCGCTTTCAAATTTATTATGAAGTCTCAAATGTAATTAAAGGTAAAACAGATCCTAGTGATACTTTAATTTGATAGTGTGACGCATAAGCTAGATCATTCTGTTATGTGCCATTATTATATGCAGCTGTCGCTTTGAATTCATTTGAGTTAAAATAAAAAGTTGAACTTGATCGCATTTTGACAGAAATGACTAGGATTTGAATAGACTATGGGCCACTCTTATCGCAATAGTTGCAAACTGTGTAAATTGTACAAACTTCGACAGCTGACAGGGAATTCCCAATACCATCTATTGCTAAATTTGTAGTAAACAAATTCTTGGAAGCATTGAAAGCTATAACAATATTTATGCGACAACAGGCTTAACATATTTTTTACTACTTACTTTTTAGAAATTTGACAGAAAGATAGCAGAAGCGACCACAAAGCGGGCGCACAACTATAAAAAGTAAATTGAACGGTGGAGGGTCCACAATAAAATGTTTATATATTGAAACAAAATATAATAATAAATAAAAAATACAATTAACAATTTTCGGTTCTGTGTTTTACTAACAATTTTGTTCTGTTATATGTTTAAATTTGTTTTTCTGTTTATATTTTTATTTTTAAAATTTGATTTCTTTAAAGAGATGTAATTCAAGGCATTCTAGACAATAAATTTGTCATTTCAATGTGATTGTTATTGACTGTTAAAGTTCGATTGAATTACTGTCACGTTAATTCGATGGTACTTTACGAAAAAGTTTTTTTTTTTTTAAATAAATGTCAAAGAATTGCGTTCTTTATTGAAATCATCTATCCTTGAGGAAATTTTCTCGATAGAACGAAGAGGTAAGTTTTCAGATGGGACTGTGCTGGGTAAGTCTTACAATTATAAGAAATTTTGCAATAAAACGAAATTTGCTTTCGAATACAATATTAATAAATACAAAATGGCAGTCGATAGGAACGGGATTGATGTGCGATTTTTTGTTGATTGTCACACTTTGTCTTAGTTATAAGTCTTTTGGCAGTAAGTATTTAACTAAGTGCTAGAAGTAAGAATGCAACTTCAGTAGGTGTGGGCGTGTGGCCATTCAGTAGCCATATCATATTTCAGGCTCACTCATTTTTGAGCTAGTCCTTAAAGTTGCAATCCTATTAATATAACACAAGAAACACAGACAAAACTAAAAGATATTTGTACAGACAAAAAATAAGATTATGATCTCCAAAATCGAGCAGAGGGCTCTAAAGCTAATTACAATTATGCAATTTTCTAGATAAAATGGCGACTTAATTTTGACAGCTTGTACCAAACCCCCCGTACATTATTAATGCCAAACAGATTCGAGATGCATTTGATGAAATTTTACAGACTAAGTCGTTTTGGTAACGTTTTTATGTTTTCCTAAAATTTTTAGTGAATATTATGATTGATTCGAAGGCCGTATTCTGGAACTTCATTCAGAAATTTATAGGTTAGGCCATCTCTGGGCAACCTTATAGGTCAAAAACATAAACCAATTCGCCGAAGCAGTTAATTACCCTAAAAACCTAAAATTTTGTTCCAAATTGCCGAAGAAGTACCTTCCCTCCTGTACCGAGCAATAGCTTGACATTCACAGAGGAGATGAGTAATATCCTCTGCGATATGTAAGTCTTCGCAAAACCTGCATGTGCCCGTATCTGTTAAACAGTGCCCGGAGAGTATCCCTTTTGCCATTCGTAGCTTTGATCTGCTGAGCTTTAATAAGTCTACAGATTTTTTTCCGATCTAGCTTAAGGCTCCGTCAAACAGAGCGCGTTTTAACGCCGCGTTTCACCGTTGCGTTTTACCGCTGCGTTCCACCGCCGCGTTATAAGCTACTGCAACACATATCCCCTGTCACACACAGCGCGTTTTCAACATTGCGTTGAACTTACCGCGGCGTGAAACGGCTCAAAAACATCAGGCTTGAGCAAACCCTGATTCAAGAAAGAAAGTGAGCCAGCGAAGAACAGGGCTTTTAAGGAATGGCGGTCACAACCATAGGATGAATAAGCTGATTTTAAAGACCTCGGAAAAAGGTGTAATCAACAAAGAGATTCCAACTAATAAGCCCAACTACTAAGCCTCTTACGGATTACCACAAGAACTTTGCGAATGTTTGCTTAACTTTGATTTGAGCAGATTTTTTTTTTGTAATGGGAATTCGCTGGAAGAGAAAATCATCGAAAGACATTGCAGAGCTATTACGCGAGGGATGCTTCTGAAATAGTGAGGGACTTTAACCCGATCTAAAAAAAACTCCCAAGAGGACTGACTTTCGTCATCCCGAATTGATTGCACCTAGTCGTTCGACTAATCGGCAATTTATTTTTGATTCATTTTAAAAAATTTAGAGGATTAATCCGACTTTTGCCGAATTTCTATACTTTTTTAGTTGAAAGTATTACCTACTTTCTTGGTCTTAGCTAAGATCAAAAGGTTTTACCCGCCTTAATCTCCTGATTACATTGTCAGTATTTAAAAGTTGTGTTAACATGGTTAAAAAGTCTACTTCTATGCCTTCGGGCAACTTTTTTAACTTCTTCCTCAACCATTTCAATGTTAATATCTCTATGTAGATCAGCGTTGCGTATGTACCAAGGTGCATTGACTATGTTCCTTAGTACTTTATTGTGGAAAATGTGAATTTTTAGCAAATTTGTTTGGCATTTACATGCTCACAACTGGATCCCGTAGGTCCATACTGGTTTTAGGACTTGCTTGTATAGCAATAACTTATTATAATTTGACAGAGATGAATATCTCCCAATAAGCCAATACATTTTACTGTATCGCATGTTCAACTCGTCTCTTTTTTTCTTTACATGCGCTTTCCAATGCAGTTTAGCGTCTAGAGTCATGCCTAGATATTTGGCTGTATTTGAGTATTCCACTACATTGTTGTTTATGTATACTGGAATATATGGTACGTTTTTATACGTAAAATTAATATGGACTGACTTAAGGTCATTTAATCTAATCTGCCATTTTTTTGTCCAATCAGAAATATTGTCTATTGCCCTTTGAAGCTTTTTTGTTGCTACTTCGACAGTTGATCCCACAGCAAGGACAGCTGTGTCATCTGCAAAAGTAGCTATGGTGGTTTCCCCAGTTTCAGGCAAATCGCTAGTGAATAGAAGGTATAAAACTGGACCTAGCACGCTGCCTTGTGGTACACCAGCTTTAATTTCTCTTAATGTTGAGTACTCTGTCTCTTGTTTTATTCTGAAGATATATATATCTGATATATATGACTCCAGAATTGTCGAATATTGTTTTGGCTGTTGCTTTTGTAGTTTGTAGATCAAACCTTTGTGCCAGACTTTATCGAAAGCTTGTGCTATATCAAGAAATATTGTAGAGCACACTTTTTTCTCTTCGAATGCTTTTTCGATTTTATCTGTGATTCTATGTACCTGATCGATTGTAGAGTGCTTATTTCTAAATCCAAATTGGTGATTTGGGACTAGAGATTTTTCGTCAATTATTTTTTGCAGGCGTTTAACCAGCATTTTTTCGAATAACTTTGACAACATTGGTAGTATAGATATTGGGCGATATGAGACTACCTCGTTAGGTGGCTTGCCTGGTTTTGGTATCATTATTACCTCCGCGACTTTCCACATGCTTGGAACATATCTCAACTTAAATGCAGCATTTATAATCTGCGCTAATTTTTTTTTAGACATTTTCGTTGAAATTGTTTCAAAATCTCTCCTGTAATTAAATCATACCCTGGGGCCTTTTTTATATTTATGCCTTCTTTAATTTCTTTGGCAAGTTCTTTAGCTGTTACCGACTGTATAGGTCTATCTTCTTCGCACCTTAATTCGAGTCCTTGATAACCTTTATCTTCATAAGGTTTAAATACGTCTTCAAGATACTTTGCAAAAGTGTTTGCCTTTTCTTGGTTGCTTTTCGCCCAGTTACCTTCTCTAGTTTTTACTGGGGGAATATGAGCTATTGGCCTGTTCATCCTATTTGTTGCCTTCCAGAGTGAGTAGTCAGTACTAGCATCATTTGTAAGGCTTGAAAGGTAAGTTTTTAAAGATTCGTTTTTGAATTCTCTAATAGATTTTCTAAGCTTGTTATTTAAGTTGTTCAGCGTACTCTTGTCGCGTGGCGCCCTTGTCTGTTGCCAGCGTTTTCTAGCTTTCCTCTTTTCTGTAATTATTTCACATATTTGGCGAGGATAAGAGTTTTGTTTGATCTTTTTTGTTGTTGTGGGAGTTGCAGCCCACGCAGCTTTTTGTATATTTAATGTTAATATTTGGACTGCTTTTTCTAGTTGATCTTCTGTTTGAATAGCTGTTGACAGTTGAATACTTTCTTCCAACTTCTGTCTGAAATAGTTCCAGTCAGTCAGCATATTAACTAGTTTTGGGCTATGTTCTTTTATTATTATTTTATCGCCAAGTGTAAGAAGTATAGAGGAATGATCTGATTGAAGATCTGGCCCTTCTTGTACACTTATTTTATTCGAAGATATATTTTTTGATATAAAGAAGTCGACAAGATCTGGGGTTTTATTCCTATCTGTTGGCCAATAGGTAGGTTTTCCCGTTGAGTGATATTTGCCGCCATATTCTTTAAATGCTTTGTATAATTCTCTGCCTCTAGTATTTGTTAATCTAGATCCCCAATACATTAAAATCTCCTCCTGCGATTAATCTATTGTGAAATATTCGGAAAAGGCTTTAAAAATCATTTTTCTTTATTATATAGCTGGGAGAGCAATATACTGATGCAACAGATATATGCCCACTGTCCGTTTCTATTTTTATGGAACTGAAGTTGTATATAAACTCAGGAGTGCCCCAAGGTTCTATAGTTTTCCCAGCTCTATTTCATTCTACTTGGCTCGTCAAAGAAATAATATTTTTAGCTTTCTTGCCGGTAGCATTCTTTAGTCTTCCTTTTCGCTTACTGCGCCGGTAAAATACGTTTTGTAATAGGGGCTTAGACTTAGGTTAGTTATGAGTCTCTGTCTGAGACATTGCAGCCTTCCATCCTCTACGATCCCAGGCATGCTGCTTCCAGTTGTCGAGACCAAGCGCTCTGGCTTGCGCGATGGCTTGGTGGCTTGGATGGCTGGGCATTCGAAGTTCCTCTTAGCTGGAACATTATTGTCCATTCGCTCGATGTGGCCGAGCCAATGTACTCGGCGTGTTGTGGCTTTTTTAACTACATCCACATCTTGGTACAGCTCATAGAGTTCGATTTTGTATCTTCTACTCCATTCGATTTGGTTTAACTAGTTCACCCGACTGTCTGTAAAAAGTCAGCAAACATTTTGCTGTCAAGCGGCATTGAGCTAGTGCTGGCTCTATGGAAACCAAGTAAGGCTCTAAAAGAATGCAAGGAATATCTTGGACTATCGAACGCGGTAACTCTGCACTTTGTGCCGGTTAGAACAGCTATTCTAAAATAAATAAATAATAGGTGGCGCAACAGGCGTGTAGCTTCATGTGAGTTTCTATTTTTAAGACGAATGGAAAGGACCTACAATTTTATGCCGAGTCCGAAAGGCTGAAAAGCTTCTCAACTTTTTCAGGACAGTCGTACTCTCGGATGTTTGTCAGACGTTCGCGAGAGGTGGCGCAGTAGAAAAAACATTAAGATGTAATTTGTGTTTTTCCGATCGAACCTGGGATCCCTCGCACAGTAGTCCAGTACACTAACCACTGCGCTACTGCGCCCACTATTCTGGAAAACGATAAAGCGGCTAAGCATGCAAGATAAGATAAGCTTCAAGCAAGCCTACAAAAAGCTACAAATGACAAAAGCGTGCGTATGAAGTCCACCTACGTGGACAGAAGGTCTAACAATAGTGAAGCTTTGAAATTTGAAGGCATTCTGGCCAGTCAGTGGTGACCAAAAATAATTAAAAATGCATGTTGAATGGCGGTACGCGACACATGTTCATAGCTCCACATTCGGGGCGGCTGGGCATTCTTCACAGAAGATTTTATGTATGTTTTTCCGGAGGTGCACTAAGACAGTTTGTAGGGCCGTTGACGTCGAAGAGATAGAACATTTGATAAGCAACAGAAAGCTTAAAAGTCTCCTAAATCTAGAAGGTTTTAAAAAATAAAATTAAGGATTGAGAGCACGTAGGTATCTTCAACTAATCGAAGTTCTTTAGTTATCGAAAATAGACGCATAGGACACGAATTGCTGGTTCAAGTCAGCCGGGACTATATCCGTTAAGGCCTACCTACCTATTTGAATGTAGTTCCGCGTCTTTCTTGCTGCTAATTGTCCTGTCGCTTATATGAAAACCTAGACGCTGGCAGAACTGAAGAATCTTCTAGACAACTTCCATCGAAAGTCTAGAAAATTAACAACGTAAAACGAAGGTAGTATAATGAACCCGTTTTTGAACACGAGTTGAAATACCGTGTATAAAAAGCTTACTAGATGTATCCGGACCGATTTGATCTTGCCCAAGAATTGTATTGCTATTCTAGATCATTCTAATTGGCCTAATTTTTGACAATTTCAATATTTAATCCAAATAAGTTCGCTCTTTTTTAAATCAATTACCTATCACTAGGTTAGGTTAGGTTAGGGTTAGCCCAAAGAAGGCACAATGTGATACCACAGGATTAAATGATCTCCCAACTACCCGAGTTTACCTAGATTGTCAAAGAAATATTCTCCGAGATGTAGTTTTCTGCAAGATGAGAGGGCTGGGCAGTGGGCACGTGAAAAGCAGATAAAGAATAGCCTCTGCCTCATCCTCGTTCATGCAGCTTCTACAGAAATCGTAGAAAGGGAGGCCCAGCCTGAGAGCATGTATCCCAATAATACAGTGTCCCGTAATGACATCTACTAATGTACATGTGGTGGATATTCTATTGTAATACAAGATTGTACAGCGTGGGTCAGATCGGTTTCGTGACGAAGCACGTCGTGCAGTTTGACCACCTTCGATGGCGCTTATCGCGTTTCGTTTGATTAGAAGTTTACACGTAGCAAGAGGTATATAAAGATTCTCATTGTCCGGTAGAATCGACAAAGTTGTGCCTAGCGAATTCTTCGGCCATGCAATACCCTGAAATGTCCCCGTGGCCCGGCACCCATAAAAGCTGAATTTTTCTAAAAAAAAAAATTAGGAAAAGTTGATTTGATTTTATAGCCTTTTCTGCTATACTTTAGACATAAAATGATCAGCTCCTAAAAATCTAAAGAGCAAGTTTTAACATAAACCTTTTCTGAGAAATGAACATCAGGCATTGAAAACTGCACGAAAGTCCTGTAATTAGTTTTTGAGATTAATGCATAGATAGAGAGATATCTTGCCTTTTGGAGACCTCCTTTAGAATTCAAAAACGTTCTATCGAATCTGCCTCATCATCCTCTATGTAGGTCCAAGAGGAGACGGTAAAGCGGGGCACGGCATGTTTCCCCCCCCCCATTTGTGGATTTAGCCTGATGATTTAGAATCGGTGACAGAAGATCGAGAATTATTTTGAGTAAACTTGGGCAACCTGTGATCCTTGTAATAGGATAAAAGAGGGATTTAAAAATTCTTAAAATAAGTCACTGTGTCCTCTCTTGAAAAATAAAAAAGGTTCGTTGATGGTGATGGCAACGCCATCTTCGTTTTCAAAAATGTACGAACTTATAGCGATGCATGCGGTGCAGCGAAATAAGTTCCCGGGAACTAAGTCTACTGAGGGACTCAGTTCCCACCTAGTGGGAAATAAAACCACTTTCATGAAGTGGACCCAGTTTCTATGTAAGGAGGACTGAGGGAATTATTTCTCGACGCTGTAACTTGCCATCTAACAACATGGCCGCCATGAACTACCAGAGTATACCCGTATGGCCATTGACCATGGTGAAAGTCCGGTGCTTTAAGCGGAAAATTCTTCGTCTCTGGTCTTCGCTATAGTTTGTTTCGAAGGAGTTTTGTAGACTGTACTATGGTACTGTAAAGGTTGTCCAGCGATATAGGCCTGGGCTAGTACAAAGGTAAAAATAAATAAAATATTTAGGGCAAAATATCCGTACTGACACCCTGTGCCTAGTTTCTCAAAATCTACCCGTTTTGTGGTTTGTGGGACCAATGGAAGCGGCCTACAATTTTATGACAGAGTCCTAATGATTGAATTAAACAGCTTTCTCAGGACAGTTATAAACTCACGAATTTTTGTCTTTAAACAAGTTCGTGTTTAATTTGTGTTTTTCCTGGAATCGAACCTGAGACCCTTCGATCCAGCAGGACAAAGGGGATAGTGATATAAGTTCTCGAGATTTTCAGAGGTGGATCGGACCCACCCAGCTATGAAACTAGGCATATCGGTCAAAGTCCTCACCGGACTGTAGCCCACATCAGAAGAAACAGTAAGTCAGGTTGTTGCAGCCACTAATCGATCTCATTTTTAGCTAATACACCAATCATTTTCCATTACACAACTATATCTCTCTCTAAACGTTAAACAAAAGAATAACATAATTCGATTTTCAATAACAATTTTCTATTAACTTAGACACCTCAATACCGAACACAGCTTAGACGATCGTTCCACCGCTCAGGCACGTGTTCAAATGCAAGTTGTCTCCCAACTTGAAATCCATTTACAAAAGGAACGTGATCGTTTACAAGCAATGATGCATCATTTATATATGGCAAAGCAATTTTTGTCGCCCGACAAAAGGGACTGTAAGGTATATTCAACGAAAGGAGTTACTCCACCCTCGAAACAACTGACACATTTCCCTAAGTTCTGCTCTGTTTATTTGCAGGAAAATGACGGACCATATAATCTACCATGTCCACCGAATTTAACAAATCCGGTTATGCCGGTATCAATTAGTTCACCAATGTTAAACAACTCAAACATATCATCGATTAGGAAACGAATTAGTGACAAGAATCCATTATCAATAGCAGGTGGTAAGTTTTATATGTTAAATAAAATATATTTTTTTTTTCGTGAAACTTGCACATGACATAATTAAAAAAAGTATATAAGTAGTTCTTGGACATGTGCGGGGGGTTTAAAGATTTTATTTTTGTTTATTAAAGTCTTATTTCATTGTTTGGATTTTATTTTGAAAATTAATTGACAACAGGTCTCCCTTATATGTTGGAACGTGCCGGCCTAGATGTACAACAAGGTAAGAATATTTTTTTACGTTTTTGTATTTTTATGAATTTTTAAAAACTCTAGGAATGGCATTTTGTTAAATTTTCAGTAATGGGAATTCTTTCTAACATTTGAGAGTTTTGTTAGCAATTTCACTTTAGTTGGAGCGAAAAATGTATTTTTTTTTTAAATGCCGTTTTCGAGCTGTTATAAATGTTGGCATAGGGCTATTTAGAGAGTTTTCAATATACCCTTAAACACACAGCTTATGAATCTTATGAAGTCTACGATGTCTCTTGGTCTCGAATGTCTGTGGTTTATTGTTTTAAGCATCAAAACAACTATTAGTTAACAGTTTAGTTGGAATTATAGCTTTTTTTGAAAAATGCCACTAATTCTTGGCAGTGGTCGTATTGATTGTTAAAATATTCACCAATTGACAGATTTCAAATGACAACATACAGTTACCGACGATAAATTGTTGGCGTTGTTTGAAATGCCTAATAATTCCAAAACAAAATGCCTTTCTTCTTGCTAGAAATTAAATTTTTAACCCACATTTGGTCCCATATCGAGTACTCAGTACTTTCGTAATTTTGGTTGCACTTAATAATTATTTTCCTTGAGGTTTCTTGATGGTTATTTTCAATAATTAGAGATTACATTAAAAATTTTATAAAGATGACAAGTTTGTTAATAGTTTTGAAAAACTACAACTGAATTCTGACAATCAATTCTCATCACACATTTGATTGCTTCACTTTTGACAATCTTTGTGCGTCGTTGTCTTTCTTTTTAGCTTGTTAAAATGTAATTTGCGTTGTTCTGGGGGCTTAACCTGAAGCACCTCTGGCAAAATTCATCTCTGACTAGAGCACATTGAGAAAGAGAAATTGAAGACGTTGCAAATGGTGCAACAGCTAAAGGCTCCGTCAAACAGGGCGCGTTTTAACGCAGCGTTTCACCGTCGCGGTCCACAGTTGTTTTGTAATATACTGCAATACACATCCTCTGTCACACAGAGCGCGTTGTCAACGCCGCGTTGAGTTCACCGCCGTGGTCAAACGCAGCGGTGAAACGCTCTCTTGTGAAAAATCACAGATTATTTCTCTGACGCGGAGCGGTGAGAGTAATTTTTGTAGTATGAAAGGGAAATGTTAATAGAATTTTTAAGAAATTAGCCATGTTTTTTATGTTTGTAAACAAACATTGTTTTAAAGGGTGATATGGGAGACAATTGCAATGGAATTAAATGAGAACGGTATTTTCCGAATTCTTCTGTCTTTTTTCTTATGTCGTGTTCGCGCACCCACATTCTTTTTTTCTTTTTTGGGAATTTCGTAGCACGGCAAATAAAATTATTAATTCGTAATCCGAGCTGTTTGACATTTTGAGAGAATTTGATTATGGCAATATGTTTGACGTCGTCTAACGCGGCGTTGAGAAAGTCGCGTCAAAATAATCTTAACGCCGCGTAGAATAATCTCACCGCGGCGTTAATAACGCCTTCTGTTTGACGAAACCTTAAACGTGGTGCAGAGCCTGCCGATTAATAGACTTTGCAATGAAGAATGGATTTTGATTTTTTTTGACATTAAATTTATTTATTTTCTGTAATGTGTAATTATACATGATTTTTTTTAGAAACATATTTTTTGTTTAGCTTAGTTAAAATAAAATCAAATATTTACTTTTTATTATATATTTTTTTTTTGAAAGAAACTGCGCAACGTTTTTTAAATTTTCCGACGATCTCTATTAGACACTTTTATCATTTTTAAAGTATCACCTATATTGGAGAAGTCAACAACAATTAAGGACCATTCACACGAGAGCGACCAACTACCTACGAACGAACGAATATTCGCAAGTTTTGACACTTTCCTAGGTCGCGGCAGTTCTCGAATTTCAGCCATCAATTTCTACCCACAATGTCTAGTTTGGGGTTAAGTTCAAACGAATATTTTATTCGCTAGTTTGTGAAACTTCACGGCCAGCTTTAGAGTGTATAGCTGAATACAAAAAAAAATATAAAATTGAGTCTTATTGACAAAAGGCCCTACTCTCAATTTCGTTCCGAAAGTCAATCCGAAATTCGAAATTGCCTTTCGTTACGCTTTTGAATTCGCCCTCTGTAACACTTGCGAATTTCCGTATATCAATGCTTTTGCCATTTGGAGATTTCATTCCGTTTTCGAAATAGAGAGTGCCAAATATTCGGTTTTCGAAAATTTCACTTTCAGAATGAAATGCACGGTAGGGCTTTGAAAATCTCATTGTGAGGGTGTACTCCGTTTGTTTTGAGGAGCGGATTAAATTATAGTACAAGCGAAGTGGGATTTAAACATTCAAAGTTATTTTATACACTTAACTAAAATTCGAAAGTCATGTCTTTAACCTTATTAGGGTGTTAAAAATATATTCTTCTTGAATTTTTACACAATTTCGTAGACAAATAAACTCCTAACAACACTACAAAAAATTATACATATAACTAATTCTTAAACTATATACAAAAAATTAAAGTACATCAATAATTGTTTATAAAACTACCTTTCTTTATGCGAGAGGGCTAACATTGCAGAATATGAATTTTTTGTTGCAATGTAGCCCAAAACTCTTCCATCGGGGCCCTGAATGCACCGATAAATTTACGTTTTGCTGTCATAGGAAGAAGACTCTTAAAACAAAGTAAGCCCATATGATTTTCGTATTTCCCGCCATCCACATTAGATCGAATTATTTACCTCCCTGTAGAGTTTTACATCCGCCCCCGTTTAGGTTGACTGACTGTAAATGAAAAAAAAAAAACAAATATTAATATTTAATATACGAGTGAGAAACAAAAATGAAAGATTCTACTCAATAAGATGTCAATATTAGGTATTATTCGAAAAGCGCATCTAGTTCTTAAATGTTGTCAGAAAAGTGTTAATTTGAAATGTTATTTGCGCGAGATTTCATTTGCCATTTTGCCACATCTACGATTTGAGTTCATGGCTGCAGAAGAAGAACGACATAACCAACGCACGCAAGTAAGTGAACAATTTCAAATGTCATTTACCTCGTTTGGATTTTTTTTTTTGAAAGAGAATCAATTATGTAGTGAAGTAATTATGTAAAATGTAAAGTAGGTAAAATATTCATGACGTTCCAACTGTCACAGTTTTTTATTTTATCATTACTCTACAATAACTGGCGATAGTAAAATATAGGTAGAAATTTTATGTTTGACAGAACAATTCGGAGGGTTATGTCATGTACTTTATAAAGTAATAAAGATTTTTCTTTCTCATTCCTGGCTTTGACATTAGATACGCGAAAACGTCAAGGGTAACCTTATCTTATTGGAAAGCTTATAATAATCAAATGTCACTAACCATTTGGCTCATTATTGCCCAAATGACTTCTGACTACGTAAGCCATGGATTCATCATCACTGGAATCAATTGGTTCGACTGTGAGAAAATAAGGGAAAACGAATTAAACGAAACGAAGATATTCAAAATTCAAATGTTGTTTACCTTTTATGACGATATTGTCACATGCTTCTGGACCTGTAACATTTGCTGCATTTGCTGAAGAACTTGGACCTGCGCCGGCTGCTGGGTTAACACCAGCTGCGGCTGTAAAATACAAAGAGATACAAAACGACAATATGAAGGTTTTTAATTGTTTCTTTCGAGTTCAACAATCAGTGTCATCGAAATGAAATTCGAATTTTATTTACCTCTTGCGGCGTTACTGCAACTGGCTCTAGGACCTGCGCCGACTGCTGGGTTGACACTACCTGAGGGTGTACATAAAAAGAGATACAAAATGACAATATGAAGGTTTCCATATTTTTTTTTTTCGAGTTCGACAATCAGTGTCATCGAAATTAAATTCGAATTTTATTTACCTCTTGCGGCGTTACTGCAACTGGGTCTTGGTTCATCATCATCACTGGAATCAATGGGTTCGACTGTGAGAAAATACGGAAAAAGGAATTAAACGAAACGAAGGTATTCCAAATTCGAATTTTGTTTACATTTAGGGATGATATTGGCACTTGCTTCCGGACCTGTGACATTTGCTGCGTTTGCTTCTAAGGAGAAAATAAAGGATAATATGAAAATGTTTCTGTTTCGAATGACACATGCATTCGAAATAAAATTTCGAATTTTATTTACCTCTTGCAGCGTTACTGCCACTAGCTCTAGGACTTCCGCCGGCTGCTGGGTTGACACCAGCTGCGGCTTTAAATAAGAAAAGAAACAAAATGACAATATGGTGGTTTCTAATTCTTTCTTTCGAGTTCGACAATCAGTGTCATCGAAATTAAATTCGAATTTTATTTACCTCTTGCAGCGTTACTGCCACTAGCTCTAGGACTTGCGCCGGCTGCTGCTGAGTTAACACCAGCTGCGGCTTTAAATAAGAAAAGGAACAAAATGACAATATGATGGTTTCTAAGTTTCTCTCGAGTTCGACAATCAGTGTCATCGAAATCAATTTTCGAATTTTATTTACCTCTTGCGGCGCTACTGCCACTGGCTCTAGGATCTGCGCCGGCTGCTGGGTTAACACGAGCTGCGGCTTTAAATAAGAAAAGAAACAAAATGACAATATGAAGGTTTCTAATTCTTTCTTTCGAGTTCGACAATCAGTGTCATCCATTTTATTTACCTCTTGCGGCGTTTCTGTCATTAGCTCTAGCACCTGGGTTGCGTTGGTTGCGTGCTCGATCCGGACCGTTTCTGCCTGCAAAAAAAAACAAGAAAAAAAACGGCAATGTAAAGGTTTCTCTTTCTATCATTCGAGTTTGTCAATTCAGGTGCAAAACTTTTCTGTGGAGCATGAATTGATACGAATTCGAAACGAAATTTACCTCTTGGATGATTTTCAGGTAAAGGCCCTTCTACGCGTATTCTATAATACCCCGAACGAGCCATAGGCGGCAGATAGACTGTACAGAATAACAAGAGAAAATAAGAGACAATTAACACATTTTTTCGAAGATCAGAGATTTTATTTTTACCTGGTAACATGATAGGCTGTCCTGTGAAAAATAACAAAAGAGAAATAAGAATTTTTGGATATTTTTCTTTTTATTTCGTATTCGAAATCCTATCGAAGAGAATAAGGAGTACACTATATAATACCCAACTAACATTTCAGCTTCGATAAGCTTCAATAGAGGATTACTTTTAGCTTCCAAAATAATCCTATAAAACTTCGGTAAGGTCCGAAAGGCGAACACTTATCGAAAGCATTTTATCTATAAAGCCTCTAAAACGATTTCTATTAGGACTCTAATAGCTCAATAATCGAAGCTTTACCGAAACTACGAATTTGCAAAAAAAAAAAAAAGATGTTTCATTTCCATTCATTTTATTTATTTTTTCATTTATTTGGTAATTATAGTAGTATTAACTAACTGAATGAATGAATGTGGTTGTTGTTATTCTGTATTGTTTTATTTATTCTCTCTCTTTGGGATTCTTTTAGGCCTGGAATGAAACATGAAAAGACGTAACAAATTTATAGAACGAAAGAAAAAAACCCGAACTACGGCGGGATTTGAACCCAGACTTCTAAGTATCAGAAGTATCTTACTCATCATATCGTATGCGCTACCTGTAATATGCATTTTACAGACTTAAAACTTAACCAGTTCAAACTTTTCTCTATTATCAAAACAAGCTTTGTTAAGAGTTCCATTCGCATTACATATTTACCTTCGGAAGCATTACATATTTATCTTCGGACCTTTAACCAAACTGAAGAAATGTTTGCCCACGATGTTTTATTCTTACTCCCATCATATCTATAAAGCTTCGCTAGTAAAATAATGCAAGCCACAAAGAAGTCTTCCGTAAAGTTTCGATTAATGACTCTTGGAAGTTTTATACAAGTTTACTTATAGAAGCTTGTGTAATAATATTTAATCGAAGCTTTATAGAAACTGTAAGTTCCTCTTCTTTCGATAACTACAATAAATGAAGCTATGAATTTAATTGCTCTTTAAAGCTTCATCTTATTTTTCTAAAAGGCCTTAATGAAGTTGTTATAGAAGTCAAGACTTCAGTAAAGAGTTTGCTTCTGCTAGAAGCTTTACAGAAGCTCTAAAGAAGCCTTGACCTGTCGGATCTGAAACATTTGTGCCTTAAGGAAGTTGAAATGTTAGTTGGGTAGTAAATGCTATTTACCTCGGTGGCCTGGATTTAGTGGAATCTGAGCTCCAATTGGTTCGTCAGGATAAAGTGCTGGTTGGCGCCGATAATCTCGTGGTCCGGCTTCATTTGCAATAAGTGGACCCATATATCTAAATTGTGGGGGATTATATTCAGCTGGTCGGGCTTGATTTCTAGCTCCTGGTGCCGGATTTCTAGCTCTAAAATTTCCAGCAGCTGGAGCTTGATTTCCAGCTGATGGGGCCGAATTTCCAGCTCGTTGGTCAAAATTTCCGGCAGCTGGAGCTTGATTTCCAGCTGATGGGGCAATATTTTCGGCTCTTTGGCCTAAATTTCCAACCGGTTGTGCTGGACTTCTACCAAGAAGGGCAGCATTCCTCGCTCGTGGGCCTAAATAAACCGCATGCGTGGCTTGATTACCACGATTCAAAGTTAATAAGTTTAAATCTGGCCCCAAATTACCTGAATTTGCTGAAGCTCGATTTCCAGCTTCAGCGTTAGAGGTAGAAATTGTCCTGGCCGCCCGGCTCGTAGAAGCAATCGCTTCGGTAGGAGCGACAACTGGTTGATCAGAAGCAGCACCTGCACCTGATTTTTTATCTAATAAAAAAATAATAAACAAAACAATTTACATTATAAATTAAATATTTCTTTCTTGATTGCGAATTAAACCATACTTTCACTGACGTTAACAAATTTATTACACATGCTGCAATCGCAATCAATAATAAATCCGGTATCAGTGATTGCACATTGATTCTGACAGATTAAATGTCATTACATTAACTTTCAAAATTAGTTTTACTCGTAAACAACTTCAGTCTTCCACTCCTCCATTGTGACCTTGTCTTACTAATTAATAATCATTTTTGGACTCAACTTAAATATTTTATAGGTCACAATAGGTGGCAAAATTTCGACATTGTAAGCTCGTCAAATTTAACACAAGAATACCACAACTGTTTACAGTGCAATGACAGTTTGTTAGTGCGATGGAAAACTTATGTGTGCGCCTGGTCTTAATCTCCGTCAATGAAAATATAGCCTAATTTACAAAGAATCTTTTCAAAGCGAATGTAGTCATAGATTTGAAATTTTATTTACCAACTTTGGACCTTAAGTTGAACATTTTTTTTTTAATTTTTTTCCTTTACTGCAAAAAAAGGGAAAAAGAAAGAAATAAAGAAAATTTTATTTTATTCAAATTGTTTTCGGTAAATAATTTTTTTTTTTAATTTATTAGTCGAAACCGAAAGGCTTGAGGTTCATAGTTCACTTCCACAAAACTGCTGAAATATTGACTTTCACCGATGAATCTACGGCTCAAAATTAGTTTGGCAGGCCAACCTCCTCCAAATTGTGCTTCCTTTAATTCCGAGAAATAGTTTGACATTCACAGAGAAGATGAGTAATAAGTAGCACGTGTTCATAAACTTTATCTTCTAGTCTGATTCCTATGAAGGTAGAGCCCATAACTTTAATCTGCTGACTTTTAGAAATTCTACAAAATTTTTTCGATCTAGCTCAGGCCTTCTTCTTCGAGAGAGAGAAAGATTCTTCGTAAAATTGTCGGTCCCGTTTGGAAGCCCGAATCGTTTACAGTCTGTAAACCGAACAGGAAGGTCTAGATATCCTCGAGTACTGTCAAAAAAGGTGTACCCATCTTCACAGATGGCTGAAAGACGAAAAATGGAACGGGAGTAGGAATCTTCTCAGAAGAACTAAACGCTTTACAGCTTGCTTGCAGCATTCATATAAACAGACGAAGCTCTGTCCACGTAGCGGCAAAGTCGCATTTTCTTAGTCGCAGATGCGATTTTGCCGCTCTGTGGACAGAGCTTCGTTTGTTTATTATGCAAGCTGCAAGGAAGTTGCAAGCAAGCGTACGACAAGCTGCAAATGACGAAAGCGTGCGTATGAATCGCAACTATATGTACAGTTGGCCTAAGTATCAGCCTTGCATACCATTCTTAGCAAGAGAACTACCAGCGCATTTAAAGCCATAAACTTCAATCTGGTAAAGTCCAAGTCCGTCAGCCAGTGCCTCTCGGCATTGAGAGCATTAAACCATCAACCAGTATTGCTCCGCTGGTTTCCTTGCCATGTTGGTGTGGAAGGAAACAAGGCAGCAGATAAACTGGGCAGATGCGGCTCTGAAATGGATGTACTGACAGACAAGTATTACCAGCTTTCGACACAGCTAATTCCGTCATTGACAATGTCACATTAAACTTGGCTAAAGAACTATGGAACAGCACTTTCGGTTGTACTATAACACGTAGCTTGTGGCCCGCAGCCGCAATTGACGCTTAAATGTCAAAGACCCTAACATCTTTTGATAGAAACCAAATCCGAGTGCTCGTCGGGGTAACAACAAGAGAATGATCTATGAGCTCTGAGCTGAACTAAAAAAGAAAATATTTTTTTCTACATAGCTACACCTAGGCCTATTGATTTCTGTCAAATAAGTCCAAATTGGAAGATATATCTTAAATTACACGCACCTGGCAACTGGAATTCACTCACTTGCAGATGTTTACGATCCGTGGTCCTCTACCTTTCTCTCAGCAAGCTTACGCGTTTTCCCACTGAATGCGACAAAAATGTAAAGTTGCACTTTCTATAATAATATTTTTTTATTAATTTTAAAATTGAAAATTAAAACTTAACGTTACGTGCTTTTAACTTTGGTTATTTAAATTACCAATAGAACTGTCTGTTTCCTGTCAAACGGACGTCACTTGCAAAATGTCTGTCTATTTTGAAAAATCTGGGCAAATTTGAAATAAGCTGAGATAGACACACTTTGAGTCCACAACACTATTGGTAACAAAACATTTTTTTTTTCATTTAAATGATTTATGAAAAATTCGGAGATACTTTTCCAAGGATTATGATGCATGGAATTCCGTCGATATTAGGCAGTTTGCGCAGTTTACACTCACAATAAAAAAAGGGAAAGGACCTGAAACAAGTTCTTAATTCCGAATATTAAAGTCTCGCTTCAAACGGACTTTAGTCTCTTAACAAATGGACTAGATTTCGTCAAAATGCAAATCGGATTTAGTACTGGATAGGAACTTCCTTTTGGGGTGAACTTTTTCCAACGACGTTATTTAAATTTGCTTTTAAATTTTCTTCACTTTTCACTTTTCACTGTTATTTCTTTAAAAAAAGAGACGATTTATATCTGAGAGATGTTTAATAATATTTTTATTAATTTTTCTTATTGGAAAGTAAATTCCACTTCAAACGGTGCCGCGGTTAAACGATGACTGAAACTACTCCTTAACCACCACTCAGTTGTTATATATAATTTTTGTGGATACACACATGGATATACTCGTAGTACGTGTGTATATGTATGTGTCAAATTGCGAGATAACCTAGACGTATATGCGTGTGGTATAGAGTCACATGATTCGATTCACAATGGTGCCGCGTTTTAAGAAAGGTTTGAAATGAGATTTCTTAGTAATAAATTGATAATTTTTGAATATTGGAATATGTAGTAGAAATTTCTTGTTTAGATGGAAATTTGAAATTACATTTTGATGGGTTGAAAATTTGAACGCTTTTCATGATTTAATTGGAAAACTGTGAACTTTTATAACAAAAAATGTTTCCTTCTGTTAAAGTGTTCGCACTGTTGTTCTTGTTTGAATCAATTTTAAAATCAAAAAAATAAACATTTTGGGACTTCTAAGCTTTTAATAAAATGTTCGTCCTTATTTGACATAGTTTAAGTCAACATAATTCTGGTTATGGTTAGCCCATAAGTTGATAAAGCCGTCAGATTAAATACCAAGAAAAAAACAAATTACATTATTAAACGTCAGAAAAATCAAACAATATAACTAGTGTACAATCCAGCCGATAGGTTGCGTCCATTCCTCCCAAAAATATAAACGTACACTAAGAAATTATTGTGAAATGTTAGACCAAGGACACCTGGTTCTGTTGCAACAAATGTATTTATTTTATTTTGACAGCATTTGTCATTTTGACTGAGATTAAGTCACCTTTTTCATTGTGATGCGTTAAAGTTAAAGTTTTACTGAAGATTGTTGGAATACAAGTTTCTTTCATTCATTCATTTTCAATGGTTCACTTGTCCATTAAGTGGGTCGCGGGTGTAGGTTGCTCAAGTGGACCCTCCATCAAGCGGATTCACTGCCATCGACTCTAAATCACCAAGGCCAATCCCCATACGGGTAGAGAAGAGATTATGGACTGGATCATCACATCCTTGGTCTCCTTAGAGAACGCCTGTCTGATGAAACGGATTTCATAGCACAACGTGGAATCCTCGTCGGGGACATTCGTGTAACATAACCAAACCATCCAAGCATGTACCGCTCCGTCCGGAGAAGCAGCTGCTCAACATTGAGTTCTTCACGTATTCTGATATTTCTAATGCGATCTCTACGGGTCCCACCAGCAATACAACGGAGAAATCTCATTTCGAAAGCTTATATCCGCGATCTTATCGTTTCGGTCATTACCTAAACCTCATGACCATATAGGTAAGAGTTAGAACAAACACCAAATTAAAGACTGACAACTTGGCTTTGGCAGCAAGCTCAGTCCTCCTAATAACAGAATGACCAAGCTGTCTCAAAATTTACCCGGCCTGACCAATGCTACACGAATACTCAGCACTGCTCCTTCCAACACTCGTGAATATGAACCCGAGATACTTAAACTTCTCCACCTGTTTCAATGGCACTCCACTACCATGCAGAGTGCATTGAACAGGCGTTCTGAAGACGGCCATTACTTCAGATTTTTGCACATTTATTTTCATTTAAGCTTCAACAGAAACGGCAAAAAAACTGATCGAGTGCCCGTTGAAGTTTAGCCTGAAAGGACTCAAGGATGACCAAGTCCTCAGCGAAGAGCAAATGCCTTACCCTCATATCTCCCAATTCGAAACGTTCTTCGGCAAGACTGTGCTGTAACTTCCAGTCCAATGAATAGCAGAGGAGAGAACACTCATCCCTGGCGAAGTCCAACGCCCACGTCGTTTACCCGAACCAGCTTTTACAGTTTTGTGTAAAGAGCGAACCATCAATTTCATACTCCTTTAAAACACTCCCGAGTTTACCTCGAGGGACTCGGTCGTATGCTTTCTTCAAATTAACGAAGCATGCGTAAACAGGTGTAGAATACTCCCAAGCCTTCTCAAGTACCATTCTGAAAGTGAATAATTGGTCATTTGTGCTGCTCATATTCGTGACCACAGCTCTGCAAGGCGTTTCCACCACCTTGGCAAAGACTTTTCCGGGGAGACTTAAAAGTGTTATACCCTCTTATCCCCTCTCTTAAAAAGGAGCACAATCACCCCAATTTGCCAATCGCTGGGAGTTTTGCCGCATTCCCAGGCCACTTTAATGATACGAGAGAGCCATTTAACTCACTCTTCGCCTAATGCCTTGAGCATTTCTGGCCGGATTTCATCCACTCCTGCAGATTTGCCAGCTTTTAGTGACTTTCTCTACCGTGGGACTATTTTCCGTCCAGCTTAAGGCGAAGTATCTGTTATCCTCAATGCCTTGGAATGGATTGAGCAATTCAAAATTTTTGACACTCACATAATAGCCCTTTCCCTTCCCCCTATCCCACTCTCTCTTTCTCTTTCATTCAGTTTCATACATCCGCAGAATGAAAAGAATCGCTTTACGCTTGAACAATGCTGAGAAATACTGAGTCATACTACCAAAATATAAGCTGCTTATTGGTCTTGTTAAGAATCGGAGTTCCTTTATTTATGGCCGCCAGTGTACATTTTCCATTGCGGCGATTTATATTAGTACAGACATCAGAAATGTTGTACCCACTGGTTAAAGGAAGACATGACTCTCTCTATCTATCTCTCTGAAAGCAATTTTAAAAGCTTTTAGAAAGCTGTATCTCTTCCTTACTTGAAGATCCCCTTTCCACTTCAAAAATCCCTCGCAGAAAACAAAATCAAAAAGGAAAAAAAGTATGTTACGGTCACGGATGGTATGTGTGTGTGTGGCATGTTTCGAAAATTCCACTTTTAACTACGAGTGTTATAAATTTCATTTCATAAATGTATCCGCTACTTGGAGCCTTGCAAACTGATAAATCACATACATAATGATTGTTGGTCGAGAACGCGGTCGTTAACTTGTTATAAAGCAAATGTCTTTATGTATGCAAGTTCTGATGCTTGGCGTCCGTCTCGAGACTTTTATTTGTTTCACGATTGACTGAAATTCAATTTCGAAAAAAAAACAATAATTGCCTTCATGACATTTACGACCGTCTAAATATGAACCGAGAATAATGTGTTTCAACTCGAAAACTATTCGACAAGTTTTCATTGCGCATGAATTTGTGTGTCTGTGTAATAGAATTATCCAAGGTCTCTTGGAATTTGTTGTAGAATTGTATGCAAAAAAAAATACAGCATAATTCTGGGTACAGTGCAGACCTAAGATCGAGGTCGCAAATTCGTTGGAATTTATGGGCTTAAAAACGAACACCATCCGAGCAAACAAAATGTCACCCATTACAGCAATAATGGGGTCATGATCCCCTCACGTGGCTGCTGTAGCCGAGAGTGTAATACTCAATTAACGAATATCAACTCGTCATCGATATCAAGAGCTCAACATTTCACGCACTAGCCTGAGGAGAATTTTGCACAAAGATCTCGGTCCAATTGATTCAGCAATTGAAGACGCATGACCATCCGCTTCGTTATCGCTTCGAAGTTTGGGCCTTAGAGCAGCTTGAATTGGACAACGATTTTGGGCGAAAAATCATCTTTTCTGACGATTCACATTTTCATATCGGCGGCTATACGTTAACAAACAAAATTGCCGCATCTGGGGCTCGGGAAACCTGCATGTTATTGTCAAGAAGTCAAAGATGGCCCATTGGACCATTTTCCTTCGAAAATAAGGCTGGGAACGACGTTTCGGACAACGGTTTGCTTTTTTTTTTTTAACTGATATTAAAGACATGGATTTGGGCGACTTCTGGTTCATGCAGAATGGCGCGCCATGCAACACAGCTAATGGCGCACAATCAAGAAAGACTGATTTTATGCCAACAATCTGGAAACGATTTAAGCACTTAAGGCCAATATCATGCAAGCTACAGCCCGAAGCCATCAACAAGGTCTTGGAAAATTTAAATGACAGCATGCGCCACTGCGAAGCCAGCCGAGGCAGCCACTTGAATGACGTTGTATATAATAATTAATGGGAATTTTCGCTCTTATCAATAAAGCCATAATACTTGCAAAATATTAAATTTTCCTCATTTTATTGCATTTTTAAAAAGAAACTTGTATTTGGCCCACCCTTTATATTATTTACCTATATACTCTATTGACGCGTTCAAATTTGTTGCGTATCTTCAAATTGTAATTCTATACCTACGAGACTTAACATCACTTTTAACGTCCCGTCTATTGATATAACGAGTGTCGCGCATAACGGATGCAAAATATACATCTATCACAAAAATACTGCCCACGTACAGTTGGTTTGCATGACGAATCCAGACTTAGGCAAGGGGGTGTTGTTTTTAACTCTACAACAGAGAAAAAAATATGAATCGATGTTCCTTTAGAATTTTCTAGATGGTTTGCCCTTGGAAAAATATTTTCAAATGCCTATCGAACGTTATTTTTCAAGCGACTTCTTAGTATCCATGTTTTTAAAGTATGCTGCAATAAAATGGGTAATGATGATCGCATAAGTACTTTCAAGAAATGGGGGCCCGAATTTGTATACAATTTTCTACCACAATGTCAAGTGTTGTGCGCATTCCTACCACAACAAATGTAAATAAATTAAAGTGTTCAGAGATTTAAGATCACGCGATAAATTCAAAAATGATAACTAACCCTTGAAAAGAGTTTGATCCAGAAGTGAATACATTTTAGAAAATGTTTTTATTTCAACCAAACTAATATAGATATATATATCATTTGTATTTTTTATTTTCATCCCATTTTTCGCTTGAAAACTCATATAGGCGGTCAGATTACTTTTTATGCGGTCTATCCTTTTAATGTGTTTTTTTTTTTTTTTTTTTTTGTAGATGCCCACTCTTCTCTGTTCTAGTACTACTTATGATTCGTTCCATATATAAATTTGTCGCCTTTTGATTGTTATTTTGATAAATATTTCCAATTTCAAGTATCGGATAATGAGTCTAAAAAAAGGCGTCAAATTACATTCACCCTAATTGACTGCGAAAGTGACACATTTGACATTGTGTAGGGATGTTGAGTTTGAACTATCGATAAGAGAAATTTCAATTGGATTGGTCTTTGAATATTTTTAACTTTCTCGTATACGTAGTAAGAGAAAGATATTGTTTTCGTACAAAATTTCGAACTCGAAATTTTGATCAATTCTGATATTACGATGATAGGGGAACTCAAATTTTGTCCGTCCGTATGTCTGTCTGTCCCACCCCTGAAGAATATTACCGCTTGGACGGATAAGCTTCAAACTTCGTATTTAGAGTTTGTGGGCTTCGTTTTTTTTTTTTTAAGCTAGCCCTAATATTAACGGTACCTCCCATATAAACATTTTACGAAATATGCCTAAATTTAGATTTTTTCGAAAAAGGCTCTAACGATTTGAACCAAAATTGATAGTTGAGTTAATGTAGATATGCTTAATATGACTGCATACCCAGTTTTTCGCTAAAAAGTCCAGCAACGGCAGTTTTGAAAATTGGCTTTTTCTCGAAAACGGTGAAAACGATTTTAAAAAAAATATTTTTAAAGTACTCTTGTCATTCTTAACTTGATAGTAAACTCAGTTTTTCTCTAAAAAGACTGCGTCCTTTGATATCCACCCAAATCCCTAATAATAGTACTTTAAAAATCTGCTCATATCTCGAAAACGCCATTTTCCATTATGATGAAAATGTTACTTTCAGGTAATGCTTAAATCCATAGTAATACCATTTGCTCAGTTTTGAGCTAAACAGTTGCAAAACGGTGTTTTTTAAAACATGAATGCGTCCTTCAATTTCCACCAAAATCGCTAGAAACAGTACTTTAAAAACTACACATATCTCGAAAACGCTATTTTCGATTTGGTTAAAAATGTAACTGCTAGGTAATGTTTATATCCTGAAGAATACGTCGTACTCAGTTTTCAGCTAAACAGTTTAATAACAGTGCTTTTCGAATCCAAATTGTAACATTTTTCAGCATAATTTTACAAAAAACCGCTCTAACGATTTTGATCAAAAAACATATTTAAGACAACATAAGCATTCTAAACATGATCACATACTTAGTTTTTCTCGGAAAACTCGAATATTGCCGTTTTATGAATATTTCTCAAAAATTACTACCCAAATCCCGATCTTTATTCACAAACGGTATATTTTTGCAAAGCCCAAAACTTCAGTGGCAATATAATTCGAAATTCATCGGAATTCAAGTGTCAGTTCGGGGTGAAATTTAAAAGTAAATGTTGAAGTTAATACGTATGTTTATGTAGTATGTATTACGTTGTTAATTAACAAGTGCTCAGTTATCTGAGTACATCTTGAGTGCGTATGATTTTAAACGTAAAATTTGCTAAAATGACTCTGAGATTCTGCGAGATTCGCAATAAACGAGAAAGTTATGTGCGACCCAGTCGTGTACATTTTTTGTTTTATCCAACTGCCTTTTGGACTACATTCTGCATTTCCTGTAACGTACAGTAAAGTTAATGTGCGCAACGTTTCTAAATGATTCCATTAGAAAAATTCTATTGCCGGCAGATATAAATTTTATGGTGTTCTCAGACTATGCGCCTGTCTTGCGACACATTATGGCGTGTCAGTCGGTTTAAGTTAATCATATTTTTTTAATATTTTTGCTTGCAAAAAAGAACTTTAAAAATTGAAAATATAAGGATAATCATATTAAAGGCATTTGTTTTTAATAGAATGGTGTTTTTTAACTGACAGTTCTTTGGCGCTCAATAAATGTACAGAAACGCACAGCATCGTATCGATTTATCACTGACAGCGCATTAGCGCCCGAAAATCTTGCCACAATTCACGCAGTATCTTATCGATTTGTCACTGACAATGCTGATAAATTTTCACGAGCAGTATAAAATTGACATTGACACAGTTGACTGTTGTAGGGGCGGGCTTTCAACTCAGAAACACAGTTTGATACTGACAGCTCGTTTACTGTTGAAAAATGTACAGAAACTCATTTGGATGCATTGAGATGTTAACCGAATGTTAAAGCTCACTAGCTAACTAATGTGGTTTTCCATTGGGACATAAGATCAATCTTTTTTTTGATCCGAATTACTTTTCGTGTTCCATTGGGACAAAAAATCAATCTTTTTTTGGTTCGGATCACTTTTTGCAGATCTCGATAATTTTCGAGATTTGCACACACTCTTACTAATACCAATATACATTGCACTGCTGTTTTACGTCATTCGGAATTTGTGTTCAAAACAAAATTACGAAAAGCCTCGTGAAAAGCAATTATTCAGAACAAAAACGTAAACGTCTTCTTCCTCGTCATCTGTGGTCTATTGATTTCGATTCTTCGTCGATATGATTTCCCACATTAAATTCGAATGTTTTCATCGACAAACGAAAAAATGTGCACAGCTGATGTACTGTCTAATAATGCACTAATACATGTACAAAAGCAGATCAATCTGCCTATCGTGTTCCATTCGCCACGAAAAATCTGAGATCTGAAATAAAAATCTGATGGTCCCAATGGAAAACGACATAAGACGTAATTTGAACTAATAACCGATTTCGCATTGATTTTGATCATCCTAAAGCGATGAATGTCATTATTATGTCGGCAGGTAACATGAACAAACCTTCAATGAAATAAGGTCAAACTTTTAATTCGGTCTTATTTCCATATCAAAAGTGGAATAATGCCAAACACCGCAATGACATGAAAGTGAAGTACACTCATGTTGCACTATATTTTTCACACGAATAGACTTAAATTTTAGAACAGCATTTTTATAACAAATATGTAACAAATATGCCCCCCTGAAACCCCATTTTTTGGGGTCACTAACAAATAATAGTTAGTAAAATAGAAAAACCGACTTAACAACCTTTTGGTTATGTTAATGACAGCTCTTAACAGGAAAATTGGCCTACTTCGACGTATTCTCTAATACTCTCGATTATTATATCGATTTTTCGCACTCAAAAAAAGGAAATTTACAAAAGTACCTACAGTTTCATATCGATTTGACAATAATAACAAGAAATTTCCCAGAAACACAGTACCAATTAGATTATTCATGACTGCTATGACACAAGTGTCAGTGGACTACCCTCTTTTCATACAAGTGATGAAGTCGGAAGGTTTCACATTACGTGAGGCGAAATTTATAAATTTATTAAAAATGTCTAACTTTATCTTGACTTTAGTTAGTCTTATCCCTAGCAAAATGGGCTTCTTCAGAAATAAATTGGTGAGCTATAAGTTATAAGAGAAACATTTACTTTGTGTGTGTGTTGTTTTTTTTTTTTTTTTTAAATTTCCCACAAAAATACATAAAAATAAAAATGTAAACAGAGACAGAGACCATAGCCTATGTAGCCATAGTTTTGAGGTATATAGTAGGCCCGAACTGCCAAAAAACAAAAAAGTTTGTGATTCTTTTTTAGCTCAGATACATCAGAGCTCAGAATTTGTGTTTTTTTTAGAGAATGTGCAGAGTGCGCTCTATGAGCTAAAATTTAATTAACTGAGCACACTGAGTAAGAAGGTGATTACGCATGATTCACAGTGACATTTGACAGGAAAAAAAAACAGGATAAACAAAATAGTTGAAGTGGCGGACAAGAGTTGTTGTTCTGGCAAAGAAGGTTAATCAAATTAATACCTAAATCACGATTAATAAACCACCATAAATAACAGCTATGTGCTCAAGTGTGTTTCATAAACAACTCAGAGCGATCTGATCACGCTCAAAATGTTCGAGCTCCGAACTAGAACTATTAAAGAAAAACGCCTAGTGAGTCCAGAAGTCAATGTTTCTGAGCATAAAAGTGCTTAATAGTATGCAAAAAAAATATTGAGAAATATTTTATTAGCTACAATCCTGAAATAATATATGTTTTGACGAGGATTGCTGTAAAATTACAGTGTGTCCTCAAAGGCGTAAGGCGTAACGATTTTTGAGTAACATTGTCAACTGGTTGCAACTTCAGTGCTAGTCTGGAATTTTATTTTTAACAAAGCTCCTCTTGCCATATGCACAGCAGGGTACACACCAAAAGAACAATTTTAGTTTATGCTAAGATTTGATGGAGGTTATGCTACTTCTCCATCTACAAGAAGAGACGTATAGTTCGCGGGCAAACATATGTTATTCATATGATGGCCAACTCAGCCTCTTGCACTAAAGGTGCTTGGAAACTGTGAATTTTTTTTGGCCCTACCATGATTTGCTGTATCTCAGTTTTCAAATGTATCTATCATGTGCCATAATGCGTATCGCATTTTATGGTATCTAATTAGCTCAGACAAGCAAATGCTTGTGAGGAGCTACGTCTAGGGTCCTGTTCACATTGCACCGACTATTTTCTTTTTTATCATCGCGTTATAAATAGACCGACATAAAAACTAGTGTCTTAGTTTAGGAAACAAGAAGAAGAGAATCTCATCCTTATCCGTCTTCAGATTCTGTATAGCAACAGGCAATTTGTTGGTCTGTGCTTAGTTTAGAATTTCAAGATAGATTCAATCAGATAGTCCAAGAACATTTCAAGTCTGCGTTAGCAAAATTAGGGAATTTTAGTTTTAGGCTTTTTTTGACTATTCAGAATCACTTACGGTTAAGGATGTTTTTTTTTTCTATTCGCTGTAAATACTATTGTGTCGCTTACCGCTGTGTTGCGCCGACGCCGAACAATTGATGTATATGGTACTCACTTGAGGTGGGTGTAGTCTTTGTGGGTGATCTGCGTGTCTGATGCCGCAAAAATCGGATTCACTAGGATTTTATTTTGATAATAGTTGCACAGTTTTAAGAAAATCATATTTACCTATGACCTATGGATGGTTTTGGAAAATTCACTCGAGAATTATAATCACAAACTCTGATGGTGGATGGATGAATGACCTTTAGGATTCGTACAAAAAAACGACTTAAAAATTCGCTGAGATACGTCTGCTCTGAAAGAGTGAAAAATAATGGTTGTCCAAACTATAGGAATGTAGACTGTCTATAGGCAACTAACTATAGATTCGTCTGTCTTTTTCAGATCCCCTATTGCAAATGATGCTCTCTTTCTTAAATACTGGTATATGCCAAAATATATATATTTTTTTGTTAACCCTACAGTCTACAGACTGGCTCTCTATTTTACTCATGGGATGATGAGATGATGGCTTTAAATTCATATGAATCTAAAGCTCACTCTCATAGAGAGAGAGAGAGAGAGAGAGATCTACGTACATACGAGATACGAACGACGCGTTTGTACACTACGAGAGAGAGTATGTACTATACATAAACTGCTAGCAGCCACTTTTTCTTTGAAGCAAATATAAGCACTAGCTCTTTTGGTTCACGGCGGAGAGAAACGAAAACACTCAAAATGTCATCGTGCAATTTGTGCGATTTTATTTGAGGGCTGAGTGTGCTATCTGTTATAGAACGTTCGAAATAATTAGAATAAGTCGTTATTTTGCGCAGTTGCAATGTTTCTGCAATGGATGGCGCTGTGTTCTATGTAAAAAATTAGCAATGGCGCGCAGAGGTTTCATACTTTCGCCGCATTGAGCCAAAAGGGCTTTATTTTTCCTCTCAAGTTTGTATAAAACTGACATTTCATGCCAATAAGAGTATCTATAAATTATGCATTTAAAAAAGAAAGAGAGAGGATAAATTGGGATACCCAATAGCAATGAGAAAAAAAAAACGATTTTGGAAGACATAATGAACAGAGTTACCTGTTGAACTAAAAATATCCAAAATGGATTGAAAAGCACCAAAAATGTACTCAAATATTTGCCAATAAAATTGGAACGTATTTATTTTTCATTAGTTTTAATTTTAAGCTGAATTTGGACATATATTAAAAAATGATAGTGGTCCAAAAAAAATACTTTTTTGTAAAAAAATATCATCACAAAAATTGCCAACATTTTTTTTCAACTTAAAAGAGACTTATAAAGGCTATGAAAAATGTAAATTTTTAGAAAAATTGCTTAACATCTTTAAGTCAAAAGGGACTTTTCTCTTTAAAATCTAAATTTCTAAACAATTGAAGACTTAGCTACAATTTTGTATCCAACTTAAATAAAATTCCTAAAAAAATAAATAAATAGGTGGCGCAACAGGCGGATGACACCCAAGGCCTAGCTTCTCGCAACCATTCGTTTTGTGTGAGTTTCTATTTTTTGGGACGAATGGAAGGGACCTACAATTTTATGCCGAGTCCGAACGGCTAAATTGAGAAGCTTTTTCATGACAGTCATACTCTCGGATGTTTGTCAGACGTTCGCGAGAGGTGGCGCAGTAGAAAAAAACTTTAAGATGTAATTTGTGTTTTTCCGGGGATCGAACCTGGGATCCCTCGCACAGTAGTCCAGCACACTAACCACTGCGCTACTGCGCAATATTCCTAGTTTTATAAAAACTTTATATTTCACAAAAATTAATACTTTACAGGGTGATTCTAAATCGTTGGGATTTTCCAAAAAAGTAATTAACAGAAAGTTTTATTTTAAAAATTGTCATTAGTAGGTATAGTTATACAGTCCCGTATTTCAATCGACCGTCCCGATTTTTTAATTTAATTTTTAGTCCCGTATTAGTCTATTTCCATTATAAACTAAAAAAAAAATTGTTTTCAACCTTCAAAGACAATAATGAAAACCGCATTTGTGTTCTCCTACTTTTGGCGCTCATTGCAGTTCACCCAAGCCTATCGCATTTGATTTAAGAAATAGCAACAAATTCGGTAGGCGAGTAAAATTTGATTTAGTCGAATCCTACAAAATTCCGCTTGAATAACTTTGGAGTATGTACGCTGGAGTTAGATGAAGCGATGAGCATATTCAAAGGCGACAGAGGTTGGGATGCCTTACAAAGCTTGAAATTGATACGACGAACGGTTCGTGAGTTAAGAAAAGGGCCCCCTTAAAGGGGTTATCGCCTATAACTCGGGCACTAAGCAACATTTTCAATATCGGAATAATAGACAACACAAACCGAGTTTGAAGTCGATTGGATAAAAAATACAAATTTGCTCATACAAACGTTGAACCCCCCTTTACCCCTTTAACCCCTACTTTGACTTAATTATTATGGAGTGGTCAGAGGATTCGCTCTTTGCTTACATACGTTGCGTTTAAGGCTCAGATTAATCTAGAAAAATCGTATTGCAAATATAAACTAGGTTTCTCGACTAATCAGTAAAATGCTTTGCTGCTCACAAAATGGTGATAAGTTTTAAAACTAAAATTGGATTTTTTTCTTGAGTTTATCGGAGAGAGAGAGATTTTTATTCCTCAACAAACTCCAAACGGATTAATTTTTCTGAGCCCACTTTTTTTTTTGAAAACGGCAACACTGATAACAGCAATGTTAACAGAAGAATAATCATAGATGGCGTAAGTGTCAATGCATGGACGTAACATTTTCATATTGTCGTCATTTTCCAGAAAATTCCATTCGTCTAAAACAAGCATCCCTTGTTCCTAACCTAACCACCCTCCCTCCCACACACAGTTTCCCCTACATAAACCTGTGTATTTGTGTCTGTGTCCATTTGAAAATAAATCACAATATCAAATAAAAGCATCCATAATTTTTATACCGGTTGAGATTAAATACTCATCAAAGCTATAAAAGCTGTCTATCATTCAATAGGTGTTCTTGGAGAAAAAAAAAAAACTTTTACCTACAAATGTAAAATGTCGAAGAAAAAACAAAAAAAAAAATCTAAATTCCTTGCAAAACCACATAACAAAGCATCAACAAAAATAATTAAATAAAACATCCACACCACAGCCATCCGCATCTATTGTTTATTTATTTTCCAAGTGATTTGTTATTGCATTGGTTTGGTTTCCTTTTGTTTTGTCGTTGCTCAGATAAATTTATATTTCATTGATAGATTTTTAGATGCAAACAAAAAATAATAACACAGATTTTATAATGTTCAGAGCCATTTGCAGTGTTGCAATAAAATAGCTGCAGACAATGAATATGCGCCGCATTCGGGGGATGAAGGGTGGAACATCGCACCCAGATTTCGGCTGCCGATTTGTATCAAACGATAGGCGGCTATAAGTGGCCCGGGATACAACCAAGCTGGTTTGCCCCTACACGAATTATTGTGTTATTAATCAGAATTTTAAACAAACACATAAACACTCGATTTATGATATATTCTTGTTCATAACTATAGCGTGTGCGAGGAGAGATGTTACTTATGCGTTTGGTGGAGGAATGTGTCGGAACTGTCATTATAGGAAACTGAAAATGTTTGAAAGGAGTACGCAGTCCTCAAGTCGTATATTGTGCTTTGTTTTTTGATGTGAATGCAAACTGACAACCGGTAGCTCTGGCATTGCTACTTCGTAAAATTTTCTTAAGAATGATGTTAAAAAAGTCGCACGATAGCGCGTTACCTTGTCTAAATCCTCTTTTGACATCAAAATTCTCGGTGAGATTGTTTTCGACCTTTATGCAGCAGTGAGAGTTCTCCATCGTCATCCTACATCCTTGCAGGAATGCCAAAGCTAGGGATGGCTCTGTATAGCTCGTCTCTATAAATACTGTAATATGCGGCCTTAGAGTGGATGAACAGCTGGTGGCTATCGATTTGGAGTTATTTTCGAGGATCTTCCGTAGTGTGAATATTTGGTCGGTTGTGGCCTAAGACCGCACTGAAAGGGTCCAATCAGTTCATTGAGAAATGGTTTCAGGCATGCACACCATTACAGAAGACAGTTGGCGCAGTTTAGAGGTTCTCCTTTCTTGTGGATCGAGCAAATAATGTTGAGGATTGAGGTTCCATTCATCAGGCATACTTTTCTCTGACCAAATCTTGGAGATGTGTTGTTGTATGCTCTCTACCAAGTTAAGCCGTGCGGCCCAGCAGCCTTGTTGGACTTCAGCTTGGATATAAATATTTATTTCCTTTCTTTTTTTTTTGTTTCATAGTTGTGGTAGTATCCTTATCGGATTCAAGGGTTATTCATTTTTATTAATTGTTTTCCAACTTACAGAATCGTGTGCGTTCTAGAGTGTCCAGTAACAAGTGTCGGAATGGTGCAGGCAATGGCCGGCGGTAAAATAGGCAAACATAAATTAGACATTGTACTTGAGAATGTGACACCATTGGGTTTGGTTATGGTATGAATATGGAAACTGAGATTAAGCGAATGACACTTCATAAGATGACACTCGCTGGGAAAGTATTTTCGTCGTTCAAAGTATTTATCTTTTGAGTTTGGTTGCATTTGTGATTTTTTTAAGATGCCGTTTTAATATTCTCCAGGAACACACGTGCGCTAAAGACAGAGCAATTCAATCAGATTTATATTTAGCATTATTGCCGACATTTGACAAGGAACCAGAGCTGTGGCTTTTTACCAGTGAAGTGAAGTAGCATTTAAGAATTTTTCACTGGCGTTTCACTATGCTATTTAAATTGTTTAATAAAAACAGACTCTGAAAGGATTTTGAGACTACTAGATGGCCACTCTGCAAGAAGTAACGTGAATGACTCCTTCACCCGAGAATGAATTCAATCGGAAAATTAACCCATTTCAAAGGAAGTTCAGGCTTATCATATTTTCCACTGAAAACTATTGTTAGACCATTGTTGAAGACAGCTTTACACTTTGTAAGAACTGCTACTTCTCCCTACAAAATACTTATCTCTTCAAAAGCCTCTCGGTTGGAGGATAGCTGGAAATAACTATGCTCGACCATAACCACAGCTACCAGATCCTTCATCCTTGTGAACTAAAAAATTTTGGTTAATTTTTGGGATATTTTTTGTAAGGAATATAAGCCCTTGGTCAGGTCATCCCTCATTACACACAATAGTCACAAACTCTATCAATCAATTATCTCAATGACTATCCTTCATAAAAAAGGGGACGTCAAAATAACAATGTGAATGAAACAAACAAACCGTACATAGAAACACAAAATAATAATGTTCCATCAATCCAACCATATAATATCAACAAGAATTCATAAGCCATAACAAAATATCAACGCATGCAACTAAATAAATAAAAAACATCAACAGTCATTTTCAGCGATTGTTTATTTATCTTCAAAGTGATTTGTTAATTTTTCAATAGAAATTTTTGCTGCTTTGGTGGTTTCCGATCAATTTTGGATATGCAAAAAAACAATTATGCATTGATATTGCCTTGTGAGGCGTATATTGGGCTGTCAGATTGTATTCCCCTATCTTTAGAGCGTGGCAATAAAATGTGTGCAATACAATGCCAGTCCCATCGACTGAGAAAAACATCTCGCATGCCGCATAGTTTTGAATTTGTATAGATACATTTATCTTTTCCTTTTCAAATACAGCAATAGATGTTAGATGTTAGGCAGCTAAGTGGCAGGGGATACAATCTAGCTGTTTGCCGTTTGGCGAGTAGGTACAAGAATTATTGTGTTATTAAACAAACATGTATACAGTCGATTTATGATATATTTTCAAAACTATAGCGTGTGAGGAGAGATGTTACTTACGCGTGTTACCCGTGTCGGAACTGTCATCATCAGGAAATTGAAATTGTTTGAAAGGAATGCAATTGTTGTACATTGTATTGTTTTTTTTTTTTAATCCCCAATGAGTCTGACATTTAACGACCTAATTATAAATGAGATCAGATAAGGTCCAAATGTTGACTTTTGATTAAATTGTGGTTACAAAATTTGCTAAGAGGAACATCTGCGTAGCGTAACTACATGTGTTTCTTCTTTCTGTTTCGTGGCGACGATACTTCTTAAGTGGGTGAGCGGAATCGGATCTCATCAAGAGTGATGGACCATAAATCACATTGTTCTTTGTGACGACGAAATCTAACGAAGAGTATTCCGGATTCACTAAGTAGTTTTGTGTCTAAAATTTAACAGCATCCCAACCCAACGAAGTCACATGTAGGTACCTACTGCATAGTGTTATGCTCGTTATCACCATGCTGCTCTATTTAATATAGATTTACATAAAACATATGTTGCATTGCGCCTAAATCGGATATATGACGTGAAGGTGTTCAGCTACCATTTGACTCGTCATTAAAGAGAGGCCGCCTCAGTTATGTTTTTATGAGGGTTCACTTGATGAAATTAGCTTTTTGATTTTTCAAGGGTAGATCAGATGGTCTTCCATCAAAGAAAGAGGAAGGATTTCCTTCCTAAATATAGAAGGGTAGGGCTAGAATCATTTCACTGAACCCTGCTTCTACTGACATATAAATAAATTTAAATAATTTATTTCTGCTTTTACTTTCAGAAATACAACGAAATCGGGAATTTTATAAAAATGCTGATGTTCGGCCTCCTTTTACATATGCATCTCTAATAAGACAAGTAAGTAAAGTGCTGGTCATCCTATATATTATGTATAAATTGGTCATTCAATTACTGACTTATATTTAATGGTAGATCAAATAGGATTTTGTCATTATCTGTTTCTGAATGCGAAGAATATCCTTTCGTTTTCGGACTTCTTCTTCATTACTACTCCAAAATATTCATACAATATTAATAAAATAAATAATAAAAAAACTGATTATCCGCCACTGCTGTAGATCAGCTGGTTTGGATAGTATGTGGAATGTGATCTACTTACCAACGACGTCGTACCCTGTCGTCGAAGTTATAGAATAAAGGTTTCGTAGAACGAATTATTAACGCCGCGGTGAGAATATTTTACGCGGCGTTAAGACTATTTTGACGCGACGTTCGCAACGCCGCGTTAGATGACGTCAAATAGATAACTTTCATGAGTTTCTCTCAAAATGTCAAACAGCTCGGATGACGTATTTTTGATTTCATTTGCCGTGCTACGAAATATTCGAAAAAGAAATAAAATAAATAAAAAGAAAGAAGAATTCGAAGAATACAGATCTCATTTAATTCCTTTGCAATTGTCTCCCATAGCTCACCCTTTAAAACAATGTTTTTTTTTAAACATTTAAGGCTCCGTCAAACAGAGCGCGTTTTAACACCGCGTATCACCGCTGCGTTCCACCGCCGCGTTATAATCAACTGCAACACATATCCCCTGACACACACAGCGCGTTGAACTTACCGCGGCGTTCAAACGCGGCGGTGAAACGCGCTGTTGTGATATATTACAGATTATTTCTCTGACGCGGAGCGTTGAGAGTCATTTTTGTAGTGTCAAACAGAAAAATTAATCGAATTTGTATAAAATAACCCATGTCTTTATGATATGGGTGATGAAATTGTATAAGAACATTTTTTTAAAGGGCGAATGATATGAGAACTATATTCTCCGACTTATATTCACTTTTTATTTATGTCGTACACCCAAATTCTTTTTCTTTTTCGAAAATTCCGTAGCACGCAAAATAAATTCAATAATTCGTCATCTGTTTGACGTCGTCTAACGCGGCGTTGAGAACGTCGTATCAAAATAATCTTACCGCCGCGTAAATAATCTCACCGCTGCGTTTATAACGCGTTCTGTTTGACGAAGCCTTTAATCACCCATATCGTAAAGACGGGTAATTTCTAACAAATTCGTTTATTTTTTCCTTTTGACACGATAAAAATGATTCTCACCTCCGAGAAATAAATAATTTTTCACAAGAGCGCGTTTCACCGCCGCGCCGCGTTTGAACGCCGCGGTGAGTTCAACGCGACGTTAAAAACGCCCTCTGTGTGACAGGGGATATGCACTGTAGTATATTACAACGCGGCGTTAAAAACGAGCTCTGTGCGTCGGAGCCTCAAGTCTTATGAAACGCTTCAAATAAGGACAAACGACGTGAAAGTAAAACGCCACTCGGACTAGGGGTGAATGAAAAAGCTCTTTCAAAAATTAGCACTCGTGCGCATGTTCAACGCATTCTTTCACCACACACAAGACGTCGAATAAAAGTGTCAAATTGAATTCTTGAGAGATTACAGCGTTTTATGTTATCTGATATGAATTCTCCACTCATTTTCTGTTGCTGACGTTACTTCGGCAAAAATTTTCCATATATACCGCTGATATATTGTTAAAAAATTATAACAGTGACTGACATCACCTCATTTCAATGTTTGTTCTTCCCTTCCAGTCTATAATCGAGTCACCCGATAAGCAACTTACCCTAAATGAAATATATAATTGGTTTCAAAATACATTTTGTTATTTTCGACGAAATGCGGCAACATGGAAGGTTAGTATTTTTTTTTAATTATTCAATTTTCCTGTCACAAGCAACATTGTAAGCAATACTCTAAAAATTATCCTTAGTATATATAATTTTCAAACAAAAAAAAATTCCGCAAAACCCCATCAAAACCTTTAAAATATTTCCAAGTATAACAGCGCGTCCTACTAAAATCATAGCTCTACTGATGACAGTTCCCGATAACCAACTTTAGAAATTGAATTTTTTTTAACATTTACCATTACGTGAGATTGTCTAACTAATGTCAGCTGTCACATGGAATGGGTGATGCGATTGAGTGATGATGAAAGTTGATTTTTTTTTTTTGTTGTTCTTATAATTTTTCTTGCTTTTATTTTGTGTGCTTAGTTTTAAATACCAAATAAAAAATTTAAATTATCTAAATAAATAAATATATACTACATATATGTATGTAAACAAACACACAAAAAACGAAACAAATAGAACGCAGTACGTCATAATTTATCGCTGCATAAGTGTTTTATGCGAGTTGAGAATGTTAAGGGTGCAGTTTGGACAGTTGACGAAATAGAATTTTATAAGAGGCGACCACAAAGGTCAAATGCAGCAGCCGCAGCAGCTATGACTGGAAATCCGCATTTTGGGTACGTTCAACAATACGTCAAATACACTCGTGAATCCTTATTATCCGTCAAAATATTCTCTTTTAAAATACTACTTTCTTTTTCATCTCTTTGATTAAAAAAACAAAAAAAAAAAATAATAATAATAAAAAAAAAAATATTTTTGAACTTACTTTACTTTTGAGACTCTTTTTTCATATATATTTTTCGAAAACTTTTCTCTGTCTGTATGTGTGTGCGTGTGTGTGTGTTTGGTGAGTTGTAGTTTATGTTATATGGAGAGATTGTGTGTGTGTGTTTAGTTTTACAACTGTTGTAGATGGATTCGTCGATGTAAAGGCTCGTTGTTTTAACTTATAACGCTTTAAATCAGAATGACTAACAATAACATGCTGTCAGAATTGGAATCCGAGCGAAATTTGATTCTATTATTGTTGATTCAAATGTATTGTTTGACTAACAGTTTAATAAAATAATGGCCAACTTTTCGTTAATATCTCATTTGTTCCGCTCGACTGCCACCCACACGCCATTTGACAGACTCATTCCACACTGATTTATGACAATTGTTGGACTAAATTTGACGAGAAAACGATTCTACGGCGTGAAATGTTTACCAACGAAAAAAATGCAGCTGCCCCAAAGTTGCAAATCGAACCTTTAGGACAAATGATGACTTTCGAATGCTGTCAAATGTCATGGTATAATTTGTATCCTAATATGCCGATCTGTCATTAGTCGCTCTTATAAATTATGGCAGGTAGTACCTAGGCAAGAACCGCATATTTTCCCTTAAAAAAACCACAAAAATGATCACCGTGTGGTAGATCTATCAATTGATTGAATTCAAATGACTTTTCAATCAATAAAATGCTTTTTGCTCTGATCATACGTCAAATGAGTCGGCCATTTTTATTTTGTGGTAAAACCGAGGGTAAAACACTTTTTCTATCCCCAAAATATTAAACAGTATTTCGAATCACATTCGGCTTTCTAATATCCACCGTGTAATAATTGTGAATAACCGCAAAAGTGTTGCCAATGTCAGTTGTAGTGAGTAATTGAAACAAGTTGAATGTAAATAACAATATTTTGAATTATAATATTTGTATAAAATTATTAATAAAATATTTTTGAAATATATTCCCATTTGAATTAAATTTTTCAACTAAATGCATGATTCTGTTTAAATACTTTACACGATTTCTTTCTTTCTAAACTCACCTAGCAGTTGTTTTTGAATAGCACTTTTCTTTAATAATAGGCTAGTTAAAGTGACAAAATGCTTAGATAATGCCATTCACTAAAGCGAGTGGATAGAGGAAGAACAAAAAGTCGAGACATACACCAAACTAATTAATTGACAGCTTTGCAAACATTCAGATTCGAAGGAAGTCACTCTGAATTTTCTTTTATTGAGCATTTGTTTAGTTAAACCGTGTGTCAATTGGGCTAAATAATAATCCTCGAATAATTCTTTAACACCATGATGGTGGAAATCGAATTTTCAGCTGTCAGCATATTATCCGGTAGCAAGCTAATAAATTATCCTATAGGTTGATTTGTTTGACGTTTTCTTTAGCTTGAGTTTTGCTAAAATTTTGAAGAGGAAATAAAACACCGAATATCAATTATTATCTGTCTGCCAACTGACCGTTTCTCTCTCTTAGAAGTCATTTGACAATTTTAGTTCTCTTTACGCGGCCAGTAAATTGACTGCTTATGCAACATTAGCATGGGACGATTTGGGAAAGAGCAATTAACTCATTGTCACAAACTTTTTCTTCTTTTCCCACTTTAATGGTAGCAAATAAATTGACGAAATTATATTCACCCCTATTCCCGTTGGCGTTTGTCGTAAACGCCTAATATTTCATTTCGGTTTTAAGTCAGTGTTTGTAACTTTTTTAAGAAAAACTTTTTGAAATTACAGTGAACACATAGAAAATGAAGCAAAATCGTAAAAAAAAGTTCGAAAAAAATCTGAATATCGTTTTTACAACGACACGACACATGAGTCGTATACGACAAACGCCAACGGGAATAAGGGTGATTAGTAATAGTGAATTTTAGTTCCGTTTAATACACAACACTTGACAACCTCGAGGACACTAACTCTGACATTCTTTTGCTGAATCTCAGAACTCACTTTCATCGCTAAAATTTAAGTTTACACTACACTCATAAATTATTGACACGATGGTCATACAATCGCTATGGCTATGGAATCCACACGTTGGGCTCTAAGCACTTGTCACATTTAACTGATTGAGTGGTAACTTTTAACGAATTTCACGCATGTTTTGAATTTTTGTAATTTTTTTTTTTTTTTCAAATTTCACAACTTTTTCTAAATCTAATTGCAATTTATTCACCTTTTTATCTTCACCTGTTACTGTTTTTGAACTACATACTTTTGAACCCATTTTTTGAACTTCTTTTGAAATTCTTTTGAACTTTTGACCTAGATTTGAACAACTTTTGAGCTTCTTTTGACCTAGATTTGAACTACTTTTGAACTTCTTTTCAACTTCTTTTCTTGAATATTTTTCACAAATCTCTAAAACTATTTCAAACCTTTTACAAATATTTTTGAAAACTCCTTTTGACAATTTTTTAAAAATACATTTTTAAATAACTTATTTTCAAATAATATTTCTAATAAGCTTTTAAATAATAATAATTACTAATAATAAAAACAAATTTTATATTACAACTTTTAGTACGTTTTTCTCTCAATTTATTTACTTTATTACTATTGTATGTTCATTTGAATACTTTCATCTTTGTTCTATTTTTCCCTGTGCCCTCCTACCTAAATGTGTGTTACATAAAATAATACTTACTCAAAAAAACAAAACCAAAAATCCAAACCACCAAAAACAAAAAATCGAACGAAAAAAAAAAACTATTTAAAAAAAAACTGATTACAATCCACACCCCTCCTGTCAAAGAATGCCATTCGAACGAATTTATCATTGCACAAGTGTTTTGTGCGCTACGAGGACGACTTTGGATCATTCTGGATGGTCGACGACAATGAATTTGTTAAGCGTCGTCATCTATCAAGAGGTAGACCTCGAAAGTATGAGCCATCATCGTCGCCGAACTCACAAAATGGTGCCACAGCAGCACCATCTAGTGGTGGAAGCAGCGGCGGCGGTGTTGGTGCAAATTTAACTACCGGCATTGGCGATAACAATGATAACAACAACTACTCACAGGCATTGAGCAATGGCATTAACAATATGACCGATCTAAGTGGCAATGTCGGTGGCAGCAGTAGAATTGGCGCAGCAAGATCATCATCATCGGCTAGTGATCGTGATCGGGACTCGTGTCGAAATAATATCAGTGGTGGAGGTGGTGTTGGTGGTGGATGCAATAATGACAATGGCAGTGGAATCGGTAGGACAGGAAGTAGTAATAATATGATTGGTGGTGGATTTTTACCCTGCAACTATCAGTCGCAGTAAGAATGGAATGCTTTTTTTTCTCCCTCTCATATTAATGTGGTTTCATATTGTATTTAAGTAAGAACGATCAGAGACAGAATGTACCAAACGAAAGAAGGTAAGTATGAAAGGTATAAGTGGCTGTGAAAGATGGATTCTTACATTTATCTTAATTATCAAAATGAAATGACAGAACGATCTTTGTGGCAGTACTTTTTGGTCACTGGACTGCTTGAAATATTAGCAGGTGTACCTTGACTGCTACTGGGTAGTGCATGCCGTGCCTGCATGTTGACACATCCGAATGCTCAATGTTATCAATCTACAACCTCTGGCTTTTCGTGAAAAGTAGTACTGCCAAAGATAACCTCTTTTCATAACCTGACACGGACTTCAAAAAGAAGTAAAAAGAGGCCAAAAGAAGCTTAACTTTCTTAAAGATGGATTCTTTGACATGAAGGCTACCTCGGATCTTTGAACTTCTTATTCTATGGAGCTTTGTTACTCCTGTTGTTATGTGTATCATCTTCATCTCATTTCCCGTAATTTGCCCTCATACTATGTGAGCGCTGGACATACAACTACGGTGTAGAGCCTTCCTTTCAGCTTAGTGGGCATTTTTCTGTCACTTTAGATGGTTGAGTTTTTCTCCGCCACTTCATCCACCCAAAGCTTACACGACGATTGATCATAGAACCCAAATATTTGAACTTTTCGCACTTGGGAAGCACATTTCCATTGAAATAAATGTTTGGAATAGGCCTGAGTGGATTGGAGAATGGCCAACACAGTCACTCGGTCTTTTTCTGGCTAATGCGATACCATTTCGCCTCCAAAACATCCACCAACACATCAGGTGCTCGTTGCAGGGAAGTTTGATCATCACTTATATTGGCTCAATCGTCAGCAAAGAATAACTGATGCACTTTTGGGTCCGTCGCTTTTCTTTCAAGCAGATAATCAAGGACGCTTCCCTGATGTACACCGACTTTGATTACATGTCCACAATAATCTGTACGTAGGTCCCTTGGATGTCTATCAAACGTTTTTTTTTTTTAATCAGCCAACACCATATGCAAATCCTTTAAGGAATTAGGATGCTTTTCCATTTGAACCCGATGTCTCCCATCTTTTTCCAGAACCCTGATGCTATCTCGTCCGGCTCAACCGCTCGTCGTTTTTTTTTTTGAGTCTTTGACCGCCTTCTCAACTACATACTTCGAATGCATCGCCGGATACTGCATCATAGTTGGGGACGGTTCTTGGAAAGTATATCTGAGGAAACTGTTCGTCTAAAAGCCTTTTACAAGACTGTCGCCACCAAAATTGACACTTGTGAATACAACTTTTAGCTTAAAATGGCAACAATGACACATTACACCATCTTCATCTTCAATCCAAACAGGAATCATTCTCATTTCCTGTATTTATCAATTTTGCGAATACGGGAAAATATTGTTTACATTCTTGTTGTTCTGTGTGTGTTTTTCGTTTGTTTTATTTGATATCGTGTATACATTTACAATATACAATGCGTCCACTGGAAATTAGTAATCTAAACACAATTAATGATTTGTAAATATAAATTATCTGGTGTGCAAGCGTTCTCTGCCCATTTGCACTCTAGCTATAGAGGAATGCATTCGCCACAGTTATAGCTAGTGGGCACACCACACACACATCTACACGCCCAACAAGTTATTGGCAAGCAATTGCAGTAGCACAGTTGCAGCGATGACATGTTGTTTACACGATACACTGAGAGTTGGGGGCCAATATTTTCACAACAAGACCATAAACAAACTAACAGAAGTGATATACAGTAACAAAAAAAAAAAATACAAAATGTCTGCAACTAGATTGCTTTTGAAATAAGGCGATTGCATTTTTATAGGGTATGTTATGCACTGAATGGTTGGATTTGAAAGAAATCGTTAGACACAAGCAAGAGAATGAAGGTGGTTTTAATGAATCCAGATCCATGTCTGGTCATCGCTTGTTTCCTTTTTAATAAACTGCTTGACAGCAAAAATAATTCTGCGTTTTAGTCAGACATGCTAATCGAATGGAATGGAATGGAATGTACCTACAAATGCGGGAAAGCAAATAAACTGACTTGTTTCAACAATTTTGACCAAAACAAATGGGCAACTGTCATTTAATCATTTAAGCAATATCGTATTGTCAAAATATTTGACGTTTCTATTAATTGTAATTTGTAGTAAACCATCAAATTTGTGATGGGAGCTTTGCAACGTTAAAAATTTACGTCTTGCGTTGTTTTTGGTCTTTAGACCACGGATTCAAACAAAATTGTGTCATGAATATCGTGTCGTTGTGACACTGGACGGACTGTTGGTAATAGAAGATAAAACACGCCACAAGTTTGGTACTAACCAACGTTCTAACCAGAGACTGTGCGATAGATAGGAGATGTCTGCTCTGCCTATATAGATTTTTGCAGCAGCTGTAGATATGCTTCGCCAGTATAAGAAAGACTAGTCTAGGTCATTACCATTTCCATGATTTTAACGAAGCCTGTGCGGCGGAGATTAACAGAAAAGAAATGAAGAGCTGACAGCAAGACCTATACCTGTTTCTCCAAGTGGCAACACAATGGACCTATCTTGATCCAAGTGTACCTCCTCGAGGACGATTTCAAACCAACCATACAGTGAATCATTATATAGGCAAGTCACAATGTCATTCTCACGAATGTACTAGCAGCCTCTCTGCTTGTTTTTTTTACAGATTGTACCTTATGACTTCTTGTGTTGATGCTATTGTTTACACGTTTTGCAAATCGAAACGGCAGATTACAAGCGTATGTACGCATATGACCAAACGCTCCAAGAGGGGATAGATGGAAGTTGCAAGTGTTGACAAATGTGTTGCAGTCAATATCCGGTATAAATATTGAAATTAAACGTAGTTTGTGGGCATATTTAGTGGATAGACTGATTAAAAACAAAGTAACATGACAGATTTCATTGTGAAGTAAAATTCAGGTAAGAAATCCGTCACTCACAAAGTTGACTTCAAAACAAATATTGTACTAAACTATGGTACACGCTATGTTTGCTCACTGAGTCTAATGGACTGACGTCGTTCTTCTGTTAGCGAACTATAGCATACCTTGTGTGAATCGAAAGCAAATGTAAACCTTTTCCACCCATTGATGTTGCATTTTGACACAATCTGTCATTATTCTGCACTCCCCTTACCGGTTTTGATATCCGAATACAATTAGCGACACCTTGCGATGAAAACTTTTTCTTGAACATTGGTCCAATAATTTGAACATAGAAATACATAAAAGATAAAACTAACCTGAACCCCAAAGTTAAGTCCACTATTTATATATTTTTAACGCCAGTCGAAATGTCAACACAAAAAAAAAAACAAGGTAAGCGTTTTGCAATTCATTCATAAAATTTGTTTTCATAAATGTTTTACTTTTTGTCGCTAATCAATTGAATAAGTAGTTAATGTAGTTTTTTCGACTTTACTTTTCGATTTTTCATTCCTTTACGTTTTTTTTTTATCTCAATTTTTCTATACACTCTTTGAAATTAAATTTTTTCTCTTTTACATTACTTTAAATCCTTACAACGTTTTTCTTAATAAAATTTTATAAATATTACGAATAATATATTTTAATAAAATTTTAATAGAACTTTAAATAGATGGTGTTGCCAGTATGGATGTTTTTTTGACTTATTTTGTAAAAAAAAAATTAATAATTGAAATTTAAAGAAATTACTATTTAAAAATAGGAAATAAAATTTATTTTTTTATTTTTTTAAGTTTAGATATAAATAGAGTCAATATGTTAACATTTTGATTTTGCCGCCGAAAGCGTATAATACTGTTCACGAAAGAAAATGATTTTTTTTTAAATAAGACATTGAAAAACAGTCATTTCTGGCACACTCTCTGTCTATAAGATAATTTCATTTGCAATGTTTGTAACCAAATAATGTTTCTTTACAACAAATAGGAGCGCATCTCATGAATCAATGTCAAACTCTCCAACCTATGGAAATGGAAATTTTTCACCCAGTTTACAGGTAAATTTTGTTGAGAAATATTTTCAATTTAAAACAGAAAGTTAAAGAGTTTGCACTGATGACAGTTCTTGACTTGACAAGTAATAAATGGGTTTTCTAAAAAGCATTTAATTTACCTTCAGTTTATTTTATTTTTGTAAAATACAAATGCGCCTTTTATAATAGATTTGAAAGAAGCCCTTAAGCGCACTTAAGTGATCGTTTCATCACGAGCCATACTAGATCAATGTCAAATCCAAATCCATTGGCATTTACTATATATGGACTGCTAGTGAAAAGTCAGTTCCGTTCCGTACAATCTCGTTTCAATAGAAAAATAAATGAAACAAAATAATAACCATCTTGGATTTCTCCATGGAATTTAAGAGACAAGACGTGTCTGAATTTGGTGAGTGAATTTGGCAAGTAAATTGGTTGAAATTTAAATTTTTGCCTCATTCCGAAAAAGCGCGCGAGTTTTCAATTTACTCCGCTCTAAACGACAAGATCTAGCGCTAACAAAGCGGGAGTTGCAGCCGCATGCAAAGATATGTCAACGTAAAACAGCCCCATAATGGAGTCAATATTGTCTCTGAGCTGCTCTAACGTCGCCGCCTTATTGGCATAGACCAATGATTTAATGTAGCCCCATAAAACAAAAGTCTAGATGCGTTAAATTACACGATCTCGCCTGAGACTCTAATAACTCGATTGTTGCACCCGCTGTGTCATGTGTGGCTTGTGGCACGGTCTCGTTGGAAGCACATATCACTGATGTCCAAATTCATGCAATTGCTCAAAGAAATAACGTTCCAACATGTCCATTTACCGTAACGTGACGGTAATTTTCCACCACCAGCATAAAAACCGCACCAAACCGGTGACTTTTTGCGGATGAAGTGCTGTTTCATAAAGCACATGAGGGCTCTCACCGTTTAACCAAAAATGCGTTTCATCGCTGAAGATGAATTTCGTCCGAAAATTGGCTTTAAAGTTGCGACCACCGACTCGGACTTTCGATAGTAAATTTTAATTATTTGTAAATGTTCGTTCCTTCGTATACTTCACCATGATGAAAATATTGATTTTACTTAATATTTTGACATTGACAGTTCGGTAGTCGGTTTAAGGGTGCGTTCATAGTGAAAGTCTGAAGTTGTCAAGTCGCTAATGAGAGCCCTTTAGTAGCGCCTCGTGATTATTAAGATGGAGGCGGCAAAGATGTGTTTGACGGCCAATGAGGGCCAGACAAAGTAAATGCTGTCAACATGAAAGGACACCCAATAACGACGTCTCGGATAAAATGTCACTATAGACAGATATAAGTTTGAGGCGGTTAGGGACAGGCAGCGCTAGCTTTGAGATTAAACAAAGAATAACTGTCTCTGTCTCATTGGACAAGGAAGATAATTAAATAGCAAAGCTCTCTCTTGAACAACTAAAGTGACCCTTTATAAGACCCTAATAGTCCCAGTCATTTTCTAAAGCGGAAATGCATAGTCTCAATCAAAAACGGATGAAGTTATCCTTAGACAGCTGGCGGGTCTAGTTGCGGTTTCATTGTCTAGGAGGCAGTAAAACCTGAATAGTCAAGAAGTCGTTTTCAATGTTTCGTGTTAAAATGACATGACATGTTGTGAATGACATGACCAATCTTCAATTGCTTTCTTAATACTGAGAGCTATAGCAACTTCCATTATGACATTTGCAAATTAATTTCCATTATTTTTTTTGATTAGAATATCTGGGCATGCCCACCTGTATCACTCGAGGAAGCTGCAGCCCTCACTGTCAACGCACAGTTGTTACGTCAAAATCATGAAACTTATCGGAATTTAAGTTTACAACGGTCACCCCATGACAACGATCCCAGGTAAGTCTTAACAAAGGTCAGAGAAGACCAAAAACAAAAATTGTAAAATGAAAATTTGTCTATTGAGCAGATCCTTACAAATGCAACAGAACAACAGTATGCAAACAGCAGCCCATTGCAATCAATTCATTTCAACGAATGAGAAAATTCTTCTATCGAATCTAGAACGCAGATGTCGTAGTGCAATCAATAACAGCTCGAACAGTATCCTGGCATTGGCTAAAAATTTAGAGCAACACCATCAGCTGCAGCAGCAGCAACATCATCATCAACAGTCCGATTCTGCTCCATCGGATATGATGTTGGAGCATGCGGCAAGTAATCTCGGCAAGGACATGGACAGTGGTGTTGATGTAAAATCAACGCCAGAGGATCTATCAACTAATTCCTTAGAGAATATGAAATAAGCTTTGAAGTAAGGATATCCTAAGTTATTTTTATCCGCAGATAGACAGCCGAAGTTTTTTTTTCTCTATTTATTTGTATTGTCTCTGAGACTTTTTGTAAGTCAAGGTGACGTTTCTTATTATTATTGTTTTTTATTTATTTTTTATTAGTTTGTGTTTATAGTTTTCTAAATGGATTTGGGTTTCAATATTATGTCGTTTTCGGTTGGTCGTTCAGAACCGTCCGGAAGCAATCCGAACGCTTTTGAAAGCGTGCGATTGGCACTCAACTGAGAGTTCTTCTACTGAAAAGAAGAGAAATTTGCTTCTGGATTTGAATTCAGAATCGCGGAGATTCAGACCAACCGAAAACGACATTAGTATTCAAGCGGAGTGATCTGCAACAACATATAATCGACAGACGAATGACATAGTGACCATTGAATAACTAAAGTTTGTAGGTGGCTTTGTGGCTTTGTGTGTGACTACTGAGCGAGGCGTTTCTGATCATTGTAAAAACAGTTGAACTAAACAAGACGCTTCAAATTTAAGGGACAGTTATTTAAAAAAAAAACACAAAAAACAGCGGGCTCAAACTATATTTGTAACCTTCACCTTAAGTCTTTTTTAGGTCAAAATAGCTTTATATTAAAGTTCGTTAAACTTAATCTGGAACCACAATGCGAGATGCTAACTTATCATTTTAATTGTCAAAAAAGAGTCATATTGTGACAACGTTAAGTTGCAGATTTAAATTGGTTACTAGGAGGGCTCGAGCGCAGTGGTTAGTGTGATGGACTACTGTGCGAGGGATCCCAGTTTCGATCCCCGGAAAACACAAATTACATCTTAAGGTTTTTTATACTGCGCCACCTCTCGCGAACGTCGGACAAACATCCGAGAGTATGACTGTCCTGAGCAAGCTTCTCAATTCAGCCGTTTGGAGTCGGCGTAAAATTGTAGGTCCCTTCCATTCGTCCCAAAAATAGAAACTCACACAAACGAATGCTTGCGAGAAGCTAGGCCTAGGGTGTCTGCACGTCTGTTGCGCCACCTATTTATTTATTTTACTAGGAAGGCTCATAATTCAAATTTTAAGGCTTTTATGCTTTCCAGAGTAATTGCATGATACAAATGTTGACACTTTTCCTACAAACAGTCTTTGCTTATACATGTGACTATCGATGTTCAGAAAAAATTGATAATAATATTTTCTAAAGGTAAGTATGCACCTCGAGCGAATTTAAAAATTTAGCCAAATTTTGACATAAAAGAGCGGTTTGGATAAACTGTCAGTGTTCTTTGTCTTTGAAAATCACTATCGCTTAACTAGGACATTTCTTTATACAACTCGTGCAATTAACTCTGCAAAATTTCCTTGTCGAAGTATTAAATTTGGAAAGCCCATCTTTTAGCCCATAGAAACACAAGGGAAAAATTCAACTACGAATAAAAACCATCTGTCAGAATTTGCACAACGTGACAATTTTCTGGATGCCATATATTATGCTATAGCAATAGCTGGTTTTTGAAAACGTTCATATAGAAAGTGTTGATGAAACCACTACAAAGCCACGCACATCGCTGACACGAACTGTCAATGTTCATCTTTAAATAATTCTTCTTACTGATTAATTCGTGCGCTAAATTTTGACACATACCTACATCTCGCAGAGTCTGAAAGGAACGTTTGATCTTTTTTCGTATAGTAGAAGCTATGAATAGAGCGGCTAAAATGCTATGATATAGTATTTAGCTCAGCGTGTAGACCCAAATTGGCAAATTGCCACATATTTGAAAACGGTAGTCCTTCGTAAGTATATACACTGTGTAATTTGGTCTGTATATATCCTTCTTAATTCTGACTCAATATCTTATTTGAAACTTGTAGGAACGATATGGATTTTTTGACAGTTTGTTTTTAGCAAAACGTCAACTCAAAAATGCCTATTTTCAGACTTGTGGTTTCACTACATAAATCGACTGCGAACTTGCCTTCGTAGCAGATCTACTACATTTGCTTAGCAGTTGTCTACTACACTTTCTCATTAGCTTTCGACTTTGTAAAGGTGGGTTTCCACATGTCGGTTGATTGACAAAGTTTGGCAGCTCTCGCGGTTATGTCATTAAACGACACCAGCGTCAGTTCGTTTCCACTTATGCCAATTATTGGCAAAAAATCGTTTGTCAGTTGATTGACAAACTTATGAACTTGATGCTAATTAATTGTCACTGTCAATTATAGACAAAGTGACATTTTGTTTAACAATTCAGTTATTTTCACTTGTCAATCAAATTCTTTGGCAGTTATTGGCAAACGCTGTTTGTCAATTCATTGACAAGCAATTTTTCGCAATTTCCACTTACCAATTTTTTAATTAGCATAAAAATACGTCAATTGTCAATTTTAAATCCACAAGTGGAAATCCAGCATAAGTCAATTTGTGCTGAAGCTGTGTGCTGAATACACCAATTGTGAAATGTAGAATTAATAACGTTTTTGTGTCAGAAAGGACAAAGAACAGAAAGCTCTTTCGTTCCACAGTAAATTCTGCTTCTATTACGTTGCGTTGCTCGCTCAGCTACACAAAACTGAAACTGATCTAAAAAATCTGTCTATCCTTTCAAATGCGATGCGATATCGCTTTCAGCAACATAAACAATCAATATAGACTTGTTTACCTTCTATCGCGCCACCGCATTTTTCTGTCGCTAAATTTTGTTGCTGAAAGAAAAAATGTTCTGTTCCTAATTCTGTATCTGTTCTTTGTCACTTGGTGCCTTTAATGTCATCAGCCATTATAAATCTAGTTTATTTTAATTCTCTGCTGTAACCAATCACTCGCTCAGTATTCCCACTTCCCAAAAAAGCAAAGTTTGTCTATATGTCAATCCCCTATTGAAATCCAAAATTCAAGTTGTAAATAAATCGAAAACCCACACCTATCTGTACGTACTCCATTGTATTCATATTTATAAAAATTTAATCTTTGGCAAAAAAAAGCAAAAAACGAAAACTTTATCATGATGCAACAGTAGGTTTAAATCAAAGTTAAAATTACCTATGTACTTAATAAAAACGAAAATCAAATAATATTATTAAATTTAAAAATAAGCCAACAACTAGTATTTATTTTTTGAATTTATTATTAAAATATAAAATAAATATCTACTTTCTTAAGTGGTGCTTCATACATAAGTATTAAAAAATTGATAAAAGAATTTAGCTTACAATTAAAAAAAAAAATCACACAGTACTAAAATAACGAGTAAATCAAAACAGAAAAGAAAAATGTGTAAAACTTTAGCAATAAAAAAAGGAAAAATATAATTTAAACGAAATACATATTTGAACTTCTTAGTAGGATATTTAACCCAAGAAGTTAGGACTTGTGTGTACTTCCAAAGTAAAAAACAAAAATATAACTAGATGAATATAAGATATATAACATAATTCTAATATAAGATTTAAAAAAAAGTGGATGGTTATATAAGCGCAAAAAAATAGACATCAAATGCTATGTATCCCATATATCCCATTAAGTGATTGTTTTTGTTCCTTTATACTCGTATGTATACGATGCGTTTTCGTTTTTAGTATTTTTTTTATTTTTATAGTTTTGTTCGTAAATTAATAGTATTACACCGTAACTGTATAGTTTAATTATACAAGTGAAGAAATTCCTTACAGAAAAATTCTAATCGAAATGATAGAAAAAAAACACAATTCCAGCAGAAGAAAATAAATAAGTGAAATGTTAAAGGTAAATATGGGTGTGTTTATTATTTTATTACTTACAAACGGTCTGTGGCACTAATAATATTTTTTTTAGTGTCAAGGCTAACTTTCACTAAGTCACAATAGCAAAGATTTCAATATAGAATTAAAAATTATTATTGGTGACTTACTCTATGCGATTTGGTGAGTATTTAGTTTAAATTTAAATCCATTCCAAGATGATATCAAGAGGAAATTATGTTAAAGTAACGAGTAAATGGTACTGCAAAAGAGAATCATTATTACAGAATGACATGAGAGTCATTCGGCTTACCCCAATGAGCGGCTTGAATTTGAATATGTTTGTACAACGATTTCAATAAGTGAATCCAGTCAAATATCACACAAAACATGAAACAAGTAAGTGTTATCATCGGCCTGGCCGATGCTTTGATACCCTCTACTGCATAAAAGTCATGCAAAATGTTTGCCATGCGAGTTAGTATGATTGTGTCTAATATTAGTTTTATATGGTAGGTAGCAGAACTACTTTACCGACATAGAGAGTTTTCAATACCAACCTGACGACGGTTAAAAAAGTCCTCTCACAAAATTGCATTCACCTAAGTCGATTCGTTTGGACGCTATCGTGCTTTCAACAGACAGAGAGACGTGGGTCTAATAGTGGTTTTGTATGGGAGGTACCAGAACTACTTGACCGACATAGCCCATTTTCAATACCAACCTGACGACGGTAAAAAGAAGTCTTCCCACAAAATTTCATTCGCCTACGTCGATTCGTTTGGACGCTATCGTGTTTTCAATAGACAGACAGACGGACAGACGGATAGACAGACAGACGGACATGGCTAAATCGATTCAGAATGTGATCCTGATTCAGAATATATATACTTTATAGGGTCTCCGGTGAATCCTTCTTGACGTTACAAATGTAATGACAAAGTGAATATACTTTCCTGTGGAGGGTATAAAAATTAATAAAGTAACGAGTTATATTTGGTTAGAAAATGTAAACCTGACTCCACTCATTATTGTCTTGCCTTATGACAGTCTAATGGCATTTTTAAAAGTGAAAATATAAATCAAAATCACCCAGTCATAAATCACAATCAATTATCATTGGAATCCGATATTTTTATGAGTATATTTATACATCTTAAGTAAATGTACAAATGGAAAGTAAGTGATTTCTTTTGACATTACCTAAAAACGCCTGCAATTTTAGTAGCATACTGAACGTTCTTTAGGCACTTTTGTTTGACAAATTTTTTACAATCTACCACTTTTAACTACGAAAGCTTTTCTTAACTTTTTCTTATTTCATCCTTTTACTGCCGTTTTTATTACGTATTTATTGGGGACCTATTTTTCACTTTCTCTCAGTTATGAAGTTTCGCATACGAAAACGGACTTCAGTAAAATTGTTCGCGTACAGAAACAGTGTTTTCTGAGCTTTGGCATTTAGTAAGTTTTCAACTTCAATGAAATGAATAGTTTTACTGAATAGACTAATCAACTGAAGAACGCAGGAGACTCGAAGTCCTCGATAGTATAGTGGTCAGTATCCCCGCCTGTCACGCGGGAGACCGGGGTTCAATTCCCCGTCGGGGAGGTGATTGGTTTTTTTTTTAAGTTTTTATTTTATAATTTATAAAATTTTATAAATGCACGATTATGGAATTGACGGATCACTTATTGTGCCCCTTACAAAAGGCAAGTTTTTCTCTACTGCTTGGGTTAAAACTCTTTGGATGACTGAGTAAAGTTCGCTGTTAGTGGTAAATCTTCTACAAAGCCCGCCAATGCGATCGGGGAAGAAATCGTAGCTACAATTCTTGTCAAGATGGCAAGGCTATTAGCTACTATTACACAAGTCATAAATCGTGTCAATTTTTGGACAACGATTGTTTGATTGATTCATGCTGGATTTCCACTTGTTGATTTGAAATTGACAATTGATGTATTTTTATGCCAATTAAAAAATTGACAAGTGGAAGCGGAAAATTTATTGTCAATAACTGACAAAGAAACTACAGGACAAGTGGAAATAGCTGAATTGTGAAACAAAATGTTACTTTGTCTTTAATTGACAGTTAAAACTAATTTAGATCATGTTTGTCAATGAATATACACATTTTTATATACAAGATAGATCGATCTTTTAAAAAAAAAAATCAAATTACTGTCAATGTGTGAGTTCGTTGACGATTATGTGCCAATAATTGACACAAGTGAAAATGAATTGACAGTGGTGTCGTTCAATGACATAAACAAGACTTGTCAAACTTTGTTAATCAACCGACATGCGGATACCCCACTTAATACGTCAGATTTTGTCTACACACAACTATAGGTTCAAATGTAATATCATATTGACGTCAGCATGTCAAAAATTGACACAATTTTTGGCATGTGTAATAGTAGCTTTCTGGACAAAGCCTTTCCACTCAATTGTAATTGATATATCGATTAGCAAGTACGACCATTTCTTTAACTTCGCCTTTCCCAGAAGAAGATTTCGTTCGCCCCCAAGTTCATCTAAGGATCCCAGATGAACTGGGTATTTATGGTTCAAAGTTTCACTTCTATCGTCTAGCTTTCCAATGATTTTAAATTTTTGATCAAAATTTTAATTAGTTTTTGAATTTTTAGTGACCATAATGACCAATTTTCTGAATGCTGTATTTTGATCGATGATAACCGATAAATATAGCAAAACGCAGAAGCGAATGACTTTCTTGTCATCAAACTGATAGGTTAGTTCCTAGACTATGTAGGGTCGATATAACAACAACTTTTAACAACGGTCTACCGAATGGCAAAATTATGGGAAGCTAACTAATTTCCATATATACACACAAGTCTCTGATGGATGCAAAGAAAGAAATATACTTTTGGTTTCTTGATGAGAAGCGCGTTCGCTTTTCCTTGTAAGTCATGGACGCGTATCGCTTTGTCTTTAGTTTGGTGTCGGTTCGCCATATACAAGTGAGTATATCTCCTTCAGTTCCACGCCCGCGCGTGGGAAATCAAATTCAAATTAAACACATTGTTCCATTGAAGATTGTGTGTGAACTTTTGGCGGTTGCCGCGAAACAAATTTAAATAGAGTATAAAGAATATAAAGCGATACATTGCAAAAATTCATCTCAAATGTATTTGAAACGTCATAGCAGTTAGTTTCGGATTGAGATCGAAAGTTGTCTTTTTATCACTGGTGTTCTATTTGTTTTCGAGAGTGTCATGCGTAATTACGGTTTTTTAGTGAAGGTATATGCATTTTGGAATTTTTTCTATAATTTTATGATAAGTGATAAGAACTGTTAAACTAAAAACTGAACTGATGCTTATATGAATTAAGAATTACTGTGGATAGAAGTTTGAACTAACCCATATGAAGTGTCAGAGAACTCTGTGTGCAACAATTCACATGTCGTTTAAAATTTCCTTGTGACGTTAGTTAACCCAACATGTGACGAAAAAAGTGATTTTAAAATACTTTACATATACCTACTGGTTTTATTCTAAAAGCAATCCCTTCAACTGTACCAACAAAAGATTTGTATCGTTCGTATCGTTTTGAATTGATGTCAAAAAATATATAATATTTTGCATTGATGTCTATACCAAAAATAGAGAAGTAACAGTAGAATGGATAAAAATCAAAAAGAAGAAGTTTTCAATTTACTCTCATGACACACTGATACTTTTCTCAACTATCCTAGAACTTTTCAACTTACTATCATGACAAAATTCTGATTTATGAATTTATCCTTGCCAAAAAGAAGACGTTTTTAATTTGCTCTCATGACACACTGATACTTTTCTCAACTATCCTAGAACTTTTGAATTTACTCTCATAACAAAAATCTGATTTATAAATGTTTTCCATAAATTTTTAGCGTGTTCCCGATATTTTTCTCAACTATCCTACAACATTTCAATTAATTCTCATGACACAATTCTGACTTATGAATGTCTAAATTTGAGGTTGTTTGCTGATAGTCTTTTCGATTCGAATCCATCAAATGATACATGAAATTATTCCGATTTTAATGTTTTGTTATATATTTAATTATATTTCATCGAAGAAAAAACCCCCATGCGAGTCGTACTGCTTGTTATAAAAGAATTCCTTACTTTCAGACCTCTAGTACAAAAAGACAAGTCTATAAAGAAGTATCATTATTTTTCCAATAGTTTAAGTGCTCCACTCGCCCTTGGGTTCGAATTATCGCATCCGTGAGCGAGCAATATGTCACGAAACTATGTGCAATTTTAAAAATGCAAAATAAAAACAAATTTTGTCTCCATTTTTGTTGTTATTTCCCTCGGTATGCATTTTTTTGATTTGATTACATTTGATTACATTGCATTGCTACTAATAATTTCATGTGTCATGCTTTATCGCTTGATATTAATATGTTCATTGTGAGAGTTTTCGCTTCGAAATAAAAAATTGTGTTACCTTGCAAAATAAGGAATATCTCTCATGATAGAAGACCGATAGTTTAATCTAGAAAGGTCTTATGAATCGACAGAACTTTGTAGTACTTCCACTATGAAACGTGAAGTAATCTCACCCCTATTCCCTCATGTTTCGTATCGTTGTAAAACGATGTTTACATGTAACAATTTTATTTTTTACCATCATTTCAATTCAGATGTGTCAAAATAGTTAAAAATACCGACTAAGAAATGAAGCGAAATACGAGTCGTTTACGGGAATAGGGGTGAATATCTATCTTTCATGAGTCATGAAATATTTTTCAATATCTTCGTAAGACTAAACTGCACCATTTGCATACACTTGTCATTCTCAAACGTTTGTACTTTTGAAGCAACGAAATACAAAAACAATTTGCATTCGAAATGTGACACATTTCATGACACATTCAATGACATCGATGATCCGATCCCTTTTCGCTCGTGCCAAAGAAAATCTCTTTAAAATTCTACATTCATGATGCAATTTTTGTAACAATTAACTTTATGGACGATTGCCTGGACTCGACTTAGTTTCTACCTTACTTCATCCACTTAGCCATTTTCTTATCCGCATTCACTTGCCTCTGGGGAATTGTTATCTCATCTCGCAAAACGTATGCCAGTAATCTCTTGTAAGAATTACCTCATATCCCACGATACGAATCGCATTAGACCAACCAGCAGCCAGGCAATTGTGCAAAATATATGTGAGAAATCTCACAAAAGTTCTCACGTTGCTATTGCCAGCGAGCCAAGGCACAGTATGACATGTGGTTACACAATATGTTTTCATTGTCGTTGATGAGGTAACAATTGAGAAGAACATCGAGGCGTTGCTTGTAGGAGTGATTGTGATCTAGTTGGCGGGTGTTAACAAAATATTTGACTAATTATTGCTTGTCCAAGGTTTTTCTTTATGTTTGACGCTTCTTTTCTGATTCTTATTGTTGAAGGTGACTAAATCTAGAGTATAAACTAATAATAGTCGTATATTTTTTTAATTATGGCTAATCGACATCAAAAAATTGGTATAAATCTAAAGAAATGTTGAACCGATTTGAGATGTTCGTTAGTTGATAGAATAAGTTAGTAAATCATTTAAAAAAAAGTAATTATTACCTTAACCAACAGATTTTAGACCATATGCACACGCCATGTCAATCTTCTTTAGAACATGGTAATGTCTGGCTTCTACTTGTTGTCGTTGCTTGCAGATCGGAGAGGGTGTTTGCAAAAATTATTAACTTTGATCAATGATACTTTTTCCACAATACTAGAACCATTGACATACTACACATGGACTGCTAGTGAAATGTCAGTTTCATACTAACCTCCGAAAAAAAAATGAAGCAAACATGAGCACTAGCCCTTTTGGTTCAGTGCGGCGAAAGTATGAAACCTCTGCGCGCCGTTGCTATTTTGTACATAGACCACAGTGCCATCCATTGTAGAAAAATTGCAACTGCGCAAAATAACGACTTATTCAAATTATTTCGAACATCCTATAACAGATGGCACACTCAGTACTCGAACAAAACCGCACGAATTGCTCGATGATATTTGAGTGTTTTCGTTTCCCTCCGTCGTGAACCAAAAGAGCCAGTGCAAAGTTTAGTTTGCTTGTGGGAGATTTTGGCATAGGGGATTTCGTCCGGAGATTTTGGAAAAAGAGACAAAAAAAAGAGAGAGATTTTGTCCAGTAAGGATTTTTGAAAAGGGGGGATAACGTAGGGATCCCCTGAAAGACTGATTCTTGAACTTATGTTCTTGGATAATATGGACATCCGAGTGGTTCACGGATAGAATGACTTCTGTGCTGAATTAACACACTTTCTGAAAGATCCTAGTGATGCCAGGCAACGACAGTTGAAACCAATTGCACATGACATAATTTTTATTGACTCTTTCTTTATTTTCTGCTACAAATTTCAGATGCTTTTCATGCTCTTCGGTGCAACAGTAGTTTGTCCACCAACCACCAATGCCATTGGCACATCTCCGAATGAAATGCCAACTCATCTCATATCGGTTGACTATAGCTCCTACCCGTACATGAGTAATGACGACGACGACGACAACAAAACCAACCCTTCCGATGATACATCTGCCCAAGAGAGTATCAAAATCGAGAACCGACAGCTTTACGATACAGTAAAGCATGCCTCAGGTTACGATCCGGACGAGCACAACAACAGCACACGTAATGTCGGCGAAGAGCCAAATGAAAAGGTAAACTCCTCGGTAAAAATATTTATACCACCTCGGAAGTCGGCTGTCATTCAAGCAATTCCACGTAAGGTACGCGGTCCAGGAAGCATTTCAACTTCGACATCCACGCCCTTTGCACGGCCATCGAGTTTGCATACAACCGCTAAAGACTACGGAACGGGTGAGCCTACAACAACCATTGTCTATGCAACATCTATACCGACACCAGCGTCGAGAACGTACGTCAACATTCGTCCTGTTCCGCTGTTGTCGGCGCAAAAATATCGTTCAACAATCGTTACCGAAAGTAAACATGAAAGAAACCACGAGACGAGCGCTAAGCCAGTTATAGAAAACTTTTCCGAGGAACAACAACAACAACAGCAACAGCAGAAAACCTCACAAGTAAATGTTGTTCTAGAGAAACCTGTTTTCAAGATTGAGACGAACTCAGAGCAAGCGACAACGACGCCAAGATCATATGAGACTACTCCGTACCATGTGGAGCAGCGCAAGCGAAATTTATACAAAAGCATTCCTTATGCAAGAATACGCACCAACGAGGACATCGACGAGATGCCAGCTTACAATCGAAATACCTTCGTGAACCCATATCCCAATCATAAATGGACAAATGAGGACTTTGTACAAAGGATGCCGCAGCCGCCACCACCAACAACGCCGCAGTTTATGTACGAGAATCATCAGCAAAACTACTATCAACCATTGCCGGGTAACCAAAATCTGTTCACCTCAAGATATCCTCACCCAGACAACTATCAGGATGAAATGTATCATCCATCGCCGATATATATGCCACAACAACAGCAACAGCATCGACAACAATACCAACCCCTCACCGTTCGAGATTTTGACCTTCTCCTGCAGCTGTTGGTTTTGAGAGAACGACGTTTGCATGCCTCACAGGAGCCTGTGCCATATGCGCCATCAAGCGAGTACAACGGAGACAACAACTACTACTATGACATGCCAAAGGCTCCGCCAGTTCCCGAAAATCCATACTATAAGAACATTAGAGAGCCAAAGTACATCGACAGTGCTATTACCAGAAATGGCCAACCATCTCAATCCAGCTTACTGCCTTCAAACGTACGCGAGGAGCTACTTTTTCGAATGTTGCTATTGGCATTGCACTTGCAGCCTCAACCGAAGCCAATGCCTAGGAGTCCAACGATCTTACCTCCTCAGTATATGTACCTTGGATCGTCATCACTGCAGACGCCCCAACCGCTGCAACAATCGTCGTCGCCGCCGTCTTCAACAGGAGCAGCAGCTTTTCTAGGCTTCCGCCAGCGCAATGGCACACCGAAGAATCCTGTCAGAAGTGTACAGGTTCTGGGAGAGATTGATTAGATTCATTATGTCTTGTTTGTTTATTATTATTTTTTGTTTCGTTTTTCTTTTGTAAGTTTAATAATTAATTTGTAGTTAATAAAATGTTTGGGTAGATCAGAGTAGTTTTATTACGAAAGTGAAATGCGTCGAAAAGGGAATATGATGGCATTGATGTCGCAAGATCAGCGACCATATCATGCAGCCATCGAAGCCTTTCCCAGAACAGCTCTTCACAAAACAACCATCTATTAGTCAGCAAAGAAGTCTACCGAATCTGCAAGAACATTTCCGACAATAGCCTCATACAAATTTTGACAAAAGTCGCACGTCCCCAACCAGGATCCCAACACGTGCTATGGATTCTGTAACAACCCATTGGAGCTCGTGGTCAGCATTGCAACCTAAGCCACACTGAATTGCGGGCAAATTATTATTGTAAATAAAACAAGCTTCTGTAAAAAATTGTCACAGACACAGTAAATGTAAGCAAACATTTTCAAAGTCAATATCTCCAACAAGAAAAGAACCCAAACAGGTAAAAGAGTGCCCCAGGAATATAACATTAAGTCAGAGTCACCCGCAATCAGCGGCCTACATCAATATAGTTTGAATTTAAATTGAATAAAAAATTCGCTTACCACATTTTTACTAGGCATAGGTTTTCTCTTGAAATTTGAAATTTCGAAGCGGATACGGAAGGGCCGGATATACGATGACATACTGTGAACGACTAAAATAATTTTTTTCTTAACGCACAAAAGAGAAACACTTTTCGTAACGACACGCACTCGTTTAGATTCAGATAACTGGAAGAAAAAATGCAGAAATGAATTCTTAAAACCCGATTCGTAATATCTTTCGCAAAACAGAAAATTACCACACGAATATTTTTACCCCGGAAATGCAAAATTTAATTCTTAGACAAATCGTCGAAAACCGATTAAATCAAATTTCAAAATTGAATCAAAGAATAACCACAGGTTGCAAGTTACGACTTGCTACACTTTCCGGCAGACACCAATATGGCGGCTATGAACTTAATTTTTTAATTTCACTAATAATCCCTTTGCAACGACTCCCAGTGTATTATTTAAACTACCATAAAGCGCGTGATTTGTTAATGCAACAAATTATCGTATTTTCAAAACCGAATTTACACATTTTGAACACATTTTCTTTATTTTAATTTTATACCGCACACGATTCGAAAGAAACTTTAAATTCTACACCAGCACTGACTGACAAGACAGCCATTACGGCCATTACAAAGTGTGAAAGCATGTTCGGTATTGCCATCGGTTGGATTTCGTCGATGTGATTGACGTCACTACGCACGACTTGACATAATTTTCACATTTTCCGTTAGTTTTATTCGATATTTTAACTGTTTTGAAAGAGAAAATGTTTAATATTAAGTGATTGAATGTATTTTTGCAAACCTCAGTTGTAAAATATGGAGTTTTTAAAATGTTGTTTATGGACTTGAATTTGAGCAAAAAATGCGGTACAATCAGTAATGAACCGAGAGCACTTTTTTTGATTAACGTGCTTTTTCCCAAACAATAATTGTGAAAATTTGTGTTTGTGAAATTAAAGTGTACAAAAATAGAGAAAAGAAGGTATAAAATGTGTTAAAATAAAAACTTTGAGCAAACCACATAAGACACGTAAGGTCGCGGGATGATTTATCTTTTTTAAATAGAAATTCTTCGGGTTTTTGGTCAGTTTATGATCCTGCTCCGGGAGCAAGATAATTGATTATACTAAAAGCATATTTTTTGACGTTTTCTTTTGCTTTTGCTAGAATGTTGAAGAGGAAATAAAACACTGAATTTCAATCAATAAATAGTCTAAAATGTGTCAGAAATTATGACTTTTTTTATTTAAAACTAGCAAATTATGAACAAAAATTTACCAAATAGTAAAATCCCTTTTTTTTGTACTATAATGCGAAAAATGCCTTTCATCCTTTTAGCTTATTTTAAGTGAGAAAATCCGTTAAATCCTTTTGAGACTTATACGTCGATATTTATAAACAAATCTTAGAATATTAGGCCGTGTGTCAAATGCACTTATTTTCTGACGTATATGTGAGTTCTGAAAGAGAAGTACAATTCAAAGTTTCTCCCAAATACTCGAAAACATTCCAAAGAAGACATAAGGCCTGTTTTATTGCAATCTATCTCAACACGCAATTACAACAGGATAGGATATTTTTAGTTTTTCTAAACGTCAAACAAAGTAAAATCTCTAATGGCGTCTGCCAGCCTCCAGAAATATAGCTTCTTGCATATGCATTCATACACGCGGATCGCATGTCAAATTACTAAAACTCTCCATCTTTGGCTTAGAATTTTAAGGGCGGGGAAAGACGATCCTGTTAAACTACTTTCCGGAGGGGAAACAAGACCCTGTTGAAAAAAAAAACCGCCCAAGTGCGAGGCATACGACTACATCCCAAACCAGTTTCAGACTCTGGTTGAAGCCAGTCCTGGACGCAGGGAAAGTTGTTTCTAAATTTGCACAACAGCCGAAATTCCCGTGCCATTCCATGACCAAACAACCGACCATAGCCATATAGAAGCAAAGGACCTTTTTGGGAGATAAGCCCGACGTGTCGTACAGAAAGCACTTTTACACTGCCAGAAAACTGAGATCACCTCGGATATTTCGCTTCATCGGAGATCTGGATAGTGACCCATTGGCTGAGTCAGGCCGCTTAAAATATACTCCGTCTTATAAAGAGAACAACCTCAGTTTTCAAAGGATTGACCGAAAGCCCATTCGTAATGACCCATTCATCGACAATATCTCGAGCCATTTGCACGTTAGCACAGACAGAGAAGTGTTACTTATCGCAATTGTCAATTTTCATTAAATAAGCCATAAAACGACACTACCGTTCGTGACAACCATCTTGAATTTCTCCGTACAAAGCTAGAAACATCTATTGGCCATGAGTAATTGTCAAGTGAAATGGTTGAAATTCAAATTGTTGCGTCATTATTTAAAATAGATGTCATTTCGAAAAACTTTAGAATATTTAGAGAAAAAAACTAGCGCTAATGTCGGAACCAACGCGAAGTTGTCGTCACAATCATTTCTACTTCTGCATGTGTGTGTGTGTGGTGGGTTTGTTATGTTTGTGTCAATTTAACCATAAACTACGACTACCCATCAAAAACCCGAAGAATTTGTATTTAAAAAAGATAAATCATCCCGCGACCTTATGTATCCTATGGTGTTTGCTCATAGTTTTTCTTTTTAACACATTTTATACCTTCTTTCCTCGATTTTTGTCCACCTCAGTTCCGCAAACACAAATTTTCACAATTATTGTTTGGGAAAAAGCACGTTAATCAAAAAAAGTGCTCTCGGTTCATTACTGATTGTACCGCATTTTTTGCTCAAATTCAAGTCCATAAACAAAATTTTAAAAACTCCATATTTTACAACTGAGGTTTGCAAAAATACATTCAATCACTTAATATTAAACATTTTCTCTTTCAAAACAGTTAAAATATCGAATAAAACTAACGGAAAATGTGAAAATTATGTCAAGTCGTGCGTAGTGACGTCAATCACATCGACGAAATCCAACCGATGGCAATACCGAACATGCTTTCACACTTTGTAATGGCCGTAATGGCTGTCTTGTCAGTCAGTGCTGGTGTAGAATTTAAAGTTTCTTTCGAATCGTGTGCGGTATAAAATTAAAATAAAGAAAAAGTGTTCAAAATGTGTAAATTCGGTTTTGAAAATACGATAATTTGTTGCATTAACAAATTACGCGCTTTATAGTAGTTTAAATAATACACTGGGAGTCGTTGCAAAGGCATTATTAGTGAAATTAAAAAATTAAGTTCATAGCCGCCATATTGGTGTCTGCCGGAAAGTGTAGCAAGTCGTAACTTGCAACCTGTGGTTATTCTTTGATTCAATTTTGAAATTTGATTTAATCGGTTTTCGACGATTTGTCTAAGAATTAAATTTTGCATTTCCGGGGTAAAAATATTCGTGTGGTAATTTTCTGTTTTGCGAAAGATATTACGAATCGGGTTTTAAGAATTCATTTCTGCATTTTTTTCTTCCAGTTATCTGAATCTAAACGAGTGCGTGTCGTTACGAAAAGTGTTTCTCTTTTGTGCGTTAAGAAAAAAATTATTTTAGTCGTTCACAGTATGTCATCGTATATCCGGCCCTTCCGTATCCGCTTCGAAATTTCAAATTTCAAGAGAAAACCTATGCCTAGTAAAAATGTGGTAAGCGAATTTTTTATTCAGTTTAAATTCAAGCTATTTATGTAGGCCGCTGATTGCGGGTGACTCTAACTTATGTTTGACAAAATGTTCTTATCTTGGCCAACCAACATTCGCGAGCGTGCCCAAATGTGATAGCACCGTTTATAATTTTTAGGAATGATTTCGTATGACAGATGCGTCCCATCAGGCGAAATTTGAAAACTGACGCGTTCTATGCTTTCCACAATAGGGAATGAGAACCATGTCCACTCACAGTAACTATTTAAACAGCCCGAAGCCATATACAGGATAACAGTGTTTTTGAACTTGCGCAGTTATGGTAGATGTCATAACCATTATGTTGTTTAGAGCATTCTATGTATGCGCCCGATTAATCATAGTATAAGGATACTTCTATGCATCATGATTGCCTGATGAAGTTTAAAAAATCAACGCTTTTAGGCCGGCCGGCAGCACAAAATGTATTCGGCCACGTTTTCTAACTACCATCAAGTGATTCCTTCACTTCTAAGCAATAGAAGTTCTGTCTGCAGTGTTTTCTTATGTTCGCTTGGTAGTCAAAAGAAATAAATAAAAAATAAACTCGATACTCTTCAAAACTTCACAGTCAGTTAGAGTCAGTCAGTTTGCTATTGTAATAACCTCATCCTTTGCCTTGTCAACAAACAAAAAATATTTAAACGGCCCACTGTCATATACATTAAAGACACAACTACAACACTGTTGCTGTTATTGAACTTGCGCAGTCAGTGTCGAATCCCATCACCATGCTGTTGAGACGGTGCTTGTAAAATACATGAATGTGAATGTGAGCCCTATTGGCATTTAGTCAAAGGATCCTATTTCCATTTCATGCTAGCCTGATACATATTAAAATCCAACGCTTTTAGGCCCGGCCAGCAACGGAAAATATATTCGGCCGCATTTTGTTTCAAATGGAACATGCTTCACCTCCATCCAATATCTCTAGCTTTCACACTGCTTGAATGATGACTTAGCACATTAGCACCACAGCTGATTCTTTGATGATTTGCGACATCATTGGCTAAGACAACTGTCTTTGATTTCATGAGAGCCGGATTTGAACATTTTAATTAGCAACGTTCATGATGTGTTTATGGAATTTGTGATAGCAAACGACCACTGACCGACCGGATAGCCAGGACAGGACATATTATTCTCGCCTTATTCAATTTCATGTCATCCTAATACATTTTACAAATTGACGCATTTAAGCCGGCAATTTATTGGCCCGGCAACTATATTCGGCCGCGTTTTGTTTTCATATTTCCCAATCTGTTCCATAAATACCATCATCCTTATCAAGACTCAAGAGATGCTGCAATTTCAACAACAAAAGTTCACTCTGCTTATTTTTTTAGACGGGTTTTTTGACGCGTTTTAGACACTTTTTTATGCGTTTTTGGTGCGTTTTTGAGATTAGGTTAAGGCGTTTTAAGGGAGGTTTTCGGTGGCGATTTTAGACGTGTTTTTTTAAGGGCGTTTGAGGCTTTGTTAGGCGCGTTTTTGAGACTTTTAGACAATTTTTTTTAGGCGTTTTTGGAGCGTTTTTAGACGCGGGTCATTTTTTGTGGAAATCTTAGACGCGCTTTTTGAGGGCGTTTTGAGACATTTACGCATTATTTGCGGCGTTCTTTGAGCCGTTATTTTTACAAGCGTTTCCTGATGCGTTTTTGGGCAGTTTTTAAACGCGTTTTAAGATGCACTTTTAGGCGTTTAAATAGGCATTTTGAGGGCGATTTAATACGGGTACTGTCTAATTTATTAGTATAAGCGTGACAATATCAATATCCTGTCATATCCTTCCCTTTCAATAGAGAAGGGAACACACATTGTAGTACTGCTTTTACACGAAAACAACTAGTATTTTGAGTATCAGGAACCCATGAAAACTGAGATGTATCCACGTAGCAAGCGAGTGTGCAAGGATACTCATAGCAACAGTTTGAAAATGTTTGCTATTTCGGTCCGGCCAACAGAATTTAATCGTTCGGGTGAATTTAATCCTTGTCGACACGGGACTAGAGTCTTGAATGTGCCCTCAGAGCTCAAGTCGTGTCTTCGACAAGATTTGGGTCTATAAAACTCCCCACGGATGTAAAAACTAATTTGGTCAGTAATGTCACCAATCAGTGCACTCTTTTAAGATACTGGCATCACATGTACGAATATTCATATGGAAACTACTCCGCAGTCTGCACCTGAATGTGTGCGATTTTATGCCAATGCCACCACCTCCAATCGATGGTTAAAATTGGCATGAAATGCACCACACCTACAACGAACACTATAGAGCACAGTATAGAGTATGGAGAGGCGATGCTACTGCATGCAGACTAAGGAGAACTTCTGCAAATTGAGTAGAGTCTCTACGTCATTTTCAGTCTGACGTGGACGCCTTCTCATCTGAATTTGCACTCTGCGATAAAAGTAAGCGTTAGAGAAAGCCGCGTCACAAGCTAGAAGCTATACTCATGCAAATGATTTCTCTGATAGATACCTACAGCCAGCTCTGTTCACCTGGTATTCCATGACCCGTTTGACACATATCCAGTTTCTTTCTAATCCTAATAATGGGCACAGAGGTCATGTTGACAGTCAGACACATAAAATATATACACATAATCCGATGTACTAATAATCATTTTTAGTGTCCAGGCTACCTTTTACGAAGTCACAATGGCAAACATTTTCATATAAAATTATCCACTGTGACCGTGAAAATATTTTAGCTGACGATTCAGAATGATTATTGGTAAGGCCCAAGGTATAGATATTTAAAACGATGGGTGCATCTCCTCCGTTGGTTGTTTTGGAACCGCTTGCGCTTGAGGTTTTATTATCGCAAAACAAATCAGAGCCCTTATGAAGGCAACAAACGTTTTCTTTTAAATTCGCAATTGTGAGCTGGCTTACATTAAAGGTGGTAAAGATTTGAAAACGGACCATAAAATCTCATCGCTGAACATGTATTTGACAACTATTTATAGACCATGTTGAATGGACCACATTTGTACATAGGGCGGTAATTTTTAATGTCCATGTAAAATTTTGTTAAGTCACAATGGCGAAATTTTTGACATTTAAAAATTTATCAATTGTAACTTACAATAAATTGAAATAAGGTCCGTATAGTGATTTATTTTTATAGTTCGAGCGAAATTTTGCACGAAATTTTTCTCTTGTAAATTTTCCCCTCGCGGCCGAATCCGACGCGACGGGACGCATCTTTGTTCAATAAAACACATCGTAAAATTTAAACTTATCGACATAGAAAACCGTGTCTTCTTTTATCCGATGAACACGTTTTTTTGTTTGTTTTCTGCTAAATAATTAGGGGAACACTGAACGCATTTTTGTGAACCTGCCAGCAATCCCCACCTAAATTCGTTAAAATTCACAGTTTTCATAGCAGGCAACCAGAAGCATAAACAAGGGATGCTTATGGTTATGAGCTTATGCCTTGTCTTATGATTTGCATCGTTTACAGAGAGTTTGTTGCAGCTGTCTGCAGCCACAGCCAGCCCCACCACTATAATGAAACGAAATATGACAACGACGAGTGGGGTCAGTTCACAAACTACCTTGAGCGGGGGTATACGTTTCTCACAAATATGCTCGCTGCGTAAAGATTTTCTGGAATTTGGTATCAGGCGACCACGTCAAAGAAGAAGGGTTTCCTGTTATATTTTCCAAAAGCGTGTTCTCATATATTTTTCCGAACATGTCATCACATATTGGGCCGCAGTGGGAACCTCCGAAACCTCTCGCGAATGTGACCAGCAGTCGTACTCGTAAAAAAATCCTGAGGAACGTATAAATCTCTTACCATTTCTAAAATAAAAATGAGCTAGACCTATGATTTTAGCGAGATATAGCGTTTTGATTGCCTGTTAGTAAGGTGTAGGTTAACGAGTTCTGACATATTTCAAAAACATATCGAGGCGCGCTGTTAAAGCGTTACATGGACTGACATTTCTTGCAGAGAATTATTTAAAAAGCGATATTAGCTCGAAAACTGTTTGTGTGAAGGCTGGCTGTGTTTACGTGTCAAATGGGCTATCAAAAATTGAAAAACATCTCGAAAACGCTGTCACCAGGAGGCCATCAAAACGAATATATCCTTTGAATTGAAAATCCTATTCATCCACTGAGTCAATGCATTTGTTATTGGGAATAGGAAGATGTGTAGCAGCCATAATAGTTGTAGACCTACTCCTTGAAAAGACAGCATGCAATTGTGTGGTGTGTGCCCATATCATCAACACACTTGTCCATCCTGCCGTGCACTCTGGGTAAAGCTTTTGTTTTGAATTTTCGGAAAGAAGTGAGCAGGAGCATGAACATGCACAGCACATGCGTTGCAATGCTTGCATTGAAATCATACGGATATTGGGTAGCTGAAAAACCAAACTCAATGCAGGCCAGAGAGCTTGCAATTTTTTCTGATAGCCGGATAGCCGCTGAAACGAATAGAAGAATTTTTCTAAGTCCAAGAAACACCATTCGAATAAATTTGTTTGTACTTTTTAGTAGTGCAGCGAAAGTTTTCACAACTTTGTTCGTTTTTGACAGCGCTCTTAATTTATCCAACGTGCTGGAAACATAATTTCAGTAAGAATTCAAGTTAAATCATGGTGTGCATTTTCTTTGGCACACTGAAACATCTTATTAAACAAAATCGCACTGAATTTTTAGAAAATTTAGTCAAAATTTTTATTATAACCGTCTACTCAAATATAAATATGTACAAAACCGACAGAATCCCCCAGAAAATCAAATGGTGTGACATGTTAGCTGTGACGTGTATGACTGACACAAGCCAAATAAGTGCAATCACCAATATACCTACTTACCTACAATACTTCCACAAAAGCGTCATTAACATTTTTGTCATTTGCACTTGTAATCGAAATTCAGTGGTGATGGAAGTATGGGTATAGAAAGTAGCAAAAGACCTACAGAAACTTCTGTTCACCTGGCGCTGGAAAACGTAACAACAAACACAACACTACAAGTGCCGTTTGTGGGTTTTCCAATTTGAAAATATCGAGCTGCAAAACTGCTGAAATTCAATCATTCAACCTATAAATTTAAATAAATGCTCCCATCTATGTCATGTTCATGTCCACATTGCTTACGAGAAGATTGCCTATGAGGGAAAGTCGTACCGTAAGATTGTGTATTCACGGTGATTGTCAGCTGCTTCTGGTTACATACAAAACTGATTCAAAATGTTGTACAATGCGCGGTATTAATTAAAAATTTTTACATTTTACGAGTTAACATATAAAATTAGCCATATAAAAAATTAACTATTGTGACCTAAAATTAATTTAATTACTACCTGTTGTATCTTGAACAAACGACATCCGTCTAGTTTCGTATAAGTAAAGTTTTTATTTTCATCCAACTTAAATATTTTATAGGTTACCATAGGCAGATAACAATGTGTGGAAAAATTCACAATTGAAAATTCGTAAAAATGGACCTGGCTGGGGCCAGTTCACGTAAAATGAAAACGAACGAACGACATCGTTTTCACTAAAGTTCTTTCTATCATATATATGGCTATAGACTCTGGGCCTTACCACTAATCATTTTTAGTCTTCAACTTAAATATTTTGACGGTCACAATTGATAATTTTGTATGGAAATGTTCGCCATTGTAACTTCGTAAAAGTTAGCCTGGGGCCAGATCACGTAAAATGAAAATGATCGAACGACATTGTTTCGACAATAGCAGTCTCTGTTTATTGCCACAGATATGATAAAGACAGCATGCGTAAAAACGATATCGTTCAATCGTTTTTATTTTACGTGATCTGTTATGAGTCAAGCATGGCCACAGGGGCATCTGCGGAGTAGCGGAGGAGGACGGTGGCACGCTCGCGGTTGCACGGCTATCGCTCGTCGGACGGGGTAGTTCTTGTCCACTCGCACTAAACCACTTGCTCAATAACAAAAAAATCGTGCCAAAAAAAAACTGTAGAAGGACAGGCAGAGAACTATCTTTAGCTGACATCGGACGGACAAAAAAAAATGATAGGAGAGAGAAAGAAGAAGGCGACAGGAAAGCGGAAGAAGAAATTCTCAATAACCTTTGCCTCACCACGGAGAGAGGCCAGAAAGTCAGATGCATATCCAACCATAAACTAACTATCCTAAACTAAATCTACGCTAACCTAAACCGTAAGCTAAACCCTATGATCTATATCTATTCTAACTTATATCTAACCTACTCTACTTCTTTGCATCAACTGCTTTCCACGGTCGCTCCATGGTGAGGTTCGTCTCGTTCCAGAGACGTGCCAGATGAAGTCGGCGCTGGCTTGGCCTACCCACCCAATGTCTCAAGGGACACATCCATGGCTATCTCTCTGGCCGTGGAATTTGAGAGACAGCCCCTTGACGCCATGTTCCAGTCACTCGTCAGTTCGTTCTTGTAGAGAAAAGTTTGTACGTCGTCACGTCATTGTCTCTCGTTCGTCGGTCGTCTATGTCCACGTAACGTGTTACGCCATGGCACTAGCGAAAGGACGGCCTTCCCATATATCCACACACCACATCACTGACGATCTACTCCATCACACATCACATCTACTTGGAGCTGCCGAATTTTGAGCACGGGCTCCGTAACAGATCTGACCCCTGGACACTAAAAATGATTATTAGTATCACGGAGAGACTGCTAGATTGTGGAACCGATATCGTTCGAACGTTTTTATTTTACGTGATCTGGCCATTAAATCACTAAATCTCATCTTGACGTTTATTCGCCTTCAATAATGACAATGAACCTTACCAATAACCAATTTTAACCTTCAACTTAAATATTTTGACGGTCACAATAGAGAATTTTCTATGGAAATTTTCGCCATTGTGACTTGGTAATACTTAGCTTGGACACTAAAAATGATTAATTAATACCGCGGATTAGTGAAAGCCTAAAATAGCATCGGTGTTCACTCACTTTTGACACTCACTGTATCTTTGTTGACCAGCAAGATGGTCATTCTCAATACGCTAAACTTTTGGCCATTTCGTTTGACAGAATGGCCGTGGGTCATTCACATATGCATATTAAATCAAGTGCTGGTTATAGAGATGATCAATTTATCCATTGACATTTTTCCCATTTCCGTTTCATGCTCTCGAATTCCAAAAAAAAATGAAAGTTGTTCTAAGTACGACATCCCTGTTGCTATACTCGAAACATAGGTAAGTGACTCTCTTTCTAACTATGCATTTGTGTGAGCACAGTGGATTTGTATCAGATACATTGCACCTTTCCTGGTGTTTTCTCATGGTCGCCTGGTGTTCATAAATATAGAAATGTATGTGTAGGAGGACTTGGTCGGTCCCGGTACTCGCAGAGCATAGACAATGAATTCCCTCCCCACAACGAATTAAATTGATGTACATATAAATAATTAGTCCATGTTTCGGGGGGGATGGTAGAGATTGGTGCGCCGCGACGTACAGTTATTTAAAACATTACATGAAGTATCCGGTAAACAGCAGAATATGCAGCCAGCTTTTGGATTTGATTTACTTACGAACCGTATCCCCCTTCCCCGGGGCCCCTATAAAACAATAGTAATTTATTTACCTCGCTGTATTCCAATGAATGTCCTACCCCTTAATCACACATGTATCTATCTATTTACCTTTATGGGGCATGTTATAATGAGTTTCCTGCTTACATCATATAGTCTCCTGGAGAAATAACATATTGCGAGTTTTTAAATACATATTTCTATAAGTCCTTTCTACTCACATACGCCGGGCCGTGATTTCAAATTTAGACATAGGTATAGGTACCTAACAAGATAGAGTCCTTCTGCATGCATGCAAGCTGACGTTGAGGAGCTCCTTGAAATTCTATCTCATAATAAAATGGGAATGCATTGCAGCACACTCTCAGTATGGGTGGTGTGGAGTGTTTGTTTCAGGCACGTCTTTTCTGCTCATACATATGTCCGCAGGGAAGACGTTTTCAATTGGTTCTTAGAATATCAAGTTTTGTTGGAATTTTTATTATTTATTTTTTTTTGCTTCTAGTGGAAGTGAGGTGTTTGGTTAAGCTCAACTCCTCTTTCGCATCAAGTCTTCTTACTAATTCGATTTTTCGAACGACTTTCTGAGGCGGGTTCAAGGCACGATTTTTGTCCACTAAATTTACCACAGGTCCCTTCATTCGTTCGTATTATTTGTAGAATCTATATTCTGTAGTTCTATTTCAATTTCAGTTTAGTTAGTTTGAACTTCTTTGAGGCCGTTTTTGAAACCTCGAATATAGTAAAAGTCCCTAGCGCGTTGATCGAGATAGTTTTTGATCGGCCAGTCGACAATCACAATAGGGACCTCGAAAAATCTTTCTTCTTTCTTGAGAAGGACTCACTCTACAGTTCATAAACGAGATGAATCAGCGACCAAAATAATAAGACCTCTTCAGTTAGGGGAGTCTTTGGCTATATGCCTTCTGTTATACGCAGTTCAAAATGGTTTAACTCTACCTCATCTTGTGCTCGCCAACATGAAAGGTGCTGTTTTAACAAGCTGAATTCGAAGTGGCTGGACCATTGGTATCCCTAAATGCTTCTTAGACTGTAGAAGTTTTGTCGCCGGGACTAAAAATTGAAAGAGTAACTTCCCCAAAACCATTTTTGACTGATATAATTATTTTGTCTACTCTAAAGAATTTTTGTAAATTAAGTTTACCCAACCGTAGCGGGATTGCAATCTGGACGTCATTAAGAGGTGTCCAGTGTATCAGGATACCAGTTTCCTTGGACGCACGATTTCATATTAAAAGTAAAATAAATTATTGGAAGGTTGCTGGGAGAAATAGGCAATAAAGCTCCAGATTGCCGTCGATTTGTAAAATTTATAGCTAGACATAACCTAACTCTTGCTTTGTTGGATTCTTGGACAATAATGATTTCAACTCCGACGTCTCTACGCGAGTTTACGAATGAATTCTGTCGAAGCTAGTAACAAAATAAAATCTCTAATGTCGTCTGCCAGCCTTCAGAAATATAACTTTTGAAAGCCCATTCCTAATGCACCATTCATCGACAATATTACGAGCCATCTGCACGTTAGCACAGACTGAGAAATGTCACTTGTCGCAATAGTCACTTTTCACTAAATAAGCCTGGCATTGACATACTACATTATGGACTGCCAGTAAAATGTCAGTTTCATACAATTTCTGCCCAGAAAATGGCGCCACCATACCCATAGAACGGCATTAGCATTCGTGACAACCATCTTGACTTTCTCCACAGAATGCTAGAGACACCTATTGGCCGTGAGTAAAATTGTCAAGTAAAACGCTGTTCTTTCGTATAGCGCTCCATTTTTATTATACCCAAACTACTATACGTATACTTTCGCAAATATTTTTCGCTCTTTTGACAGATCTTTTACTAAGAGATAACACCAATTGTCTCTCTCTCTCCCGCTCTACGATTGAATTTACTTGTAGCATGATATCGGATATACGATACCCCCTTTTATGTTAACTGGTATCCAATCTCATAGCTATTATGCAGCGACTGGTACTGGTCCAAACCGTTAGCCGTTGGTGCCACATTTGCTCCAGCTAATTGTAAAATTTCATTCGAAGAGGATGGGATGTATCTATTCAGAAACTACAATTCGCCGGAAGCGAACAGATACCATTGAAATCACCAACGAAATTGGATTAACTCCGATTTCACGAAAATACATAAACAACGCAGTCGATTCCTCAAAGGGTTCATTGATTTCTGAACGCCATGGAACTGTATCCATCGACATTATTTGCACACTCCAATTCGCATTTATGAACATCCTGGGAATATTGAAAATTAGGAATCTTTTGTGAGGAAGAGGTGTACCCACCACCCTCTTGGCATGGGAAATATATTTGAAATCGGGTCGACCTGGAGTACGGGGCTAGTTAGAGATGCATGTTGTATTATTATCCGACTTTGATATATGATGTCGCAGATCGATGATGATATATTTTGGATACGTGCACTGATTGTAACGTCTTATTCCTGTATTCCTTGAAAGACACTCGTAAGATGCTCCTAAGTCAGTCCTCAACGCAATCGAGTCGTGCATCTTTGAACTGTGGACCTACAGAAATCTAAAAAAAAAAAACAACAAAAACCCACTGAAAGCTATAGCCATTTGTCTCAGGCATTTCGTGAGCCACTCGGGAATCAGAATTTACTGCAAGCCTCCCAACTATTCAATATTCTTCAATGATATCGATAGTTGAGCCCATTCCACCATTCGCGTAGAGTGCCTGATACCCTGGTACCGAAATTTGGTAATAAACCTACGCTATTCGCAAGTGAAAATCAATCCACACACAAATCCCTCGCCCTCATAACATTTTGAAATCCACGGTAGGTAGATATATTAATCGAAACAACCCATTCCAAAGTCAAGCCAACCCACCACCAAAATCACGACCTGGTTCAAGGAAAACAGGATTTTGCTTCCAATAACCTGCTGCTACCGATATGAAAATTTCACAACGAAATTTTCCAATTATTAGATAGGAGAAGAGACATCGCCGGCCACGCGCCTGTTACCCAGCATTCGAAAATCAAAGCACAATTAAATTCTGCAGGAATGCCTAATAAATGCATTCCACCCACCCACTTCCATGGTCAATCCATGGTCAATGTCAATATAATCCTCCGATGATACACTAAGCAGTGAGGTGTTGAACAGCAAGGCAACACTCAACGAATGAGAGAACTTTACTGTTAAGCTGATAGCCTGATATTTGAAAGGAGATTGCAGTGGAAACACTCACTGATTGACAATCAAATTCTGTGCCTGTTTCCTACCACTCCCACTCTCAATGCGCAATGGGACCCTTCATCAAGAGATGGTGTTTTTGGCATATTTAGCTATCCCACCGTATATTGGACTCATATATCTATTACGAGTTAAGGTGCTAGTACACGATATGTAGCACGCCTCATATATATGTAGCACTGACGTCATTTTGACGTCAGCGAATGGTCCCACTGGGTACATTCCGTGTACAAGCTCTCTTTGTTCGCTCTCTGTTGACGTCAGAGCCACATATATATGAGGCGTGCTACATATCGTGTACTGGCACCTTTAGACAAGCGAGACAAAAAGGACGATTGAAAATCTGAAAGGTGGAAAGGTGATGGAAGCCATCATTCGACTGTCACACATGCTAGTAGCTTATTCCCATCAAATCCTACCAAGGAAGCTGTAGTTTGGGTAATATGGAAACAAACATGGACCTGTTACTGTGCTAACCTCACTTTAAAAAAATGCCCACACAAATTTCCAGAAAAACACGTCAGAAACGTTCCATTAAATGCACCAAAAACAAGCGCCCCAAGAAAGAACGCACAAAAAGTATTCACAAAATTCCCAAAAACGCGCCTGAAATTTACAGAAAATCTCTCCTAAAAAAACCTCCCGAAACGTTCCATTAAGTGCGCCTAAAAGTGCATCAAAAACGGCAAAAGAATGCCTTTAAAAAAACGGACTTACATAATAACACACCCAAAAAAAAAACAAATACCCACCTCAAAATGCCTCGAAAAAACTGCCAGCCCCATAAAATGCGCGCCAAAAATGAATCAAAATTGCCCTAAAAACGCGTCTAAAAAGTACCAAAAAATGCACAAAAACAAAAGAAATATCTAAAAAACTGAGGGGTCCAAAATCGATGAGTGCGTTTATGACATGGGGCCCTTTCAATTGCAACCTCCACTCACTATCCCATAGTTTAAAAAAAAATCTGTCATGCCAATTAGCTTTATTTCGATGTTTTAAAATGACTGAACCCGCTAATTTCCAAAATTAGAATTATCCCAAGCGAAATTCGTCCTCAACAGCAACTCCGGCCGCATAAAAATGGGAAAACCATCCTGTACCTACTGCGCCTCATGTCGCACTATGTCCATCGCATCGGTCGTTCTACACCTTGACCCTTGATGCTGACAGTAAACCTATGAAGATGGAGCATGGCGAGGGCAACATCTAGTATGAGAAACTGAGAGACTTTTCTGCAGCGAACCCACTTGCACTTCAGCTGCAGACAAAATGACCACACACAACACTACAAGAAAAATAGAACAGTCCAACACGATACCGAGAAGAGACCGCGCATGCACAAGGTCCAAATCTCAAATGATACAAATCGAATATAGTTCAAGTGGCGTTGCGTTGATTGTATGTATTGAACCCAGAATGGAAGTCTGTCCTGTTAGCTGATAGCCTGATACACGAAAAGCTAAAGTCTGCAACACGACACTGCTGGCGGTCACGAGTTTTAAATCGGAATGGCAATATATTTTGAAATAAAATGTTCACACTGGAGACAATTTTTGCTCTCTATTTTTGAATCGCTCTCCCTCCGTCAACCTCCGCCACCCCACCACAGCATCTACCAACCCTAACACAGAATCAGAATTCAGAACAAAAAATCTCAGGATTTTCTACTGCCTGCTTGTATTTTTTCATGCACGCCGGATATTTCAAAAACCTCTGCTTGAACTGTGATGTGTCATCATCACTTTTCTCAAAACGAATTTTCTCTGACAGCCACCTACCTACCACGTCAAAATAAAAAGAAAAAATGTTTATTGACACATGACAAACAGAAAACTAGGTCATGTCAATAGCAGAGGAAAAAATATGTCAAATACTGTCACTGAATACCAGGCGACCATGCCCTCCAGCAGTAAGCTCTGAGAAAACAATTTTCAGCATCCCAATCACAATTTGTCGATTTTATTTCCAGTTCTCCTTTCCCCACTGCAAAACCTATCAACGTCAACACATTCAAGAAAGAGGTATACCTTCCACACTGGGGAATACCATACCCGCACGCCGGCCGACCGACTAGATAGACTGACGAAAACGTCAATGCTCCCACAATAGTTTACTCTCACTAGATGATGATACCCTGTTCCATAAAAAAATCCGCGTTGACTCTGCAAACGCGGTCCGAATGAGAACGTAAATGCCCAATGCATGTCTGAAATACAACTGTTTTCGAATTTGAATTCCACCTAAATTCACCATCACCTTGCGATCGATAGTGTGGCGTGTGGGTAGGGTTTGGGGTTCCCCTTTTCGAATATTTGCAGCCGATTTGAGGAGATTTTTAAATTCAACGCAACCGTCTACTATCTCCTCTTTCATGGTCTGCTGTTACATTTGAAACACTAAATCGGGTTTTGGGCGGGGAAACGGGACTTGTGTACTAAAAAAGGTTTCAAAGAGCTTAAAACGCAAACTCGATTAAGTTTCCAATGTGCGCTGTTTGGAAAGCTGACTGAGCAGATAAAGACCAAGCAGAGGGATCTTGTTCGAAAATATTCTTCGAGGCGAACTCTACAAAACCCCCCCAAACAAAAACTAAGGTCTGTATTTTTTAGGGTGGGGGGCCATTCAAGCCTGGAAACACAAACCCCAATCTTCAGCACTAAATACCAGGCCAACATATCTCTCAGCAGTAGTATCTTAGCAAACAAAAAAAATCTATTACGTGCTTATTTCTTGAATTCTAAATCCAAAGGTTCTTTACCTGCTGTCTATCTATGGTAGTTTGTTATATAAAAAAAATTACGCGTTTTAGTCTCAGTATGTTCCCTCCTGCCTGAAAAGTCCCGAACCTTACCTGTTGCATGTCTGGAATACAACTGTCTTCGCCTGCTTTAAAAGTTACAGTCAAGTGTCAACCCAACCTGTCAGTAAACATTGTTCTTCTTCCCCTGTCGAAATATTTCCAGCTGAATAGGGGGAGGGGGCAAGGCGACTTAAAAAAAAATTAGCTGTCTTACTTTTATGATGTGCTGATACACTGAATTCCAAACAAAATTACCAACTTTCCATGATGACATGAATGACATACGAGCTCCATACATTTTGGAGTTGATCGTAATTCTCGGACTTAACCGATGACTTGTGAGCTGAATTCTGAGCAGTTTTCTAATTTTAAAAAATCTAATTCTAGACCCATACTTTTACTTACATAATTTATTGACAGTCCTATTTTATGTTCTGCTAGTGAACTGTCACTTTCATACAAATCCTACCAAGAAGGCCGCTCCAATATAAACATAACTCGTAGCGCTCTTGCGAACCAGTAGCGATTTGTAGCAACATTTTGACCATAGAAAATGTCTACAAACTATGTAGACTTTGATTGCCATAATTGTTCTTATTTGTTTTTGACAGCGCTACATGCAAAATTACATTGAGAATTTTTTCTCTCAATGGCAGTTTAAAAAACCTGTTAAAAAACTATGTAGGAACCAGTGGCTACTAGCTATTCCTATTGGAACATAGTCAGTTTGAATTCTAAAGGAATTTTCTTTTCAACAAAAATGCCACACAGCTGGACAACTTACTGTCAAACGATACAATCGCAAGTAAAAAAAAAAAAGAAAATTGCCTCTATCCTGCTGTTCTCCTCCTCAATTCTTATCAATTTCAATCCTATAAATTTGAATTCTCCTTAACCCCAGATTTCTATTTTTAGACAAGCCTTCAATTTTTATCTTTGCAGATGAATTGTAATAGAGTTGCCACGTTCCATGGGTTTACTAATTACTTCCAAATTGCATGCACAGTTTTGTTTAAAAAAATTGCCTTCGATGACTTTTCTGTTAGTTTTTTGTTTGGTTATAATTTATAAAATCTTATTTAGTACATCGATCAAGCATGCACCATAAATGTCATTACACTCTGTTAGAATACAAAGAGGGGGGGTTAGAATTTGATACTAATGTGAATTTTTGAAACTGAGGGACTCGAGAAAATCTGTACGAAAATAGATGACATAATGACACTCCACATACATTTCTGTATGATTTCCTAAGACAATTGACAAATCATTATACTTTTAACTAAATGTGAAAAAATCGTCAAAGATATTTCCTTTATGGCGTCTCAAAAAAATTGAGCTATTTTTCATTTCAAAAGTTACATCTGTTCTATTAGTAGAGTATTTTGCGAAGCCCCTGTATTTCATAGATGGGCTTCAACAAATACTTTTAATACACATTTCAATTCTGCAAAATGTTTTCATTCTCTATTTTACACTTTATTATAAAATGTTCAACACTTTTTCAACAAAACATTGCTCTTGGTATACAAAATCGCCATTATTTTCCTACGCCATTCTTTCAGCCGTCACTTGATTTCTTCTCCTTTTCGTTTGACATTTACGTTGTCGGGAACTACTCTATCAGAACTAAGTCATAAAATTTCGCGTGACAACATATTCCTTCCTTAAATAATAAAACAATTTGTACTGTCTTAAAATTCTACATGAATTAAGGCTTGATCGATAAAATTTTATTACAACACTAAGGCCTTAAAATTCGGACAAATCGGGACATAAAAAAACCATAAATTTTTATACATGCAATTAAGTAAAACTAAAGGTTTTTTCTTAAAGTTAATTTTAGTACGCTACTCGAGCTAAATTTTAGCTCCCATACAAATTTCTCTCTAAAATTTAGCCGAGCTAAATTTAATCGAATCCATTTAGCCGAGTGGTAGGTACGCTTCAGCTAAAAAATCCGATTTTTCATTTCGAACTGTATATCTGTATATCTATATCTGTCAAAATTTAGCCCGCCCATTAACACTTTAACAGCGTCGATGAATTTTTGATGATATTTTGAACGAACAGCTATTTTCTGTGACACTTATACCCACAATGCACTCTATGTCAAAATTTAGCTAGGATTTTACCTAATTTTTGGAGAGAAAAGAGCTGAAATTTAGTTTCGCTTGAGCAGCGTACTAAAGTTTTCTTCAAACAGAACGCGTTATTAACGCCGGGGTGAGATTATTCAACGCTGCGTTAGATGACGTCAAACAGAAAACAGATAGCTTCTAATAAAATTCTCTCAAAATATCAAGCATTAGCTTGAATGTGGATGTAGGACATAAATAAAAAGAGAGAAGAAATCGGAGAATACAGCGTTCTCATATTCAGAAGAGCGCGTTTCACCGTCAGGTTTAAACGCTGCAGTGAGTTCAACGCGACGTTAAAACTCGCTCTGATGTTGACGGTACCTTAAGCTTTACGAAGCTAAAAGACAATGCTTATGGCCTTATAGGCTCTTAAAGATTATATGAAAAATTGTATCTTCTACAATTTAACCGATGCCACTACAAATGATTTATTAGTACAGTCAACGGAGATGGTAACCCTTTGTTGCTTTCTCCCCTCCAAATGGTCAATGAGTCAGAGATGGCATATTTATTTAAATGTCGTATGCGGTATGCCGTATGCCTCTTGCTGTAGAAATACACTCTACAACTCCTTGGTAGTCAGCTACTACTGAATAGCACTGCGCATGACTGAACATTTTGGTGGAAAGTAAATTTTAGTAAATCTATTTTCACACTTCCCTACTAAGCCACATGTGAACCTAGTAAGGCATCTGAAAACCATAATGGGGACATTGTTCTGGGAGGAGCCTAATCAAATATTTCGTTCACCAATCAGAAGCCTAAGTCACGAATTCTGTCTTCAAAACCAAAACACAATCGTTTGCTGTAACTTCTGCTATCCCAGTACACACTTTTCCAACTGTTGCTTTTTTCGCATGTGCGGAAATGGTGTTTATGATGAAATTGGATGAACGGGGAGGAAAAAGGAAGGACATTGGACATGTTCATGTCGGAAATCGACCTGCAATGGAGTTGGGGGATTGATTGATTCATTGACATTTGGCACATTAACTGTGCCGAAATTATGATTGCCTGGCTATTGGCGAAAATTTTGAGACAAATTTGAATTCGATTTAGAAAAATTTCAAAGGCTCTCTGGGGGTTGAGGGGAACAGACAGTCCACGAATCCTCTTTAAGATCGAGATCAAAATATGGTTTCCTTGAAGATGATGATGATGGAGCTTGCGAGACGCAATCCCTACCTCATTTTCGTTAAATATAATTTTGGTAATTCAATTAACCACTGGAAATATCGGGATGGCAATATTGAATTCCGTTCGACAGAACTGCCCTTCCATCTTATCCTGGCTACAATTTTGGTAGTTCAACAACCATTTCCCATTGAGGATGCGAGAGAGGGCTGGCGATGGCGGTTCCAATTCAACGTTTCCTTCCGGAAGGAACAAGGATTTACGCTGTTTGAGGGCTACCAGGAGACCATAACAAACTGTAGAGCAACATATGTACCACATTGAATGGAAATGGACGAGAATTAACTCACACACACTCATAAATGATTATTGTCCCTGGAGATTTGGAGAAATGGCTCATGGAGCAGTAATGAAGACTGATTTTCGTAATATCATCGAACAAGTAGGTAGAGATTTAGAGAGTGAGTGTGTGAGCGAGTCGTTTATCCATGGACGTCTACTCTTCATCTCCATCTAAAGAAGATGATATTTCTGTGATAAGCGAAGAAGTGTCTCACTTGAGTGAGAGAGTCTCCGACTGCGACTCTCCGTCGATCCAAATTTTGTTTGTAGAATTTTCCTTGAAACTCTACCATTACTTACCAGGTCGTCAGAGTCAATAGCAAGCGTCAGCGATCCAAATTGGATATACTTCGCTACTTGTTAACTTTCAGCTGACGTAATTTGAAATTTACCTACTGCTCTCCAACTGCTGCATGAGATGATCGCATGTCTGTGCAGATTCAGCAAAGAGGAGGGAGCATCGCAAAAAAACAACCAACAGAACAGAACAGAGTTGACATCGTTTAAATGAATTGAATCCATAGATACTCGTATGTCTGTATTTGTATTCATGTACGATGTTTAAGTTTTACAGATTGTAGACTACACTCTACGGTTTCTGCTGAATTGGGATAGAAAGAAGAAAATTGAATATCTTGGAGACATCCGAAAACATTAAAAACATTAATGCTGCAACAGGAGCCTAGAATTTTCAATATATGGTAGCTTGGATATCAGCTGACAGACTGCAGGGAATCGTCTTAATCTTTAGGTAAGTCTCTACTGACAGCGTCTCACATATTTTTTAGGGCGCGTATGTAGGTCCCTATGCATCCTTAAGAGCATTTCTAATGTAAAAAGATTTAAGCCCCGTATTTAGACTTGGTGAAGATCACAATTTCAAAAGATGTATGCGTATTTGGATCATGGGGAGCTATTGTGAATTAACAACATTTTTGAAGTCAAAACTATGGCCCCTCCTATCGTGAGTGTCGATAGTGTTGTTCATTGATTGACAACTCTCGATCGATATTGTGATTGTCGATTGCAATTGATATTTGTCGATTTGACAGTCGCTTGTCCTTGTAGTCGTTTACAAATGTCTGGTCGATGCTTTCTCTACGAAGTGAACAAATTTTGTTTGTGCGAATAGCTAAAACCAATCGACGCAATCGACAATATTGTCGTGACGATCGCTGATCGACAATCGGTTTTAATATGATTTCTGTGGTAACGACTTAATTTAGAATGATTTGTAAGACAATTTTTTTTTACCTATGTTTGGACGGATTTAGGATAGATGGATTTTTAAAAAGATTTTCCAAACCAATTATAGAATCCCATCGGAATGTATAAAAAAATGTCTTATTTGGAATTTGATGTATGTACCTAAACCTGTATCAACGCTGCCACTTTTGAATGGGTTTCAGCGCAGAAGCTTTTTAAAAACCACTGAATAAAAAGCTATAAAATTACCTACAAAAGTGTCTGAAAGACCACAGGGTCTCAAAAGCCTTATGACCCAAGTTAGATAGGAAAAAAATTTTAGAACTAGTAAGAGTCAACAGATCAAAGTTGCGGCAAGACGTATAAATTTTACCTAACTGGATTTCTTAACCCCTGATTCTGGGAGATACTGTATGAAAGGGGCCACAGTAATGTATGTCAAATGTGACATTTTCTCACTGCAGCCATTCAGATCCGGTTTAAAATTGTATTCCAATCATAGATATCAGAAATAGAAGATCCGCGAATGATTTTGAGACGCAAGCCCAGGTCTCTATTTGAAGAAACTTTCCTCCAATAATGGAAATTTATTCGCAGTTGTTGTAGAACAATCTACTGTCAAGATAACGAAACCTATAACCTTAACTTAGTAGTTGTAAGCAACTTCACTTGAAAGACTATTCCAAAAAACCAATAAGCTTTTAAAGTTTTTGAAAGGGCTACCAAATGTAAAAACGAATGTTTTATCATTGGGTCCTCTATGGCAATAGGGATACTCTACTGTCTTCTAAGAAAGGGTGCTTATAGAGATTATAGGCTTAACAAATAGGGACACTTGCAGATATTGCGAAGACTTACATGTCGCAGAGGATATTATACTCATCTTCTCTGTAAAAGTCAAGCTATTGCTTGGTATAGGAGAAAACACCTTCGAAGCAATCTACTTCTGGAAAAATTTGGAGGAGGTTTTGACCAAAAAAATTTTAACAATTTTTAGATTCTGTACGAAAATGAATTGTTTGAGCGAATTGGTTTAGGTTTGGACCGTTCTCCAGAGATGGCGATGGCGATACCTCCTGGAAAAATTTGGAGGAGGTTTTGAGCAAAAAAATTTTAACAATTTTTAGATTCTGTACGAAAATGAATTGTTTGAGCGAATTGGTTAAGGTTTGGACCGTTCTCCAGAGATGGCGATAGGCTCAATATGATGCCTAGTCTACTGTAATAAAGTCAAACCCTGTATAACCTAAATCTAACCTACAAAAGTGTCGTTTAAAACTGGTCAAAAATCGGCACATAAAACACACTTAATGTACATTTGTTCCGCACAAATAGGAGTGACTTTTGACGCGAATCAAAAGCGTAACGTTTTTTGTTAACATTTTTGATGCGTTACATATTTTTAGGCGACTTTTGACATCTTTATTTTAAAGGTGATTGCCGATGCTCATTTTTATTAGAATAGAAAATAATAAAATTCGCACGTCTTTATGCGCGTTTTAAAGCCAGTGTTTGTTTCGTATCAGTAGAAATAAAATCCCTAAAAAATTGTGTAACAATCACTCCATCTGAAACAAAAAAAAAAAACAACACCCACATCTAATAAAGACAAAAAAAAAAATAATAAAAACAATAAAAACAAGCAAGTACATAAAGTAAACACTGCGGTAGCCTTCAGCAATAATGTTTGTGAAGAGCCCTCAGTTAGTTCTTTAAGTGTCACTGACCTCTCATCCAATGTGTTTTGAATCAGTTTATGTCAATCACACTAATCTTAGTCCATTACTTGATAATGATATAAGCGATTGTAATGCATGTATAGGATCACTCTATCTTTCGATTGATGATGTTTTGCAAGGCATACAACATATGAAGTCTTCCCAAAGTCCTGGCCCTGATCATATTCCATTTGTAGTGCATAAACAATGTAATTTATCCTTGTCTTTTCCTTTAATGTTAATTTTCAATTTATCTTTAGCTTCTGGTGGGTTTTTAGATGAATGGAAATATTCATTTATAACTCCCATATTCAAAGCCGGATCCCGAAAAAAAGTAGAAAATTATCGTGGAATATCTAAGCTCTCAGCTATTCCGAAACTTTTTGAAGTTATTGTTACAAAAAAAACTTTATTTCACAATCAAAGAACAAATATCATTGCAACAGCATGGATTTGTATCTGGTAGATCCACATTAACCAACTTAACGCTGTTTACAAAATATCTTTTTGATTCCGTGGAGTCGGGATATCAAGTTGATGTAATTTTTACTGATTTCAGCAAAGCTTTTGACACAGTATGCCATAGCATTCTTATAAAAAAATTAAGATCTTTCGGCATTCATTCGCTACTACTGAAGTGGATCTCGAGTTACCTATTGAACAGAAAGCAGTATGTAAAAATTGGTGCTTCTCAATCTAGACTCATTGATGTATTATCTGGTGTCCCCCAAGGTAGCCACTTAGGACCTTTGCTCTTTAATAATTTTATTAATGAGATTCCTTCATTGCTCAATCGTGCTGATTGTTTAATGTATGCCGATGACCTAAAAATCTTTATGCGCGTAAAAAACATTTATGATTGCGAAAGTCTCCAAAGTGAATTAAACACAATAGTTAATTGGTGTGAACTTAATCGACTTACATTAAACATAAATAAATGCCATTCTTTTTCTGTGTACCATACACTAATGCCTGTACTTAATCACTATACAATTTCTGGGACCGGCCTTTCTCGAAAAACAGAAATTAAGGATCTTGGTGTGATTTTTGACACGAAACTCTCATTTTCATTTCACATTGATGATTGATTATGTTGTTGCCAAAGCAAACTCGATGCTTGGACTTCTTAGGCGAACATGTGCTGAATTTTCGAACCCATATGCTCTTAAGTCAGTCTATATGTCTCTAGTACGGCCTTTCCTTGAATATTGCTCTATAGTCTGGTGCCCAATTTATGCTAATTCTATAATTCGGTTAGAAAGGATACAAAAGTCCTTTACAAGATTTCTTATAAGGCAAATGAAATGGAACCTTGATGTAAGACCGTCGTATCAAACAAGATGTGCTTTAGTGGGATTAGATACCTTAGAAAAGAGGCGAAGTGCTCATTGTATGCTGTTTATTCATGATGTCCTTTCTTATCGTATAATATGTCCCGATGTACTTAAAAATTTTAATTTGTATGCACCAGAAAGAATTCTTCGAACAAGAAACACATTTTTTTTGAATCCTAGACATTCTTATAATTATGGTCTTAATGAACCAATAACTAAATGTATAAAATGTTTTAATTCTGTTTGCACTGAAATAGATTTATGTGATGATAGATCTAAATTTAAATTATCTATATTGAATAATAATAAGTTCTGAAATTAAAATAATATTTAATCCTAGTCTGTTAGAGTTAAGTTCGGTAGATGAATAAAGAATAATAATAATAAATATTCGACGGTCTTTAAGAAGGTTTTTGAAGACGATATTGCACGCCTGAATAATCACCCCTATCGCGAATAATATTTCCCCCGGAATGTTTCCCATTCAGCAATTTGATTTACATTGCTGACAAGGGAAAAAATTCCATCGGAATTTATTCGCGATACCCCTAAATATGAATAAATCCCGATGGAAACGCTTCTCTTGTCAGGAATGTAAATCAAATTGCTGAATAAGAAACATTTAGAGAGGGAGGGGGAGAATATTATTCGAGATAGGCTAAAGATTTATTTCGCACGTTTTTTTTCTAACGCGTTGCAGACCATTTTTGCGATGACAGTTTCAATTTTCGACTCTCTTTAGGGAGGTATTTTCGAAATTAATTTATAAGAGTGAGGCGCTGAAAAATATAAAAAAAATTCGTACGCTTTTTAGTGCATTTTTTAGCCAATTTTTGTCACGTTTTAGTGAAATTTATTAGAGTGATCACAGTATGGGAAATAGTTAAATTCACAAATTTTGCAGTGAGCTGTTAAATCAGTTCTTGTCGAAATTTTTGACACCTATGTAAAAGCCATTTTAAACAGGCTTTCTGATGATATTTGACACTTACTTGGTGCGATTTTGGGCATGTTTTCGAGCTGCATTTTCGAATTTGTAATGTCATTTCCGACGCCTATTTTTTTTTGTTACCCAAACAACGGCATCGTAACAAATCTACGACGGCTGTGTTCACTAATCTATATAGAAAAACAACTCATTGTTTTGGTTAATAATTATTTAAGTTAATTTTATTATAATTAATGTTGTTCTTAAATCTAAATTGAACTAATAGACAACATTCAATATTATTTAAGAAGATAGATTTCAATTTTGAATATTCCTTTCTTAATTTTTATATATTTTTTAAATAAACTTACTACATACTATTATGCAAGGTTGTACTGTATTCTCCAGCCCTAAAATCTATGATAACTCCTATTTGCATTTCTTTTAAGGTAAGTGGTTGTTTTAAATATATATACTATAAATATGAATATATTTAGTAATTTCCTTTGATTGTAACATTTCAATATAATAAATTGTTCTACTCTTTGTAACATTTTCAATTATTCAACTGTTGATAGAATTTCTTTAAATATACAATATGGAATGATGTAACATTGTGCTATATAATAACATTGTCTAAATGAAGTCTCGGTATAATGTTTAATTATTCATAATTTCACTGGTTTTGATTTTATCTCTTAATTTGAATTAAATTATGTTCTATAATATTGAGAGTAGATTTTAAATATTACAAATGGAATGATTGAGTTTTGGAGACCATTAATATTATTATGTTGATTATGAAAAAAATATATCCTTCTGCTTAATGTAGTAGAGTCGAGTGATGGATGCATATAAATATGTCAATTGTATGAACGTGGCAAAAGTGTACACAACATTCGAGTTCGACGTTTACTACATGAGTTGTACAAATTCTCCACATTGTTTGACATTGACATACACTCTATCTGTCAATGTGATTGATATTAAATTTTAAATGTCAATCGATGGGTATCGACTTGAATGTTGTTATGATAGAAATAATGCATAAAGAGACTGAACTGTACACCTGTGAAATTAAGATTACCATGCCAATTATATGTGACGTTAGACATGATAATATTACGATTAGGATGGTGTGTAAATGTTACATTGTTGATCTAGTTTTAGCAAGAATAAACTACATGAAAATTATTCTCACTTTTATACAGTTTCTTACTAGCAAACTAAAGTTTGAACTGGAATTTGCTGCATTTTTATTTGAAACACACTTGTCAGCGAGTTGACAACGCTATCACGTCAATTACGTGCAATCGACGTGATAGTTAACCGATATCGATTATGCGTTTATAATGCTTTTTATATGTCATTTATAGAGATTCAAGTAAATGACGTTCCATGTCAGTGAATTTTAAAGTACAAATTTCGTTTTAAAGATCGCCCTAATTCATGCAACGTTATGAAATAGAACATGGTCGAAACGAGACACTTGACATGCGCGTCACTTCAGTGTTAATGTCATTGGGGGTTATTTATTTACATAGTATGAATAAAGGCGTAAGTTCGGATGTATTTTATTTTAACGAACGCCTTTATTCACGCAACGTAAGCTCGAGGAGAATATGTATTGTGAAATGAACCCGCTCACATGTACATCAATATTATCGTACGTCAAATAAGCACGATTTATCCGATCGTGTCGAGGTTTCGTTTATGTGATGTACGACAAATTTTAGGGTATTTATGATCGCTCTTCTTTTCAATGAATGACTGTTCATCAATATTTTAAATGCAAGTCTGTGAAATTGCTTTTAAATTACCAAAACGCTTGTCATTATGCGATTGTAATGCTTTGACAATCCTGTCATATAATAGAGTTATGCAATCTGATACAAATGGTTGATGTGTGAAGACAATTACAAATATATATGAGAATGCGTCAAATATGGGTATAGCTAACGTGATCATCGAGAGTTTTCCATTTTGCGATTAGAATTACGAGGGGTATATTTGACAAGATTTGGGTATTGCTTATTGTGAATTGTATGTAAGTCGATTGGTGCACTATTTGATTGTGAATAATCACTCAATGAAATTATTTTGTGTGTGTCAATGGAGTAAATTTTGATGTTGTACTCGTTTTTTTTTGGGAAATCTTTCTTAAGTTCAAGAAGTCTCCGCCACTCTGCCTGACCTGCGCGTCAGTTTTATCGAGATTTCGTTAACCTGTCGATTTGGCTATTACTACGTAGAAGTGCGTCATTCTGCTTGACATGCGTGTCAGATTTATCGAGATTTCATAAGTTAAATAAATTTGAATACTATTCGGACTTGTAGGACTATTTTCGAGTTCTACACTCCATTAGCGGTATCGGCATTTCTACTCCAAATGACGTTTCGATTATGCGATTAAAATAGTTGGTAGGATAAATTCCGGATATATAAGTTATACAATGTGATAATAATGCCAGAAGTAATCGATCACGAAATCCTCTTGTTTCCGTCAAAAGGTTAGACGTCAAATATGCGAATATTTTTGACAATGTTCGAGTTATAAGCCCGTTTGACATACGCGTCTGTTTTATCGATATTTAAACGTCAAAATCCGACTACTACGTTATATTGGAGAGTTTTATTTTTCGATTTTGAGAACACAATCTGGTCCAACAAGCTTGAAATTCGCGTCAATGTTATCGAGTTTATTGCGACATTTTTCGACGTTTCGATTCTAAGAACACAATCTGGTCCAACAAGCTTGACATTCGTGTCAATGTTATCGAGATTATTGAGATAATTTTCGGTGTTTTTGAGAACACAAACTGGTCCGACAAGGTTGACATTCGCGTCAATGTTATCGAAATTATTGCGACGTTTTTCGGGGTTTTTGAGAACACAATCTGGTCCGACAAGGTTGACATTCGCGTCAGTGTTTTAGAGATTATTGCGACATTTTTCGACGTTCCGATTCTAAGAGCACAATCTGGTCCAACTAGCTTGACATTTGCGTCAGTGTTTTAGAGATTTGTGCGACATTTTTCGACGTTCCGATTCTAAGAACACAATCTGGTCCAACTGGCTTGACATTTGCGTCAGTGTTTTAGAGATTATTGCGACATTTTTCGACGTTCCGATTCTAAGAACACAATCTGGTCCAACAAGCTTGGCACTCGCGTCAGTGTTATAGAAATTATTTCGACATTTTTCGACGTTTCGATTCTGAGAACACAATCTGGTACAACAAGCTTGACATTCGCGTCAATATTATCGAGATTATTGCGACATTTTTCGACGTTTCGATTCTGAGAACACAATCCGGTCCAACAAGCTTGACATTCGCGTCAATGTTATAGAAATTATTTCGACATTTTTCGACATTTTTCGACGTTTCGATTCTGAGAACACAATCCGCTCCAACAAGCTTGACATTCGCGTCAATATTATCGAGATTTTTGCGACATTTTTCGACGTTCCGATTCTAAGAACACAATCTGGATCAACAAGCTTGGCACTCGCGTCAGTGTTATAGAAATTATTGCGACGTTTTTCGGGGTTTTTGAGAACACAATCTGGTCCGACAAGGTTGACATTCGCGTCAGTGTTTTAGAGATTATTGCTACATTTTTCGACGTTCCGATTCTAAGATCACAATCTGGTCCAACTATCTTGACATTTGCGTCAATGTTTTAGAGACTTTTGCGACATTTTTCGACGTTCCGATTCTAAGAACACAATCTGGACAAATAAGCTTGGCACTCGCGTCAGTGTTATAGAAATTATTTCGACATTTTTCGATGTTTCGATTCTGAGAACACAATCTGGTACAACAAGCTTGACATTCGCGTCAATATTATCGAGATTATTGCGACATTTTTCGACGTTTCTATTCTGAGAACACAATCCGGTCCAACAAGCTTGACATTCGCGTCAATGTTTTAGAAAATATTTCGACATTTTTCGACGTTTCGATTCTGAGAACACAATCCGGTCCAACAAGCTTGACATTCGCGTCAATATTATCGAGATTTTTGCGACATTTTTCGACGTTCCGATTCTAAGAACACAATCTGGACCAACAAGCTTGGCACTCGCGTCAGTGTTATAGAATTTATTTCGACATTTTTCGACATTTTTCTGAGAACACAATCCGGTCCAACAAGCTGGACATTCGCGTCAATGTTATCGAGATTATTACGATCGGGCTTTCGATTTTGCGACAATTATTATAGTTTTATTGTTAGTTTTCGATTAGATACGTTTATTGCTCATTGTGAATACGATCTAAGTGCACCAGATGCTTGCTTTTGAATTCTATTACCAACAAAGTTATGGTGGGTTTTAACAAAAAAAAAAAAAAAAATATATATATATATAAACTTTTCAAGATTATTTATAGTTCAGAGGTTAGTATGTTATACGACAAAATTAGATAGTTCGAGTTATAAAACTGTTCTTCACTGTCACTGCGTAATCGATTTTAAAATGTCAAACGTGAGGTAGCCGTTATGAGGATTGTAGAAAAATACAAATACCAAAAATATCGATCGATTTTGTGAAATGACAATTAGTATGACTAGATACGGCGGAGATTTAGGACTCTTTTACACAATGCTTGACACATACGTCAGTGTTATCGGGTCTAACAACTGGCGTGTTTTACATAGAAAAATGCCAATTTAACGATTCTATATAATGACAAACTCGTGGGTAGTTAGTTATAAGTCAGTCCGAGTTAAAAAACTGTTTGACAGTTCTATAGATATGAGAAGGGTACAGAATGCGATTGGAATGTTACATGAAATATGAATATTTTTGAATGTGATCTTAATTAATTAACTATACAAGTATTTTTTACATTTGCACGTTCAAATTGATTAACGCTCATAATGTTTGTACGCAACATTTATCTCAAAGGGAACGCTAGACAATTAATGTCTGACATGCGCAACATCTGTTATCCAGATACGTGTACCTTCACATCACTTGCGTACTAATGACGTGCTACCGTCAACAGTGCCATCGAAACTATCACGTCAATTACGTGCAATCGACACGATAGTCAAGAGAGTTTGCTAAAATTTCAAATTCTGACGCATGTCAACTTCAATGTCACTAAATACGCTTAACTTATATAATATTTGGGGTACGTTTACAAGGCTATATTACAAGGGAGGTGTCTACGGTATTTAAAGGTAACATTCTAGTTTTCATTTAAAATTACTAAAGTTACAGCAACAATTTCAGCGCAGGGGCAAAGCTTGTCGAGCGTTCAACAAGAAATACACCAGGCTTTGAAGAGATGTCAAACAGCTTACATTCTAAACTTATTCTATTCGTTACATATAGTCAAGTCTATAGCAATAAAAAAAATGTATACTTATAGATAAGGATACGCCTCAAACCTGATCGCGAAGACGCACTCAGGGATTAGTGAAGACATCCATACACCTGCCATCTTCACGGTCTTAATTCTAATACTCATCCTCGCTGGTTTGGGCACAAATTACCTGCTCCTGCCACCAATCGTGCACTTCGTACACTACGTTCGCTTGATTGTTAAACGGTATCGTCTTACCAGTACCACCGGAATTGGCCATAGTATGCTGTTGTTGCTGATGCTGCTGTTGTTGTTGTTGTTGTTGTTGTTGTTGTTGTTGCTGTTGTGGTTGCTGTTGCTGTTGTTGTTGCCCATTGTGCGAGGCAATATCACTGTGAGTCTGAACCTGATGACTGTTATAATGAAAATGATGCGGTTGATGATGGGTAAATGATCTAGATAGCTGTTCGTGATGATGGTGATGATGATTCGTTATAATGGATGGATGGTGTAGTGCAAAGTCGTTGAATTGATTGAGGTTAGTTTTGCTAGACGCTAAGGCAGGTGGCTTTTTGTCGCCTTTTTTCTTATTACTAATGTAGCGGTCCCTATCGGAACGAGATTGTGGATCTGAGGTGCTTGGTGCGAGGAATTTTCTACCAGAGGAGCTGCCCGTTGAATCGGATCGAATCAGCTGTTGTTTTATCGTTGCCCCGGTAATGGTTGCCGTTGCGGGCAAACGTTGCGATTGCTGAGTTGTTGATTGTAGCTGTTTTTGTGGTTGCTGTTCCTGGTGTATTGTCGGTTGACTGGACGTCGAGACGATCGATGAACGTTCTTGGGTAGGTTCCGGTGAGACGGTTGCTTCAATATGCGACTCATCTGTGGCGATGTCGGTAGCAACGGCTGTGGGTTGTTGAGTTGCCTTTTCTGAAGCTGTTGCCGCCGCTGCTGCTGCTGTTGCTGTTTCTTTGGCTTTCTCTTCGGCAAGACTGGAACGCATCATGATTTCGTTTGTCGCGCGTAAGCCGGCGATCAGGGAGTTTTGCTGTCTCTGTAAGGAGGGCGGTATACATTTATGGAACACAAGGCTTATTGCGATCAACTTACACTTGCGTTTTGTGCCCGTATCTTCTTAAGACACCCCTCCAGCCATGTGCGAATCGTCTGCTTCGCTACTTCCTCTTCGATGATATATTCGAACTCCTCCCGAGCAAGAAGTTCTTCCAACTGCAGCGCCTTGCGGATATCCACAGAACGATACGATAGCATGCTGTAAAGAAAATTTAACAAAATTTCTCCCTTTTAAAGTGTACTCTGGAAAAACTCACTTGATGACATCGTGAAACGTGACATCTTCGCCATTGTGCAGCTTATCCAGTTCGTAGCACATGTATTTGAATAACAGGCGATCTTTCTGCGGATCGCATTCGAGCCGTCCCTTTAGCAGGCGCAGTATAAATTTGACTCGCCGCACCGGAATCACACCTCTCTGGTGTATGTCGACAACGTTCCATGTGTTTTGGAAGTTTCTGATATCTGCATACGAGAGCAGGGCATCCTCCTCATTCGAATAGAACAAGGAAAAGTTCTCCATGATGATAGCTAAAAAGGCAACCGGTCAAAAGTGTCATGATATATGTCCAGACAATAGATACTACCACCTACCCACTAGCAAATTCAGAACGATATACGTTATGATCACATAGAACGTACAAAAGTAAGTCAAACTTGCGGTAAAGTTGCCACAATCTGTCTCCCAATAATTTAGACCAGGCGTACAATAAGGCGGTTGTATCATGCAATCGTGCATGATTTTATTCCAATCCTCTCCGGTGACGATGCGAAACAGCATGGCGACACCGGTCACAGGCGATCCAAAATTCGCACGTCGGCCAATACCTTCGCCATACTTGACAGTCCCGAAGAGGATTGTTCCGGCAAGGGCGTAGAAAAACACCAACAAAAACATGCCGAAGATAATGAAAAAGGATTTGCACACGGACACGCCGACGGTAAGCATCAACATCTTCAGCGTTGTATGCTTGCCGGTGATGGTGAAGAACCGGAGGATTACTACCATGAAACCAATAAAGTAGGACAGATCGCTCTGGAATAGATGGGAACATTGATTTTCCTGTGAAAGGTGGTAAAAAAAACTCACCCTCAGTATGGTTTGTAGGAAAATCCAAACGACTCCGGCTACTGTGACTAGCAGATCGTACCGGTTCCTTCGCGACTGCCAATAACCTCGCGGCGTGAAGGCTATGTTCTTCATGACGACTTCGATGACGAACACAAACGTCAGGACCGTACTCACAATAACAAGGCGTTCCGTATGCACCTCGTCTTTGATCCACTGTAAAATAAAGTTAACAGTCATTTAGACTGCTGTCTTGGCTTAGGCTACTTACGGTTATTGACAGCAGCATACTGTTTATCAATACGACAACTGCTATGCACCGCTTAAAAATTATATGCTGGGTGATGTCATAGGTAAATGCGCGAATCTTCCGGCCGTCCGGTCTCGGCGGCAAATGCAAGGGCTGTGCGATCTTCAGTCGCTTCTTCAGGTCACACCAACGACGCTGATCCACCGTCAGGAGCGCTGTACCTTTGTTCTCCGAGTAGTTGGCAATCACGACACCAACAAACAATGTCAGCCCAATCATACAGCCAAGGAAAATGTAGATGTGAATGTAAACTGCGTGTATCTGCAAAGCAAAAAACAAGAGCATCACAGCAACCCTTTAGTAATGAGAGAGCAAAATTTTAACCAACCGGTCCCACAGCTTTTATGAGTACATCTCTTACATCTAGCCATCCCTTGAATGAGAGCACCTCGAACAAAGTCAACATCGCATCGCCAATGTTGTCGAAATTAAAACGCCTGGGATTCGCCCAGACCCGTGGCACCAACATGGACGGATACGACTCATTGTGACCGGGTACTAGCTTCATTTTCGTCACGAATACCCGCCGCATAAAAACGCCCACACAATCCTTACGCTTGTTGATTGTCGGATCGTTGCAGCGCGCCAAACGTCCGCCATAGAGTTGCACTCCGTAACTGGCAAAGATAAACATTAAAAGGATCAACAATGTCGATACCAACAGAATCTCCTTGAAGCCCCGACAAAGTTCGTAGACGACTTTTCGCATATGCGGCACCAGCGTGAAGATTCGCAGCGGTCGAACGCATCGCAGTATCATCAGCAGCTGGGGCGCAGAATTCGTCGGGACATTCTTCGGCATCCAACATAGAAATGAAGTAGAAACGATATAGATGAAGACATCTAGAGCTGAGGCAACGTCTTTAATGTACGCTTTCGGTGTAAAGAAGAGGCCATCAGCTAGAATCTTTAGAGCTAGCTCGAGGCTCATAAAGATCACAAAGGCATATTCGGCTATCTGTAACGCTGGGTGTTCCATAACGCGATAACTCGGTGTCTCAAACATCATCGAGATGCACGAGAGTGTTGTCACGAAAATCATCACCCAATCGAGGTAGGTAACAAGGCCAAGAAAGTTACTACAATGGACATAACCTTAAGTAAAAAAAAAAATGCATATCTAGAGTCTAAGGACTTACTGTAGGCTTTTGTATTGGACTTTTCGCTCCTTTCCGGTGAGTGGATCCTTCAGACGGGCATCATAGCGGCCGTGGACAATTTTTTGGCACACCTTGCGGAACCGACTTTCGCGCGGTACTAAGAACAACGGTGTATCGAAGAATGGGTGGTTTTCTCGCAAGTCCTCCTCGCGTTGATTTCGTCGCATCTCTGCTTGCTGGCGTTTTGCTTGCAGCAGTTTGATGTCCAAGTCATGGGGACGAGCACGAGACGATGTTACACGGGACGCTGCACCTATGTCGCCGTTCTCCATCAGGTGTTCATAGGTTTGCTTCAGTTTGATCGAACCAGAACGAACGCTACGTCGAATCGAACGGGATCCAAACCTTTAAAAAAAAAAACAATCTCTCAAAGCCACTCAACAATCAATTTGGCATAACAAACTTTTTTTGGTCAACTCTCCACGGTTTGGTGTGCGTAATCGTGCCCTGCGGTTTGAGTCCACTTTTTGCTCCCACCACCGGCAACATGGCCGAATCGCCCAACATCAGACGCTGATTGTTCGAATCGCTGAAAATACACCTTTGTAGAGAGTAATTATAAAGCACAAAAAAATACAACAAACTCACTTGATTATGTGTATTATCGCCAACTTGCGCAGACTGCTTCCGGCGGATCGAACCTTCGGCGTCTTGTTCATAATCCGTACTGGCTTCTGTTTCCTGAACACCACATTCGATTCCCAGCACTCGGACATCGGTCGCTTGCAGTTCTCCACCACTGACGACGGATCATCAGTTTCGAGTTCCAGACGAACTGTTTCATGAACGACTCTCGCACCTTGGGCAAGGTGAAATCGTTTGGTATCTTGTGCAAGATCGTCATCTGTGGCGAGTCGGGGAACTTCTCAAAGATCCTCAACCGAAACGGCAGAGTCTCCTTGATCTCCGCGCTCTGTTCGCGAATTTCAGCTGCTTCAGTTTCTTTATATCCTCGTCCAACTCCAAATTGTCCAAGATCACCGCCACGAACAAACTTAGCACGATTAGCGTGACAACAGATGGTAGAGGATAAAATACACCGCCACCAGTGGAGTCAGCGTGTTACTGGTGCGAATCATTGTCTCGT